>CM060698.1:68509431-69709431 GCA_030686995.1 Artemisia argyi | reverse complement strand
CACAATACAAACCCTATAGGTGCACACTATAGTCCAAAACCAATCAATTTAGTATGCATTCGCAAGGATGCGACATGCCCTACATTCGCAAGGATGTGACATGTTCTGCATTCGTAAGGATACGACATGCTCAGCATTCGTAAGGATACGATATGCTCTACATAACACAACCTAGTCTATAGGCATAGCAAGTATCATTTCAAACATCATTAATAGTCCACATAAAACAATTTGCACGTTTTCTCACCCCAAGTTTAGAAAGCAATATTCAATAGTAAAAGTGGGGCTATGACTCACCTTAGTCCAGATATTAGCTCAAAATCGGTAGAAACAAGAAGTATCCCTACTCAAACGACGGCAACTACGGACTCGGCACTTCCTAACAATATAAACTCATCTCAGCATCATTTTCTTAAAAATCAAATATTCCCAATCCCGAACGTATTCCATTTTACTTTCCAAAATTCCGTTCTCATATTGGTTTTAGCGTTTGGTATTCGTGTGGGTGGAAGTCGACTCAACACAAACCATATAACATACCAAAGGAACAATAATGATCTATAGGTCTAGTTTTAGCCTAATAAGTCCTTTAAATAAATCGTCGACGTTTATCGAGTTCGTCAACTCGATAATCCTCCACAACTTATTTACTTAACTTATTATTCCAAAACCATACCACATCCTAAATAACATAACACATAGTATACTACATGGTAAGTTTGAGAGTTTAATAAGTCTCCTAAATATATCGTCAAGCTTATCAAATTCGTCAATTCGATCATCTTCGCGAGATATTTATTAACTTATCATCCCATACTCCTACCACAACCTAAGGCGTCGTAGGATACGTTATTCGATAATAAACCCCTTTTATATAAGTTAAATAGTTATTTAGAACGAGTATATTAACGTCAAATATCCGTGACTAACACAAATAGTCAACAAATAGTAAAATGGTCAAACTTGGATTTAAGTGCCCTCGAATATTTTATAACTCGCAAAGTCTCATTTTATTTCCAAAAATTCATTATAATTCGTAAAACGGTTCACTTTTACCTTTATTCTTTTATTTATACAACTTTTATTTATAATAAAGTTTTCGACGATATTATACTATATTAATAGTCTAATATATGTCATTAACGTTATTATTTTTATCACTCATGATATCTTATTTATTATATACGCATTCATATAAATATATACACGTTTTCACATATATATATATATTTATATGAATGTTTATATCGACATATAAGTTATTAAGAGTTTTATTATTTGTGTAGTTATTAATTATTTCGAGTTATAAAATACGAGTCACATGTCCGAGTCATCACTTCTTGGCTCATTGTCCAAATTCAAATGTTAAGGCGGTTGTCAAGACCAACCATCGACTAGAAAGTCAAGGGGACCCCGACTCGCTCAACTCACAAGTCCAAATGTAATATTATCAAGCATCAACCAACTCCGTCAACAAGTCCCATTTCACAACTAAAACAATAAGGTCCGACTACGGCACCTTTCTAATGTATCTCTCGACAACACAATCGGTCCCCAAATCAATCCCTCGACAACACAACTCCAATATACAATAAAGCCTATGCCGAGACCACAAGAGTCTCGGCTCTTCTACCCCTTCTCGGTCCAAGACACAACAAAACAACAACAATAGCAGCCAACAATAAGAATAATAAACAACAACCACATAACAAGAAGAACATCAAGAACCTAAGTCCCGGGTCACTCTTACCGAGGCCAACTCGAGCGAGAGTCCCATTTGGGTCTCGGCTTAGTTTCACTAGCCACAATGACCCAACCCGAGACCACTAAGGCCTCGGCTTAGCTCAACCGAGCTCAACATCAACCTAAACGGACCCTTAGGGTCTCGGCATCTCAAGAACATCAACAATATCCCATCTCGTGGCCAAAAGATCAATCCAAACACTCTCATAAACACTACATCGAGGTCAAAATAATAAGAAAAGTCAAATAAGCCCAAAATGGCTCAAGCCGAGAGCATGAGCTCTCGGTCACGTCTTGACCACACCCAAAACAAAGAAACCCGGATACCAATCTTGTTTGAAAACATGTTTCATATGTAAACCCACATTTATTTTTAGTTTTTAATCAAAACCCAACAAAAAATATACAACTCGTGACCCTAGGGTCAAGGTTTTTATAAAACTCGAGTCACAATCCTCTTGTGATTCGTCTTACCTTCGGCTTCACAAGAAAACAATACTAGAACTCAAGCAAATCAAGAGAACACGGCGCGTTTCGTTGTTAACAAGGTCAAAAGAATAGATTAATGGCGCGTATAGTAGTGGATCAGGTAGAGAATGAGATGGGGAATCGAATGGTGGTGGTCGTGTGTTGTGGTGGCCGGCGGTGGAGTGGTGGCGGCTAGATATAGGGTCCGCGGCTAGGGTTTGGTGATGAAGGCGAGGGAGAGAGATGTTGGTGAGGTTGTGTTTGTGTTTTTGTGTTTTTCCAGGAACCACAAGGACCAATTTATGTTACTCTTTTTATTTTTTATTATTTTTTTAAAAAGTAATTACCAATATGGACTATCATACTAGTAGTTTTACAAATTTGAACCAAAATTTCAGCCATTACCAAAATGAACTCTGACACACATAGTTTATGCACACGTGGCTCCTAATAATACTTTTGGCCTCCCCATGTGCTGACATCTTATTCACCTACAAATATTTTACTCCCATACAAATATCTTTCACCCTCATCACACCATCTCTTTCCCCATACACCACTTCTCTCCAAAACTCAGCTTCATCACTTCACTTGTAGACGAGCATCAAAACACAAACCAAAATCTTCACTCCAAAACACAACAAATTACGTTAAAAGGCAACATATTAATCGTTTCTCCTATTAACCACAACAACACTAACTGTTCTCACTAGAAATGTTGAAATTATAATAACATGACAATCATAAATAAACCAAAACACATCAAGTAAGCATATAGCGGAAGCAATTATAACAAGACCATAATATGTAATTAATTAATCAAAACATAAATAATAAACGTACCTTTATGATTCTAGCCCGAACAAGAATCAAAGCAATCTTCCGGAACCAATTCCCCAATATAGGGTTTATGTGAACAAACCAAGAAACAAACAATAATATGTTTGATTCACGATCTTGTACACACGTACTACTTCAAGCAAACGCTTATGCAAGTAAGACGAGCACAAAACACTAGAAGAATAACAAATCTCGACTGCCTTAAACTTTAATGGGTATGTCGAAATTTGCTAGAGAAAAGAGAAGAGAAGAAAACACACAAGATTAGGTTTTCAAGTTGTGAGAAAAGAATGAAACCTTGTGTGTTTATATAGGGTAGAAATCTTGTGTCAAAAGCTTCACCAAGCGATGTGGGATACCATTCCCAATCGACCCTACACCCTCAAAGGGTTTACGAAACCTTCTTGACATTCAAAGTTTCATCTATCGTTCTTCCTTTTCATTCGTCTAACAATCGTTATCCTTTTCCGTTAAACGTTAACGATTGTTACATGTTTGCGTTCTAATAATTAATATAACATTTATATATAATTATTACTCATTTACTTTTCATACGTAAAGTGTGCAATCCCGTGATCTCAAGTTCGATCTTAACACACGACTACTAAAATAATGTCCATATTCTAACAGCTCCCACTTGGACATATTTTAATAGTGTGATCACATCGGTTAGCGTCTTGCAACACGCCGATGCCTCTAGTACGATCTTGAGTAAGGCTCCTGGAAAACCTTTTAATGATTTCTCATTATTATTATCCTTTTGTTTCTAATACCACGTTAATAAGGATATGGATTAAAGTCATTCCTTAATTAACCATTCTGTTTCTCGTTGTTTGTGATTGATTAAGATTACCAAATCTTCTGAACATATTCAGGAAAGATCTTGGGTGCGGCCACACATACATCTCACCAACCCTACGAGGGGCCCAGCAGTATTAAACTCCAAAAAATAAATTTGAAGGAACAAATTCTATCTTGACTACAAGCAAAACCCACAAACTTTGTAACACTTCCGAAAACAACCCTTATTACTACCAGTTACGTATAGCGTTAAGTTGTTCCACAAAAATGTACTACATTCATGACACTTATCTTGCATCTCAAGTCTAAGGATAACTTCTCATGATTTACTCAATAACAAAATCCATAAAGTAACATCATGTAGTTGGGATAAGTCCTATATTCGGTATCATTGAATATCATCTGAAATGGCATGACTACGCATCAATATACTTTAAGTATATTATACCAACCTTCAGATTTGTCTTAATTTAATAATATTCCCATATTATTAACTGACAACGGACAATTTAAGAATAACCTTTATTCATGGATTTAAACATACAAATATAGGATACAATTTATTATAAATTAAACATACCATGTATTTAAATTTATTATAATAATTGTTTAACATCCCTTATCCAAATACTAAATAGATCAATGCATGATAACTCTTGTTGATGAATTATGTCTCAAGTAATGACATTCCTACTTGTTGACAAAACATAAATCATCCAACTTTGATCTATTGGAATTTTAAGAATACTTATTTCAAGAATTCAACTAGTGAAGTTCTTGTATGTGCATACTCAACTATTTTGACAATGCCATATAATAATTCATAAAATGTGAGACATCCTTAACCACCAATTTATGATAATTAAACTTCCAAACATTTTAAAGTTTAAAGTATTCTTATTCTTTTAATGTATAATGCAACTATGCTTTTAGTAAGCACAACTAGTTCATATAGCAAAGAACGAAATCCTTACCATAACTAGTATTGAGTGTCATCTCAATTTCAATAACATCATTCTATGCAACAACAATATGTTATTAGAACTTTCCGTAAACCATAATATCTAATGTGTAATGTTTGATGCCCTTCAAACTTTCAAGTTTGTTGGCTATGACAATTTTCACAACAATTGAAAAATTGTTCATCTATAGAAATTGGAAGCTGTTCCAAATTTTAGGATGTAATTCTATAATCAAACATATTTCTTTTAAGAATATTACACAAGTTATCTAATAACTTTTAATTAGATATTAATATTGCCAAATCATCTTGTAATCAAGCATGATACAACAAAACATGATGTACATGAAAAATCTTTGAGTCATACTTAGATTTTATTCATGTCATACATATCTATTTAGACTTTCTAAATAATATATCATGTTATACATATTAGATTTATTTACCGCACATGTTTCAGCAATAAACATTGATTCCAAGGTTATATGTCTTATTTCCTAAATCTTACAAGTAAAATTTAATTCCATTCTAAGACTTAACATTTACTTATATGGAATATTACTTTTCATATGTTCTACAACATATATGATTTAAGAAATTAAACATAATACTCCCACTAGCTTTTAGAAATACTTAGAAATTATCTTATTTCAATTATAAATCAAAACATGAATTTAATAATTAAACATAAGAGTAATCTTCTAGATGCATGCATTTATCCATCCATGGATTATTGCACCATGTACACTTCCAAAGATTTATTTGAATTCATAAACTCCTTTTGATTACTTATCGTCCTCGCTCAAGTAATCACTCATGAAAGAGTTTTGATATTCTATTGTCAATTTCATATAAATGAAACTAAATATGACAATCATAATCTTTATATATTTAATGTGTTTATAATAGAATATTCAATCACAGTTAATTGCTTAAGTGTGATTAATAATCTTGTCATAATACATGCATTAAATACGTGCACAATATTGTCCATATGATTTCTATACAAAGATTTAAACCACAAGATTACCTTATCTTTGAAGAAACTCATCTTCATTTTCTAGTCTAACTATTAAGATAAACCAAGTTTTTAAAATTAATTATCTTTTTGGACAGCATCTTAATCATTCATATCATGTATACTTTACCCAACTTCACATTTGGTAATGTATCATAATGATTATCAGGTTTACAATAATCCTGTAAATCATAGCCCTCAGCATATTAATCAAATATCTGAGATATATATTGCTATTCTATGAATGATAATTCCATCATCTTGAGATTTAACACTTAAATATCAAGCTTCATCATCATCTTGAGATTTAACATTTAAATGTCAAACTTCATCATGATATTTACTAGTGTATTTTAGAAGATTATGTATCTTGTAATTTTATCTTTTAGAGATCAAAACTCCCACTTGCTTTTAGCAATTTAAAGACTATCTTTAAATACTTAGCAAATAAAGCAACAATACAATGTTCTCTTTTGGGATATTACAAATACTTATTGATAGTTCCTAACTTAACTTTGTTAATAACCTCTTCATAAGCAGTTAAACAAATTTGGAACTTCAAATTAAGACTTAATGTGATTCATTACATTCCATCATATGATAATGTCTTATTAATCTTCTATGTTAGAGTTTTATTAAATATGTCCAAGTCATACTCAACATTCTAACCTTGAAAACTTTTGGAAGAAAAGAAATCATAGTCATCTTTAATCAAACAATTTAATAAGTGTTTGATTATCCTAATTGAACATACCATAAACATTTGATATTTCATTAGTATTAATATTGTAAGATAATCTAACAATATTTAAGATAACCATATTTCCTTTTGACTTGTCTATTTACCAACTAATGCATTTTAATGGTATAATAATTTTTAAGCCAATTACATGCTTTATAACACAAATACTTTTTACAAAGTTACTTCATGTCCATGTCTTTACAAGAAAACATAAACTGTTATAATCCCACTATACGTTATAAGTCATTTAACAATTTAATAACTTCATGTATATGTCTTAATTAAAAAACACAACAAGATAACGTCTTACTTTACTATAAGTCTTGTAACAATTAAAAGACTTTATATTTATATCTTTATAATGAAACATAAACATGTTTAACTAAAATAATTATGAACACCATCTTTTGGTTTCAATAGTAATTTCAAGTTAATCTATTACTTCATAATAATGTAAACAACATTATTTATTTATTTATTTATGTCATTCCAAGAACACATAAATATTCATATTGAAGTAACATTAGATTACTTAATTAATTTATGTCATTCCATGAATTCATAAATCTATAAATTAAAGTAGTCTTGATATCATATTGACACATGTTCTAATAGGTATCTAATTTAGAAACCGCAAATTCTCATAGTTCAATTACATCAGTTGATCTGCTAGTAATGAAAATATGAAATTCACCTTGTTGTTGCAATCTAGTTAAGCTCTCACATAACATAAATTGTAACACCAAGTGTTTCTTGAATTAATATTAGAACATTATTCTCTTACCTTGTAGTCAAGAGAATCCATTGAATCATATCTTTATGAGTTATTTCTTGCACACAATAAAGATAACATTTCTCCCACTTGTGCATGGAACAACCTCATATATTTGATAAACAACACGCCATGCATTTGTTTATGTGTTCAATATGATTGTGTCAAGTATATGTAAAACAACAATGTCTAGTAAGGAAACGTACAAGACTATCCTTAAAAGTATGAGTGTCTACACTTGGAAAGTAATTATCTTTAGCTACCAAGATATCAAAGCTTGTAACTCCCACTGAATTAAAGATCATTACAATAATTCCTTATTCAGTGATAAGTACACAATACTCCCACTGAATTTGACAACATTGTAAATGTTTCCTATCTAGTGAAAGCAAATAGTGTGCTTTTAACTTTCCTACACCTTTAAATGTCCATACGTAACAATTACTTATGCATTTAAAAAGTGTATTCTACTACGTAAATTATGGACTATCCACCAAATGCTATTAACTTGAAAAATTGGGCATGCAATTTCTTCCTTAATAGGTCTACCATCCTACAATGTATGTAGCACCTTTAAAATATTCAAAACAACTAGTTTGTCTCTAAACATTTTGCAGTAATTAGTCTAGCTTCTAATTTAATAACTCATAAAATGTCATACATAATTTTCTGTTAACCAAATATCATATTTGTTACAAGGAATTTGATCACCAAATGAAGATGATAAAATCCTTATGAAAAATGTATGCAATTTTCTTAACCATTAAAAATTTGCTATGAGTTATATTAGAATTTAGACATATCTAATATTCCTATTATCCTTTCTCATTCATGAAAAGGAATAGGATTGTGTCTCACTCTTCCTTCATAGAAAGGAGACTTCTTTTGTCTTTTAAGTAAATATTTCTTAATCAAACATTTGTTTGAAAACAGAACTAGATCAATTTACCAAAGCTCAAAATACGTTTACGGTTTGAACGTTGCATTAATACACTAAAACGAATTACAAAATTCAATTTCAGTATTTTCGATAATTAGATCTTTAAGAAAATAAAATACCCATTGGTAAATATTCATATAAACCGTAGTATTTTCTTAAAGCTAGGATCCTAAATTGACATAGTACCATTACATCAGTTGATCTGCTAGTAATGATAGTATTCAACAAGGTAATTGTCGTACAATAATTGCCAATATCATATTGCAATTCCTAGATTTATGGGATTTACAATCACAAAACTTTTGTAATGTAAGCATGTTTGATCCCCATCTTAATGCCTTGAGTCAAGTCTCACTTCCTACTCAATTTAAGTCGTCTAACTTAAAAACTGCAAACTCACAAATCCATCACATCAGTTGATCTGCTAGCAATAAATTTATGAAATTTACCTCTCCATTGAAATCTCGCCAAGTCTCACATGACGTAAATTACAACTTTAAGTGTTCTTAATTAGATGGCATTCGACTTAATTTTATAAGGGTATAACTATTTTGATGTGATCAAAATAATGTATGAAGAAGCATGCATACAACTTCATAACATTGGTTTTACAAAACATTTTTATTACCAATTTGCTAAGAGTAAAATAACAAAGTTTTGATTGAGGTATCGGGTTCACCAATTAAAGAATAACCATCAATTATCGTCCACTATATCGTACTTTTGCATAAGCCCGAAAGCTTAGTGTTTCGGATAATCATTGTGGAATTGTGGATTATTCACCCTTAAGATGACAATGTACATGTAATGGTTGTTCGGTAAGTCTAATTTACACACAAACGAGCGTTAAGACAGAATGTTGTCTATCTAGGGCCACAATTTAATGCGTTGCCATCCTTATACCCATCTTATAGTGTGTAAACTTCGGTCGAGCCTATTTAACCATTACGTACAAAAACATCAATCAACCAATCATTTGAAATTTTAAACTCTTAAAAACCAAAACAATTTCGCCATTATTTAGTCCGTATTATTTTTCTATTCAAAAAATTACCCTTTTCGTTTAAATAAACATGTCTAACACAATAAATAAACAAAAACAAGTAATATACAATAAAAAATAAAACAACTAAATAAACAAATATACATAATCATAACAATTAAATATGTATAAAACATGTAGCCACATGCAAATCTTATTCAATAGTCCTATTAATAATCAAATCTAGGTGTATAACGTATTAATTCAATTGAGGCTTTCTTCTTCTTGGAAAAAGAGCCACATACATCGATAAATCGATTGCGTAAGCCAAAATTAAATAAATACCACATAGCACATAATTGATTACTTAATATTGGAGTTTTCCCCAATTCGTCATCTATTAATAAATTTACATGTTTTAATATAACTTAACCATTAATTCATATAAACAATTTAAACAATTTAAATTATAACACAATAAAAATCCATGCAAATATGCAATTTTTCATGGATTTAGCTTAACAATTAACATATTGCACCAAGATCGTTTACTAAAACGCATAACCAATTACATGACATCCTAGGGTTTCTAATCATATTAAAACAAAACCAAAACCCTAAAACCTAATAGGTCAATCGACCTAATAATAAAATAAGGGTTAGGAATCGAAAAAACCCTAAAACATGTAATTAAACAAATCAAAATCCAATTTTTATGCGTTGCGATAATTAATTACATATTATAACGGCTCATGATGCCACTGTTGGAATTATAATAACATGACAATCATAAATAAACCAAAACACATCAAGTAAGCATATAGCGGAAGCAATTATAACAAGACCATAATATGTAATTAATTAATCAAAACATAAATAATAAACGTACCTTTATGATTCTAGCCCGAACAAGAATCAAAGCAATCTTCCGGAACCAATTCCCCAATATAGGGTTTATGTGAACAAACCAAGAAACAAACAATAATATGTTTGATTCACGATCTTGTACACACGTACTACTTCAAGCAAACGCTTATGCAAGTAAGACGAGCACAAAACACTAGAAGAATAACAAATCTCGACTGCCTTAAACTTTAATGGGTATGTTGAAATTTGCTAGAGAAAAGAGAAGAGAAGAAAACACACAAGATTAGGTTTTCAAGTTGTGAGAAAAGAATGAAACCTTGTGTGTTTATATAGGGTAGAAATCTTGTGTCAAAAGCTTCACCAAGCGATGTGGGATACCATTCCCAATCGACCCTACACCCTCAAAGGGTTTACGAAACCTTCTTGACATTCAAAGTTTCATCTATCGTTCTTCCTTTTCATTCGTCTAACAATCGTTATCCCTTTCCGTTAAACGTTAACGATTGTTACATGTTTGCGTTCTAATAATTAATATAACATTTATATATAATTATTACTCATTTACTTTTCATACGTAAAGTGTGCAATCCCGTGATCTCAAGTTCGATCCTAACACACGACTACTAAAATAATGTCCATATTCTAACAAGAAACAAGCTAGCACTACAATATTTTATGTGCGCTAAGTTAACCTTTGGAGTTTTGTTAATTCATGCGCACATGAAAACCAAACGCGCTTGTGCGCTTCACATTTGGAATCTTGTGGTTTTGTAAATAAACAAAACGAATTGCTTAGGTGTGCGCTTCCCTGGTGATGTGCGCTTGTGCGCTAACCTTTGGAGTTTTGTAGTTTTTTATGGTTCATGCGCACAAATGAAACAAAATGTAAATGTGCGCTTGAGCTTTGGTAAATGATTTGTTAATGTGCGCTTGTGCGCTTTAAATAAATGGACGGTTAGTGATTTGTTAATGAGCCATGTGTCTTGCATCTAACGGATGCTCAACCGAAAGTCCATTTTGGTAAAATTTATGTGCGCGGTTCATTTTTGATAATCTAGTATGTAAATGGTCCATATAAGAAATTACCACTTTTTTTAAGCAAATGAAACCTTAATTATAAAAGGGTAGGGCGGCTAAGGTGTAAAACACAAGGACCATTCATGTAAAATTTTCAAAGTATCCCAACCCTCGATTCCCGAGTCCTCACTCAATATTTTTAATATTCACAATACGTTCGTTTGATATATAAATGCGACCGTTAATCAAAATATTTAAATTGTTTAGGTTATCCTAGTGCCGGAGTCAACGTAGTGCCTAATAACGTAATAACAATAATCCATGACATATATCCCATATAAAAATCAATAATACGAATAAAACTCCACATACAATTCATAAAATCAAAATCACACATTTAAATTCGACATAATTCACCGAAAATAAATTCCAAACATTTTGTATCGTTAAATTTTAAAGTAATGCGGGTTTTAAAATAGCTCCCTACTTTGCCAGTTGTCACATCCTCCCAGCCTCAGAAGAAACCCGTCCCGGGTTTCACTCGGAACTTTCCAACTACGAAGCAAAAAGCTTAGGATCTCTCTTTCGAAACTCCTCCTCGCGCTCCCACATGAATTCCGGTCCGTGACGGGAATTCCAACGAACTTTGATGAGCGGAATACGACTGCGCTTGAGTCATTTAATCTCACGATCCACAATTTCAATAGGCTCTTCCACGAAATTCAAACTATTATCTACTCGAATATCTTTCATCGGTACAACAGGTGTTTCATCTGAAATGCACTTCTTCAAATTACTCAAGTGAAATGCATCATGCACTTTACTCAATTCCTGTGGTAGCTCCAACCGATAAGCTACAGGGACAGTTCTCTCTAGGACCTGGAATGGCCCAATGTAGCGGGGATTGAGCTTCCCGCGTCTTCCAAAACGTATCACCCCCTTCCAAGGCAAGACCTTGAGCATCACTCTGTCTCCTACCTGGAATTCAAGAGGTTTACGTCTCTGATCGGCGTAACTTTTCTGTCTATCACGAGCTGCTTGCAACCGATCACGAATTTGAGTCACTTTCTTGGTGGTTTCCAAAATAAGCTCGGGGCCTATGAGTTGGCTATCACCAACTTCTGCCCAACTAACTGGAGAACGACATTTACGACCGTACAGTGCCTCAAATGGTGCGGCCTTAATATTAGTATGGTAGCTATTGTTATAGGAGAATTCAGCAAGAGATAGATATTTCTCCCAACCTTTACCAAAATCAATTACACAGGCACGAAGCATATCCTCCAAAGTTTGGATAGTTCTCTCACTCTGTCCGTCGGTTTGAGGATGATACGCGGTGCTCATATCGAGTCTCGTCCCCTAAGCGGTTTGGAGTGATTGACACAAGGCTGACGTAAAACGACTGTCACGATCCAAAATAATAGATATAGGAACACCATGACGAGAAATGATTTCCTTCACATATAACCTAGCAAGTTTATCGATACTATCATCTTCGCTAATCGCTAGGAAATGAGCAGACTTAGTCAACCGATCCATAATTACCCAGATAGCGTCACAACCGCTAGCTGTCCTTGGCAATTTGGTAATGAAATCCATCGTGATCCGTTCCCATTTCCAAACTGGAAGTTCTGGTTGTGTCAACAATCCTGACTGTCTTTGGTGTTCGGCCTTAACCTTAGAACATGTCAAGCACTTACTGACATACAAAGCTATATCTGCCTTCATGTTTGGCCACCAATACAATTTCTTCAGATCCTGGTACATCTTGTCAGACCCAGGATGAATATAATACCTTGACTTATGCGACTCATGCATAATCAACTCACGAATCCCCCCATACAGTGGTACCCAACTTTGGTCTCCAAAACATAATACTCCATCATAACGCCTAACAAATCCATTCTCACTTTCTTCCATCCCAAAGATATTCTCAGCAGGTCGGTTCTCTGCCTTCAAGGCTTCCGCTTGAGCTTCTAATATCTGAGATGGTAACAGTGAAACAATAGTCATTCCTAATGACCTTACTCATAATGGTGGTATTCTCTCCTTCCGACTAAGGGCGTCGGCAACGACGTTCGCTTTACCCGGATGATAACGGATTTTGCAATCATAATCGCTTAGTAGCTCTATCCAACGTCGTTGTCTCATGTTTAGCTCTTTTTTATTTAAGATATGTTGTAGACTTTTGTTGTCTGTGTACACAACACACTTGGTTCCATACAGATAATGTATCCATAACCTAAGGGCAAACACCACGGCACCTAATTCCAAGTCATAGGTGGTGTAGTTCTTCTCATGCTTCTTAAGCTGTCGGGAAGCATAAGCTATCACCTTCTCCCGTTGCATCAGGACAACTCCCAATCCTTTGTGAGAAGCGTCACAGTAAACAACAAAATCCTCGCTACCTTCTGGAAATGCCAAGATAGGAGCACTACACAACTTCTCCTTAAGTAATTGAAACGCTTCCTCTTCCTTATCTCCCCATTCGTATTTAACACTCTTCTGAGTTAATTTGGTCAATGGCTTTGCTATTTTCGAAAATCCCTTTATGAACCTTCGGTAGTAACCAGCTAAACCTAAAAATTCACGAACTTCAGTTGGGGTCGTCGGAGTGGTCCATTCTTTAATGGCTTCAATCTTAGCGGGATTTACGTAAACTCCTTGACTATCAATCATATGACCTAAGAATAGTACCGTCGGGATCCAAAACTCGCACTTAGAGAACTTAGCATACAACTTCTCCTGCATGAGCAATTCCAAGATAAGTCTTAGATGCTCCTCATGCTCCTTCTTATTCTTTGAATAAATCAGAATATCATCTATAAACACGATTACAAACTTGTCCAAGTAAGGCTTGCACACCCGATTCATGAGATCCATGAATACCGCCGGTGCCTTGGTCAACCCAAACGACATCACTTGGAACTCGTAATGCCCATAACGGGTTCTGAAAGACGTCTTCGGAATGTCTCCTTTGCAAACTCTGAGTTGATGATACCCCGATCGCAGATCGGTCTTCGAATAAACGCTTGATCCTTGAAGATGATCGAACAAGTCATCGATCCTAGGTAGCGGGTATCTATTCTTCACGGTTAACTTATTCAACTCTCGGTAGTCGATGCACATGCAAAAAGATCCATCCTTCTTCTTCACGAATAAAACTGGGGCTCCCCAAGGTGACGAACTTGGCCGTATAAACCCTTTTTCTGCCAACTCTGCCAATTGTTTTGACAACTCTTCTAGTTCTGTCGGTGCAAGTCGATAAGGTGCCCGTGCTACAGGTGCAGCACCAGGTATCAACTCGATCTGAAATTCCACTTGTCTAACAGGCGGGATTCCCGGTAAGTCGTCTGGGAATACATCCGGAAAATCACGAACTATAGGCACATCTCCTATGCACCTTTCTTTCTTCTCCTTCCCTCCTTTCTCAGAAATCTGAGCTAAGAAAAGGTAGCATCCTTTTTCCATTAACTTTGGTAGCTTAGTGCAAGAGATTACTGTTAACCTGGATGGGCTCTTAAAACCATTTCGATCGCCTTGTATATTTAAAATCTCCTTGCCATAGGGCACAAGCACTATCTTCTCATCGCAAAGGATGTGGGCACGATACTTAGACAACCAATCCATACCAATAATGACATCGAAACTTCCTAACGTGACGGGTAAATGATCTATATTGAAGGGATGATTTAAGAAATTTAACGTGCAACCGCGGATAATAGTCTTTATCCTCTCAATATTTCCGTTAGCTAACTCCACATCATAACCAATCCCTAAGGCCATCGGGGGTTTTCTAGTAGGGGCGCAAATGTAGTGGACATAAAACTCCTATCGGCACCAGTATCAAATAGTATGGAAGCATAAAGATTAATGAGAAGGAACGTACCAGTAACGACGTTCGGGTCTTCTCCTCTCTTATTTCCAATTGCGTACACTCTCCCATGAACTCCTCCTACTTCCACTCGCTGGTTCTCTGTGTCCTGATGTCCACGGTTTCCTTCAGTTCCTCGGTTTCCCTGATTATACCCATTACCTCCCGTTCCTTGGTTACCTCGGTTCCACGACTCCTGCACTCATTCCTATAGTGTCCTTTCTTTCCACATCCAAAACAAGTGACATTTGCCTTTTTAATAGCTTCAGGAGTAGCTTGGACCATAGCAAGTGGCCAAGCTCTACAATCCTTGGCTATGTGTCTAACCTTTGAGCAGTTCTTACACATCACGGCACATCGTCCGAAGTGGTTTCGATAACAACGGCCACACTTGGGCAATTCTCCATTTTGATTTTTCTTCTCTCCATCCCCAATAGCATACACCTTGGTAACTGCTTGTCGTTTGTTTCGATAATCGTTACCTTTAGAGTGGTGGTCTCTCTTCCTCTTCTCTTCCTTTTCAGCATTTTCCAGTTCCAACGAGTCCATCAACTGTTGAGCGATCGTGATAGCCTCATGAAGGTTAACAGGCTTAGCAGCAATCACGTCGTTCCTAGTAGCCACAGGTAACCCATCGGTATACTGCTCAATCTTTAGGGTCTCAGTCTTAACCATGTCTGGGCAAAGCAAAGCTAACTCTTGGAAACAACGATTGTAAGTCGCCATATCAGTGCCCTTCACTTTGTGATTCCAAAACTCAATCTCCAGTTTCTTAACCTCACTCCTTGGGCAGTAAGTCTTGATCAGCAGAGACTTGAACTGCTTTCAAGTCATGGCATATGCCACTTCACTCCTAATCGAATTACAATAATCGTTCCACCAAGTTAATGCTTCATCCTTCAGAGTAAAGGAAGCAAACTTTACCTTCTCATTCTCAGCACAGTTACTGACAGTAAACACTGACTCAATTTTCTCCATCCATCTCACCAAGTAGACCACTCCTTCAGTCCCACAAAACTCAATGGGTCCACAGATTCGGAACTCTTTGTAATTACATCCAGTAGTACGAACATGTGGAAAGGTTCTGGCTGAGTTGTTGGAGTGATTTGACTTAGCTAGTAATTCAGCAACACGTTGCTCCACAAGCTGATTGATCATAGCTTGATCTACAGTAGGGGTATTAGGTGGGATACGACCATTGTCTCCCTGAGCATCAACATTTTGATTCCTGACGTTGCGATTGGTGATGTCCAGATTGTCGGGAGTGGGGGTCTCGACATTTCGTGAAGGACGTCGTCCTCGGCGACCAGGAGTAGCCACCGTAGGACCAGTTCGGGTAGTTCTGACTGGGTTTCGTCGTGGGGCCATTGATTTGAAACACAATACATGGTTTATAGGTCTCCGATAGTATTTACCATACGTTCAACAAGAATTGGATAGATGCAGCCAAGACACCGGTAGAATATCAACAATACACCACAAGATATCAACCACACAAATAGGAACATAAATTCCATAAGCATCCAACACCATATAACATCATGCAAAATAACCATCATCTACACAAGTCGCGATCAATACATCGTTCCAAACTACCAAAAGACATAATAGACACTAATCGTTCCAAATGAGACGAACATACAACTGAATAACATAAAGGATATGATAACTAGCTTTTCTAACCAAGTACTCCCTGGTTTAGAAAGCAACATAACAACATAATCCAAGTCTATCTAGCCACTATGCTGGCGTAGACTCCTCAACTCTGGTCTCAAACCATCCAAATCTCTCCATAACGATCCTAGCTCAACACTATGTATATCTCTGTCCCTCTTGAGGTCCGCGACCTCCTTCTCCAACTCTGCGTTCCTCTACCATAGCTTGCGATCTGCCTCGCGAGGCGTGAGGAACCCTCTCTATAAACTCTCCATCTGCTCATGCACCTCCATCATACTCCTCCTGATAGCTGTAGTCCTGCCCACAACTGTAGCCATATCCACTCTCAGCTCACCAATAAACTCAGCAATAACTATCTCAAGTCGATCTGCTAACTACGAGATCCTCTCGCCCTGTGAGGTAAGCTGAGCCCGGATCCTACCAGTCTCACTAAGATCCGCAGACTCTGAAGATACCTCAGATGGCGTGTCCGATGCCACATGACTACCAGGTGGAGAATCGAATAAGAACGGATGGTCAGGTGAAACTGGCTCCAGCTGATGTATCGGAGAATTGGGCTCTGCAGAGTGAGCTGAATGGGCCTGGCTGTGAGCTGGCAAGTCATCATCATCAGGCATATCCTCCTCCTGAGGATCATCACCCTCCTCCTCACCCTCCTGTGGGTCATAATCCCTCTTCTCACGTTCCTGAGAGTCATCCGCCTCCTGCTCACCCTTGTACTCCTCGTCCTCGTTAGAGGGGTACTCCATCAATCGTCGCCACTGAACAGGTGAACAGTGAGGTGATAGGGTAGGTGATCTAGGACGGCGACGGAATGATGCGGGTGGTGCATCTGACAGAAGAGCGCGAGCATCAAAGTGCATGGGTGTTGATGAAGGGCGCACAAACATGTGTGCCATAGCTCGGTGGGCGAAACGTGGAGCCATACGAGCTAAATCCTAGTGAAGTGTGAGCTGCCTCGAAGTACCAAGACGGCCCGAAGAAGATGAAGGCCCTTGTGAGGTGGGTGAAGCTGGTGGTGCGGGAGAGGCCGCTGACGGTGATGAAGTAGGTGAAAATACAACCAATAAAACCTAGTACACATCTGTTCATGTTTCCTAAGACGTTCAAGCATGTTACACAATGGAGATCTGCCAGTTTTCTTAAGCCTAACATTGAAATCATTCATCCAATACAACCATAAACAAGTAATCAACACATAATTAACATCTAGGTTTCATTAGATCTAAGCAAACACAAGATAGATCTAGCCTAACATGTTGAAATTAAGACAAGCACAAGATATAGACAACCAACACATAGACATATTGATTGAATTAAAGAGAAGACTTATCTTAATAGCACATGAAAGGATTCAAGGGGTGAAAACCCTTGAAAAAGCTTTAAAATACGTACAAGGTTCGGCCCTAGGGTTTCTCCACACAAGTTCCTCCTAATGAATGAAAAATAGAAAACGATATATAGATTTAAGAAGGTGACGGCGTCAAGAACAAATGTCTGACGCCGTCATCTCGCCGCCAAATAGTTCCTCAGACTGCCTAGATCTGGATCTGACGCCGTCATGTGTACACCTTATGCAGGCCATCATGAAATTAACTCTTGACGCTCTTCTTGTGACGCCTTCATGTTTCTTCTGGGTCGTCATGGATTTTACTCTTGACGCCGTCATACACTGTTCTCAACATGGAAAATTAAGTCTTTGGCGTTTTCTTCACTTTTATGCTCCAAAAATGTCCGAATTGCTTCCTTTTCCAGATTTCTCTCCCAAAGTACCTAAAATCACAAAAGGAACAATTTAGGGTAATATTTGATCAAATAAATTCAATTCCGGGCTTCAATGACCCCCTAAAAGTGGTTCATTTTTTGCCTCATCATATACCCTTACACTTGAGATTTGCTTGTCCTCAAGCAAATATGCTTTTATTCTAATCAAAATACAAGTTAGGGGTCATTTAACACTAATATAAAAGTAATTACAACAAATAATCGTTCCACTAAAGACCAAATACAAGCACGGAGGTCATACACTAGCACCTCGCAAATAGTGTTTAGATACTCACATCTCTCGGGTGTAATAAAGTATAAATTACAATATGGAAACGGAAGATATCTCTCACTACCTGTCATAGCAAAATAGATTACCATAGGCTTGGGAAAGGATCAAACCTCCACCACATGGCGTAAGCACCTAGGATAAACTATCAAAGAGGTCTTTTAAAGGGTTGTAACGTTAGGTGTAGGGATATGAAGTACACGGTTTTGTTGGATATAGGCAGTCTTTACTGGTGGCGAGTTAACAATCTTGGTTAATTACATGTACAATATGGCGTTGCTAGGCCAAGACTAGACTCGACTTAAGCTAATAAATGAAAAATAACAAAAAAACATAAAATGAAAATAGAATAAAAAGGGATGGTAGTCCGTATGTTTTTTCTCTTTTTCTTTTTCTATTTTTTTCTTTTCTTTTTCTCGTTTTTTGGATTTTTTTTTTTTTTTTTTTTTTTTTTTTTTTTTTTTTTTTTTTTTTTGCATACACTCTTACCCTACCATCCAAAATAATACATCATAGGGAATGAACATTCCCCTTACACTTGAATTTTTACATACTTTACAATAAACTAATCTAATGGCTCGAATTAAGATAATCAAAACACTTGGAGTACTTTTAAGATTAATGCATATATGGGGGTAATAATATGATGTTCTTTCCCATTACTCCATAATATTAGTACTTTACCCATGAGTCCCAATCGTCCCAAAACAATATGTACAAGGATATGACTCGACTTAGCAACCATGTAATCAATTAGATAATTAACTAAGGGTTTAAACATATAACAATAATGCACTAAAGATGAGTGCATACACGGAAGGCTAAGGCAATTTGGGTGTACATTTAAGTGGGGTGTAACAAATTCTTCCTTTAAGTAAGATGCTTAAAGGTAGAAACGAAAAGATAGGCTCGGAGGGGTGTACTAGGGGTTTCGTGTACTAAAAATGAGTACAACGCTAAGGTGTGGGAAAAATTAGTTTACTTTACTAGCCAAGTAATATGACTTAAATGGTCAAGTAATTATAATACGGGTTTAACACAAGGGTGATCCTAATGCCTCTTATCATGTAGTAAATCCAACTACACGAATGTAGTCTCACTAGCGGTCTCGGGATGCATCACTAACGCAAGTTCTAGAATCTAAATGCTACCGGTACACTCATAAGCACTAATAGTAAATGCTTTTCCTATCAAATCTAAAGGCGAACCTCACATATTTGGGTGGAAAATTTTTCTGAATGATACGGTTATGTGCTAGTCATACAATCTCCTATCCATGAGACGCTTGCTATGGCTAAAGTTTCACTCCTAAATGTTGTAAAAAAATTTAAATTTGGCACTAAAATTGCACTAACAAGTATTTCTCATAGTTTTATTACACATCTACTATCAAACAAACAAACTCAAGCGAAAGTGTATCTGTAAGGTATCATCATTTTACCCTCCCCTTACACTTAAGATGAACATTGTCCCCAATGTTCAAGTAAAGAATGTAAAAGTAAAATAAGTAAAAAGAATGAAATCAAATACTCCCCTGATTCGCTCGGTATGGATAATAAGGTGTCCAGGTTAAATCTTCCTCCAAGAAAATGAACAATCAAAGCTTCCCTTCCAGAATATAAATCATCTTCTTGTCATACATAACCTGTAAAACCTGATAAAACAGACAAGGCAACCTCGCATAAAATCGGCAGCAATCTACATAAGTTACTAAATCCTAGAAAACAAAGTAAGATATAATGCTTGTGGAATGATGTTTGCAGATATCCTGGAGATTATAAAACTAGTAATTCAACAAAAACTTTAAAACTCCGTTAGAAAAACAAAACCGGTAAAATTTCCAAATTTTTACACGTGACGCCATCAAGAGTAAACTCATGACGCCGTCAGAAGTGACCGGCAGAAATTCTTATATTAAGTTTCTGGAAAATTTATGGAAAAACTTGGTCCTACTTCCTGGAAAATCCTGCAAAACATCATTATGACTCGATACAAGCATTTGACTCTAACAAATACGAATATGCATGTTCATTTAATATTGTGGAGAATCATGATCGGTTTGTTTCTTAAAAACATATTTGGGGTTTCCCCTTACACTTATCTTTTGCAAAAATACCTTTGGGTGAAGTTAAGACTAGGCCAAACAACAAAGTAAAGTATTTCCACTATTTAGTTTAGAAACATGATCTACCAACAATAAAAATAAAGCATGCATACGGAAGCAAATAACAAACAAACAAACATAAAAATCACACAAAGCATGGGTTGCCTCCCAAGAAGCGCTTTTCTTTATTTACGAGTCTTATAGCTAGACTCAAGGTCATGGGTTACTACGTGATACGGGTGAGTTCCTTATTGAGGACATCCTTGGGATCAAACTTAGGTTTTAGCTTCCTATTGGTTTTCTTAGTACGGTATGACCTTTCAAACTTTTCTCCATCCGGATCATACAAAGTCATCTTCATATGCCATGATCCGTCACCTTCTTTAGGTGGCTTGTCCCACCTCCATTTACACTTGTCTCCCTCTCTTTTCCACTTATTCATCTCTATATTAATAGGCATTACGCTCAAGAACTCAATCATCTTCCTAAAGACAAAGGGGTCCTCAAAAGGATCTAGCTCTTCATCTCTAGCTATGAGTTGTTCTACCGAATGTGTCTTATCAATGAAATCTTTTTCTAGATAAAATGGGCGTTGAGGTCCTATAAAGTTCCTTTCTATCCAAGGTCCATATCTAGACGGTCTCCTATTAATCTCTACCCAATGTGGTGTCGGTTCATCACCATAATCATAACTATGCTTCTTAACATCGTATACCGACCAAGTGTCGCCCTCACCTACTGCTATCTTAGACTCCTTGCAATCTATCATGGCACTAGCGGTTGCTAAAAATCCTCTTCCTACCAACAATGGGCATGTAGTGTCACTAACCATGTCTAGGACGTGAAAATCCGCTAAGATAGTTAACTTTCCTACGTGAACAACTACATCCTTAATCATTCCAACCGGGTGGGCGATACTCCCATCCGCTAGACCTATCAATACCTCCGTCTCCTCTAACTTTCCTAGCTTAAGAGTGGTGAATAGGGATAAGGGAATCAAGTTTAGGCTTGACCCTAAATCGGCTAGTGTGTCGAAAGCTTCGGATCTTCCTATCTTACAAGGCAAAACAAATATACCCGGATCATCAAGCTTTTTAGGCAACTTGTTTTGAACGAAGGCGGTCCCATTTTTACCTAGCTTAAACTTTTCATACTTTTCTAGGAGGGCACTATAGTAGGGAGCACGGGCTAATACATCAATGACGGGGCGTTCAAGGTGAAGTTCCTTGAATTCATCATTAAGGTCTTGCGTAGGAGGTGTTTCAACTATGCTTTTGACCGGTTTTATATCGGGTGTTTTACTTGATTGGTCCTTTTGAAGAATTTGGTTTTGTTTGAAACATGTGCTCGTTGATTTAACCGAGTAGTATTGCGGACAAGAAGTGGGTGACAAAACTAATGATATGGAATTAACGTTTAGTTTCGGATTCTTGATCGTGTCGCTTGGGAGTGCTCCCATTTCTCGGTCATTGAGAACTTTCAACAATGCGTCAATTTTGGTGGTCATCTCGCTTTGATTTTGTTTGAAATCGGCTTCAAACTTAGATATGCGAGCTTCTTGAGATGCCATGAACTTAGACATCAATCCTTCAAGATTGTTGGTACTACCATAGTTGTTAGAAGGATTGTTGTTGAAAGTACGGTTGGAGGGTGGACTGTTTGGTTGGTAACGATTAGGCGGATTGGAAGAATTAGCTTGATTTTGTTTCCACCTAAGGTTTGGGTGATTTTTCCAAGAGGGGTTGTAGGAATCACCGTAAGGGTTTGGCTCGGGTTTGAAAGTGTACCACTTGTCTCCCGCTTCGTCGGTACGCGAGGATGCGTAGTCCGCAAAAGCTGTTCCGGGGAGTTCCACACAATCACGAGTGTCATGGGGACCACTACATAATTCGCATGAAGAAGTGATTTTGTTCACTTGGCTTGAAGGCTTAGGAGCTTCGTAAGATTTCATGAGAAACTTGACTTGGTCCTCAAGTTCCATGATCCTACGGTCGGGAGTGCTAGAGTTGTTCGAAGGCAAAGATATTGCCTTGACCGTTTTGTTCAAGTCACGGGGATCATTCCAACTTTCGTTGTCATAGAGAGCAAGATCTTCTATGAGTTCCCATGCTTGTTCCGCACTTAGATCACGTAGCTTACCACTGGCCGATTGGTCAATGGCTCGCCTCGTGGAGAGATCGATATGGTCATAGAAGATTTGGACTTGGAACCAAAGATCTATACCATGATGAGGGACTTTTTGGAGTAAGTCCTTAAAACGAGTCCATGCTTCATAGAGAGTTTCATTTTGATGTTGTTGGAACATCAAGATGTCATTTCTAAGCTTAGTAGTTCTCCCCGGTGGGAAAAATTGAGCAAGGAAACGACTGGTAAGATCATCCCATGTGGTGATGGATCCCGCAGGTAAACACTCAAGCCATTGACTAGCTTGATCACGTAGAGAGAATTGGAATAGGCGTAATCTGGTTGTCTCTCTAGTTGCAACATCTTGGTCTATGGAATCTACGATTTTAAGGAAGTCCTTGAGATGTTGATTTGGATCTTCGGAACGAAGTGCATGGAATGCACATCCGCTTTGCACCAACCGGATGGTGTCGGATCGCAAGGGGGTCACATTGGCTCCGGTGAGCTCAATGGTGTTTCGATAGACTTGGTGGCTAGGTCGGGAATACTCTCCTAAGGTTCGGGGCCTAAGAGGTTCTAGTGGTGGGTTTTGTTGTGGTGGGATGACGGGTTCAAAGATGTTCCCATCGTCCATGATGTCGGGTGGTGAAAAGTTACGAACAAAAACACAAAGAAATAAGATAGACTAAAGAGAACCTAAAAATAAAAATAAAATCTTACTAGAAAGGAATCTAGCAAGTAGACCTAATAAAAAGAGATTCTAACCTAGACAATAACTATTCCCCGGGCTTTGGCGCCAAAAACTTGATGCGTGGGGTTTGCACCAGGCTTTACCTCTCGAGGGATCTCGAGAAGCTTACAACCCCCACCAGGCAGTGTACCTGATCGATGTAGTATAGTATAATGACAAGTACCGGGGGATTGATCGTTCTGCTAGGAATAGTGTCGCTAGGATTAGAAAACCTAAAGACTAGGTCTAGAGATGAGGGATGATTCTTTTTGTATTTTTATATTTTTTAGAAAACAAATTAAAATCTCGGGTTTTAAGGATTTAGGGCGGAATTAGTTGCTAGTCAACTAACCCAATACTAAGATGCAATCAAAATAAAATACTAAAATGAAAACAAACTAATTTAAACTAAAGTTGTGAGCAATAAGTGGGAGAAATGTGTTTACTTAGATTTCACTACTCCCTAGATATCTTTTACACGTTAATTACTTGTTATAGTTGCGTGGATGACGGATTGTATTCCTTAATACCATTCATGGGGTGGCGTACTTACTTCCCCAATCCTATGAGTGCCTACTTCACTCCTATGTCGATCCGGCTAAGAAGCACCTAACATGGGATCATTAGAATTTACTCATGCATTAAATACAAACAGTAAAACCTAGTACACATCGGTTCATGTTTCCTAAGACGTTCAAGCATGTTACACAATGGAGATCTGCCAGTTTTCTTAAGCCTAACATTGAAATAATTCATCCAATACAACCATAAACAAGTAATCAACACATAATTAACATCTAGGTTTCATTAGATCTAAGCAAACACAAGATAGATCTAGCCAAACATGTTGAAATTAAGACAAGCACAAGATATAAACAACCAACACATAGACATATTGATTGAATTAAAGAGAAGACTTATCTTAATAGCACATGAAAGGATTCAAGGGGTGAAAACCCTTGAAAAAGCTGTAAAATACGTACAAGGTTCGCCCCTAGGGTTTCTCCACACAAGTTCCTCCTAATGAATGAAAAATAGAAAACTATATATAGATTTAAGAAGATGACGGCGTCAAGAACAAATGTCTGACGCCGTCATCTCGCCGCCAAATAGTTCCTCGGACTGCCTAGATCTGGATCTGACGCCGTCATGTGTACACCTTATGCAGGCCGTCATGAAATTAACTCTTGACGCTCTTCTTGTGACGCCTTCATGTTTCTTCTAGGTCGTCATGGATTTTACTCTTGACACCGTCAGGAATTTCCTCTTGACGCCGTCATACACTGTTCTCAGCATGGAAAATTAAGTCTTTGGCGTTTTCCTCACTTTTATGCTCCAAAAATGTCCGAATTGCTTCCTTTTCCAGATTTCTCTCCCAAAGTACCTAAAATCACAAAAGGAACGATTTAGGGTAATATTTGATCAAATAAATTCAATTCCGGGCTTAAATGACCCCCTAAAAGTGGTTCATTTTTTGCCTCATCAAAAACCCGATTTGAGACCTTTGTTAGGTCCAAGGATCTTGAGTTGTGGCAAATCATCCAAAATGGCAATTTTGTCTACACAATGGTAGATCCTGAAACCAAGTTGATGGTGGAAAAACCATACTTGGAATTGAAGGAAGATGAGAAGAGGAGACTTGTTAAAAATCAAGAGGCCAAAATGATGATCTATAATGCTCTTCCTCGAAAGGAGTTCGAGAGAGTTCATGTATGAGAAGTTTGCAATCTTGGATGAAGAAACCATTGACAATGGTTATACACGGTTCAATGCTATCATCAAAAGTCTTACGGATTTGGATGCTAGTTTCTACAACAAGAACCATGTGAGAAAATTTCTTCGTGCTCTTCCAGTGACATGGCGACCAAAAGTGATGGCTATTGAAGAAGCCAAGAACTTGACGGAGCTTCCTTTAGACGAGCTTATCGGAAATCTTAAAGTGTATGAAATGATTCTCGAAAATGATAAAACAATGACCAAAGACAAGAAGGAGAAAGTAAAGTCTTTGGCCCTCAAAGCTAGAATCACTAGGAAACAAGATTGTGATGATTGCAATAAAGTAAGTGATGAAGAAGAAATGAATGATCAGGAATTCAACCTCATGGCTAGAAATTTTAGGAAGTTTTTTCAAAAGAGGAGGGAAGTTCCAACAAGGGAAAAGGTTTGGAAACCGTGTCAACAATCTTGGAAGGAAAGATGGCAAAAGTAGTAAGGCCGGAGATGGGTGCTTTAATTTTGGTGACAAAGATCATTTCATTGGTGATTGTCCAAAGCCTCGAAACTACAAAGTATTTGTTGGAGGTATATGGAGCGACGATGAAGAATGCAATCAAGCTAACAAGGAAGCAACATGTCTTATGGCAATCGAGACTCATAAGGTATACTCCAAGAAGAATCCACATACAAGATTCCAACCGTGTAATAGTGATTGTAAGTATACTCTACCCATGGATAAGGATACAAAGCTAGGTAATGTATCTTGTGACTCTCAAACTAATCTTGCATCAATTGTAGATAATTCTAATCTTTGGCTTAGGAGACTAGGTCATGCTAACATGCGATTAATTCATAATATTGCATCTAAGGAATTGGTTGGAAAACTACCTAAAGAAAAATTTGATAATCATTTTTGTGATGCATGTAAAGTAGGAAAGCAAGTCCATGCAAGCCACAAGCTTATAAACATGATTTCAACATCAAGAGTTTTAGAACTTTTACATATGGATTTGTTTGGTCCATTCGCTATCCAAAGTTACGGAGGAAACTATTACACTTTGGTAATAGTGGATGACTATTCAAGATATACTTGGACATTATTTTTGAAAACTAAAAATGAAGCTTTCAATAAATTCAAGGTTTTAGGAAAAAGTTTGCAAAACCTACTTGGATGTTCAATTGTCTCAATTTGAATGGACCATGGTAGAGAATTCGATAATGAAATCCAATTTGTGTCTTTTGTGATAAACATGGAATCTCTCATAATTTTTTGGCCCCTCGCACTCCTAAATCTAACGGGGTAGTTGAAAGGAAAAATGGAACTTTACAAGAGATGAGTCGTACAATGCTTAATGAACAATCTATACCACAAAAGTTTTGGTGTCATGCCGTTGAAACCGCAGGGTACATATGATGAGGCGAAAAATGATCCGTTTTAGGGGGTCATTTAAGCCCGAATCCGACTTTATTTGATCAAATATTGCCCTAAATCGTTCCTTTTGTGATTTTAGGTACTTGGAGAGTGAATTCTGGAAAAGAAGCCATTTTGGACGTTTTTGGAGCATAAAAGTGAAGAAAACGGCAAAGTCTCAATTTTCCATGCTGGAACAGTACATGAAGGCGTCAAGAGTTAACCCATGACGGCGTCAAACCCCAAGAATTAAAATCCGTAGCTCATGACGGCGTCACACAGGGCGTTAGAAGTAGATCAAGGCCGTCCGAGGAAGTATTTGGCGGCGAGATGACGGCATCACACCTTTGTTCTTGACGCCGTCACCCCGATTTTCCTATATATAGTTTTCTAGTTTTTCACCTTAAAAAAGAGAAGTTTTGGGAGAAACCCTAAAGACGATTTTGGTGCAACTTTTACAAGTTTTTCAAGGGTTCCAAACCCTTGAGACCTTGCATTGTAATTGAGATAAGTGTTCTTCTAATTCAATCAATATGTCTATGTGTTGGTTGTCTATATCTTGTTCTTGTCTCAATTCCATTATGCTAGGCTAGATCTCTTTTGTGTTTGCTTAGATCTAATGAAACCTAGATATTGATTATGTGTTGATTACTTGTTTATTCTTGTCTTGGATGAATGATTTTATATGTTAGGCTTAAGAAAACTGGCAGATCTCCAAATGGTAACATGCTTGAACGTCTTAAGAAACATGAACCGAGGCGTACTAGGTCTTTATTGGTTGTATTTAATGCATGAGTCACTGTTTACAATCCCTATAGTTGTGCTGGGCATGGTGTAGGAGGAGATAAGAGCTCATAGAATTGGGGAGTTATGTATGCCACCCCATGAATGGTATTAAGGAATACAATCCGTCATCCATGCAATTATAACAAGTAATTAACGTGTAAAAGATATCTAGGGAGTAGTGAAATCTAAGTAAACACATTTTCTCCAATTACTGCTCACAACCTTAGTATAAATTAGTTTAATTTCATTTTTAGTATTTTATTTTGATTGCATCTTAGTTTTGGGTTAGTTGAATAGCAACTAATTCCGCCCACTCTTCCAAAACCCGAGATTTTACTTGCTTTCCATAAAACATAAAAATACAAAAATACTCATCCCTCACCTTTAGAACTAGTAATTTAGGCTTTCTAATCCTAGCGACACTATTCCTAAGCTGAACGATCAATCCCCCGGTACTTGTCACTATACTATACTACAACGATCAGGTACACTGCCTGGTGGGGGTTGTAAGCTTCTCGAGATCCCTCGAGAGGTAAAGCCTGTTGCGATTCCCACGCATCAAGTTTTTGGCGCCGCAGCCCGGGGAATAGTTATTGTCTAGGTTAGGATTTCTTTTTATTAGGTCTACTTGCTAGATTCCTTTCTAGTAAGATTTTATTTTTATTTTTTAGGTCTTCTTTAGTCTATCTTTTTCTTTGTGTGTTTGTTCGTAATTTCCATTGACTCTTCCGTTCAACATTATGGAGTACACGAATCCACCATACCACCAACCACAAAGGCCATTCTACCCTATTGACATCTCGAATTTCAAACAATATCGAGATGAACCCATATATGATGCATGGACTCGTTTTAAAATTTTACTTCGAAAATTCCCTCATCATAGTTTCTCTTTAGCATCTCTAACCCAAACCTTTTACTATCGTGCCAGCCGATGTGACCAAATGTGCATTGATGATTTTGCCAATGGGGGACCTAGGGAATTAAGTGCTGAAGAAGCATGGGATACCATAGAAGATTGTGCCCAATATTATTATAGAGTAGACAACCCAACAAACAACATCACAAATCAATCAAAAACAAGTTTGAAGGAGCAAACAGGAAGTTTTTCTAGGGATGATTACTCAGGGATACCTGTGTGGATGTCACCTAAAGCCATAGTACAAAACAAGCACATAGGTAATCTTGATACAATGGAGGATGAGGTGGATAATCCAAGCCCACAAAGTACCCCACAAGTCCTACCATCATTTGAGGCACACATACCACCCGTGACTTACCCTGAAGAAGTAGAAAAGACTATAGGAACCCCAATATAGGTAGAGCTCTTGAACCAAACACCACTTGAGGATATAGGTTTGAATACTTGTAGTGAGAACCTTACTCCCAGTTCTAGGGAAGTTCCTAGTTTTGATGAACCGGAGCCTCAACCAAAACCGTTACCTAATCTTCCATCCTTGGATGAAGATTTAGGAATTGAAATAGGTCCCGATCCACCCATCAAACCATATAGTCAGGGTAGTTTTACGTTGAAGGTAGTAGACCCCAAGCCTTGTAGAGAAGAAGCCAACATAGGAGTGAACCATGACCTTACATACTTACATCACCCATTCATGATTGATCGTAAGAAACATTATGGGTTTAAACCGGGTTTATTAGGTCAAGATGGATCCCCAACTAGTAGTCTCTTGAAGTTGATAGAAAATGATCCCTTTCTAGGAGAAAATCTTAATCCACCCATTAACCCGACTGAATTTGGTAAGGTTATAATGATAGGAGCACACCCCTTTGAGCATATAATTCATCCACCACACTTTCCTCACATGGCATACTTCCACCGAGATGGTGTGTATCGCTACTATCACCCGCACTTAATCCTAAGTGTAGGGAAAACCTCCCCTATTTCCATCAAATAAGGGTAGAGTCAGGCTCGTGACTCGAACAAAAACAAGCGCTTCTTGGGAGGCAACCCATGTTTTGTGTGATTTTAATTGTCTGTTTGTTATTTGCTTCCGTATGCATGCTTTATTTTTATTGTTGGTTGATCATGTTTCTCAATTAAAATGTGGAAATACTTTACTTTGTTGTTTAGCCTAATCTTAACTCCACCTAAAAGTATTTTGGCAAAAGATAAGTGTAAGGGGAAACCCCAAATATGTTTTTAAGAAACAAACCGATCATGATTCTTCACAATATTAAATGAGCATGTATATTCGTATTTGTTAGAGTCAAATGCTTGTATTGAGTCATAATGAAGTTTTTGCAGGATTTGCCAGGAAGTAGGACCAAGTTTTTCCAGAAATTTTCCGGAAACTTAACATAAGAATTTCTGCAGGTCCATTCTGACGGCGTCAGAGGATTACTCTTGACGGCGTCAGGAGTTAAAACCTGGAAATTTTACCGGTTTTGTTTTTCTAACGGAGTCTTATAGTTTTTGTGAATTATTAAGTTTTATAATCTCTAGGAAATCTGCAAACTTCATTCCACAAGCATTATATCTTACTTTGTTTTCTAGGATTTAGTAACTTATATAGGATGCCGCCGATTTTACGCGAGGTTGTCTTGTCTGTTTTGTCAGGTTTTACAGGTTATGTATGACAAGAAGATGATTTATATTCTGGAAGGGAAGCTTTGATTGTTCATTTTCTTAGAGGAAGATCTAACCTGGCCAACCTATAATCCATACCGAGCGAATCAGGGGAGTATTTGATTTCATTCTCTTTACTTTTTCACTTTTACATTCTTTACTTGAACATTGGGGACAATGTTCATCTTAAGTGTAAGGGGAGGGTAAAAAGATGATACCTTACATATGCACTTTCGCTTGAGTTTGTCTTGTTTGATAGTAGATGTGTAATAAAACTATGAGAAATACTTGTTAGTGTAATTTTAGCGCCAAATTTAAAATTTTTTACAACATTTAGGAGTGAAACTTTAGCTATAGCAAGCGTCTCATGGATAGGAGATTGTATGACTAGCACATAACCGTATATTCAGAAAAATTTTCCACCCAAAAATGTGAGGTTCGCCTTTAGATTTGATAGGAAAAGCATTTACTATTAGTGCTTATGAGTGTACCGGTAGCATTTAGATTCTAGAACTTGCGTTAGTGATGCATCCCGAGACCGCTAGTGAGACTACATTCGTGTGGTAGGATTTACTACATGATAAGAGGCATTAGGATCACCCTTGTGTTAAACCCGTATCATAATTACTTGACCATTTAAGTCATATTACTTGGCTACTTAAGTCAACTAATTTTTCCCACACCCTTAGCGTTGTACTCATTTTTAGTACACGATACCCCTAGTACACCCCTCCGAGCCTATCTTTTTGTTTCTAACTTTAAGCATTTTACTTAAAGGAAGAATTTGTTACACCCCACTTAAATGTACAACCAAATCGCCTTAGCCTTCCGTGTATGCGCTCATTTTTAGTGCATTATTGTTATTTGTTAAACCCTAAGTTAACTTTCTAATTGATTACATGGTTGCTAAGTCGAGTCATATCCTTGTACATATTGTTTTGGGACGATTGGGACTCATGGGTAAGTACTTGTTTATGGAGTAATGGGGAAGAACATCATTTATTACCCCCATATGTACGTTAATCTTAAAAGTGCTCCAAGTGTTTTGATTTTCTTAATTCGAGTCATTAGAATAGTTGAATGTAAAGTATGTAAAAATTCAAGTGTAAGGGGAATGCTCAATCCCCTATGATGTATTATTTTGGATGGTAGGGTAAGAGTGTATGCAAAAAAAAAAAAAAAAAAAAAAAAAAAAAAAAAAAAAAAAAAAAAAAAAATCGAAAAAATTAAAAAAAAAAAAGAAAAAGAAAAAGAAAATAGAAAAAAAGGAAAAAGAGAAAAAACATACGGACTACCATCCCGTTTCATTCTATGTTCATTTTATGTTTTTGTTATTTTTCATTTATTAGCTTAAGTCGAGTCTAGTCTTAGCCTAGCAACGCCATATTGTACATGTAATTAACCAAGATTGTTAACTCGCCACCAGTAAAGACTGCCTATATCCAACAAAACCGTGTAATTCATATCCCTATACCTAACGTTACAACCCTTTAAAAGACCTCTTTGATAGTTTATCCTAGGTGCTTACGCCATGTGGTGGAGGTTTGATCCTTTCCCAAGCCTATGGTAATCTATTTTGCTATGACAGGTAGTGAGAGATATCTTCCGTTTCCATATTGTAATTTACACTTTATTACACCCGAGAGATGTGAGTATCTAAACACTATTTGTGAGGTGCTAGTGTATGACCTCCGTGCTTGTCTATTGGTCTTTAGTGGAACGATTATTTCTTGTAATTACTTTTATATTAGTGTTAAATGACCCCTAACTTGTCTTTTGAGTAGAATAAAAGCGCATTTGCTTGAGGACAAGCAAATCTCAAGTGTAAGGGTATATGATGAGGCGAAAAATGATCCGTTTTTAGGGGGTCATTTAAGCCCGAATCCGACTTTATTTGATCAAATATTGCCCTAAATCGTTCCTTTTGTGATTTTAGGTACTTGGAGAGTGAATTCTGGAAAAGAAGCCATTTTGGACGTTTTTTGAGCATAAAAGTGAAGAAAACGGCAAAGTCTCAATTTTTCATGCTGGAACAGTACATGAAGGCGTCAAGAGTTAACCCATGACGGCGTCAAACCCCAAGAATTAAAATCCGTAGCTCATGATGGCGTCACACAGAGCGTCAGAAGTAGATCAAGGCCGTCCGAGGAAGTATTTGGCGGTGAGATGACGGCGTCACACCTTTGTTCTTGACGCCGTCACCCCGATTTTCCTATATATAGTTTTCTAGTTTTTCACCTTAAAAAAGAGAAGTTTTGGGAGAAACCCTAAAGACGATTTTGGTGCAACTTTTACAAGTTTTTCAAGGGTTCCAAACCCTTGAGACCTTGCATTGTAATTGAGATAAGTGTTCTTCTAATTCAATCAATATGTCTATGTGTTGGTTGTCTATATCTTGTTCTTGTCTCAATTCCATTATGCTAGGCTAGATCTCTTTTGTGTTTGCTTAGATCTAATGAAACCTAGATATTGATTATGTGTTGATTACTTGTTTATTCTTGTCTTGGATGAATGATTTTATATGTTAGGCTTAAGAAAACTGGCAGATCTCCAAATGGTAACATGCTTAAACGTCTTAAGAAACATGAACCGAGGCGTACTAGGTATTTATTGGTTGTATTTAATGCATGAGCCACTGTTTACAATCCCTATAGTTGTGCTGGGCATGGTGTAGGAGCAGATAAGAGCTCATAGAATTGGGGAGTTATGTATGCCACCTCATGAATGGTATTAAGGAATACAATCTGTCATCCATGCAATTATAACAAGTAATTAACGTGTAAAAGATATCTAGGGAGTAGTGAAATCTAAGTAAACACATTTTCTCCAATTACTGCTCACAACCTTAGTATAAATTAGTTTAATTTCATTTTTAGTATTTTATTTTGATTGCATCTTAGTTTTGGGTTAGTTGAATAGCAACTAATTCCGCCCACTCTTCCAAAACCCGAGATTTTACTTGCTTTCCATAAAACATAAAAATACAAAAATACTCATCCCTCACCTTTAGAACTAGTAATTTAGGCTTTCTAATCCTAGCGACACTATTCCTAAGCTAAACGATCAATCCCCCGGTACTTGTCACTATACTATACTACAACGATCAGGTACACTGCCTGGTGGGGGTTGTAAGCTTCTTGAGATCCCTCGAGAGGTAAAGCCTGTTGCGATTCCCACGCATCAACATACTTAATCGAGTTTTGATAAGAAAAACTATTAATAAAACACCATATGAGATTCTTAGAGGTAGAAGACCATCCCTAGAATACTTTAGAGTTTTTGAATGTAGATGCTTAATTTTCAACTCATTAGATAACTTTAATGTGAACGATACTAGTAATTATAATGGAATCTTTCTTGGATATTCACAAACATCAAAGGCTTATATTGTGCTTAACAAAGAAACATTAAAAGTTGAAGAATCTTATAATGTAATTTTTGATGAAACCCCTCCAAAATCTAGGTCAATGCCTTTAGTAGATGATGACATCATTGAAGAAGATGCTTGTCAAAATAGAATAGAATCTCCAATGAATGATCTTGAGGAAGTAATTTCTAGGGTAGAGAATATTAAGGAAATTAGAGATCACCCCATAGATCAAGTCATAGGAAAATTAGATGAAAGGACTCTTAGGTCACACGCCCAAGACAAAAGCAATGACTTCGCATTTGTTTCAACAATAGAACCTAAAAATATTAAGGAAGCCATTAAAGATGAAAATTGGGTGATGGCAATGCAAGAAGAATTAGATCAATTCCTAAGAAATGATGTGTGAATCTTAGTTCCATATCCGAGTGGGTACACTATCGTAGGAACCAAGTGGGTTTTCAAAAATAAACTTGATGAAAATGGAGTAGTGTGTAGGAACAAAGCTAGGCTAGTCACCCAAGGATATAATCAACAAGAAGGAATCGATTATGATGAGACATATGCCCCTGTTACATGATTAGAGTCCATAAGAATTTTACTTGCATATGCATGTAGTCATAATTTTAAACTCTTTCAAATGGATGTAAAAAGTGCTTTTCTAAACGGAGTCATCGAAGAGGAAGTGTAAGTTGCACAACCTCCCGGTTTCATAGATTTTCAAAAACCTAATCATGTTTATAAGCTCAAAAAGGCTTTGTATGAACTTAAACAAGCTCCTAAAGCTTGGTATGATAGGTTACAATCTTTTCTCATACTCAATGAATATAAAATGGGCATGGTAGACAATACCTTATTTACTAAAACAAAAGGAGAACATCTTATTATCAATCAAATCTATGTTGATGATATTATTTTCGGTTCTACTTGTCAATCGCTTTGCGATGAATTTGCAAAATTGATGCATAATGAATTCAAAATGAGTATGATGGGTGAACTTAGTTTCTTCCTAGGATTGCAAATCAAGCAATTAAGTGATGGAATATTTTTAAATCAATCAAAGTATATCAGTGAAATGCTTAAGAAGTTTGGTTTGGAGAATTCTAAGGCTACGAAAACTCCTATTTCTAGAAACAGAGTTCTCACCCTAGACAAAGATAGCAAATCTGTTGATAACACTAAGTATAGGGGCATGATTGGAAGCTTGCTCTATCTAACGGCAAGTAGGCCGGACATAATGTTTAGTGTTTGTCTTTGCGCTAGATTTCAAGAAGACCCTAAGATTTCCCACCTAGAGGCGGTTAAGAGAATATTTAGATATATTAAAGGAACTCAACACCTAGGTCTTTGGTATCCAAAGGATATAGGGGTAAAAGTATTGGTTTATGCCAACTCGGATCATGCGGGAGATATAGTTGATATGAAAAGCACTAGCAGAATATGCACATTTGTAGGTGCATGTTTAACATCATGGTTCTCTAAGAAGCAAACTTCCTTTGCCAACTCCATAACGGAATCCGATTACGTTTCGGCCAGAAGGGCTTGTCAACAAGCGTTATGGATGAAGCAAGCGTTTGTTGATTATAACATCATGTTAAATGAAGTACCTATTCTATGTGACGACACGTGCTCTATCAATCTTGAATCACAACCAATTGATTACCCTCGAACCAAGCATATTGAAATTAGACATCATTTTCTAAGAGATAACATTGAGAAAAGTCATATCACTATAGAGAAAATTCCTTGTATAGATAACATATCAAAAATCCTAGCAAAACTACTTGATAAAGATCAATTTAATTATTTGAGACTAGGACTAGGAATGAGATTGCTTGAGAATGAAGAGGATGATAATTGTTAGAAAGACATAGTGGAGGAATCTTAAGCACAAAACTTTTCATAAATACCCACTAAATAAAGTTTATCACAAATAATCAAGCAAATTGTTGTCCTTTAGATCTAACTAGCACGGTAACCGCGCGTTGCGGCGGCGGGTACCCTGTAATTAAAATTTTTAGCAAGTCATACTTTTTGAATATAAGCTTTTCTTAACAATAATTTTATGAGAACTTTATATTGAAATTAAATTTACAGAATACCCAACTATTATATAGAAAAATATATTAAGTTTGATAAAAACTTATATTATAATAGACCATCATTATTTTGAAAACCCGACATAACATCAAATTGCCAACTTAACGTGTTCACCATTTTAAAAAAAATAGACCACATCATTATTTTATCTCAAAAGACATATATAAATTAATTATAGGCACATAATGATTGTTGGTAATTCTAAATTGTTATTATATACGTTATACATAGTAGTTACTTAGAAAACAAAAGTATTACAATAAAATTTGTTTTGTTACTAATGGCCTAACAAATAAACGAAATATACATTGAATTTTGGGCTTGTATTTTTTTTATTATTTTTTTAAATTGTTTTTTTACCTTATACCTGAATATTGGGGTTAATCTTTTCCTTTTAAATCATCCTTCTAACTTTTGTCCCTCTAAGCCACATAATGACGTCTTCGGTTCTATCTTTGAACTTCTCTTGTTTTTTGTGGTTTGAAAATCTCTTGTTATTGATTTCTAAAGATATTGAGTCTTTTGTTTCATATATGTTACTTTTCATATTTATTAAAAAAAAGTTAAGGTAATAAGTTATCATCTCTTATAAAACTTATCCAGGATGCATTAGTTTTGTTGATTATGATATATTTTCTGTAAAATTTTAAACTTTTAATTTTTTTTTTCTTTGCTCGTTTATTTTTGTGCTTTTATTGTTTAGGATTAAGAAAAAAAGTGTAACTGCAATTAATGTGAATATATATCCAACGTGATAATCATGTTAGGCCAATATAATTAGATTATGTAGAAAATGTATAATAAGTGCCTCTAAAATAATCGAGTGCTTCTCTTCATTTAAATCTCTTTGAGACACGTACTATTACCAAACATTCCACAATTTGTGATTAGATTTGTTCATCTCAATGACATACCTGATTGGACTTGCGTATTTAACATAGCTCTACGTGTTTTAAGATGCGTGTTTTTTTAAGTGTTTGACTTATTCGATTTTAACAATAGATGATTAGTAGCTTGATTGTACAATTTGGTAAAATAGTTGTATATTTAAGTAAGGGGGTGATTTAAATAGTGTATTAATTGTATGTGTTAATGTATTTATGCTTTAAATAGTTGTAAAAAGTGCTTTAATTGCAAAAGCAATACAATTCTTTCCATTATAACCAAGTGTTGAATCTTAATTTTTTAAGCCTTCCATTTTAAGTATGTCCCAAATGCTTTATAATGTGGTATAGATATAGATATCCAACTAAGATCCTTTTGTCCACTAAACCTTTGTTTTACACAAATCCAAATCTTATCTATAACTACAACCCACTTTCAATTCTTCTTCACAAAACATAACCTAATCCTCCTTCACTACATCTAAGAAACCTTCCCTCATTTTCAAAATGTCTCATTCGCAAGGTTCCATTAACAAGCAAAATGCAAATCAAAACCCGGAAAGCTCCAAGAGAATGAAAAGGTCATTCATGGATATGATGAAAAATGAAGGTGATGATAGAATTATGTTTGGATATGGGTTAAGGTGCTTTGCAGAAAGTGAGGTATGGGACTTGATTAAGGAACCATTAAGTCCAAGGTTGAGTGAAGAAGAGTACTCCATTTGTTGCGAAAACACCGCACACATGGTCAATGCTCTCAAAGATTAAAGGATTGAATCTAGGGTAATGCTCTTGTCCATCCATGAAGGAATCATGGAATTGTTAGCCACAATCTCCAAAATGAATAGGAAGTTGGAAGATGATAAGATGAAAGGAAAAGGAAAGATGGTTAAAAAGGAAGTCAACCTAGATCTAGATCTAGGAAACTAGATATCATGCTTTTAGGATATCATCAAGTACTAGTATAGTGCTTTTTGATAAAGTACTAGCATAGTTCTTGTTTTTCATAAAATGTTTAGCATATTTTGCTCATGTATGCTCGAAATGTAATGCAATCTTTTGGAATTCATGAATCTTGTCATGCATATATATGTATTATTGTTATATAAACTAACCCATGTTGCAAGTATCCAAATGGTCACCTAACCCATTTTGGACTTCCACATGTGAGGTTTTCTTGTTTGTTGCATGTTGTGCGTCTTGTGTAGCTAGGACACCGCAAAGGTGAGGCTCTTGATCCATGGAAACCCACCTTGGAACAAGGGGGAGCAACGATCTAGGGGGAGCTATGTTCAAGGGGAAGCACGTTTAGGTGCAAATGGAACAAACTACTTTCCCATTTCAAATGGAAGTCCCATCTTTTTGATTCGACAAAAGGGGGAGAAAGAAAGCAAGAGCATGAAGACCTATTCAAGAAAGAAACTAAGGCTTCACCAAATTACAAGGCAAGGTCAAGACGCAAGCTACACCAAAGGCGCGCTTAGTCTTTGCTAAATTTTGTAATTTTATTTACTTTCGAATTATATTTGTCATCATAAAAAAGGGGGAGATTGTTGAGGTAACATGATCAAGATCTACTAATGTTTTAATGAAGACAAATAAACCTTCGAAACACATAAAATAACAAACGTTAGCCAAAATTCCCCAACATTCATATCTGCTGCTGACGCGCCACCCACGCATCAACGCATGGGTGACGCGCCAGGGTTCTGTGAATGTCGGGACGAATTTTGAATGTCGGCTTTCCCCTTACCCGACAAATGTGAATCTTTCAATACAGGTATGAATATGTTATGTGCTTAATTGAGAACACTCGAAACGAGTTTTGGGATTAGAGAGATCCAACTTTTAAAGCACCCACTTACGGGAAAATGCCAACTCATGTTTTCTAACTCTCGCCTCTAGCTAAGGCTTTTCTAAACTTAGGGAGCTTATATATTTCACGTAACATCATGTGAAAGCATCCATATGCTCATATCCCGTGCTTAAGTCTTCTTTAATCACGTAACGGGTTTACTCCCTTATTGGTCAAACTAAGTCTAAGGTCTCTTTGTGTAAACGCATCCTTACCCGCATGGGTTATGCTTTTCATCAAGGCAAAGCACGTGACTTGTTTGCACCAAGGTGTTAGTTGAGTACGTCGAGTCGTGGAAAGTCACGAGTTATGAAACTATGGATTCTCGACGTTGTGTTACTTGGACTTATAAGTAACCTATGATTTTCTCAACTTATAATCTTAATTGTCTAAACCTTTTATTCTTAATGAAAATTAGATTATCTCTTAATTTCATCCGAATCACCTCCTTAAACACAAGGGATAAAGCCTCCAAAAATCCTTTTCCAACATCTTGTTACATATTCCTTTACACCTCTTACACACTCTTACACCCTTTGACTCACACACTCTCCCACACAAGATTCCTCACTTTATATAATACCAATACACCTTTCTCATACACCAATACATACACTTCCCTATACAATTATACACACTTTTCTACACACACCTTTATTTTCAAAATACACACAGTTTACTCACATACCCCTCTTCACACACACAAGGCTCCCCATCCAATCACTCTTACACACTCCTTACACATACAACTCATTCTTACACACATCATATCCAACCAACTCATTCCCTTACACATCCAACACTTTTCATTCAAATTTACACACACTACTCACAACCATTTCACCTTCTACACACAATAGGCTCCCCATCACATCCAACCCTTACATATTCCCTTACACACATCTCTTCACTCTTACACAATCCAACTCATACTCTACACACTCTTCATCTCAACCATTCATTCTTTTACAACAAATCTCAACCATCCATTGCTCCTTCCTCCCCAAGAAATGGAATATTCCTTGGAATACTTTTCTTAACCAAACCATGGTTTATCCTAACCCAACTATGGTTAGATCTCTACACTTAACCTTGGTTAACTCTTAACCACACCAAGGATGGAATATTCCCTTTGATATGCTTCTTCTAACCTAACTATGGTTAACTCTTAACCACACCAAGGATGGAACATTCCCTTGGATACACCCTTCAACCTAACCATGGTTTATTCTCTATACACTTCTTTCTAAACCTAACCATGGTTACTTCTCAATTCAACCTCTCACACTCTTCCCTTTAGAGGAATATCCCATGGCATATTCTTTCTTTCTTTTCTATAGCATATGAGGAATACCCATTCTACCCCTACCAAATTACCCTTTCTACCCTTGGTAATTTATTTTTCTTATAAACACTTCACAAAACATTTGCAAATTGGCTATTTGACTTTGTAAACCTTAGATGGATTAATGTGAAGGTTTTGTGTGAAGTACAATTGGGGGTTTAGCAAGGTAAGATATTTAAAAGGACAAAACCCAAAGTTTTGGGAAAATGTTTATAGACGCCTGGCACGTTACCCACGCGTTGACGCGTGGGTGACGCGCCGGTCTCGGTAAAATTTTCCCAAGTTTGGGTTTTGCCTATAAACACCATGCCTTGCCTCTTGTATTCCTCACCCCTTGCCATTATTCTTTCTCTCTACATTCTTTCTCTCTAATCTCTCTATCTCTCTTGTATTCTTAGTAAAACACACTTACATCTTTGAAAGAACACATCTCCTTGCAAGGTAAGAATCACAAGAACCTAATCCACTCTTGTGATTGTGTCGAGGGTCTTCTTCTTATACCCTTTCTATTACAATTGAGTCTCTAGGTTAGGTTAGGGCTTGGTTGAACAAACACTTATTCATTCATTCAATTGTTTGTAAGAGAAGTATTGTATCTTGGTGAGCAAGCCTAGATCATTAGGGATCTAGTTGGGGTTTGATACTGTAGGACCTTAGATATCACAACTTTATCACACAATGTAAGCACAATATGAAGTAAAGATGGAAAGATGGTGACTTGTAGGTGTGTCGTATATGTAGAGAAAGAGAGATAAAATATGGAACTATTATTGAAAGAAATACACACACAATACATACACAAGCACACACCTCAAATGACTCATTTAAGGTGTTTATATAGCAAGTTACAAGAGATGCCCTAAGGCTTTCTATGGGCTTGTACATGGGCTTGGATTTCTATTCCTTTAAAAGTCTTACACATGTAACTAACATCATACTAGCTTACCAAGTCCATAGCCCATTAACTTTTCTAATAACAAAAACTACGATACATTACAACGTTACAATATATGAGAATGACCATCACTTTCTAATATAATTTTTAATGCTAACAATCTCCCCCTAAGGGGTGGTCATTCGAATGATGCTCCACATGATTAGGTCTTCTTTCTTCTTTGTTGTTGAACATTGTGTGTCGTAGTAGAATAGTCTTAAGACTTTGTTCCTTCATGCTTTGTGATCTTTGATGACTGTCTTTTCATCGTTCTTTGTTCTTTTGTGATGTGGAGTCATCTTCCTTTCATCACTTCTGCGTCTGTGGTGGTTGTCCGCCATTCCAACATGCTCATACGTCTTCAGTCTTTGTGATACATGCATTTGTTATTCCCGTTCTTTCACACCGATCTTGGTCACTTTACTTCTGTAGATTCTTTCACAATGCGTAGAATCTTTCTTTGAACATTACTTAGCTTTGATCTTTGTGAGAGCTTTCCTTTAACTTTGTGATGCATGTATGAGCATGTAGAATCCTTCACCATGGAGATGATGTATAGCTGCAGGTAAACAGTTAGCAATAAATCAGCTGGTACTTACAGATAAGGAATTAGAGATCGTCAACAACATAGTGTGAAGACTCCTTCTAACCCTTACCAAGGCCGTTCCCATTTCGGATACTCCCGAGGGAGCTTACGAGACCTACTAAGTAGCTCAACGAATGGGTGAGTCGCTGGGGATCACTCCACGACTGTAGACCGTTTGAAACCACCGCGAACACTAAGTGTAACCCATAAAGAATTACCGAAGTGTCCTGCTGTCAGGGCTGTTTGATGTTGACCCTGGCAGGAGTTTCCATTCAATCATTGAGAATCACAAATGTGAATCCTCTCATAAATGTTTTCGGCAGATTTCTAAGATCTGCGTAGGACTCTTAAGTTTAAATCTGACGTCCTTAATGATGAACAACCAGTGTAGTAATATCATGTGTTCCTATGAGATCTTTTGATGAATCTCAGGGCTCTAGACTCGATAAGTGCACATTTTCCTATGCGGAGATTAGGGAGAGGTCTCCTACTTCAATATCAACTATCTCTAAGAGACAGGTCGATAGATTACACCGGTTCCCCGTGAGAATGAAACAAGCTCTTTTAAGAGAACTTGAGTGGTTAAGAAGGTTAAGTGCAGTGCGTCACTGGGTCCATGACGTCTTTATCTTCAATACCGGTGTCACCTTAGTAACAACCAGTAGCATATGAGTTGAACCCGGTGTCTGCCCTAAGGTTGAATATTTGGAGGGCTATTTCTTTTCACCCTTTTTCATAAGTTTTCTTTTTAATTCTTCAACCCCTTCTTTCTCCTTTCTCATTTTCTCCTTTTTTCAATCATACCTAAGGACTTCTAATTTTAATCTATTGGATTTGTCCTTGGGTAGATCCCTCCGGCTCTGGCGGATCATAGAACGGTTTTTCCTAGCCTTAGTCACCTTATATCTTCATGACTATCCTATTGTTGCCATAAAACCATTCATTCGAAAATCTCTCAAAGTGTTTATGATTATTAAACATCTTTGTTGACACTTCGAGAGTTTTAGTTTCTTTTGAAGGACTCCCCCTTCACATGTGCTCATGTATTTTTTAAGAAATTTGCACATGCGGGAGGAGTTTGCACTTTTGAATTGATCTACTTTCAGTGAACATGACCGATTCGAGACACGCTTACATCACTAGTTAGACTAGCTTCAAATTATTACCCGTCCTGGTCAAGTCCAAAGAAAGTCTCTCGATACGGTACATTCTACTTAGAAAAGTCCTATTCGAGACACGCTTACATCACTAGTTAGACTAGCTTGAAATTACTACCCGTCCAGGACAAGTCTTTTCGATTACTGACATTTTAAGCTTTGTCAATTCATTGGTACTTTCTGAGTCGAGCTCTTTTCCACAATCTTTAATCACTTTTGATCACATTTTAATCATGTCTTCTCCCCCTCAAAAATAGCATATCGTGATATTTTTTATATCAACTGATTAAGAAAAAGCATTTGGAGAGAAAGACAGATTTTATTTTGCATGAAATTGGAACATTTTTGTTTTTGTACTCCCCCTTAATGATAGCTCATTTTAAAATCAATTAAGGGTTTAGAGGGAGTTATATTAAGCACTAATTTTGAGAGATTTTGAGAAATCTTTTGAACAATCTTGAAAAAGTGCTCAAGAATTCTGTTTTGGAAATGAGTTTATGTTTGAAATCTTTTTCGTTTGTTTAGACACGAACTTTTTGAAAAAGATTTTGTCCTTGAAAATACGAGTCCTTGATTAGAAATAATCAGAAGTCATCATTAGGGTCCGGGTTTCGTACTGAAGTATACGAAAGGCATTGTGAAGAAACTTTTGAGAAACGACATGTTTTAGAAAAACATTAAATAACTCCCGCTCAAGCATCTGTACATGTCCGTATCATTGTTGAATGACATTTCTAGAAACGTACAGAATATTGATTTATACGAGAGACATGTCGTGAGAAGAATATTTTCGGATTTTTTGATTTTATATTGTTTTTGTATTTTTTGAAAATTTTATATTTTTGTTTTGTTTTTGTTGGTTTTTCAAACTTTGTAATTTGTTTTTTCAAAAATATTTACAGCGAAGCGATTTTGAAATCAATTTTCAAGAAGATTCGAGAAGACGTTCTAGCTCCTCAGGAGTTAGGCTTCGCATGCCAATTCGTCGAACTAAATAGTCAAGCCGTTCTTTTGGAAGGGCTTTAGTGAATAGATCAGCGAGTTGGTAATCAGTCTTAACGAAAAATAATTCAACAGTACCCTCTTCTACATGTTCTTTGATGAAATGGTAGCGGACTTTGATATGCTTCGTCTTAGAGTGATGTACGGGATTGCACGAGATGGCTATGGCACTTTTTGAGTCACAATACATAGGTATTTTGTCAAAAGTAAAGCCATAATCTGTGAGCTATGTCCGCATCCAAAGAACTTGGGCACAACACGCAGATAGAGACACATACTCGGCTTCGGCGGTTGATAGTGCAGTACAATCCTGTTTCTTTGACGATCAGCTTACTAGCTTTTCACCCAAAAATTGTGCTACACATGATGTACTCTTTGCTGTAACTTGATCACCGGCATGGTCTGCATCTGAAAATGCTGTTAGATTAAACCCCGAATCCTTCGGATACCAAAGTCCCATGTTAATGGTGCTTCGTAGGTACTGAAAGATCCGTTTAACCTCTTTGAGGTGAAGTTCGGTAGGCTTTGCCTAAAACCGTGCTAACAAACAAACAGCAAATAGAATATCGGGTCGACTAGCAGTTAGGTACATGAGAGAACCGATCATGCTCCGATATTTCTTCGGATCGATGGGTTCCCAAACAAATCAGCACCAATTTTTGGTGAAGTGACCATTGGTGTACCAACAGAATCACAGTTATCCATTCCATGTTTTTTCAAAATCTCTATTGTATATTTAGCTTGATTGATAAAAATACCACGAGGGGATTGATGTATTTGTAAACCAAGAAAGAATTTTAGTTCCCCCATCATGTACATTTCAAATTTGCTTTTCATGAGATTTTCAAAATGTTTTAAATGGTTAGGATTGGTTGATCCAAAAATAATGTCGTCCATGTAAATTTGAACGATCAAAGTGTCATCTTTGAATTTTTTGATAAACAAGGTGTCATCAACCATTCCTTTGGTGAAATTGTTTTTGAGCAAGAAAGATGATAGTTTGTCATACCACGCTCTTGGAGCTTGTTTTAGACCATAAATGGCTTTCTTAAGCTTGTAGACGTAGTCTGGATGATCTTTGTCGATGAATCCCTCTGGCTGACTCACATACACTTCTTCTTTCAGAGTTCCATTTAAGAAGGTTGTCTTAATGTCCATCTGATAGACTGTGATGTTTTTGTGAGCGGCATAGGCTAAGAAAATCCGGACTGCTTCAAGTCTAGCTACAGGCGCGAATGATTCCTCGAAATCTATCCCTTCTTCTTGTAGATAACCTTTAGCCACGAGACGAGCTTTGTTGCGAATAACATTCATTTCCTCATCTAGTTTGTTCTTCCACATCCACTTGAGATCAAGAACACATATATCAAGTGGTCGTTCAACAAGTTCCCAACTATCATGTAACTGGTATTGAAGAATTTCCTCCTGCATTGCTTCTATCCATGGGTTTTATGCCATTGCTTCCCGAATGTTCTTTGGTTCTTTGAGGCTGATTGAGCAAATGTAAATGCACAATTCGAGATCGGTGGCAAGTTGTCTCCTTGTCTGAACTGGCTTTGAAGGTTCACCAATAACTTGTTCTATTGGATGGTCTTTTGTCCATTGAAACGTAGAAGGGTACCTTGGGTTTAACGAATGTGTGTTAGATGGTTCTTGTAACCTTGAAGAAGATTCAGTAGAGTCTGTTGCAAATGGGTTTTGAAATATTTCTTCTTCTTCTAACGCAACATCGTTTGAATTATTTGTTGGTTCTTCTTGAAAATTTGTGTTTTGGTTTTGCTCATCAACTCTTGGTAGAACAATTTCAATAACTGGAGTTGCTGGAGTGGATGTAAATGATGTTGAGGTAGTTGGTGCTTCAGCTTCGATTGTAGTAGATGCATCTTGTGATGGTGGTGGTGGTTGATGGTTTTGAGCGGGTGCAGCGGAATGTTGTTGAGATGCATTTGTCGAAGTTCCACCATAGTATTCATCAAACATTAACTCGAAGAAATTTTCCAGTTCTTGTTCTGAAGGTTTGTCCGTGTTTGTTGAATGAGCTCCTTGAGGCACGAGTCCTGAACTAATGTGTCCAGAAGTCTGCTGATTTGGTGCGGGTCCTAATCCATTTTGATTAGAAGCCATCGGATTAAGTGCGGGTTCTAGAGCGAGTCTCTCATAAGCCATTTGTGAAATCTCGTCAAACTTCACATTCATCGTCTCCATTATCCTTTTTGTTCGTCTATTATACACCCTGAATGCCCTCGAGTTTTCTGAGTATCCAATGAATATTCTAATATCACCCTTGGCTTTTACCTTTCCTAGATCTTCTCTATCATTCGTCGGATAGCACAAAGCGCCAAATACGGGAAGGTAAGAGATGTCAGGTTTACGGTTGTTCACTAGCTCATATGGGGTTTTATTGAATCTTGGATGGATTAGGGATCGGTTTCGAGTAAAACAAGCAGTGGCTACAGCATCAGCCCATAAGAATAGTGGTGCACTAGAATAGATCAGCATTGTGCGAGCAGCTTCCACAAGAGTTCTATTTCTTCTTTCAACTACCCCATTCTGCTGTGGAGTTCTAACAACTGATGTTTGATGTGTAATTCCAACATCTTCGAGGTAAGTTCGTAACTCCTGATTTGTGAATTTTGTGCCATTATCTGTTCTTACAATCCTTACTGGAGCTTGAAGTAACACCTGAATTCGCTTCAGAAAGGTGATGATGATGCCTGGTGCTTCGTCTTTTGATCTCAAAAACTTTACCCAAGTATATCTTGAATAATCATCAACAATAATAAGAATATACTTCTTTCCATTGATGCTTTCAACTCTCATTGGGCCACATAAGTCCATGTGCAACATATGTAACGTGCTTCCGAACTAGGTACGGGTTTAGGTTTATATGATGCTCTTTTGCTTTTTCCTTGTTCGCATGATGGACATAGGTGTTCCTTGGTGTATTTGAATTTAGGAAGTCCGGTGACGATGTTGTCTTTGGCTAACTTGTTGATGGTGTCGAAATTGAGATGGGATAATCTTCTATGCCACAGCCAGGACTTAGTTTCGGTTGCCCTTGTCATAAGACAAATTGGTGATGTAGAAGCCATTTAATTGATGTCGATAGCATACAAGTTTGTACCACGATTACCAGTTAAGAGATCATCACCAACCAAATTTCTAATAAAAACCGTGTTTCTCCTGAATGTAACTTCTAAATCTGCATCACAAAACTGCCCGACTGAAAACAAATTGTGTCCTAACTCTTCGACGTATTAAACTCGAGTGATTAAAAAGTTCCCAAACCGAAGATCTCCATAACCCTGAATAGCTGCTACATGATCATTTCCAAAGCATACAGTTCCCATGAATTTCCAGACGAAATTGATCAGCAGCTTTAAATTGCCGGTCATGTGCTTGGAGCAACCCGAGTCGACGATCCAAAGACATATTTCGATAACCTGCCAAGAACAGAAGAGTTTGTATTTGGAAACCATTTTGAATTTGGTTCCATGGGGTTAGGAGTAAATGCTGAATCACACTCATCAAAGATTGCAACATGTTTATTTTGAACAACTTCCAATTTGCCATCCTGAAGAATGAACTCTCTACCCGTTGGGATCCACATGCAATACTTAAGGTAGTTCCTAGGCATTCGACTACTAGTGGTAGACCTAAAGCGTGCAACTAATCTTTCTATAGATCTAGATCTAGCACTAGTTCCTTTTGGAACGTTCTTCTGTTCAGGCGTAACATTCACATTCTTATAAACACATTCATCATGAACATCATTAATTAAACATTTCTTGCATATTAAACAAACAGAGTCATTACATGCATTAAAACCAGTACTCTCGACATTACATTCAGATGAAACATGTCTCCTATTACAAAGCGATAAATTCCTAGGGTGTTCTTCTACTTCTTCAACTTTATTCTTGCTACTACTCTTAGAGGCAGGCGAGACTCTATTGTTCCTTGTATTGCTCCTAGGCTTCAGTCTGCTGCTCCTAGAGGTGCTTTCTAATCCTGTAGAAGGTAAGGCACACGCATTAGGATTTATATTGTTGTCCTTTTTAGCATCACTAGACTCTTTAGAATTATCCTTTTTGCACTTGTCATTTGTCTTAGATGTGGAAGTAGACGCACTAGTGGGACTAATCCTAAAAAGGCCAGGTGCTATCACTTTAGGTGTTTCGACAACCGCTTTTCCTTTATCAACAATATTTTCATTTTCACATTGCTTGGGCAAGGGTGTTGGAGTGACTGGTTTTGTCAAGTCCTTTTTCTCATCGACTTTTGGAGCAAACCGTGAAATTGACATTTTTGGTTTTTCAACCGTGTTTGAGACATTTGGTTTCTTCGAGGTTGATGGTTTTGCAAACTTAGTTTCTGCATCCTTCCCTTTTTGACTTTCAAGCTGAGCACTCAAAAGATCATTTTGCTCTTTCATATTCTTGATGGCACGCTCATACGACAATTTGTCATACTTGCATTCTTCCTTTTTTCGATCAAGTTGTTTAAAACATGACACATTTTCTTTTTCAAGCTTTATAAGAGCATTTTCATATTTGGAAACAATTTCGGAGGTCTCAGCTCTCAGTCTTTCATCGTCTTGAACCGAATATGTTTGTATGATGATGGACATTATATCAGTAGACAGAACAGCTTCGAAGAGAGAATCATTTAACTTTTCTAAAACATTCATGTTTTCATGAGTTTCATTAGCTTCGTTTACCAGGGATTTGTGGTCCTTGACAAAGTCGGCCGCTTCTTTTAAGAAAGCGTTTTCAAAATGGATTACCCTCGCACTGATGTTATTCAGTGGGATAGTAATTTCGTTTTCAAACACCTTTTTCTGTTCGATATGAAAACTAGAATGCCAGTCGTTAATACAGATAGTAGTTTTAGATTTAACAAAATTTTGAAGTTCTTGAATTCTCTTTTTAACGTCATCAAGAATGTCTCTAGCCTCACTTGTATTAAAAGTGTTGTTAGAGGACATTTGTTCCATTTTTGAAAGAGATTTGGAAACAACTTTCTTTATAGAAAAGAATTTCGCGAATGGTCGTTTTATGGAAAACATAGATGGTTCTGTTTGTGGAACAAAAGTAATTCCCAAAAGTTTGTTCAATTTGTTGTAATCAATGGGTTTCATATCCTTTTGTTTCATTTTATTTATGCTCTCTTCGACAACTTCCATCGTTTGCACAGAATCCCGAACGACGGGAGGATCATGTTTGGTGTAAATCACATTACCATTATACAAAACATTCTGTTCTTGCTGAGCTTTCTTGAGATTACAAGGAGTTGTTTTACCAAGAGCCATTTTTTGTTTCGTATGGTAAATCGGATTAGTTTGATTTGAAATCATTTTCATTGTTTGACTTGACTGATCCGACTTAACCACTAATTCTTCTAAATGTGCAATCATGTGTTCTGAATCTACGATTTCTTCCAAAAGTTTGTCTTCTTTCTTTGCAAAGTCCTTTTTCAACTCATCCCTTTCTTTTTCAAGATTGGTATGAGCTGTTTTTTGTTTAGAAAGTTGGTTTTGTAAATCAGAAATTTCCGCGTTTAAAGATTTTATCTTCTTGAAAGAATTAACATCAAGTGTATCAAACTTGAGTTGCAAATGTTTTTCCCTTGAAACAGAATTTTGATAACCAGTTTCTAATTCAGACAATCTTTTGTTATGAAACTCAAAAGCTTTAACGTTTTCCTTGTAACTCTCAAGCTCAGCGGTCAATTTAACATTCGCGGCCTTAACATCGCGATTGACCTTTTTCACATTTTCAATTTCAATATGACAATTATTCAATAATGATTCAAACAAAGCACGTGTTTCCTCATCATTCTCAGCATGCTGTGAAACGAAGCCTCCATTATGATTCACATCTGGAGTTGCTGAAGAAGTATTGCTACTACTTCGCGTGTCCAGATATTTATCATAATTGGGTGCTAGCTTCTCAGAATGTTGTTCCTCATGAGGAGACATATCAAATATATCATTATTGTGACATGTGTTGAAATTTGATACCTCAGATGGTGCATTGGTGTCATAAACAGGAAGTGTGTCAGAATCCGTGTCATACTTAGCTTCCTGAAGATTCGCCATGAATATGCAGTTCGCATCGATATCCTCTATGTCTTCCATGTCATCCATAAGAGCCATAAAATCATTCTCCTCTGCGTTCAACTGAAACCCTGCCTCATTTTTTTGTGCCAACAGCAGTGCTTTCTGCAAGTACGCTGGGTCTCTTTTGTTCGGTTTAGTAGGACAGTTCCTTGCCATATGACCTACACCCTGACAGTTGAAACACTTTACCGGATTACCCTGATTCACATTCCCAGATTCCCAACAACTGGAGCTGCAACATTCCTATTCTGATTACCCATTGCCTGATTACCAACATTCTGACCCCTCTGATTGCCAACAAACTGACCCATCTGATTCCCTGCATACTGACCGATCTGATTCCCTGCATACTGACCCAACTGATTCTTCATATTTTGATTACCCATGTTAAATCCAGTAGCATATCCCTGCTGATTCCCATAAACTCCAACCATTTGGCCTCCGTTGCCCATATTGAAACTCGGCTGAGCGATCTGCCTGTTGCGAGTATTCGATGAAATCCTTTGGTTGTTGTTTGTTGGTGTAGAATAGCGTCCTTGGAATGCCTTTGTCAGAAAAGCAAATTCTTGTGTCAAGGATGCAGTAGCTTCATCATTTTCAGTGAATTCTGGTTCTTGGAATTGTGGGTATTGCTGTTGTGGAATAACATGTTGTTGTTGTTGTGGGTAGAACTGTTGTTGTTAGACCGGTGTTGGTTGTTGAATGCATGATGGTTGCATGTAGTTGTGAGTGGAAGATGATGATGGTTGTTGTGTGTTCACTGGTAATGGTGTTGGTGTAGTAGCAATTAATGCAAGAGGATCATAATTCTTTGCCAATCTTTCTTTCCTTACTTCATTTGCCACAGCTTGGTTTTGCTTCAGAAAGTCATAGAGTTAATCATAATTCACCTTATGTAAATCCTTTGTTTGGTTGACAATTGTAACATAACGACCCCATTCTTCTGGAAGGTTGTTGATGAATTTGATGTTTGTTGCAATTGTTCGTGGTGTCAACTTGTTTCTGATTAACCCATTCATTAAAGTGCAAAACCTTGTGTAGTATGATTCAATCTGTTTACCTTTAGTAGATGTAAAGTTCTCCCATTCAGTTAGAAGTTTGTTTTCAACGTCTTGTTGTCCAATCTCTGTTCCATGACATATCCTTCTAACGCGTTCCCACATATCATGAGCAGTTTGACAGCTGTCGACCGCAGCAAAGATCTCTCGTGGTAATCCAAGTTGGATTAAATGCATTGTCATATCATCAGCGGCGATCTGCTTCCTGTCTGCATCTGTGTAATCTTCTTCAGTTTGGTCACGCATGAATAGTTGAGTAGGAGGTGTGTCATTCAGATTGCCTTCAACTTGAATTTGTCTTGGCTTAAATGGACCATTTTCAATGAATTTGATCATTAGTTTACCATCAGGCTTTGTTTTGATGTAACGAAGCATGTGGCTTGTCCAAGGAAGATAGCCACCTTTTTCAAGCATTGGAGGTCGGTTTTCCGCATTGGCTGCATGAATGTCTTGCTGAGTTGCCATTGATGAAGTGTAGATGGATAAAGTTGATTCTTGGATCGTTCCAATGAAATAGGAGGTGTGTTTAGAAACTTTTCAGTGTTTTAGAAACTTTTAAGTGTTCTAGAAACTTTTCAGTGTTTTAGAAACTATTCAGTGTTCTAGAAACTTTTCAGTGTTTTAGAAACTTTTCAGTGTTCTAGAAACTTTTCAGTGTTCTAGAAACTTTTCAGTGTTCTCGAAACTTTTCAGTGTTTTAGAAACTTTTCAGTGTTCTAGAAACTTAGCACCAAAACTTTCTAAATTATACAATTTAGAGAGTATACCACGAGTTGAAGTGTTTTCTCACTTATACAAGCAAGGGAAACACCGAGTAAGCAATGGTAGCACTTAAGGATCAACGAGGTGTAATCTCGAAACTTGGTACAAATGTATTCTCGAAACTTTTGTGTTCTAGAAAGATGGTACAATTGTGTTCTAGAAAGTTTGCCAGAATTTTGAATTTGCTAAAAGCTCACCCAAATGAAGTTTGTATTCCAAGATTCTTGTACTTCTAGTTATAAAAACGCCAAAACTTAAAGAAAGTTGCAAACTTGATGATTTTTATGGAAATTTTTTGTTTTCTAGAAAACAAGTACAAAAATAAAGTCGAAAATTTTTTAAGCTTTGAAACTTCAAAAATATTGAAACTTTCTTGTTGGAAAAGGTTTATAACACTAGTTTGTAATCAAAAAAGTGTTAAAGACTAAGAAAAACAAGAAAAGTAATGAATTTTTTGGATAAAAAAAGTTTAATAAGTTAAAAAAACTCAAAACAAATAAACTCCCGACACTCCTAAATCATTGTTTGGTGATTGATACCACTTGTAGGACCTTAGATATCACAACTTTATCACACAATATAAGCACAATATGAAGTAAAGATGGAAAGATGGTGACTTGTAGGTGTGGCGTATATGTAGAGAAAGAGAGATGAAATATGGAACTATTATTGAAAGAAACACACACACAATACACACATAAGCACACACCTCAAATGACTCATTTGAGGTGTTTATATAGCAAGTTACTAGAGATGCCCTAAGGCTTTCTATGGGCTTGTACATGGGCTTGGATTTCTATTCCTTTAAAAGGCTTACACATGTAACTAACATCATACTAGCTTACCAAGTCCATAGCCCATTGACTTTTCTAATAACAAAAACTATGATACATTACAACGTTACAATATATGAGAATGACCATCACTTTCTAATATAATTTTTAATGCTAACAGATACTTCCGGCAGAATACCGTGGGAGTAACTCCTTCTTTATGATCATCGATATTGGTGAATATCGATGGAGTGAATTGTAACGGTTTGTAGTCCACCGAAATGATTATACTAGAGTAATAGTATCGGTGTCGTGGATTCGCAACTGGACATACGGATGGTATAAACACCCATCCCGAACCAGTATATATCGTGGTGTCTCTATACTTGCTTTATATACTTTGGTTGTGATTATCTTTGTGGTTGTTCCTACTTAGACCACTTAGTTGTCTTTGAGGCTTAAAGTTTTTAAACGTTCTAAATCCGAATAAACCGTATTCACCCCCCTTCTACGGTTCTACACACAGGTTCACCATCACCCTGCTTACAACCATGTAGAGCCTCCATCAAATCGTAAACTTCTACATTTGATGGTTTCTCATATAGTTTCTTAAGTTCATCAATCATGTTCATAGGGAAGAATTCTACAAACTATCTTTGTAAAGCAGGTGACATCGCCCCTAACATTAAACCGGCCACATCAATATGTTCCTTATAAACTATTTTCCAAATGACCTTTACTTCATCAGTAGCTTCAGGACCATTTGGTTCAGCAGTACAAGGCGTCTTCAAGATTTCAAGTTGATCAGTCACTCGCAAGATAATCCTGAGTGAACGATACCAATAATTGAAATTCTCTGAGCCAGTCAAGTTTTTTCATTCAAAGTAAGCCTTGAACGCAGAACGTAAGTTGGTGTTATCAGTTTGAGCCATTTCTACAGATAAAGAAAGTTCAAAACATTAGTATTTTTGATAATACAAGTTTTCAAGAAAATAAAATACCCAAGGAAATTATACCCATAGAATAATCTTGAAAACTAGGATCCTCCATAAACATAGTTTCATCACATCAGTTGATCTGCTAGTAATGAAAGTATAATATGAGGTAACTTGTCGTACAATAATTGGCATAACACTTTTTCCAATTCCTAGATTTATGGGATTTACAATTGATGCGTGGGAATTGCACCAGGCTTTACCTCTCGAGGGATCACGAGAAGCTTACAACCCCCACCAGGCAGTGTACCTGATCGTTGTAGTATAGTATAGTGACAAGTACCGGGGGATTGATCGTTCAACTCAGGAATAGTGTCGTTAGGATTAGAAAGCCTAAGAACTAAGTCTAGAGGTGAGGGATGATTCTTTTTGTATTTTTATATTTTATGAAAGCAATTAAAAATCTCGGGTATTGGAAGAGTGGGCAGAATTAGTTGCTATTCAACTAACCCAATAACTAAGATGCAATCAAAATAAAATAACAAAAATGAAAATAAAACTAATTTAACTAGTGGTGTGAACAATAAATGGGAAAATTGTGTTTACTTAGATTTCATTACTCCCTAGATATCTTTTACAGGTTGATAGTTTGTTACAGTTGCGTAGATGACGGGTTATATTCCTTAATACCAATCGTGGGGTGGCGTACGTACTTCCCCAACTCTATAAGCTCCTACTTCACTCCTATGTCGAGCCTGCAAGAAGCTCCTAACATAGGATCACTAGAATTTGCTCATGCATTAAATACAACCATAAAAACCTTAGTACGCATTGGTTCATGTTTCTTAAGACGTTCAAGTAAGTTACACTATGGAAGTCTGCCAGTTTTCTTAAGCCTAACATCGAAATCATTCATCCATTACAACTATAAACAAGCAATCAACCTATAATCAACATCTAAGTTTCATTACTTCTAAGCAAACACACAAGAGATCTAGCCTAGCATGTTAAAATCAAGACAATCGTAAGATATATTCAAACAACACATAGACATATTGAATGAATTGAAAGGATACTTATCTTAATTGAACATGAAGGGTTCCAAGGGGTGAAAACCCTTGAAAATACTGTAAAAGTCGAGCTAGGGTTTATTCAAGTCATCTCTAAAATTGTCCTCCTCTTTTGAATGAAAATTACAAAGACTATATATAGATTTTCTAAGGTGACAGCGTCAAGAAGAACCTTCTGACGCCGTCAACCCGCCGCCCATAATAAAATCGGATTGCCTAGACCCAGATCTGACGCCGTCATGTGTAATGTTGTTCTGGGCCATCACCACTTTTACTCTTGACGGCCATGCTTTGACGCCGTCACATTTCTACTGGACCGTCACCATTTTTGCTCTTGACGCCGTCATAAAATTGCTCTTGACGCCGTCAGGTACTGTTCCCAGCAAGGAAAATTAAGACTTTGCCGTTTTCTTCACTTTTATGCTCCAAAAACGTCCAAAATCCTTCCTTTTCCAGAATTCACTCTAAAAGTACCTAAAATCACAAAAGGAACGATTTAGGGCATTATTTGATCAAATAAATTCAAATTCCGGCTTAAATGACCCCCTAAAAACGGACCATTTTTCGCATTATCATATACCCTTACACTTGAGATTTGCTTGTCCTCAAGCAAATGCGCTTTTATTCTAATCAAAATACAAGCTAGGGGTCATTTAACACTAATATAAAAGTAATTACAACAAATAATCGTTCCACTAAAGACTAAAGACAAGCACGGAGGTCATACACTAGCACCTCACAAACAGTGTTTAGATACTCACATCTCTTGGGTGTAATAAAGTATATATCACAATATGTAAATGGAAAATATCTCTCACTACCTATCATAGCAAAATAGATTACCATAGGCTTGGGAAAGGATCAAACCTCCACCACATGGCGTAAGCACCTAGGATAAACTATCAAAGAGGTCTTTTAAACGGTTATAACGTTAGGTGTAGGGATATGGAATATACGGTTTTGTTGGATATAGGCAATCTTTACTGGTGGCGAGTTAATCATTTTGGTTAATTACATGTATAATATGGCGTTGCTAAGCCAAGACTAGACTCGACTTAAGCTAATAAATGTAAAATAACAAAAACATAAAACAAACATAGAATGAAACGGGATGGTAGTCCGTATGTTTTTCTCTTTTTTTTTTTTTTTTTTTTTTTTTTTTTTGTGCATACACTCTTACCCTACCATCCAAAATAATACATCATAGGGAATGAACATTCCCCTTACACTTGAATTTTTACATACTTTACAATAAACTAATCTAATGGCTCGAATTAAGATAATCAAAACACTTGGAGTACTTTTAAGATTAATGCATATATGGGGGTAATAATATGATGTTCTTTCCCATTACTCCATAATATTAGTACTTTACCCATGAGTCCCAATCGTCCCAAAACAATATGTACAAGGATATGACTCGACTTAGCAACCATGTAATCAATTAGATAATTAACTAAGGGTTTAAACATATAACAATAATGCACTAAAGATGAGTGCATACACGGAAGGCTAAGGCAATTTGGGTGTACATTTAAGTGGGGTGTAACAAATTCTTCCTTTAAGTAAGATGCTTAAAGGTAGAAACGAAAAGATAGGCTCGGAGGGGTGTAATAGGGGTTTCGTGTACTAAAAATGAGTACAACGCTAAGGTGTGGGAAAAATTAGTTGACTTTACTAGCCAAGTAATATGACTTAAATGGTCAAGTAATTATGATACGGGTTTAAACACAAGGGTGATCCTAATGCCTCTTATCATGTAGTAAATCCTACTACACGAATGTAGTCTCACTAGCGGTCTCGGGATGCATCACTAACGCAAGTTCTAGAATCTAAATGCTATCGGTATACTCATAAGCACTAATAGTAAATGCTTTTCCTATCAAATCTAAAGGCGAACCTCACATATTTGGCTGGAAAATTTTTCTAAATGGCACGGTTTTGTGCTAGTCATACAACTCCTATCCATGAGATGCTTGCTGAGGCTAAAGTTTCACTCCTAAATGTTGTAAAAAAATTTAAATTTGGCGCTAAAATTACACTAACAAATATTTCTCTTAGTTTTATTACACATCTACCATCAAACAAACAAACTCAAGTGAAAGTGTATACTATAAGGTATCATCATTTTACCCTCCCCTTACACTTAGGATGAATATTGTCCGCAATGTTCAATTAAAGAATGTAAAAGTGAAATAGGTAAAAGAATGAAATCAAATACTCCCCTGATTCGCTCGGTGTGGATAGTATGGTAACAAGGTTAGACCTTCCTACAAGAAAATGAACAATCAAAGCTTCTCTTCCAGAATATAAATCATCTTCTTGTCATACATAACCTGTTAAACTTGAGAAAACAAACAAGGCAACCTCGCGTAAAATCGGCGGCAATCTATATATACTAATAAATCCTAGAAAACAAAGTAAAATATAATGCTTGTGGAATGATATTTGTAGATTTCCTGGAGTTTATAAAACTAAAAATTCAACAAAAACTTTGAGACTCCGTTAGAAAAACAAAACTAGCAAAATTTCCAGAATTTTACACATGACGCCGTCAGGAATTTCTTCCTAACGCCGTCAGAAGTGACCTGTAGAAATCTTTATGTTAAGTTTCCGGAAAATTTTTGGAAAACTTATGTCCTACTTCCTGGAAAATCCTGCAAAACATCATTATGACTCGATACAAGCATTTGACTCTAACAAATACGAATATACATGTCCATTTAATATTGTGAAGAATCATGATCAATTTTGTTTCTTAAAAACATATTTGGGGTTTCCCATTACACTTATCTTTTGCGAAATACCTTTGGATGAAGTTAAGACAAAGCCAAACGATAAAATAAAGTATTTTCACCATTTTAGTTTGAAACATGATCTACCAGCAATAAAAATAAAGCATGCATACGGAAACAAATAACAATCAAACAAAATAAAAATCACACAAATCATGGGTTGCCTCCCAAGAAGCGCTTTTCTTTTTTTACGAGTCTTGTAGCTAGACTCAAGGTAATGGGCTATTACGTGACCTCATCGTTGGTCTCACTCTCTAGGTCATCTCCTATGTTAGTTTTGTATTTCAGACCTAGTTGCAAGCATTCTTTGTAGAAACCAAGTATTTTATTCATAACATACTCTACTCCTTTACGTCTATCCTCATCATTCCTATAGTAAACCGCCTGTTTGTGTTCCTTTTCTATGTTTGAAAGGAGGCGATATTGTTCAATCTTAGAGGGCATTTGGTAAGCAATCTCATCATTCTCTTCCTTGAATCTAACTATGCATAGAGTCGGATCATAACTCATCTTAGAAGCCTCAACGAACGGTTTTCCGAACACTACTTGACTTAAGCAATCATCTATCACCGGACGAGTATCCTCCACTATCACAAAGTCGGACTCATAAGTGAAGTTTCCAACAATCACATGCAATCCTTTCACTCTACCTACAAAATTACTTATCAAATTCTTACTGGGCATCATCCTATAACCAAGTTGCTTCTTCATTACCCAATTATAGTAAGTCCTAGTCATGATGTTTATAGGAGACCTAGGATCGATATAAGCTTTCCATACATGCATATGCCCAATGTTGCATGGTATGTTGATGTTAGAAGGGTCACCTACTTTAATAAGGGGTGAACCAAGGATATATGGTGTCTCGGGATCATCGAATAAATCCTTGTGATATTCCCGTTCTTCCTTGGTGGGCAACTTATCAAAGTACTCTTCTACGTTTTCTACTTCCTCTAACTTTTCTCCCTTATTAACCTCAACTTCCTTAATTTCATCCCTAGTCTCGGTCTCTACTCCAACTTCATCCTTGTCACTTTCTTCTACATCTTTATCTTTTGGCTTAATAGTGACAACATTGACAAAGTGGACGTGTTTAGATGACGAGGGGTCCTTAATTTGGATTCCGTTATTGGCGTCCCTAGTGTCCTTCCTAGGTGTAGTTAACGCTTGGTTATTGAGGGCTTTCAATAAGTTGTCAATCTTATTGGTCATCTCCATTTGTTGTTGATTGAATTCAGTTTCAAACTTAGCTATGCGAGCTTCTTGAGATGCCATAAACTTGGACATCAATCCCTCAAGATTGTTGGTACTACCATAGTTATTGGAAGGATTGTTGTTGAAATTACGGTTAGCGGGTGGACCGTTTGGTTGGTAACGATTAGGTGGATTGGAAGAATTGTTTTGGGGCATGTTTTGGTTTTGTTTCCACCTAAGGTTCGGGTGATTTTTCCAAGAAGGGTTGTAGGAATCACCGTAAGGGTTTGGCTCGGGTTTGAAAGTGTACCACTTATCTCCCGCTTCGTCGGTACGCGAAGATGCGTAGTCCGCAAAAGCTGTTCTGGGGAGTTCCACGCAATCACGAGTGTCATGAGGACCACTACATAATTCGCATGAAGAAGTGATTTTGTTCACTTGGCTTGAAGGCTTAGGAGCTTCGTAAGATTTCATGAGAAACTTGACTTTGTCCTCAAGTTCCATGATCATACGGTTGGGAGTGCTAGAATTGTTCGAACTCAAAGATATTGCCTTGACCGTTTTGTTCAAATCACGGGGATCATTCCAACTTTCGTTGTCATAGAGAGCAAGATCTTCTATGAGTTCCCATGATTCTTCTGCACTTAGATCACGTAGCTTACCACTGGCCGATTGGTCAATGGTTCTCCTTGTGGAGAGATCGATATGGTCATAGAAGATTTGGACTTGGAGCCAAAGATCTATGCCATGATGAGGGACTTTTTGGAATAAGTCCTTGAAACGAGTTCATGCTTCATATAGAGTTTCACCTTGACGTTGTTGGAACATCAAGATATCATTTCTAAGCTTAGTAGTTCTCCCCGGTGGGGAAAATTGAGCAAGGAAACGAGTGGTGAGATCATCCCATGAGGTGATGGATCCCGCGGGTAAACGTTCAAGTCATTGACTAGCTTGATCACGTAGAGAGAATTGGAATAGGCGTAATCGGGTCGACTCTCTAGTTGTAACATCAAGGTCTATAGAATCTACGATTTTAAGGAAGTCCTTGAGATGTTGATTAGGATCTTCGGAACGAAGTCCATGGAATGCATATCCGCTTTGCACCAACCGGATGGTGTCGGATCGCAAGGGAGACACATTGGCTCCTTGGGTGAACTCAATAGTGTTTCGATAGCCTTGGTGGCTAGGTCGGGAATACTCTCCTAGGGTTCGGGGCCTAAGAGGTTGGTTTGCTAGTGGTGGGTTTTGTGGGTGGTCTTGTTGTGGTGGGTTGATGGGTTCAAAGATGTTACCACCTTCCATGACATCGGATGGTAAGGCTACGAACAAAGACACGAAGAAATAAGATAGACTAAAGACAACCTAAAAAATAAAAATAAAATCTTACTAGAAAGGAATCTAGCAAGTAGACCTAATAAAAAAGAAATTCTAACCTAGACAATAACTATTTCCCCGGGCTGCGGCGCCAAAAACTTGATGCGTGGGAATTGCACCAGGCTTTACCTCTCGAGGGATCTCGAGAAGCTTACAACCCCCACCAGGCAGTGTACCTGATCGTTTGAGTATAGTATAGTGACAAGTACCGGGGGATTGATCGGTCAACTCAGGAATAGTGTCGTTAGGATTAGAAAGCCTAAGAACTAGGTCTAGAGGTGAGGGATGATTCTTTTTGTATTTTTATATTTTATGAAAGCAATTAAAAATCTCGGGTATTGGAAGAGTGGGAAGAATTAGTTGCTATTCAACTAACCCAATAACTAAGATGCAATCAAAATAAAATAACAAAAATGAAAATAAAACTAATTTAACTAGTGGTGTGAACAATAAATGGGAAAATTGTGTTTACTTAGATTTCATTACTCCCTAGATATCTTTTACAGGTTGATAGTTTGTTACAGTTGCGTGGATGACGGGTTATATTCCTTAATACCAATCGTGGGGTGGCGTACGTACTTCCCCAACTCTATAAGCTCCTACTTCACTCCTATGTCGAGCCTGCAAGAAGCTCCTAACATGGGATCACTAGAATTCGCTCATGCATTAAATACAACCATAAAAACCTTAGTACGCATTGGTTCATGTTTCTTAAGACGTTCAAGCAAGTTACACTATGGAAGTCTGCCAGTTTTCTTAAGCCTAACATCGAAATCATTCATCCATTACAACTATAAACAAGCAATCAACCTATAATCAACATCTAGGTTTCATTACATCTAAGCAAACACACAAGAGATCTAGCCTAGCATGTTAAAATCAAGACAAGCGTAAGATATATTCAAACAACACATAGACATATTGAATGAATTGAAAGGATACTTATCTTAATTGAACATGAAGGGTTTCAAGGGGTGAAAACCCTTGAAAATACCGTAAAAGTTGAGCTAGGGTTTATTCAAGTCGTCCCTAAAATTGTCCTCCTCTTTTGAATGAAAATTACAAAGACTATATATAGATTTTCTAAGGTGACGGCGTCAAGAAGAAACTTCTGACGCCGTCAACCCGCCGCCCATAATAAAATCGGATTGCCTAGATCCAGATCTGACGCCGTCATGTGTAATGTTGTTCTGGGCCATCACCACTTTTACTCTTGACGGCCATGCTTTGATGCCGTCACATTTCTGCTGGACCATCATCATTTTTGCTCTTGACGCCGTCATAAAATTGCTCTTGACGTCGTCAGGTACTGTTCCCAGCAAGGAAAATTAAGACTTTGCCGTTTTCTTCACTTTTGTGCTCCAAAAACGTCCAAAATGCTTCCTTTTCCATAATTCACTCCAAAAGTACCTAAAATCACAAAAAGAACGATTTAGGGTATTATTTGATCAAATAAATTCAAATTCCGGCTTAAATGACCCCCTAAAAATGGACCATTTTTCGCCTTATCAACAATCACAAAACTTTTGTATTGTAAGCATGTTTGATCCCCATCTTAATGCCTTGAGTACAAGTTCTCACTTCCTACTCAATTTAAGTCGTCTAACTTAAAAACTGCAAACTCATAAATCCATTACATCAGTTGATCTGCTAGCAATGAAATTATGAAATTTACCTCTCCATTGCAATCTAGCCAAGCTCTCACATGACGTAAACTACAACTTCAAGTGTTCTTAATTAGATGGCATTTGACTTAATTTTATAAGGGTATTAATTTTGACTTGTGATCAAAATAATGTATGAAGAAGCATACATAAAACTTCATAACATTGGTTTTACAAAACATTTTTATTACCAATTATCTAAGAGTAAAATAACAAAGTTTTGATTGAGTTATCGGGTTCACCAATTAAAGAATTACCAACAATTATCGTCCACTTATATCGTTCTCTTGCATAAGCCCTAAGGCTTAGTGTTTCGGATAATCATTGTGGAATTGTGGTTAATTCACCCTTAAGATGACAGTGTAATTAATATAGTGATATAGGTAAGTCTAGATCGGCATACAAGTGGTTGTAGAGAACCGGTAGGTGCATGGTCTTTAAAAACATCAATCAACCAAACCTTTGAAATTTAAACTCTTAAAACCAAAACAATTTCACCATTTATTTAGTCCATATTATTTTTCTATTCACCCTTTTTCGTTTATAAACATGTCTCACATTAATAATAAACAAAAAATAAGTAATACATAATTAAAAAATAACACAACTAAATAAACATATACATAATATAACAATTAAATATGTATAAACATGTAGCCACAGGCAAATTTTATTCAATAATCCTATTAATAATCAAACTAGGTGTATAACGCATTTATTCAATTAAGGCTTTCTTATTCGAAGGAAAAAGATCCGCATACATCGACAAATCGATTGCGTCAGCCAAAACTAAACAAACACCACATAGCACATAATTGATTACTTAATATTGGAGTCTTCTCCAATTCGACATCTATTAATTACATGTTTCGATACAACTTAACATTTAATTCATATATCCAATTTAAACCATTTAAATCATCACACAATTAAATCCATGCAAACATGCATTCTTCATGGATTATGCTTAACAATTAGCATATTGCACCAAGAACGTTTACTAAAACGCATAACCAATTACATGACATCCTTGGGTTTCTAATCATATTAAAATATCAAAACCAAAACCCTAACAAACTAATAAGGTCAAACAACCCAAAAAAAATTTAGGGTTAGGAATATGAAAACCTTAAAAACATGTAATTAAACGAATCAAGATTCAATTTTTATGCGTTTCGATAATTAATCACACATTATAACGGCTCATGATGCCACTGTTGGAATTATAATATCATGACATGCATATAAATAAACCAATAACATCAAGTAAGCATAGCGGAAGCAATTATAACAAGATCATATAACATGTAATTAATTAATCAAATATAAATAGTAAACTTACCGTAGTGATTCTAGCCCGAACAAGAACCAAGAGAATTTTCAACTCAAGAACCCTAATTAGGGTTTATGTGGATTCAAAGAATAAATCCAAGAAACAAACAATAATGTGTTTGAATCACGTTCTTGTACACAGGTACTACTTCAAGTAGACGTTTATGCAAGTAAAACAAACACAAACACTTGAGATCACAAAGTTTCGACTCCCTTAAACTTTAGTGGGGTGTCAAAATTTTGCAAGGAGAAGAGGAGAGAAAAACACACACAAGATTATGTGTTGAAGGTGTGAGCAAACCATTAATCCTTGTGTGTTTATATAGGATAGAAAACATGGAGCTTAAGACACAAAGGAGGTGGATCCGCCATTTGGCCGATCGGCCCATGCAACCCACAAGGGGTTCTAGAGCCTTCTTGACATTCCAATTTTCATCTATAGTCCCTTTCCTTTTATTCGTCTAACGGTTGTTAGCCTTTTCCATTAAATGTTAACGATCGTTACGTGTTTATTTTTTTAATAATTAATATAACATTTATATATATAATTATTATTCTTTTACTTTTCATACGTAAAGTGTGTAATCCCGTGATCTCGAGTTCGATCCTAACACACATCTATTATTTTATCGTCTATAAAACTAACAAATGCTACTATTAAATATGTAATGGATATGGTCTAATGAACCTAACCCAAAAACTATATGGAAGCCCATATTAAGGGGGTGTTCGGCCGACCTAGGTAAAACAAGGGGGATTAGGAGTCCAAACTTGTTGTACAAGTAATCAAGTTATACTAGGATTCGGATTAGATCTAGCCTACATATACTTGAATACTAAACATAGTTCCTAACCCTTTTTCTTTAACCATAAACGATAGACCACTATAACCCTTAAGGGTTTTCTAGTCGATTTCAAGAAAGCAAACAAGTGGTGTGTTCGTGCTTTGATCATGAATACAAGAACTAGCATTCGGGTAATACACGAAGACATGTAGTGTAGATGAATCATAGAGATCACTTCCTTTAGTAATTAAGGGTTTTATTCTTAGGTATTCACGAGCAGAACTTGTTCCGTTCTTAGTTCTGTTGTTCATTTGATAATCGTACAAGCGGTAAATATTGTATTTAATTGTTAATCTTAATACATCATACGAATCTACCTTGGGACTAATCTGTTGCGTAAACTATATGTAATAATTATTATTAGAGTATATCAATCCCAACAATGACATCACGAGCCATCGTATGATGTTTAGGTTATATATTGTACACATAGAATTGATCAAAAACGTGTTTTTACGCAAGTTTTCTTCTAACAATTTTGAACAGCCCTTAAGGCTATTTTTTAGTGAAAAATTCAACTTAATAAGGCATTAAAAATCAATACTTGAAAACCCTAGGTCGCGGGTTGTTGATCCCAGTTATGTACTTGATTGAATTCCCTTAGTTTGTAAAGGTTAAGTTATCTTAGATAAATCTAAAACAACTATGTAGAAACTGTCTTAAGTTTATCAAATACTATGCGGAATCTAGTATTCAATATTAAGAAGAACTTTGTAATGTAACAGTAAAACACTAGAACACAATTTAATTAACAAATCAGCTTCAATATTATTGATGAATTATATAAATACTCTCCTAGTATTAGGATTTACAACCATGAAGCTAATCGACTTTAAAAGAATCACGTATATATCTCAATGCCCTAGGACCTCCTTTTATAGACTAAGGAGTCCTAGTCGGCTTACAATAACTTTATGTACAAGATAAATCTTTTCTATATTTATCTAACCAACTTTACAATGTATATCTCAATAACAACATTTACTATAACATAATATAGCCTAACATTCTTAACTCTTACTCTAGCAGCATTAACTCTTCAGCAGTAGTAAATTTGTGCTAGCAGTATTAACTATGTTCAAGCAGCATTAACCACTTAGTGTTTTAGCAGTCTTAACTTCCTTATCAGCAGCAGTAAATACTTAGTGCATTTTCATTCGAAATACTTGCGCAGTCTTAACATCTTAGAGCAGCAGTGACAATCAACAACATCTAGAAGTCTTTGAATCCCAACACGGGTTTTACAAACAAAACAGCTTCATATTAAGAAGAACTTTGTAATGTAATAGTAAAATACTAGAACATAATTTAACAAACAAAACAGCTTCAATATTATTGATGAATAACACTAATACTCTCCTAGTATTAGGGTTTACAACCTTGAAGCTAATCGACTTTAAAAGAATCACGTATCTATCTCAATGCCATAGGACCTCCTTTTATAGACTAAAGAGTCCTAGTCGGCTTATAATAACTTTTTATACAAGATAAATCTTTTATATATTAATCTAACCGACTTTACAATGTATATCTCATTAACAGCATTAACTATAACATAATATAGCCTAACAGTCTTAACTCTTGCTCTAGCAGCATTAACTCTTCAGCAGTAGTAAATTTGTACTAGCAGTACTAACTTTGTTCTAGCAAATTGTAACCATTGCTCGAATGGAATGGTGTCAAGTTAAAGGTGGAAAGTGCAAAGTTGAACTGGTGTAGGTACGTGCAATAATAAATTAATTCTCGGAGTTTTGAAGGGAAATAGACTGTGAAATTTGGTGGACAGGTACACAACTCAAAGGGTTGCAACTTTGTAGTTTCGAACCTTGAGCGGGGAAGATTCCTTCCTGGACTTTTCAGGCCCTTAAATGGAGGTTGCTGCTCAAATAGCATGCCGAGATTTTAGGCTTAAGGGTTCTACTTGCTTTGGAATAAGTCTAAAAGCAAGTGGGAGTCCCACACTTGGTTGTGTTGGTTCGACCCTTAGTTGACCTCTCGGGTTTTATGATGGCTCATGGACCCTAACATAGAAATTCATTGGTTGAGGTTTTGCAAGTCATATATGATTGTTTGTTTTATGTTTTATTTATTTGCTTTTTATATATTGTTGTGACATGTGTGAATTGCAAACATTTTTTTCGAGATTAAATGGAACTAAAATTGTTGAAATATGATTTATGAATTAAACTAATATATTGCATTGTTTAAATGTATTGGGTTTGGTTAACACTGTAATTTGCTCCCACGAAAAACATGCAAGCTCATTGGTTTAATTAAACTTTAATAATGATTTAGAGTATTTGCACTATTTTATTAATGACTGAATCACTTGGTTTTTAACCAAGATGGTCTATGGATTGGTTATCCTTTAATCTTTTCTCGTGATGAAACGTGCTATTGCACTGTTTTGTTAATGATTGAAATACTTGGGGTTTTTATAACCTTTTGAAGGTGTCAATCTAGTGTTTGGATGACCTTTATTGTTTTTCCACAATAAAATTTGCACCTACTCTGGTTTTGTAAACGCTTAAAAGATTAATTGTTATGCGTATTATTTATGTATTGTCCTTTACTTATTTTATATCTACATAAGCTTGCATATTAGAGTAAATTGGACATTATTACTCATAAATAATTAAAATAAGAGTAGACTTACGTTAAGAAAACATTTTTTGACTTACACTACGAAGAAAACATTTATAGTAGACAATCTGTCCAAAAACTGTCTTTCGGCGGATCCGCTTATATGGATCCGCTCGTGTTAAATACGGATCCTCGGAGCATATTTCGGGCACACTTTTGTCTAGAAAATTATACACTTTCTTGTACCAAAAATTATATTTAAATCATTTCTTCTAGAATGACTTGGGCATTAAGGAGTTAAATGAAATTATTTTTATTTAATTAAACGTATAATTAAAATGTCTAGTTAGTTTAATTAATGTGTATTTTGTGTAAACATTTAATTAAGATGTGTTTAAAATTGTTTTAAGTGTGTTTTAAAATTATTTATTTACTTGGGCTCTTTAATTATTCGACGTGTATTATAATCACATTATTCATACCTGAAATGATATACTTCGGAAAGTAAGCTTACAATTAATACGTCATATAAATTTGAGTAAACTCAAAAATACATCCATGTGGTTTATCTCGATTCGCACTATATATCCCTCTCGCAAAAGTTTCAACAGATATATCACTCCGTTAGTAAAAGTTAACCTATATACATCTTTTCGTTAAAATAAGGACAAATGACGCAAATTATTTCTCCGTTATCTCCTAACAAGATAGAAAATATTTACACCATTAGTCCTATGGGTTAACTATATCTGCAACATTAGTCCTTTTTTTTAGTTTTCGTTAGCTTTTTTATGTTTTAGTCCGCTTTTTTATGTTTTCGTCTTTTTTTTACGTTTTCGTCCATTTTTTTACGTTTTCGTCGGCCTTTTTACATTTTCTTCTATTTTTTACGTTTTCATCTGCTTTTTTACGTTTTCGCCTGTTCTTTATGTCTTCGTTTACTTTTTTATATTTCGCCCGTTTTTGTACGTTTTCGTATGCTTTTTTACGTTTTCATCTGTTTTTTACGTTTTCATCGATTTTTTTTACGTTTTCGTCCGTTTTTTTTACGTTTTCGTCCATTTTCTACGTTTTCATCTATTTTTTCAGTGTTCTAAAAGGCGCGCTAAGGCGCCGCAAAGGCGTCGCCAAGGCGCGAGGCGTGGCTTCGCCACTAAATGGACCTTGGCGGCAGATGTAGGCGTGGCGCAAAAAGGCGTGAAATAAGGCGAGAAAAGGCGCGCCTTTTGGTAAGGCGTGGCGCCACTTTTTGAACCATTTTTTTGAACTATTTTAAACCAGTATTTGGAATTTTGGGTATTTGGTATATGGGTATGGTAATTATATAGTAGGTAGTAGTCTAAATGTCTAATATAATACGAGTAATGTGATCTAAAATTATAAATACATAAATATATAAATATTTTTTGCCGCTTTAGTGACGCCTTAAGAAACGCAAAGGCTCCGCCATGGCGAGTAAGACTTGAGGCGCGGCCATGCCGCCACGCCACGCTTCACGCCTTTTATAACCTTGATATTTTTTTATATATATATTCATACGCTTTTTACGTTTTGAGATACAAACTTAAGATCTTTTTTAATCTTGTCTCACTCTTATGTTGTATTAACTTGTTTTAGCAAGTTATATTTAAAGATTAGGCAAATATGAAGCCTTTTTAGTAGAAGGATATATCGAGGCCTTTTTTTTTTTTTTTTTTTTTTTTTTTTTTACCTTTTAGAGGTTTTGACTATCTATCTATCAAGGTTTACATTATATTGTTTAAGAAAATAAATACATGAAAGGATACTAAACTTTTCTCTCTCAGAAAGCTTTTTCATTTGATTTCACACATGTAAGACAATAGATTATATGTAAACTATAATTTCATTTTTCGTTTCGGTCTAACTCTATCTTCTTATAGGGAGGAACAAACTTTATGCTATCACATCCAAAAATGTACATATATCCATCTACTTTTATACAAACGAAAACATAAAAAAAAATAGACAAAAACGTAAAAAAACATACGAAAACATAAAAAACATACGATAACGTAAAAACGTATGATAACATAAAAAACGGACGAAAATGTAAAAAAGGGGACGAAAACGTAAAAGAACGGACGAAAACGTAATAAATGCTGAAACGTTAAAAAAATTGACGAAAACGTAAAAAATAAGCGTGTTAATACAAATATCGTCTAAAAACGTTATTTATATTTTACGATCTTTGCTAAGTTTTGTTAACGACAAAGTGTAAACTTTAGTTTTTAGTAAAACATCATTTTAGTTATAGTCTTATTATAACTAGACTTTACATTTCATTCTAAACACAACTTTGCTATATTACTTAATATAGAAAACATAATATGACATCATAATTTACATCATGTGTATTTATGGAAAGCTTGCTAAATCTAGTAGTTGACTTTCCATAAAGATCTCTTACATATTTGGATAGTCTCTTACTCAATTCATAGTGTGTTGACTTATAAAAACATGATTTGACATTTTGACATTACTTGATATGGAAAGATTTCTTAAGTCTTTGACTGTCAGACCTGGCGGAACCCTCAGGGTACAAGGGTGGAACCCTTGTTTTGGTTCCGCCGGATCCGCCAGTCAGCTAGCTTGGTTGGCTATAAATACCAAGCCATTTGCAAGAATTCTCTTATCACTTTAGGTCATATACTACATATATACTCTCATCTATGTCAGTAGCAAATCACTTGTGTGATTCTCTTATGTAGCAAAGGTGTTCACAAGTTCATCCGAGAAGTTACAAGTTTCAACTCAAAGTTGCAAGACTTGTTAGCTTTGTAGTGTATAGACTCTTGTAGTTTATACTTCATTTGTATCATGTATTGAAGTGATCGGTTTGTATTTTAGGCCTCAAAATACATAGAGTGAAAGGAGTGGTTGTACCTCTGTGAAAAGAACTCGACATCTAGCTTAGTGTCGAAAATACTGGATAGGCGACGTTAGGTTGGTTCTACCTTGAACTAGAACCCGGTATTTAGCTTTGTACCGGGGCGTGGAGTAGGGCAAGGAAAAAGAGTCCTTGTAGCCGAACCACGATAAACAATCGTGTTGTGGTTTGATCATTTCTTTCTTTATACTTGCATACTTATTATTGTTAATTAGTTAGAATCGTTAATTACACGTAAAGCTTTTCAAAGATAATTAAGTTAAAAACCGGTAAACTATTCAACCCCCCTTTTAGTTTTCCACAAAGTGGACAAAAACGTAAAAAGACTGATGAAAACATAAAAAAGGAAGAAAATGTAAAAAAAATAAAAATAAAAAAAAATAAAAAAACCTAAAAAGAACGGACGAAAATGTAAAAAAACAGACAAAAACCTAAAAAAACATATGAAAACATAAAAAAAAAATGAACGAAAACTTTAAAAAAATGGACGAAAACGTAAAAAACATAAAAAAACGTAAAACAAAACGTAAAAAAAACCATAAAACGGACGCAAACGTAAAAAAAAATACTAACGGTGCAAATACATTTAACCCTGAGGATTAACGGTGTATATTTTTTCCATCTCGTTAGGAGACAACGAAGGAATAATTTGCCCCGTTTATCCTTATTTTAAAGGAGGGATGTGTATAGGTTCACTTTTATTAACGGAGTTATATATTTGCCATAATCAAAACTTTAAGAGACCGTAAAATATAAATAACGTTTTTACGCGATATTTGTATTAACAAACCCCTTTTTGCAAATTATCCCACAAAACCCTCATTGTGTCCTTTATACATAAACAAACATGTGGCAAGCCACATGCCTTTTCCAATTTTCCATCCTCATTGCCCCCTCGAAAACATGCAAGAAGTTATCCGGGTCTCCTTTTCTGTCATAATGACCAGCATAGGTCGGACCCTTCAAAGTATCCGGAAACTGGAACTTTTTAATATCGTTCCAAGAACATCCGTTTTGGCTATTCTACCATGATATTCCATGATTAATTATGTTTGCTGCGAGGTGCGAGCCTTGCGGGGGATACGTTGTTATGGGAGGGTAACTTGAATTCGGAGGAACTGGAATATGCAGGGGGTGGGTATTGTCTTGTTGATGCCCTCCTCCTCAGAGGTGCCCGTTACTAGGATGGTATATATTGTTAGGTAGGTACACATCTGTCGGAGGGTACATATGGTTAGGAGGATACACATTCGTCGGAGGGTATATATGGTTGGGAGGATACATCCTTGTCAGAGCATATATATTTGTCAGAGGATTCATATTAGTCAGAGGGTATATGTCTGTTGAGGAATAAGTATTACTTGGATATGGGTTATTCGGAGGGTAGGCATCGTTAATTAGATTCACCATATTTTGTGGATACATTGCATCCGAAGGGTTTTGTCCATCCGGAAGGTACAAGGCTTCGTGTGGGATGTTAAACCCGCTTAAACTCGGAAGATGTTGCTGTCGATTCTCTGGTGCTTGATGCGAGCTTGTGCCTTGGATTTTGCGCTTGTATACAACTAGCCTACGGTGAACGAGTCCTCCGTCTCTGCTCTGTTTCCCTTAAATGAGCCGCCAACAAATGTGGTATATTAGCCACATTCGGATTCTCCGTGTTTGGCTGAGGGTGCAATTGGAATCCTGGTGGAGCGTCTACTAGAATCTCCCCATCCACATCTTCACTCAAGTAATCCAACTGGGTAGTTACACCCATCAACTTCAACTCTCTCACACGCTTCCTCATAAGAGGTTCCAACCTGGAATAATTCACCATAATGAAAGTTTCATCAACCAATGGTGTGATAGGCAGCGTTTGGTTGGTAGAGGCAATATTTATGTATGGGTTTACGGGTGTGGGATTGGTAGTTTGTTTGTTCCCTTGAATCCCCCAACTTTGACTCTTCAGAAGCACAATGGGGTGACGTCATCAGTGTGGGCGACGAAGGCCTAGCATCGACCTCCATCGTCATGTTTACAATAGAAGTACCAAAAGTAGGATAAGAAATGACCCTACGAAACTAGCATTGATTTGCGGGTCTCATTGGGTGTGCCACTGATCATACACTAAACTGCACCTTCTTCATCAGAGCTTGCTAAGACACAAGCTTGACACATCAAAGAATTTCTGAGTGGCCTGAAATAAGACAAATAACACGCTTGGGTTAGACGAGGTACAAGGTAGGACCCTACAAACCGACTCTTGCGTGAGAATAAATCTTCCGTGTATTTATGAGTAATGTGTAATGAAAGAAATTAGAAAAAATGATGAATAACATATATATCTCAAATAGATGAAATGAGTCGGCTATTTATAGGCAAACACTAGAAAGGATCTAGGTTTGCCACATGTCTCATTTAGACAGGCTAAGAGGGAGCATATTTTTTTTAGTCAATGAGAGGGCTATGAGAATAGGCTCGAGATCGTGCCTACGTGCGGTTGTCTGCACGAACGAGAATAAAAGATGACCGTTATCTGTGTAGGATCCGTAAAATATTCGTTTTATTTAGTGTCGGAGCCTCAATCTCCTCGGAGAATATGCTCTTCGGAGCATCGGGCTCAATGGATTGAACTCTTGTGTATTGGCGGGTTCCTTTCAGTAGCTCATTGAGCTTTACACCAATGAACTCTTTGAGTTCCACGTGTGCAGCATTGGAAGCTAAGCTCTAAGCCGTGAGATGTGATACACCGTCGATACCCTTTAGGCTGCATGCAGAAGGGGGCAACGACCGAGTACTTTTTTCTTTTCCCACTCGATCTCACTCGATCCTTCTACTGTGACAAGTCGGTCGCATGATTGTTTTGGGAGATTTCGATCGTGTTCAGGACCGAGTAATATACACACATAAAAACAAAACTTGCACTTCCTAATTAATATTATTAAGGTCGACTTTACTGGGGCACTAAATCACCTGCAGATCGCTGGAGAGAGAAAACTGACGTGGCAGGGAAAAGTAAGAGGATTGAATCCCCTTACTGCAAGTAGCCTTACATGACTCTTTACTTTTAAAATGACCAGACAAAAACATCATTAATTAATACAGTAGTATGACAATATGACACATGACATTATTAGGTTTAAGTTATCCCCATCCCGATTATTAGTGAAATTTCCACCTAAAAAGCTAATGGCTCGTATATTTAAGGATCATTTCAACTTTCCAAGTGTCATATGGTCTATTATAAAAAGATACGCCAACACATGATTTGTATATTTCAACGTTTTTGTTACATTTCACGTCTATAATAACGGGGGACAAGAGTGGCAAGCAACTTGTCTCCCTCTTTGTCTTCTATTTTTTCCAGCGCAGCTCAGTTTCTGTTACGTATTTTTAACAGTTTTAAACGTTTAACATATTAAATTTTATATTTTATGTTCCGCACTTTCATGTTTATAGCTTTTTGATATAAACAAAATTATAAAAATCAAAAAAAAAAAAATGGGAGGAGGGGGGGGGGGGGGGGGGTTCAATATAAAAAAAGCACCCCCGTCCTTATAACCCATCCCATAAAAAAACTGAACCACGAATATACAGTAACAAGTTTGGTCCTATGGTCTAGTGGTTAGGACATTGGACTCTGAATCCAGTAACCCGAGTTCAAATCTCGGTAGGACCTCTATTTTGCAATGTTGTTTTTTTTCTTTTTCTTTTTCTTTTCTATGTAAATTGAAATTAGCAAAAGTTATGTCCAAATGGACCAACTGACAATCTTTGAATAAAAATACGAGCCTTATTTTGCAATGTTGTTTTTTTTCTTTTTCTTTTTCTTTTTCTTTTCTATGTAAATTGAAATTAGCAAAAGTTATGTCCAAATGGACCAACTGACAATCATGAATAAAAATACGAGCCTATTACAGAAGTTATTTTAGGATGGTTCTAGAGTGTCAATAGCCCAAACCAAAAGGAAAAGAGTAAATTTCAAAAAGTGTCTATGGGGTTTGTTTAGATTGCACTTGCAATTCTAAGGGTGGGGAGTGCATCACTCACTCCTCTCCCCTTCACTCACTCACAACTAATCCCCTTGCGTCACATCATCTCCCACTTTTTCTTTCACTCACCCTTCACTCACTTCATTTTTGGAGGCGGCACCTTCACTCATTTTTTATTTCTTTTTTAAATTCTATTAAAATTTATTTAAAAACTAAAATTTCATTAAAATAAATAAACATTACATAATAATATTAAAAAACATAAAATAACATTACATAATACTAAAAAACTAAACTTCTATGTATTTTTTTTGTATCGATGAGTTTTTTTTTTATAGCTATGTTTTTTTTTTTTTTTTTTTTTTTTTTTTTTTTGCTTTGTTCTTCCTCCTCCCAACGTCTATGTATTTAAAGAAAAAAAAAAGAGCCGTTATAGCCCCGCTCCTCCTCCCCAACGTCTCTTTTCCTCCTCCCCGCATGCGTGAAATTTTCCCGAAATTTGCCTCCCCGTGCGGGGTTCCCCGCGAGGCGGCGGTGTTCCCGTGCGGCGTTCCACCCTCCCCGCAGGCTTCACTCACCCACTCCCTCTCCTCTAAGTAACAATTTTAAAATCGCAGACGCAATTTAGTATGCGATTGAGCTAGAGAAGAGATGCACTTTGAAGATGTAGACGTCGTTTATGCTAGAAACGATAATTGCACATCAAAACTTTTTACAAAAACCGCGTCTGCATTTGTAAAATTATAAAAATTAATGCCGTAATTTAACCAAACCACAAGAATTGTATCTGGACTTACCCAGTTTCTACTTCAGTCTATTGTTATAGACGTCGTAGTTTAACTATTTTTTAAATCATTTAGGCCTACTAAATATAAAAATACTTAAAATTAAGCATTACATATTTTAATACTAAAAGTACAAGTAATATCAACACAATTAGACATTTAATAAATTAAAATTAATACAATTAGACATTTACAAGTTTTGTAGCTACATGTACATGTCACTTTCTGCCATTAATGGCCTTAAAATTCAACATTACACCTTTTAATGCTAAATGTACAAGTAATATCAACACAATTATACATTTAATGCCTTAAAATTTAGCATTACAACATTAAATTAAAACATAATTAATACTCCAATTAAAACACCCCATTACTTAAAACTACAACGAGTTATTAATATTGTACAACCAGTTAAAAACATAACTATCGAATTAAATACAACCAATGAAAACACCCCTTGTTAAAAAGTACAATAAAATTTTCACAATGTACAATCTAAACAAGCTACAACATAATTCAAAATATAAAATAATTAAATACACTAACTAATTTATTTTTAAAACACCCCTAAAATGAAAAGTACATGTTATTACACATATTGTACAAACTAATAAAATACACAAAAGTTTTTACAATCTAACAAGTTGATGGTACATATAGTTTTGAAAACCAGACCGGACCATGGGTTCAACCGGGAACCGGTGTCACCACTGGTTCGGCTAGCCAATAAAAGCCATCCGAAAATGAGCCCAAATGGACCCGTTGGAACCGATACAAACTTGTAAGTCATGCCTCATCCGAATCTATTTCTCCGATTAATTGTCAGAGGATGTTCACCGCTGCAACGTGCGGGTACCCTGCTAGTTTTAACAAATATAAAGTTGTCTATGCAATATGCACAATCAAGATTCACATTAATGATGAACAAAAAGACTTGCCGATATTTAAAATTTCACAAGTTTAACCAAGTATTCTATATATATATATATATATATATATATATATATATATATAGGCTATGTTTGGGGAGGGCTTTTATGAGGCTTATGGGGGCTTGGGCTTTTAAAATAAGTCGGCTAATTAAATAAGTCTTGTTTGTTTTTGGGCTTATAAAATAAGCCGGCTAAAAACTTTAGCCCCATAAAAGAGGCTAAAAACTTAAACCCGGGACTTTTGAAGAATAAATTACTTATTTACCAACAAAAATATTTAACATATACAAAAACTCGTTTAATTGTGTCCTTTTTAGTAATTTTGCAATAATAAGCCCCAGCCTCAGCTCATTTGTCAAACAAGTTTATAAAAATACAAATTTTAATTTCGGCTTATAATATAAGCCCTAGCCCCAGCCCCAGCCCTAGCCCCAACTCCAGCCCATTTCACCAAACATACCCATAGTATTAATTTCCGTGGACGGTGGTAATAAAAAACTAATATTTATTTGGCCCCGTAACTAGGCTGTAAATAGAGCTGGCATAACAGGTTACACGAACCTGTTAAGACACGAACCTGTTAAGACCAAACACGAACACGACCTGTTAACTAATCGTGTTATTTTTCTCAAACACAAAAATAAACAGGTGCACCTGTTAAGAACCTGTTAACATGCATATGACCATATCAAATGATACAAGAACCTGTTAAGACCTGATAACCTGTTAACATGCACCTGTTAAGAACCTTTTAACATACATAATGATACATAATGCAAAAGTTCATACAATTTCAAAGACCCACATGAATGGATAATAGAATAGATTTAGGATTTTAGGGTTTTTAATTTTAAGGATTAGATTATTATATATATATATATATATATATATATATATATATATATTGATGAGTGTGTAAATACTCATCATTTCTGTTACATTTAAACTGCAAAAACATATAAAAACACACAGGAATGCCTTAAAATACATAAAATATCCCTGGATTGTGTTTTTATGCAAAATGATTGAAAAACTGATGAAAAACAAAACATTTCACATAATTACAGTTTCAGTCCCTGAACTTTGAAAATTTGGCAAAATTAGTCCCTGGTAAATCAAAACTTGTACAAATGTCATAAAAGGTCCTTGGGATTCATAAGTTGTAAGAAATAGTCCTTTAAAGTTTAAAATCACATATTTACAACTTTGGTCCCTCAACTTTGAAAAGTGTCAAAAATAGTCCCTAAGGTTTTGAAAAATGGAAAATGTGAAAAATAAACCTTATACTATTCTAAATTGACAAAATTGGTCCTTATGATAACTTTTGAGAAGTTACAAAATAAACCCTTCAACTTTCAGAAAATTACAGAATAGGTCCCTGGAGTTCGAGGAATTGGCAGAAAAGGTCCCTGGGTTTTGAAAATTGGAAATTTATATCTTAGGTCCTTGGGTTATTCATAAATGACAATAATGGTCCTTATCAATACTTTGGGAAATTGGCAAAAATCAGCCCTCAACTTTCACTAAATTACACAATTGGTCCTTGTTGTTCACTATTAACCAAACCGGACCCTATATTATTATTATTACCCCAAAATATAAACCCAGCCCACTATCCTATTTCCAAGCCCAAAATAAAATAGCCCACCCAATCCCTTGGTCAAACAACTGGTCAACACAAACAAAACCAACACCCCCGTTTTCCTCTTCGTTTTCCACCTCCCCCATTCCACCTGTAACTCCACCTCAACCCCTTCCAGCTCACACCCTCATCATTCTACCCACTCTCCATCACCTCTTTCCACAGAAACACGCCACAATAAATGCTTTTCTCACCCCATTTTCACCCAAAACCACCACTGTACCAAACCTGCCCACGGTATTGTGCAATACTGCCCCAACTTGGACCAAACTATCACAAAATATCTCTAATACCTTCCACAACACAACAAGAAGCTTTAATTGTCCTCAAACTGCCTCAATTCAACGTGGAGTGATTTGGCGCCAAAAATTAAGTTTGAACGGTTTGGATCAATTACAGATTTTCAATGGCTTAGATGAAGTGGGAAAAGATCTTTGGTCAAGTGGAATGCAAATTGGTGATAAATATGAAAGAATGGAGCAGAGAAGCAGATATCTAGTTTTTAATAAAAAAAATAATGTATGTCGATTAGCTAATTTTCAAGTTTTCTTTGTATCTTTAAGCTTTTAATTTGTATTTTCAAGACTCTCAGTGTTAAATGAAAGTTATTCTCAGTCTCAATTCTAATTTCTCAGTTTGAATTACAAATTTGCAAGTTTTGATCTAATTTGACACTTTGTTTCAAATCTTGTTAATTTTTACTGTTTCTTGTTTCTATAAACTTATCTCAGTCTCTTATAAGCTTGTTGAAGCTTTTGTATCATTTAGTGGACCTATAATCAGTTTTACTTAAAAATCATAAAATCAATAAAAAAATATAAATTAAATAAAAATCAGTGTTCAAGGGTATGAAAGCAAGGAGCATGTGTGAATCTGGATGGCCATGGTTTAGGAGCTTTTTGGGAAGCTTTTAGGTTAGATAGTGGTCCTTGTTCTCATATTCTCAGTTGGAAGAATTTGTAAGCTCAATCTCATAATTTTAGCATAATCTGTTATTCTTAGTTTTTTGCTATTTATTGTTGTTTATTTATGTTTATTTCATGTTAGTATAAGCTAATCTTCCTGTTTTATGGTCTTAATTAGTAAGGTTGTTTGAAAATCTTATTTTGAGTTGCTAAAAGGTGTGTTTGGATCAGTGGTGTTCACTGAGTTCATTAGAGTTTTTGTTGTTGATCTTTGTTTAGTCATGATACATTAAGTCACAATAAGTAAATTACATCATAAAACTCAAGCCTTATCAGTAGAAAAGTCAAAATCACAAAAAAAAATACCACACAGTTAACTGTGTAGTATTTTGAAGGCCATAACCACTCACTTAAGTTCATAACTAATAGATTAAGCCTAAATTAGCTTCATTACAACTTAACTAGTCATAATCAATCATTAAATTAGGATCAAAACTCAGTTTGGTCAACTGTGCTAGTTTTCTCTAAAAAGTCAAAGTACATATCTCAGATTTTCTCAAAAATTCAAAGAATTTTGTAGAATTGTGTATTAGGTTCTAGGACTTGAAATTTGTTCCTAATGATAGATTACCAGCTTAACTCTTAGATCTCACATAGATTATAATTTTGTAATTTTTTTAGTGGACTAAAATGCCCCTTGAACTGAGCTGCAGGGCAAGGTGATTGCCCCTGTCTCAGCAGACCATAGCTCACCCACCACCTTTGGTGGTCCATTGTGGTTGACTTAGTGGGTCCCACACCCCATAAGTTAGTTATTACAACCCCCCTCCTACCCAGGTTCAATACTTGACCCACGGTTTGACCTGTGCACCACTGGGACCCACCTTAAATCATCTTGGAAATCTGTCCCATTTCTGTCTCAGTCACCATATAAGAAATTGCTTATTTCAGCTTTTTAGCTTATCCATTGAGCTTATATCAGCAAATTTAGCTTATTTAGGTTAAAATAACTTAGGTGAACCAGGTTTCACCCTTGTGGACCCCGCACAAGCTCAGTTGAGCTTATTTCTTGTTCTAGTCAAACTTTGGTCAACTGTCACACTAATAAGCTTACACACAGCTTATTAATAGCTTATAAAATTATTGTTTTTACAAAAGTTAGTTATTTTTAGGTATAAAATAGGTTGGTAAAAGAAAATTCAAGAAAAAACAAATATAAAATTAAGTGATAGTTTCTATTTAATTCAATTTAATTTTAATTTTCATTTTTAGATTTTTATTAAGTAATTTGTAATTTTAGATTTTTATTAATTTCCTTTTAGGTTAAAGTATTTTTAATAATTTTCTCAGATTTTTATTTTGTAATTTAGTATTTATTAGAATTAAAAATAGTTTTATTAATAATTAATTAATAAATAAGTTTTAAATAGCATAATTAATTTTTACATAGTAACATCTATATTTTATATTTTTCCTAGCTTTTATAAGTCATAATATAATTTTAGTAATTTTTCTAGAATTTTTACTGTTCATTTAATAGTTTTTATAATTTAAATAGTTTAACTGATAATTAATTAATAAATAGAATAATAATAAGTAAATTTAATTAAAAATACATAATATAAACTTTTTTATAATTTTTTAGGATTCCTATGATGGTTAATTAGATATATAAAATTTTTCATAATTATCTAAGTCATTTTAGTAATTATAAATAAGTTAATCAATATAATTAGTTAAATAATAATTAAATAATAATTAAATAATAATTAATTAATAATAAATAGATAAATAGTGTGAAAAATATAATTTTAATTTTAAAATAAGTTTTATAATATTTTAGATTTTTAGAAATTTTAATTTTAATTTTCTAGACTTATTTTACATTTTCCTAATTATTAGTTAATTATTAAATAATTAATAATAGTTATTAAATAAAAATAAATAATTAAATAGTTATTAATCATAAAATAAATATTTTAAACTTATTTAATTTGCATTTAAGCCCCTAAGGCTTATAAAATCCTACTATTGTTAAAAAGTTGTTTGTGTTTACGTTTAATTATTAAACGTTTACGTTTTCAGTCCCTTTTTCACTTGTACTTATCTGATTTCACGTATTAGTTGATATAGCTTATTAAAGCTATTCACTCTTATATTTCAGTAGTACAATCACTTAAACCCTTTTCCTGTTCAATTCACCTGATCTCAAAGTCGTTTTATTTCAGATTTCACATCTCGTTGGGATCTAATGATCCGGGGAAACACTAAACTCACCGGAGTATTGGTTTAGGCTGTCTGACTTGTTGACCATAACTTGGTTGATATTATCTGACTGTTTCAAACCAATCATATATATATATATATATATATATATATATATATATATATATATATATATATATATATATATATATATATATATATATATATATATTAACAGGTCATAACAGGTCTGACCTGTTAAGACACAAAACCTGTTAAGGTCAAACACGAAACCTGTTAAGAACAGGTCGTGTCGTGTCGTGTTAACAAGTTTCGTGTCAAAATTGCCGACTCTAGCTGTAAAGAGCCCAAAATGGTAACCCAATGCTCTATTCCAGTTTGGTGACTTGCCTGTATTTGAATCTCATGCACTATGATAAGTTGCATTGAATAAACATATAATAGCTATATAGCAACTTCTTTGTAAGAAACAAGGAAAAGGCCCTGCCACATTGCGGCGGGTCTTTTCTATAAATCTTTGGCTGGTTTCTGGAAATGACGATTGAACCGAACAGGTTAGCCAACGTATTAACAACTATAATGAGTGAATTTTGAAAGCCATAATACGTCTCAGCTCCTTATGTCTATGCAAAAATAGTACTCCGTAATGCCTAAGCTTGCATAGCATAAGCCTTTAACACCAATTCACCCAAACACTCCTTAAGCTCATCAAGCTTATCGAACATTCTCTCTATAATACAATTCCCTACAGTATATTCAAATATTCCTCGCTAAAATAATAATAAACTTGGCCTGCTAACGTTAGTCCATAAACTGTCTTTAGTAGTTGCTAAGTTAAGTGGCTTGCCCAAAAATACCGTGACTCATATATCTCACTTTCTATTACCTGTTGACATGTGCCTTTCTTCTGGGTGAATAAAACCATTTGGTCTTCTGTTTGCAAGGGTTTGGGTAGGTATGCGCTTTATGTTTTGTTACATTACAAGGATGGTAACGATCGCCGCGTTGCCGGCGTGCCGGTTTTTTGGCCGAGGCGATTTTGCATAAATAAAGTAGAATATTTAGGCGTTGGAAGACATCAAGTATGTAGAATATACATGTGTAACTCATCTACAGGTATATGGAGGACAAAAACGCCTGTATTTTTCATCTTAAATTCATCTAACTGCATACCTGGATTTGGATCCGATGTTGCTGCAGGTGCGCGGGGCTTTTTTTTTTTTTTTTTTTTTTTTTTTTTTTTTCAGAAGTAGCTATCTCAGCATCCAACTTTTCCAGCTCCCAAAGTATAGCAAGCCAAATCTTTTCCATCACTTGTTCAGTCAAACGTTGTGTCACATGCTTTTGTCGCCTAGAACCTGTGTTCACATTATGGGAAGGAGTATTGGGCTGATCCAAACGGGCTGTCACAATAGTACCAAGGCTACAATAAATAATAAATGCGTGCATAAAATGCTGATTTCAGTTTGCTCAAACTTTTTTAACGATTGGTTTCTTTTTTTATGCAGATTTTTTAAGGCGAATTTAGGTTTGAAGACAAATTAAAAAAAACATAGCAATCATAAAAAAAAATTATTTTAATTCTGGCTCAGATTTTCAAGTGCGGAACTGGCCAAAAGGGTAAGCGAGCCCCGCCATGGCAGCAATCAGTTTTCTGATCACGATGCCCTGCCAAGATATGGGTCGTTTCCAGCCATCATGTTCGAGTACGTTATAATAGCTGGAAAATATTAAACGCACCAAAGTAATACTATCTTCATTGCCATAATAAATTAAAAATGAATTCATAAATAGGAAAATAAACTGTTGTATAGGGCCATTAGTTTGAAAATAAGAGACACTTAACTGTTAAAGAAAGGATATTGAAGCGCCTCCATTGCTGCTCGACTCCTGCACGCATTCCATGAGAGAAGTTATTTATTTACAAATGATTGAAATTCAGAAAAAAAAGGCGACAACTAAATTGAAAAGAGCTTATACATCTTTATTAATTTTGGTGGTATGCCGTTTCAAGTGTACCCGTAATTTGGCGTTGGCTTTGTTCCAAGATGCTGGCAGTGGCGGTGTGGATGTCCTTCTTCAATTTTCATATGACATGTACGGCACTTAATGAAGTACCAACCTTTTGCTTCAACGATGTACACTATGACAACCTCGGTAGTAAACACTTGGTCCTGGAATAACGGTATGCAAAATATAAGGAGTATGTGTTTTGTATATCTTAGTGTGTTAAGATTGTTTCTTACCATGTGAGTTTGCGGGTTTAGTGACATTAGTGTTGCCAATGACATGGGACCTTCAGGAATTTCATGTTCCTGTGCCTTGGTGTCAGGAAATGGGAGAATGACCGGTTGTGATGGTCCCATTAACCTCGCATACCTGTTGATGTAACACGTGGAAAGGCCGATATAAATCTGGTCCAAATAAAAAAAATAAAGTGAGGTTTAATGTTTCAAGATATTTGTGAGAGGCCTTACAAATGTCTAATTTGGTCGGTCTCTCGGACATCAGGTTCAGATAGCAGCTTGTTGTCGGGGTTGCAGATAGTTGTAGCCCCCCTGTATCAGTAACTTTATTTATGCAGATAGTTATATGCATTGTTCCATAAGCTTACATTTCGTGTAGAGGTACACTTGCAAAGCGTCTGGCCCAACATGAACTTATAGCAATGATGACCGGCTGTTCCATGGCTGCGCATTTAGCGAATTCGAAGGCTGTCGAAACCTCATTCCACAGAGTGAATGTCAGAGTGTTACCGCTGCATATAGTTTTGAATAATGTAAAATGACAATGAACCAACGTACTTGAGATTCTGTATGTCGATGTTCCTTCGAGTGGTGCGATTTCTGGTTGAATCTTCAAACTCTCGTAGTGCTCCTATGTTGTGGATTGTGCTTATGTAATCTGTTGAAACATTTTTGGTATTAGCATCTTATGTGTTTTCAAAGTGTTTTCAGTTTGTACGGTACCTGTAAGAATGGAGTCTCGTGAGTCTGCCCGGTGACCTATTTTGTAAGCTGTAAAATTAAAGTGATGCAGCAGGAAACCTTGGTTTTCAATAGGCGTGACCTGTATGTACTTGCCAAGTAGGAGTGTGATGTTAATGGGCAGAGTCCGCTGCCATTTTTCACTTTTCTTAGTGCCGAATCATCGTATTTTGTAGCATGAATCGACCTGAAGTTTTGCATCAAACTGTTGCACATCCCATAATTGAACATTTGGCAGTTCGTTTTGAGATACAACATTGACCATGTATCACCACGTTTTCAGATGGTCTTTTATTCTCTGTCGGTTTGCAACATAAAGTCAAGCCTGCAAAATATTACGAACCCAGAGTCATTGTCACAACAAAGAGCTAAAAGTCATGGAAAAAAAATCCAGGTAATCATAAGAAAATACTCAGACAATCATGGTTACCTTAAGCAAGCGTACCAGTCAGTTCTGCATGTTCTTTTTGCAGCGTCAACAGATCGCCGATGGTCATTATCAGAAGGACGTGTGATTAAGACATGAATAAGACAGAAACAACAAATAACATTAACCTTTCTTTTAATTGATTATAGATTCTGCTGATAGCAAGATCCTGCTGATAGTGTGATTCTGCTGCTGGCATTCTACTGCTAGTGTTGTTGTTTCCACTGATGTGTTAACGTTACCACTGCAAGGGTTATTGTTTCCACTGATAGTGTTACATTACCACTGCTAGTGATAATGTTTCCACTGATAACCACTGATCCCGATTATTATGACACAAATTCTTCTAAATAATGTACATTTAAAGAGGTGTAGATATGTACCTGTTCTTTAAAGGTTTGTCGATGCTATAACATGGCAATCTTATGTCTTGAGCTAGGGTTGAATATGCACTCCTTTAAGATTAATGCGTAGCAATTTTCATGCAACTGGTAATTTATAATGTATCACCTTCTCCTACGGGTCGAAAACCAAACCACCCTCTTTTCTCTTTCATGGCAAGCCTGCAACTGAATAATAAACTTAGGTGGTGGAATCAAGTTAAGCAATAGAACTTTAAACAGTAAAAGGCAAATATGAACATTTAAGGGGTGGGTGGTATTTCATGTTTTCAGCCTATAATAAACGATGCAAACGTAACTGGGAGGATTGGCACCTTTCTCTGGTTCATCCTCAAATAGGTAAAGTAGAAACCGGTTTGACCTGAAATATTGGAGGGACTATGGTATAAAATTGCTTAATTATATTTTAAATATCTAAAGATAGATGAGCATAAGCAATTTGGCGTAAGACCGTTGATGGTTAACTGTTTGGTCAGGCCTTAATCTGTTGACAGTTTCTTGAGCTCATCGACATCCACTTCATTTGCCTGTGCATTTACGTGTGTGCCTGCTACAGTTGTTACACCTACAACACGAAAACCATTGGCCATTCAGCATTAACTAATTTAAAATAAATGCACATGTAAAGGAAACAAACCAAAACGTTTATGCATATACAACACGCAGACATTAATTAGGCATAACCATTGATTCACCTGCAAGCAGCACCTCTGTATAGTCATTATCCGAATCCAAAATGTCGCGCCTATTATTCCCGTATACATATACACCTGTGAAATCACAGAGAAAGCAAAAGCACAAAGGTCACGCACATTGAAATGCATCAAAACTGCAACAAATTTTGACAGTTAAAACAAATGAAGATACAGTACCTCTAGTTAAATCTAATATTGTATATTCGATATCATATAACTATTTTCAAAATGCAATGGCAAATACCCCTTTTCACATCCATCAAGCTCTGCATACTCCCAATTATGCTCAATATGCACTCATATTTATTGAAATTGCACATTCCATTTAAGCAGCAACTTGGGTGACCTATGGGCTGTGTGTGACAGGCCATACACCCAAACCCATATCCATACAACCAATATAAGTTATTTTTCTATCATAATAGCAATCTCAGGGTAATAATGTTCGTCACCCGCACATAGCAAAAAAACATAAACCTAAGACCAAATAGGTTGAGCACAAAGGCCAAATAATAAACAACGTAACTATAATCCATGCTAATAATGAAACACTAACCTCGTCTTCATCTGTTGCGCATCCTGGCTATGATGGATAATAAAGTTGTGTCTGAACCTAACCTCATCAAACATTAATGATCCCTCTTCGTTTTCATCAGTCAAAGCTGTCTTACTTGTTCTGCCTATAAACTCATACAAATTGCAAATTATAAGACCATCCAAGAATGGCTAACCACACTAACAAATATGAGCTGAGATTAAGAAAAGGAAAGTAATATGTAAAAACCTCATGTTGATGTTTGTGAATAGTCTCTTTTTCTAGAGATTCAAGACTAAATAATCCTCATTTCACACTTTTCAAACGACCACTTTTCTGGTACAGAACCTTGCTAAAATCAAATTATGAAAAATCAATCGAAAAACAAAAACCTTATGAAAAAACCCACAAAAATTCATCAGTAACCTAACTATAATGAAAAGTTGAAAACGATGCTAACACAATCTTCTCAAGCAATTCATCAAACACATGGTAGGCATCAAACCCGCCAAAGATATTAATAACAAAAGTCAGTCCCAAAATCATAAATAAACCCTTAGTTTCATCTTTTTTTTTTCACAAATCATCAAAAACCCACAAATCATATGAACAATCAACAAAAAAAAAATCAAGAAACTCCAACAATAAACCCGATCATCACCTCAATCAAGACCACCACGATCCCTATCCCACCACCACAGGCGCATAATTTAAGAGACGGATCATTGGAGATCATCATCAGCAGCAGAAAACTGGAGATCATCATCAGCAACAGAAAATAGTGTGCGAAGGGTTTGTGGAATGGTCTAGGTTATGCGTTTATCATTGCATAAATGGATCATAAGTCTAGGTTATGGATTTATCACTACAGAAATGGATCATAAGGTTAACACTCACATAGGCTAACCACCTGGGCCATTTTTTGGCGGGAAAACGGGACGCCAAAACGGCGTCGTACATCTTTGGGTTTAATATATACTATAATATGTTGTGATCTCCGGAAGTAAAATAAGGCAAGGCTGCAAATATTTGGCTAGCAAGTTGGGCCAGAGACTGGAGCTTATTGGACTGAAAAGGAGCCTAAGAAATATATTATTAAAAAATAGTTGTTGGCCCATCTCAGCTCTTTTAGTATATATATATAGTAATATAAAAATATTCATGCCACTAGGCTTGAAACATTGGATCTTTTGTAAACAAAAACTGCTACAATGTAACTATCTACTTTGGTGACATAATGTAATCGTCTACTTCAGAACTATGATTAAAAAAATTGTAAGAAATATAAAAATATTCATGCCACTAGGCTTGAAACATTGGATCTTTTGTAAACAAAAACTACAATGTAACATTGTAACTATCTACTTTGGTGACATAATGTAATCGTCTACTTTAGAACTATGATTAAAAAAAACCTGCAAACACCCCGCCGCAACGCGGCAGGTTCCTCTCACTCGTTGTCAAATATTTCACAAAGAATTTTATTTATTATTTAATCCGTATTTATTATTCTTTGTAAATGGTCTCTCCATTTCTAAATAAGAAGAGGAATAAAACTACGGCTTATAACATGTCACTTTCAGTCTATCATAAAAGCAATAATTTTTATTTTATTTTATTTATTTTTAATAATGTCATGACAATATTATTGATCTAAAGAGACGTTGTGTAGACTTCTGAAGTCAGCATTTTGTTGACTTGATCATTTCAATCTAACGTGTTGCCTCCAACAATTTTGTGAACATTCAAGTATAAGGCCAAACACTAGTTCCATAATATTCCACTCCAAAAATATGAAGTCTTCTTTTGGATAACAATAATAAGAATTCTTTAGAAGTTCTTTTAAATAGTTGATATTTTTTCATAGTATTTTCAGATCGTAAGTTTAGTAGTTGACGGAAACCGTTATGTCTTTGTAGTAACCTATATAATTTATTAGTTTGTTTTTTTTTAAAGAAGGACAAATATTCACACACGCTCGTTATCAAAGTTTATTTGATTTATGGGATTGGTTATTGGTACATCCTCTAAACTGGTTTTTATTATAAAACTACGAAACAAAAATTACAGAACAGAAAATATAAGGTTTAACAAGTCAAAAATAGTAAAACAAAAAAAGTAAGGAATAGAAAATCATTAAAAAAAATATCTTGTCCTGTTAAAAAGTGGGTAAAACTACTAAAAAAGAGTGAGATATAAAATATAAAGTTTGACAAGTTAAAAGCAGTAAAAGACAAAAGACATAAACAAAAATTCATAAAAAATTGTCATGTCATGTGAATAAAACGGATAAAAATGTGTGAGAGGGTTACAATAAGGGGTAATTTCATATCTCCTCTCCTAAAATATGAAAATTTTATATGTATCCAAATCATGCTTTAAAAGCATTGTTAATAATGCAATCAATGATTGTATTATAGGATATATGAAATTAATAATAAAAATAGTGTGATATATGAATTTCTCGCTTTAAATCAAGGTTGCAAAACTCATGAATCGGTAGTTGGGCGGTCGATCCTTTTGTTGCTTGTAATAGGTCTAGGCGGGATTAATCGGATTGACATTTTCGACAAGCTGTATTTCCAGCAACTTTTAAGTATTTCCGGTTAATTTTAGTTATTGGTGACAAGATTTTTTTTTTTTTAAAACATCTTGAAATAGATATAAATAACAAGTATAACTTATTAAACAAATTTATGCCGATTTTTGGGTATTTCCAGCAAAGTTTGAATGTTTCGGGCAGCACCAGTGACTGTCATTAACCGTCGTTGACCACGGTTGACCGAGTTATTTGACTAATTTAAACAAATCAAAAAAGGTTGATGGCCTTATAGCGCCTAATCGGCGTATGACTTATTTTGCAACATTGATTACGATAATACCACCCTGATTTATTAATAACGAAAAGGTACCTAGGTACAACAAACGGCTATGTTTATATTATACTAATTCGTAGTAAACCAATTCACGAGCTAAAGTAATGTGTGCATGTCTTTGTTGTTTAAGTTTCAATCAACTTCATGGAAAATTCAGAGTGTTTATGGTGATGTCGCCAAGTCAACCAGTCAACTCTGTGTTAACTCACCATCCTAATTAAAACAACCACCCTTTAACAAGTCTTAAGACTACCAATTTCAAGATTCTAGATGTCGTTGTCAGCATTTTCCTACAATCTTTCTAAGAAATGTTCTTGTAAACTGGACAAAATACAATGCTATAGCACATTGTTAGACAATATATAAACCTTACATCCCATACCATCAAACAACCAACATTTGCACCCATCCGTGTTTTGTACAATAAACGTAAGAAACTCATTTGATCAAGAATGGTGACACCATTGATAAAATTTTCATCTTCCATCCTTTTACACTTCGAAATTTCTCTTTGTAAAATGAATAGTTGTGAAGTCTTGGTAAAATCCCTTCAAGCTTCGGTTCAATCCCTATTGACCCATGTTTCCATAACATGGAACAAGTTAGGAACCATTTCCACATCACTTGACCTAAATGAGGCTGTAAAGAAAGAGTTAACCCTTGGAGAGATAAACGTGATCATGGGGCAACTAGGACTCCAACAATGCTGTAGTGATCAGGATAGCAATATTGACATTTTGTCGGTGTTTGATGACGAGGAACCAACTTTGGAAGAAGTTAAGATGGCTTTTGATGTGTTTGATGAGAACTCGGACGGGTTCATAGATGAGTATGAGTTGCGTAACATGTTATGCAAGTTAGGAAAACAAGAAAACGCAATGTTAAAGGAATGCCGGAATATGATAAAAGGATTTGATGTCAATGGGGATGGGCTCATTGACTTTAATGAATTTGTTAGGCTCATGGAGACATGTTCTTGTTAAAAGCTCACTTATGTGGTTATCTAATTTATGTATTTTTAGTGTATGTGTGTTCTTTGTAGCTAAGGAACAATTAAAATGTGCTTAATGTATGCCTTGCAACAAATGATGTACAATTATTGTTGAAGTATTTAGTAGGTTAAAATGTGTGTTTCAGTATTTTGTAAGTAATATTTGAACAAACCTTATTGCTTGTCCCTTATGACATGGAAGGAGTTAAATGTTTACTTTCAACCGTATAAGAGATGCATCATTTAACTTTTGTAGTGTTCATAAATAAAATAAATAAAAAATTAGAAGTACAATGGCAAAATGAGACACAGAGCAAAATAAAACTGAGTCATATGCCACACCATTCGCTTATGTCCTCAACACTTCATTAGTGTGAGCTACTTAGAACTATATTTTTGGATGTTGGGTGGAAAAAGAAAATATTAAATATATAAGAGCCGAGAGTAAACGAGCTTTAACCCAAACTCGAGCATTTATTAAGCTTATTTGATAAAGAAACTTGAACTCGAACTTTATACACCGAGCTCGATTAAGTTTGCTGACCTTAAACGAGCTTAAATTAATATTAGAGTACGTGGTAAAATATGTCATGATTCACGACCCAAACTTGAGCTAAAAACTCAAAACTTATATCAGTTTTACAAATGAAATGAGCCATAAACTTAAACTTTGATTGACCCAGACTCGACTTTAACTCATTTACACCTCCATGCATTAAAAGAACCGCAAAAATAAACAATGTTTCCAAAACGATGTCACTTGACTAAATTCACACCAACGCTACTTAAACCCCAAAATATATGAGTGACCACAAATTGGAGGTCAATTTTCAGCTCGAATAATGAAAATAAATAAATAAATAACATGCTTGTAAATGCTTTTTTACGATTATATAGTGAACTAATCAACGACATGTAACACAAATTTTCGGGAGTTTTATTTAAGGGAAAATCGAAATTTTGACAGAAATTTATGCTACGTGGTTTATGCAAAACCTTCAAAACTCCTTGGATTAGTTTATACTCCATAGTTTGTATAATACTAGACGAGTACTTGTGCATAGCAATGAGATTTTATAGCGGCAAATAATTGTAGTAATAAAAAACATTTTTAGGTTATAAAGGAAAAATAATAAAAGTTAAAGAATCTTAGGATTAAACACGATTTAAACTAAATGAAAATAATAATAATTATGCGTTATAAACAAAAATAATAATAATAATCTATGGTTTTCACATATAGTTAATTTTCAAATGTAGGTTTTTTCCTTTATATATACCAAGTACATTTCACTTTGAGTCTATCATAAAAGCAATATAATAAATTTAATTTTTATGTCACGATGTCAATATTGTTGATCTAAACTAGTTATAATACATGTGCACGCGCAGGATTTTTAAAATTTCTTTTTGATTATATATTATTATCGATTAAGAAATGAATCACTTAACATATTTCAAATGGTTTTACTTTGTGGACTAAAAATAAAAAAACTACATGCATATATGTTATAATCTAATTATTATTTTAGCATAATGCTTTTGGATTAAAAATAATATTTTATTATTCAAGCAAAATCACATGATGATACTTGACTTGCATAAGATGTTAGTGATATATGCTTTTAGTTTTGCTAACCTGTGATATCAATTTACTATGTGTTTTGTAATTGTGGTATTTATTTTACTTATATTTTTGTTAAAATATGTAGCATATTTAGATAGCTTTGAAGATTGATTCATTTCCTTGATTATGAATAACCAGCATATCATGTTTACCAATGTACCTTTTTGTTTGAAAAATTATATTTTCATAAGTTTGTGCTATTTACTTCTCATGTTTGATCATAAAATTACCAAATTAACATAAATGCTTATACTATAGCTTTTTTATTACATAAAGAGAAACAAAAAAAAAAGATGTAATGGTAGAATACATTTATTTATAAGGTATAAGAATAATTTTTCTGTGAAACCGAACTATATAAGGAAATTATTATTACTTGCATAAGTAAATTATAAATGCATGGAAAAAACGGCAAAGAGTACATTCGCAAGTCTTTTAGGATTGTTTGAATCCTTACCGACCTTTCACTTTAGTGCAACTTTCTTCACAATTAGCCTAAATCATCAATGTAAAAGACACCCATATTTTAGCCCGTTGGTTGACACCCATAGTATTATCAATGACAACAAACACCTGCTAAGTTTCATTAACTCATTCAAAGACACCTGCTAAGAATTCCTACCATAAGGTTCCTCATATAGGCACTAAAATACATCTTTGGTACATTAAAATACATTCATGTATTATCTAAATTAGCAACTCAACTTAATTATATATTCATACCTTGAGCAGGCGAAGATAATCCTTCCACTATAATCATGTGTTGATACTTAATCCTCCTCTAAAAAACGCACACAACAAATTGCTTTGCATTTTAGTGTGTGTGATAAGATCATAAAACTGCAAACACCACTAACATATTGCATTATAGTGAGGATAACAACAAAGTTAGTCCTAATATCAAATAAGAAAACTTCAGATTAGAACTAAATGGGTGTTTAGATATGCTTATTGAAGGTGCTTATTGCTTATTCAATTACTATAACACAATAAGTTTATGATAAAGCTTTAAGTTTTTTTGAGAAGCTTAATAAAAAACCTCTGAACTCACAACTAATTCTATCATAGCTTAGTATATTTATAGTAAAAACACAAATATTAGGTGTAGAAGTTTTCAATAAAACATTAAAAAAAAGTTACTAAAAGTTGGTGTGTATAAAAAAAATAAAATAAAAAATAAACCATAAAAAAGGTTACTAAAAATCAGCTAGATAAGACATAAGTCAAAGTTCTGTTGAGGTCTCTTTCGGATTCTATTCAGAAGCAAAAAGAGGTTAACACATAAATCATACGTGTAGAAGAATAGTTTTTCTTTTTTTGATTTAGGAGGTGATTTTTATAAAATAAGAATTGTGATGCGTGCATTTTTTTATAATTTAAGGAGAACATTTTCATTAAACAATGACTATCTAACCCATTTTTTTTTTTTTTTTTTAATAATTAGTTTTGTATAACGTTTTTAACTGACAGACATGTTGAGGTCGAGGTTGATGTTGTTGTTTAACTTTAACTATTGATATTATGTTGTAAAAAATGTGCGAAATTAGTAGCACATAATGAGCGTTGATAAAGTTAAATTATGTTCCATAAAGTTTTTAATTTTTTTTTTATGGATATCCATATATATATTTCAAATAGCAATTTCATGAGTCGTTGTTATAAGTTGAATCGCGTATATTTATTTCATATAACACTAACTTGTGCTTACCATTTGATATTTATATTCCCGTTACTAATAATTTAGCCGTATTTAATATTTAAACCCGTGTACGCATAAATTAAACTTTTGAATAAAATAACATGAGTCCTTCTTTAAAAAAAAAATTTTTGAAAAGTCTAAAACTAACATTAGTTTAAAAATTATTTAACTTGTATTAAAACTAATTCGCATATTTACCAAATTTTGTAATTTTAATGATGAAAGTCTAAAAACTAATACTAATAATCATGTAATTTTAAATAAAGTTAATATTATAAAGTATAGGGGGTAAGAAATGTAAGTGGTTATTTGTATTTTTTCTAAAGTTATTAAAAACATGAAAATTTGTAATTTTACACTTAGCTCTATATAATTTATTTAAAATTGAAACACCAAAGTTTTATTAATTACTTCCTTTTTTTTTAAGTTTTTGTTTTCATAAATTTGACACCTATATTTTTATGAATTTTTTTTCTTAACCAAATTTCTCCACCAAATTGATTAAGTTTGACAAAAATCAATTTAATTTTGACTTTTTATTGACCAATTATATTGATCGATTTCGCCTACATGGCAAAATCGAGCTCTCCTATTGATATAATTTTTTTTTTCAATAAGAAGAGATTTGTAAAAATACTCCGAAATGATGTAATTCATATCCGTTGTGTAAACTTTTAAAGTCAACATTTTGTAGAATTGATCATTTCAACCATGCAATCTAACATGTGGTCTCCAATAATTTTGTGAACCTTCCAAGTATAAGGCAAACACTAGTTCCATATATAACAAGCCACTCCAAAAAGAAGAAGTCTTCTTCTAGATAGAAATAATAAGAATTCCTTAGAAGTCTTTAGATAATCAATATCTTTTTCATAGCATATTCAGATCGTAAGTGTAGTAGTTGATGAAGACCTTATATCTTTTTAATACCCATATAATGTATTAGTTTTTGTAAGAAAGACAAATATTCAAAGACGCTCAGTACGTTTGATTAATTGATAACAAAAAGGTACAGAGGTTACCATTGACGACTGGCTAATTAGTTTATAATGATTTATTTTACTTCGTAAACAACCATTCACAAGCTAAGGCATTATGCGTGCTTTTGTGGTTTAGGTGTCACTCAACTTCAACAAAAATTCAAAGTGGTTATGGTGATATCTTCCAAGTCAATTAGCCTACGCTGTGTTAACTCAGTAGTCAGTATCCTATACTTCCAACATCCTTTAACCCTGTTATGCTTCTATCATTTTCATTGTAACTCTTAGTCTTGAGGACTACCTTTTGTAAGAATATAGTTGTTGTCAACATTTTCCTACAATCTTTCTGAGAAATGTTCTTGTAAGCTGGACAAAAAAACAATTCTAACATATCACAGTGTTAGACAATACATAAACCTTACATTCCATGCCATCAAACATCCAACATTTGCTGTAGCATAGAAACTGAAGCGTAAAGGGAGGTTATGGATTAAGTCACGTTTTCGTGTCTTTTTAGCCATGATATAAAATTATTTACCTATCATATATAAGTAAGTAAAACCGATCGATAGAGAAGTTTCCTTTTAAATCGACAACTATTTGAAATGAAATTCAAATAAATGTTACCAGAAGAAGGATGTCATTTTGAATTAATATTAGGACTCTTTATGTAAAATTCGTACACCAACAATTAGAATTCTCAAAATACATATACAAGCCTTTTTAATTTTACTTGTTAGTTATTATTTCAGTCAGTTAAGTGGAAATCAGCTCGAATTAGAAGAACTGAACTAAGTATAAATTTTCCAAATAACAAATGTTAATATTTATTTCACATATTTATATAGTCTTACAATCGGATTATATTATTCGTTTATCCATGTTTTGTTGCCATTTAGGGGAATGGAGATAATGGTTTTATTTACAGTATTATTTATTTAGCTTATACTTGTAGGGTATTGAGACGGATGTGAAATAATTATTCATTTAGATGCGTATGCCTTTTAGTTTTGAAAGTGATTTCGAAGATAAAATTATGCAAATTAGTATTGATGATGTGGAATGCAAATGATTCACCTAATATAATGAAATGCGCCTACTATGGAGGTGTTTGTTTAAGCTCAAATATAGGCTTATAAACTTACTTGATTTCAGCTTATATTTCATAAGTCTTAATTTTATGACTTGGGTGGACTCAAACCCCATAGATTTGTCGGTTAAAAGGTCGGAAACCATGGTTACCCAAAAAAAAATGTAATATTCGAGAAGCACTCTAAAATAAGCACATGCGCATAAGGTAAAGTAGGGTAAATAAGCCAATAAGCACGAAAAATAAGCCTACCCAAACACCCCGTCGGAACGAATGGGGCGTTTGGGTAAGCTTACTGAAGTAGCTTTTGCTTATCGCAACCACTGTTTTTACACATATAGTTAAGTTGTACAGCTTCACGTTAAAAAAAACTCGTCTGAAACTATTTATTTGTTTTTTAGTTTCTCGTTTGACATGAAAGTATAAATGTTGGACATGCTAAAGATAATATTGCTACTTTCATACATGTGCCTGTATTAGTTTCACTTGTCCAGTTGTATAGTAAGGTAGTAGTTTTATGGTATGTGCACCACAATGAGGACCAAATAAAGTGTTTTCGATTATACTAAAATTCATTCTACAAATCGGAAAAGATGAACTGAACTCAGTTCTAGAGAGTATGGAAATGTATAACTTTGCGGGTCATGTCAATCATACAATCTCAATGAAGTCTTCTAGAGATAAAGACTAGATGTTTGTAATATAAACACATAGTAGCTCTGTCAGTACATCGAATGCTCTAACAACTATACATATATAACAGCTCTGTCAATACTTACTATGCTAAGTTAATTAAGTGCATAAGTATATGAGCTACTGCTGATCACAATACTATAACAAATGGTGTAATCTAGTACTTGTTCCTAGTGCCATTCTTGTAGTATTCGAATTTCCCGAAAAGACTAAAAAAATGAAAAATGGTCTAATAACTAGTCAAAATGTATTGTCTATTATCAACTATGTAAAAAATGTTTCACGGGTTTGTATTATTTACAGTTACATTTCTGTTATTGCAGGAAACAATTTGCATGGACCCTAGTGAATCCTAAAGATCTTATTCGAATGAGCGTATTATCTAAAACCTGGTTTGCCATAACTGCTTCATTCCCCATTCTGAATTTTGATTTAGGTGAATTCTATAAACTCATACGTCCGAAAATCCCTTTTGACAAACGTGAAGATGATCACTATGTGAGGCGGAGTTTTTTCAAGTACGTTGAATATACCACTTCCCGATTTTGCCGCCAAAATGCCTCCACTGCACATTACTTCAAGATCATTACAAATTTTAAGAACCGCTATGAAGTTGACAGATGCCTTGAATCTGTTTTTAAGAAAGGGGTGCAAGTGTTTGAGATTTATATAAAGAACGGGCAATATCTTCCCCCATCTGCACCAAAGTACTGTGTGCCTAAGAACATTTCCACTGCTTCTTCGTCATTAAAATCTTTTACAGTATGTGGTTGTCAACTACCTTTGCCTTTGATGGTTGATATTGTTAAGTTCGAGAATCTGAAGCAATTGCACCTTGAATATGTTCCTTTCGATGAAAGCTTTATAAAGTTTTTTACCACTAGCTGCCCTCGTATTGTGGACTTCTATCTCAAATTTTGCAGTGGCTTAAAAAAGTTTGAAATTTCTGGACTTTGAAATCTTGAAGAAGTCCAGTTTGCCTATGAGGAAGGAGTTGAGAGAATAGATATTGATACACCACATCTTTCTTTTCTTCATTTAATGTGTCCAGCGGAAGGAAACGCTGCATATGTGAATGTGGCTTCTTGCGAAAAATTAAAAACTCTGTATCATTGTGGGCATCTCACCCCAACATGGACATAGTTAATTGACTTGTCATCCAACTACCCCGTCCTTGAAACATTAATTTTGGATCTGCCTAATACAAGCAAGAGCTTGAAGCTGTCAAGTAAATACTTGAAGACGTTTCTGCTATACGCAGAGTATGAGTTGTTGACAGTCTTTGGTTCTAGAAGTTAAGGAAATTTTTGGACAAGGAAGTTAAATTCAAAGAGTTGATGCTGAATATTAGCCTAAAGGTGATTAAATGAGTCATTTATGTATTTGTACTTTGTCCCAAGCAATGTCATAAAATTTTCCTAACTCAAATGTTGTATTTACTTAATTTTTTTATAGGATCACATTGATGTTGAAGAACTAAAGGAGATTGAGTCAGCACCTTATGAGCTAGATCATTTAGAGCTAGAGCATCCAGAGCTGCTAGACCATCCACCAGTAGGTGATTTCGTTGGGATGGTGCTTTGGTTTCTGATGGTCCTTTAGTTGCAGACTTGCAGATATTGTTAACGATAATCACTAAAACAAGAAGCGAAAACTGCCTATTAATAGGAGGAAGTCATCTGATGTGGTAATCTCTTAGGTGATAGTGTAGTTAAGCCACTAGTCCACAGATTAGGGGATCTTTTGTAAAGATTTGTATTTCGAATATGAATTCTTGTTAGTGGCGGTACAGTAATATGGGATTTTTTAGCATAGCAATACCAAACTTCTTATCGAAGTATGCCTACCCTCGAATGAAATGGCTCCTTTTGATACTTACAAGTTCTTGTTAATTCATTAAGTTTACATCTTTTTTGTTCATCAATAACCCACAAAAGCATGCTTGGAAACACAACATTTAATTAAAAATCTGCATTTGAAATTGAGATGAACTAGGCAATTTATTATTTATGAAACTCAAGGCAATGCCATTACATATGATATTCCATTGAAAGCTTGTACGATGACGTGGAGTTCATTTTCCATGTGGATGATGACGTGGCTGATGAGAAGGATGAGATAGCATAATAAGCAGTTTACCAGTCAATATAGAACTGGTTTTAGAACAAATTTTAAACTAATGGGGCGTGTTGATGACAACACATGTAGTTTAGTGACCTACTGATACGAAAACATGGTAGAGTACTTAAAGTGGGAAAAAAATGAAGTATGAAACTAATAGAGTGAATATGCCGATTGTGATTTTCGGCAGTAATTATAGAGATATTCTTTATTTGCCTATTACATTATCTTGTTCTTTTTTTTTTACAGTTTACGTGTGAAAAGCTATTTCAACACGAAGATGAAGGCCTCACTAGTATTCGGTTTGTGCTGTCTTCGTCCTCTTCTAACGCCAAGTATCACTTCAGCGACTTGAATTCATTGTTGACAGCATTACATAGTGATGAATGTGGAGAAACAATTACTTTCATAAAGGAAGAAGGTACACTATATATCTTTTGTAATATAACTAATTTTATAACACGTTATTAACCACACCTAATATCCAAACAGTTGTCCAAGAAGCAGTGACATAATGGAACAGTCAAAGGTATGCCGATCGAGTACTAGTCAAGATTTAGGTTTAATGTTTGGTGGGAACCGATTAAGAACACTAGTGAAAATTGACCACGTTAACAGGTTGGATTTATGTTCAAAAAAAAAAAAAAAGTTGGGTTTAACCTTTACGCTTTTGGAAATTTACATATTCGTAATGATGGTTCTGAATTATGATAATGGTGTCTTGACTATATAACTAGTTATTAAGATGATGATTTTGTTTTAACTTGATACTGATAGTTCTACTTTATTTTGTTCGACTGCCTTATTTACATGATGTTACAATTGGTCTTGTCATAGTAAATTTGCTTAGTTCATGGTTGATGAATGCTCATCAAAGGAAACGAATAAATATTGTCCGTCGTCATGAACCTTTGACAATTGGTCAAATGCCTCTGATATTTGCTAGTTGATGACCGCTGGGACCTTTAGATTAATAGTTACATACCCGTATGCCTATTGATCCCTTAGATTTCACTATTTCAGTTCTGGTACATTTACAGAAGTTATGCCGATTGATGTTCCATACTGCATCATCTAGCCAATATATTTGAAAATTAAAGCTAGTCACTTGTTTGTTTACAAATGCCCTAATGATAGAAATCTGGACAGTCAAAATTATCCTGATTATTTTATCTACAGGACTCGTAATTATATGAGTAACATGGTTTTATATCAGACTTAGACACATTAACAGCTTATTTGCTGCTCCAAAGTTCAATTTCTCTGTTTTTCCAAAACTCTGCAAGTATTTGGTATTTTGAAACACTCGTAGATATTGTTGCTTGTTAGCCATAATTCAGTATATGTGAGATCTGTTTTGGACAGCGGTTATATATGTTCTAGTATCTTTACACACCATGTTAAGATATAATACGGAATACATCATATGGTAGTGCAAGATTTTCCGTAAGACCATAACATAATGGTGCCACTTGACAGTTGACAATCTAGTTATGTTAGCCAAAATGTTGCCGCATATGTAAATCAGCGGATAACTTGTTTGTAGCTACTAGATTGTGGAGCTCATTGTTTGTTCTAAGTTGGCTGTGGTTCGTTTTTTCCAATTTCGCTAGTCTACTTCATAACACAGAATACTTTGAAGGAACATGAAGCAGCCTCAGGACACTTCTGTAAGGAACTGGTGTTGTAGATAGATGTGACCTTAAATATTACTACATAAAATTCATTTAAATATTTGTTTGAGTTTTGGTATATCACAAGCAATGCTAGAGTATAATGAGCAATAAATCAGATGGCCTTGTCTCATTTGCAGTATTTGAAAATCTGATAAGCCAAGGTAAATATCGACAGTTACTGCAGTGTAAATAAAAATGAAATCAATCCGGATACTTTAATCCGTTGCACAGTCAACTCGGTCAGACCGCGCACCATTAAAAATATTTTTTCTTGCCATGCTCGGTGCTCGCATTCGTTTAATGTTCACAAACTACTGTTTTAAGTCGAGTGCATGCCTTTTCTTGGGTAATGACTAGGAAAGTGTATGCTATATATAAACCTCTAATTCGAAATCATTGCTTTTCATGTCTAATATATTTTTTTCAAAAAATTTTATTGGATTTTAATGGCCCTTCATACAATGTCTCTCAACAGATATAACGAACAATTTTGAGCGTGAATTTTTATACTCGTTTGAAACTGCAATCACTATAAGCATTTTGTGCCAGAAAATTAACCTTAGTGCCAGAAAATTAACCTTAACTTAAATAAGACAGAAATGACAAGTCATCTTTTATGTCATTAACTAAAAATGCATCCAAGTAGTTCAATTGCCAAATACATATTTGTTAGGAATTGTTTTAACTTGATCAGTCAGGTTTCTGTACAAATTCCTCGGAACAAAAACCCGACAAGAACCTGCTTACAATGAATCAGTCAAGTATGTAATCTATACACTAGACCAATCGAACAACTAGTTTCACAATGCTGCATTCTAAGCTTCTTTAACTATTTTGTACTTTTTTTTGCATCAGGAAATAATAACATTCATATTCATATTTTCATTTGTACTCCCCAACATCAATCAACCTACAAATTGGGCCTAAATTGCTCATTAAAATGGGCTTCTAGTCATTTTCACTGTAATAACGTTTTACAGTATTACTTTATTTTGCTTATTAATTTTTAGGATGGCTTAATAAAGGAATCGTACAAACCAAATTGATGTAGTTAGTTGTCATTCAAAAATAAATAAATAAATAAATAAAATTGTACAAGTGTTAATTAACGTCTCAATGTACATTAAACTTTAGAGAATTCAACTCAAAATGAAAAATATAACGTAAAATAAGCCATGATGATGCATGCCAAAAATGGGGCCAACCTCATGTAACTTATTTCTGTTATGAATACCACAGAAACATATGTTTGATGATGACAATGTTGTTAGCTTGTTACATATATTGTCCACTCCCCACGTGAATAACATGAACAATCACACCTGCGAAGATTCTGCTGAGGAAAGGATTTTTGGCCGTTACTCGTCTTTTGAATGATTTTCTCACACCACCACCATAAAACACATAACTTGTTCATATAATGATAACACTATCTAACACTTTGCTAATTCAATATTTAAGATTAAACAAGTCTTGGTGCAATTTTTTTGTTGCAAGTAGTGTAAAGTGAAAGTTATTAATTCAAATACAGTCCTTGAATCACTTTAATTGTGGTATTATACGATTTGTTTTTCTCCTGTAAGTCGTGAGACCGCTTGACGAAGGCGTAAGATGGTCAGTTCCCTTATTTGTGACAAACAAAATTAATCGCTTCTCGCCATACTTACTAGATAATTAGTAACATATAAACATACATACTAGATAATTATTTGTAATCAAGACAGTAAGATTAGTTTTGTGGTCACCACTATCACCACCTCTACGTCATTGCCAAATCATTATTGAACACACCACCATTATCACCGCCTTTTACCTTTTATAGGAAACTAAAAATATAAAAAACACCAACATTATAAAAACATAACCCACTCACACTAACAAAATAAACAATAAAAATAAAATTAACAAGGACGATAATGATCCATTACACCCACAAAACCCTAATATTACATATGAGTGTCTTTTTAACATGCCAATTATATTTCTACTTATAGTTAAGTTTATCCCAAGATAGCATTAATTTCACAAACCATATTGGTCGCTAGGGCATTAACTATGACAAAACTACACATTTTAGCATGTGACCAAATTTGGTAGGGACATCATGGTCAAATGGTAGGGACATCATGGTCAAATGCAAAATAGAAGCAATTAATAACCAAATGACAGAGCGTTTAACTTAATTAACATTAACTACTTAAAAGAGCTACAAATTAAGGAAATAAAGGGTGTTACTAAATATGAAAGTTATTTTTCAAGTGGCTCCAACTCCAAGAAAGTCTATATAAGGTGGTGAAATGTCAATATTAGCCTCAGAAAACTGCTGACTGCTATGATAAGCTTGTGGTTCTGCATGTGTAGTACGAATGGGTGAATTATCTTCTGTTGATGAGTACACATTATGATGATGATGATGATGATGATAATGTTGATGATCATAGATATTGGTATTGGTACTACCACCCATCATCCATGATGTGTTTTTGCTACTAAAAATATTGTCCATCATCATCATCATTTGATTGTTGTTCTTGCCACCTGAAAATATCCATACGGAAATAGTAAGATATATTTTGGACACATAAAGAAAACAAAATGCTAACATGGGTCCTACTTTTCAGTGCAATTATGCTCAAATAACTTGTACATATTGTTTTCAAGTTTGTAAGTCTCTTTAGTCTTTTCACAACTTTATTAAATGTACACGAATGGTCCAAGCTAGAAGATATTCCCAAATACTTTTGACGTACACTAAAATTCGTTAAAATAACTTTTCCATTGTTGTTTAGCACACAAGTTCATGCATATATAGGTAACAAGCAAAAAGTTTTGATCTATTTGATTATATAGTGGTCATTTTAGATTATGAGATAACAAAATCATTTTAGTTAGTTGCAACAACTTTTAAACCCATGAACTTGTTATTTAAAAATCATTTCACTTCATACTAAATAAATTTGTACTAGATACTAAATTTTCAGGTGCATATTCATTGTAGTACTTGAAATCAATTAAAAATCATTTCACTTCACAATAAATAAATGTGTAACTTATATATATTTTCATACCATTATCGCTTATCTAAAAAATAAATCAGTTTAAAAATGACTTCAACAAAACATACTCTAATTATCTTACTAACTCGCAGTCACATTATATTTAAACCGTCATGTAACGACAAAACAATCTGATTATCACGATATCAAACACAAGAAAAAAGAACTCACCAGAGACAAGACCAAAAGGTGGTTGATGAGGAAACATTCCATGGTAAGGTGGTGGAGGTGGAGGTGGTGGAGTGGTGGTTTGGATTTGGTTTTGAGTAATGAGCATTCTTCTTTTCCTGTGAGCATTAGATTGTTCTCTATACTTTCTAGCCATGATAACATGCCAATGATTCTTGACAGCATTATCAGTTCTACCAGGAAAAAGCCTTGCAATCAATGCCCATTTGTTTCCATACATTCTATGAGCAGTCATTAGCCTCTCTTCTTCTTCATCACTAAATGCTTTTCTGTTGATTCTTGGGTCTAATTGGTTAAACCATCTTAGCCTACAACTCTTGCCTAAAGCACAAACATTTTATCGAGCAAGAAACACATTAAAACGTGTTGGAAAATGATCGTAACCTTGTATGATCACACTAATATTAAAAATGAGATTTTTCTTTGTAAACTTCTAATATTTTTTAAGAAACATAGTCACTAAAAATGCCAATCTTAAACACTCCTTATAAGGGTGTTTGGGACTCCATATTAAAATTGATTATTTTTTTTGTATAAAATAAGCAGTTTTGGGTAGGAGTTAAATAGACATTGTTGTTCATTTCAAAGTAGTTTAAGCAATCAACATTGTAAATATATCCTTTTCACTCTAAAATAAAATGTGGTTCCAAACTGCTAAAGTCAAAACAACTTGTTAATTAAAACAACTTATGACATCAACAAATTAAAATATTAAATATAAAGCGTATTTCAAACACTTTCCATACTATAACAAATTTAAATCACTAGCAAGTGAATATAATACCATCTAGGGTTTACATTTTTTATAAGTGACACTTCACCAAAAAATTAAGATTAAAAATTGTTAGGGTTAAAAGGGTATCTAAATATATCAAGTACCTGATCTTCCATCAAGTTTTTCAGCAATAAGGTTCCAATTTTGTGGACCATAAAGAGCCACAAGCTCTTTAAGTTTAGCATCTTCAGCTGGTCTCCAGTGACCTCTTGCACATGTTTTCGTTGTTGGTCTTATTCTAGTACCATTATTATTGTTGCCACCAATCAGATTAAGGTCAAGTTCTTCTTGCTCTTCATCATCTTCATCTTCCTCTTGGTTGTTGATGCTAAGATGAAAGTCTAGTGAAGATGATGAAGATGAGGATGATGAATGCATGAAGGTATGGTTGTTAGGGTTTAAAGAGAGTGAACGAAATGAGTCTGAAAAGATCATAGCCATTGATGATGATGCACAAGAACTAGTTAAGTTTTAACAATGTTGTTGTAGTTAAAGACTTAAAGTCTTGTTATATACTCCTATATATAAAGTAAATAGGTGTCTTGAAGTGCGTGTTGTGTTTGTGTGTGTGTGCGTGCGGGTGCTGCTACAAAAACGTCATATTCTAGTTAAAGAAATAATGTTGAAAATGAGAGAGGGTTTTTTTGTGTGTGTAAATATTGGAGAACAAGTAGAAAACAGGAAAAGCATTCTTAACAGAAGTCACAATTTTCTCTGCACACACTCGTGGGGGTGACTGGTGGGGCGAGTAAAGAAATTTACTATTGCAATTACAATCATTAGGGGTGTTTGGATAAAATGTTTAGCAAGTAATGAATAGCAATAGTGAACTAAGGGGGTGTTTGGTTTGAGGGTATGGTTAGAAGGGAATGACTTTCATTTCCATTGTTGTTATTTTGTTAGTTGGTGTCATAATTAAAAATGGGAATCAAACCCTTGAAACTAGGCCTTTTCCATACCCACCAAAGGTGGTGGTTTTCTAAACACATTCCAATTACCATACCCCAATAATGATTCCCATTATATACCAAACGCCCCCCTATACCTTTATAACAAATTAAATGTCTGGAAAGCCAGACTAAAAGGGTTCCCAGGTGATAGTGAACCAATTATATTTTTCCGCTTAATATAAAAACCAGATCAAAAATATCGATTTTCTGAAATGCAACATGCTCTAGATTTTCTTGTTACAAGTTGTTACATCTTTTAACTACAAGTCTTGGATCCGGCACTAAATGCCAACTTAGCTTTTAGCAATACATCTTATAACTTAAAGTCTTGGATCCGGCACTAAATGCCAACTTAGCTTTCAGCAAACATATAGTCATATACAAGTTAAAGAAGTCTGCGTTTGTTTTGAGGGATGGGTTACGTTTGGGGTTGAGAGATGAAAAATATTGTTTGTTTGGAAAGTTGGTATTTGAATTTTGGCATCAATATCAAATATTAGGCGTTCTTTAGACAAGAAATGGAGTCTTATTTTAAGACACACCAAAATGAAAATAGATAATATAATTTTAAAACAGAGAGTAAATTTCTCCATTAACTATTAAAATATTATTTCACAGTATTATTTTTCTTGCATCACCCCAATTTCAAACTCAAATCCAAATCTTAACCCAAAGCTATTCATAAAGCAAACACACCCTTATTCTTTTATAGATTTTTTTTTCACGAAAATTTGATTAAACCTAGCAAGATATTAGGAAAAGAGATTACAAAACATTAGGGGGCACTTCGGGGTCAAAAAACCACTCAAACCAATTACAAAAATTCATGCTAGATACTTTTTCTGCCCCCCCCCCCCCCTTGGCGACTTTGAGAACTAAAAATAACCTAATCGCTAAACTGATTTCAATCCATAATCGCCTATCCCTTTAACCTTTCAATCGTTTTAGTTTTCTTAATCCCCTTATTCTTCTACTTAAATCGAGTTCTATCAAACTTAATCAATTTTTTTTGTTATGGTTTTGTTTTGATCGGTTTTTTGTTGAGTTAGGGTTTTCGAAAATCAGTTTATTATGTTTGTGCTGATTGTGTATTCTAACCCTAAGTTGATTCTTCTGGTCTTTTAGGATTATAGAGATTTTCTAACATCCCAATTGATGATGTTCATTGTTTAGGGTTTGGTATGACGTTTTATGTTGGTACTTTTGGTTGTTGTAGGATTCATACTTGGCTAGTATGGTTGTCATTGTGTTCTCATGGTTTAAGCATGGAAAAGGGATTTCTGGATTCGAGAGGGATAAGGGGTGGAAGAAAAAAGGACAAGACGAAGGACAAAACAAGTACTAAGGAGAAGGCTAATAGTGATGTTGATGGACAAGGACAGTTTCCAAGCATGTTGGAGGCATGTGGTAGTCCTAATTCTTCTTTGATAACTAATAAAATTCGCCAAAATGAAAGCCAAATGTTAGAGGGTAAACTTATGTTATTGGGAGATGATAGGCAACCATTAAATCCTAGTGGAATATCACGTATGAAATCTTTAAATCGGGATATTTCTGCTGCCATTAATCGTGGAACTGGTACTACTGACGTCACAAATGCATGTATGGATGAGGCTAATGTAATGTGTGGTGTTGAACCATCTAGTGATACGACATAGTTCCCTATCATATTGGATGTACCAGTTCATGATAGTAAGGTTGATAATAGTCCAATCCAACTAGTCGATGACATCTCGAATGATTATAATACTCATGTTACTTGTGAGAGTGTTAATAGTGGTCCTACATTTACTGGTGCAACGGACTCTAGGACCAATGATAAAGTCGTTGAATCTACACCTTTGGTGTATGCCCCTATTTCAATTGCCAGAGTCATTAGGCCTGAATCAAGTAAAAAGGTGGTGAGTTTTCGTACTTTTGATGCAGGTATACCAGAATGTGATTAAGTTGAAGTCGAAATACCCATGACATAAGTTATGGAAGCTAACGCTTGGTAGGAGAGCTAGTTATATGGCTATTTTATAGGAAAAAGAATTGAATTCCCTATCGTGGAATATTATTTGTTGAATATTTGAAAGAAGTATGGCATTGTAAAAGCAATGATGAATGTTAAGGGTTTTTTCTTCTTCAAATTCACATCTACAGCAGGTAGCGATGGGGTATTGGAAAATGGGCCATGGTTAATCCGAAATACCCCTATCATTCTGAAGAAATGGACATCGAATGAGTGTTTATTGAAAGAATAACTGAAATTTATGCCGATTTAGGTAAAATTGCATGATGTACTTGTCAATGCATTTACCGAGGATGATTTGAGTGTTATAGCGACTAGATTGGGTACACTAATCATTCTTTCAATGACACTATGTCGATTGCTATTCCTTATGTGGAGGGCTCAGGATCTTATGTTAATACAATCAAGGTGGAATACGAGTGGAAACCTCCAAGGTGTGGTAGTTGTTTTGGTATTTGGTCACGATGAAGGCCAATGTCCTAAACGTGTGGTTAATGAAGTGGAACAAACTAATGGTCCAACTATGAGAGTGGATTCAACGAAACAAACTAGTCCAGGACCAAATGAGGGTTTTATTGAGGTGAAAAAGAAGATTACAATTGGTAATAATGGGGGTAATAGACACGTTAAGCCGGTTTCCTTGAAATCAAAATTAGTTTATCGCCCCGATAGAAAAACCGGCTAAAGGTAATGGTGCATCTCCGTCAAAGAGTTCAAAAGCTAATACAAATGTGTGGTTATGGTTGGAAACTCGTTTACAGCTTTGGATGACGAGAATAAGGTTCTCGAGAATGTAGTCACTTTGACCAATGGAAAAGAAGCTACTAAGGCTGGTGATGAAAGTGAGAGTGATGTGGAAGATGTTTATGATGAAACTGCGGACTACATGGCACCACAAAGTTTTTTTTTTTTTTGGGTAAAAGGGTTACACCGGTAAAATATTATTACTAAAAAAAATAATTAAGTACAACGGGTGTAGGAGAATCCCACACCTTAGCCCCAAAAGGCAAACCAAACACACCTACAGTGCTTAAGACCTAAACTAGCATAAGAAAGACAAACCAATCTTATGAACAACTACTATAAGGACAAGAAATAAATCTAATATTTAAACTGACTAAGAATATATATATCCATCACATCATAAACCGCGCGCTGTTCCGGAGTTAAACCGTGAAGGTCATAAGTGTCATATAAGATCATAATCTTCATCCTCATGTAAACTAGCATCATAAGCACCTCCATTAGTCATGAAGCGATAAGTCTCATCATAAACATCTTCGACTTCATCATCACTATCACTATGCGAAATAACCAAATCCCCGACCTTAGAAAATATATTACCTACCTTTTTCCCCCATTAACCATCTCAGGTGTACTATTTGAAATAACACAAGGAGCATCATTGGATAAGCTAGGGATACTTTCATTGTTACCCATGTGTCCCACATTTGCATCTTTTTGCATAGGAAGTGGTTTTCCATTATCACCCAGAAGCACAAGCTTCCCCTCAATTATTTGACTTTCAAGCTTATTAATCTTTTCAACAAGAGAATCTTTACTAACATGTCCTCCATCAACTATAGTAGTAGTATTCACATTGCTTGAAGGAATGTTAGCACTAGGTTTTACATGAACATTAGAATCCTCGTCCAAATCACCAAGAACATCAAGGGCAGACGTGTTAACCACATTAGCATCCTTATTTAGTTGTTTGGACGTAGACTCCTCCTTAGTAAAGTCTTTAGGAGGAGAAACCTTTGTACTCTTAGGAGCAACCGGTCGATACTCCATTTTCTTGGTCTTAACCCCAAAAACCCGCATATAAGTGGGACCCTTTTGCCTGACAATAGTAAAACCATCATTCGACACTTCCTTAGTAGCTCTCGGGACCGGACCTTTGCCTTTATCAACCGCATGACCTACACGTTTTGGAGTATCTTTAGGACACTCATAAAAAAGGTGACCATGTAGCAAACATGGCACCATAAAAGTTCGAAAGGTGGAAGTGGGGGTGGGAACCCGAGCTGGTATGCACATTGGAAGGATATACTATATGACAACTCATATGATTTGGATGAGTATGATGCTTTTAACCTGTCTGGAGATCAAAGGGCTTTCTGTGACTCGCTCGACATTAAGCTCAGTGGGCGTCATAAACGTTATGTTATGTGGTGGTTATTAAGTCAAATTGTATTCTAGAAGTAGTCGTTTTCCTTTTGTAAGAAGTGGTAGTACCTAGTTATGTTAGATTTACTGCTTATGTAACGGGTTAGAGATGTGATATTTATTTTCATTCTATGTACTTAAATGTTTTTAAAATATATATTCACCGGGTTAAATACCAAATAAATAAATAAATAAATAATCATGCCAGATTTATTAGAGGTCCAATTAAATGAATATAAATTAACATCATTGACAATGAATATAACTTTACAATTCTTTTAGTTCATTATTATTTTTTGTTATAAATAGTCATTATTTTCTTTTGCACAATAGTTATGTTTAACTTAAATATATTTACTTATTATATAATATACTAAACCCCAAGAGGTTACTGTAGCAAGCACTGTGCTTGCTACAGTTTTTTTTTTTTTTTTTTTTTTTTTTTTTTTTTTTTTTTTTTTTTTTTTTTAGTATTAACGGTCGTTAGTTATTTAACGGCTGTTAACTAACGACTGTTATCTTTAACATTTTTTCAAAAAATGCTTTTAACGCAATTACCATAACCCAAAGCCGTTAAATATTTGCAACCACAAACAAAACTTAACCGACACCCAACTACTTAAAAAAATATATAAACTATTTCTCTTTTTTTTTTACAATCAACGCATAACACCAAACAACTATTTAAAAAACCCGCCGCAACGCGCGGGTTACTAAACTCATTTATAAAACATACATTTATCAAGATTTACTGTAGCTTAACTACAGTAGCACAAGCTACAGTAAATCCACTCACAGTGAACAGTAGAATGTACAGTAACTAATGGTCGTTAAGTTACTGTTCATTCTACTGTTCATCCGTTAATTTTATTTTATTTTTATTTTTTTATTTTATTTTTTTTTAACTACTTCTTTGGCAAAACATCCCGCGGCAACGCGCGGGTGATCCTCCTCGTAAATAACATTTACCAGGATTTTGCTGTAGCAAAGCTACAGTAGCTACAGTAAACACACTCACATTCAACAGTGAAATGTACAGTAACTAACGGTCGTTAAGTAACGGCCGTTAAGTAGTAACGACTGTTAACTTTTTTTTTTTTTTTTTTTTTTTTTTTTTTTTTTTTTTTTTTTTTAATTTCGCCTGCTATTGGTCCTTCGCCTTAGAAGTTCGTTGCAAATTTAGTCCTTATAACTAACGGTCGTTAACTAACGGTGGTTAACGACCGTTAATTTTTTTTTTAATTCCGCCTGCAATTGTTCTTTCATCTTAGAGGTTCATTGCAAATTTAGTACTTATAACTAACGGTCGTTAACTGCAATAACTACTTCTTTGGCAAAACATCCCGCGGCAACGCGCGGGTAATTCACCTCGTATATACTAAACCCCAAGAGGTTACTGTAGCAAGCACTGTGCTTGCTACAGTAACTTTTTTTTTTTTTTTTTTTTTTTTTTTTTTTTTTTTTTTTTTAAGTCCAATACCTTGCCTCTTAAAAAGCCACGCGCCAAATGCGTCTTTCTCTCTCTCTTCTGTCGGCTGCTACACTCGCAGTCTCGCAGACACCAAGCCAAAACCTATATTCAATTCAGAGATGTGCTACACTCACATATAATTTACACAATTTTGTCCACACGCTGACGTGTCAGGGTGTTGATTGGTTGGTTTTTTGTGGCCCACAAAAAACCAACCAATCAACACCCTGACACGTCAGCGTGTGGACAAAATTATGTAAATTGTATGTGGATCTAGAATTATTCTTCAATTCATAATACTGTACGCATGTGCCACCATTTTTTTTATATAATAACTAACTTTCAGTTTGCCCGCATTTAACCCCTGAGCTGCGCTACTTTTCATCTTTAGTCTTCAAATAATTTAGTTTGCCCGCATTTAACCCCTGAGCTGCGCTACTTTTTCATCTTTAGTCTTCAAATAATTTACATAAATGGTCCTTCATGTTATAAATCAATTGCAAAGTCAATCTTAGGTAACTAACTTCACGTTAAGTAGCTAACGGCAACAAAAGAATTCCGCAGCAACGCGCGGGTACCAAACTCGTATCATACTATGAATGTAGACTTCTTAAGTAGGTAAAGAGTGAAAGTGTGGTATAAAGATAATTGTAATTATTTTTGGGAAAAGTTTTGAGCTGGACGTTTCTGTCTACTGTTAAAAATAACTTGGCTTCAGTACCAAAAGATTCTTGGTTTGGTTTTTTCTTCGAGTTTCAAAATAGCATCCCTACAGTTTGGCTAACTTGTATTTAGTCCTTTGGTTGCTCACTTATGCTGATGTTTCACAAAAAAAATATTTACTAAAGGATTTTGTTAACTTGACTGATAAAAGTCTTCATTTAATAAGTACTCCCGTATATGTGATGGCTAATGAATTTGTTACGGTCATAACCAGGGATGGACATAGGATTTTTGAAAAAGATGTGACACAATTTTTATACTATCATAAGTACAAAACTTCGCCCTAAAGGATTTTTTATCTAAGCTAAAATTGCACTATCTATACTACCTATAAAGCAAAAATGGTCAAAAGGTGAATGTGAAAAGTCAAGAAAGTGAAAAGTGAAATGTTGAAAAATCATATATAAGGAAATATTGAAATGCATTTAATACTCTTATTAAAATACCTCATTACTTAAAAGTACAATAATTTATTCATATTGTACAACCAATTAAAACAATTAATACAAATCACAAACCGGGTTGACCCGGGACGCTTCAAACCCGACGGGTTGAACCGGTTTAATTTGACCCGTTTTCGACCTAACCTAGCATGTTGACCCGATTTAACTTGACCAAATTTTCAACCGGAACGGTTCAACCGGTTGAACCACCCGGGTCGAACCGGGTTTCAAAACATTATTTTTAATTCCCAAATCTTCAAACTTTTATTACTTTTCATTTATAACCAATTAATACAAATCACAAACCAGGTTGACCCGGGACGCTTCAAACTCGCCGGGTTGAACCGGTTTAATTTGACCCATTTTTGACCCAACCTAGCAAGTTGACCCAGTTTAATTCGACCAATTTTTTGACCGGAACAGTTTAACCGGTTGAACCACCCGGGTGGAACCGGGGTTTCAAAACATTATGTTTAATTCCCAAATCTTCAAACGTTTATTATTTTTCATTTACAACCTAGAAATTTTTTTTATCAATAAACTATCTGTCGCTATAAAATCCCGTTACTATGCACGGGTACTCGTCTAGTAAAAAATAACACAAATATATTAAAGGTTGCATATACTAAAAAGTAACAGTTTTTGAAGAAAAATATATTTCATGACTAAAAATCAAGTGTTGATGCATAATCTGGCGTGGACTGATTCAACGACTCTCCTTGGGCCGTTAGTCGTCTTCTCAAGCCCTAAATAGACCTGTCAACAAAGAGAACCCGTTAGGAGTGGACCCGAGGCCGTAGCCCCGGGATCCACCTCCGACGGTCAAGTTAGTATTGATGCGCAGTAGCATATAATAGTTAGGTTTAGGATAACCTGTTATGTTCTGTGGTGAATGGAACCCCAGCCCTATATTTAAAAGGCATGGATTATGGTTTAGGCATAGAGTGGGCCGCTGTCTGCCGGACCTGACCCATGTAGGGTCCAGTCCGGACCAGACGTCCACATCAAGTGTGGCCCGTGCCACGCTCATTATCCATGTAGGTCGTCATTGGTCATAACAAAGATAATTGTGGTTGACATTCATGTGCTAACAAAAGATGAATATATACATAAATAGATCAACCATATGTGGATTCAAGTCCACATTTCTGTGAACTGTAGAAATGTTTGCGGAGTTCATAGTAGAAACCGGCTGACGTCCACATTTCCGTGAATTGAATTGTTGAAGTGTTTGCGGAGTTCGTAGTAAAAACGGGCTGACCATGCATACCGTTGTACTAGCAGGGATAATTAGTTAACTATGTTGGCAATTTGATGGATGGATAGTATAAATACAAATGAGTATTTGATCCCGTTAGTGAAATATATGTGGAGCGTTAAGAAAATAGGGACAGCATAGTGATGCAAAGAGAATATTATTTCATGAACATCTTTGTTGTTGAAAGGGTAATTTTAATGCCGTGTTTGTCACCACAATTATGAAAGATTATAAGATCTTAAAATTATTTTATTAAAATAATATTTATTTAAAAAATAATCTCTATTTGGATGATAAATATTATAGATTATTTTAGAAAAATAAGTTGCATAAACCGGCTTTTAAAACTTGTTGGAGATTATATTTCACAATTACAGCTACTTTGCCAAACATCATTAGAAAATAATAATAATAATAAAAACCTGCAATTTTAATCTTTTTGAGCAACACACTAGCACCAGCACTAGCAACAACAACAACTATTTTTTCCAAATTTACCCTAAGATGAAATTGTGGAAACTTTTTTTAGAGAGCCAGGTGGAACGGTGATGAATAACATGTTATTGGTGTCAGCGTCATCTCATCTCTCCCAATAACACACTGATAACTAAACACCATTCTCAAAAATAAATAAATAATAAAATAAAGTAAAAAAAAAAACATGTTATTGGTTCATACACATTTTTTTTTATACAAACACGTTATAACACTATAACATTTGTTGGGATGCTTTGGCTACACCTTTGCTTCTTACCCGACCCGGCCCGGCAAAAATGGTTTCTACAGTGTATTTGTGAGGGGATGTACAGTAGCCCGGTAAATAAAAGCGCTCTTCTCTCGCACATTCTAGATTGTATCCACAAACGCAAACACAACCACACACACAGCCACCGCTGCTTCGTCCTCTCCCACTTCGTCTTCCCTATCTAAAAAACGGATAAAAATAGTCATCACCCATCACTGCTGTGGTGGTGGGTGTGTTCTATTTTTTTTTTTCCTTTTTCCAGATGAAGAATCTTTATTAGGCGTGATAAAGGAAGGTTAAATTAGGGTTTTCATTTAATTTGGGTTTTTTTGTTAGTTTTCGGTTTTTAATAAATTTTGTGGGTTAATAAATTTTCGGATTTTTTAGTTTGAATTATGAATTGTAGGTAAATGGTAAAAGGTGTGAGGGTTCAAGCAGAGCAACTTAAGCAGGATGGGAATTTATATTTTAAGAAGAATCGATTATACAGTGGTATATATATACTTTTTTATAATTTATCTAAGGTGTTTGATGTAATGTTTGAATGAGTTTTTGTATTTTTCAAACCATTTTTAATTATAAAATTGTGTCTATGGTCGGATTTTTTGCATATTAAATTTGTTTCTTTCAGAGGTTGTGGTTCTTGTTTCAAACTAAAATTCAAATACGATACGAATTAACGAATATGACAAAAAAAATAATAAATAAATAAAAGATACTACAAATACATAAAAACTACAAAGTACGGTACTACAAATATTAAAAATATGATACAATGCGACAAATATTAAAAACTATGATACGACAAACACTAATTTGAGCCAAAATGTCTTTCTCGGATCTTGTTTTTGATTTTTACGATGCCCACCGTATCTTCCGGCCTCTTCCTGTCGATGTTAAAATTAAGAAACTTCAATTCCTTGAATTTCTTTTGAGTTTTGATAAAATCAAGCTTTCTAGCACGTTCTTATCGCAACTCTTCTTAAACCATCCTTGAAAGCTTCTCTACTAGACGAAGATCTTGCCGAACGCGTAGAGTCCGTTTTTTGACTCTTGAAAGACCTTCGCTTGCCGGGAGGACATGGTATCGTGTCATCTCGAAATAGCTCTTTCGGTTCTTTATGTCATCGGCCATACGGACATGTTTTCCAGGTTGAACGGTTTTGGCATCATGCCATTTGTAGTGATCTTTTAAGACCTCTTATGCTTCATAGTGGATAAACACAAATCCCACATTTCTTTGAATATTTTGTAACAACGAGCTAACCAGTCAAATCGTTTTCACCACTCATCCGTTCATGTTCGTCGACAACCCGACGAACTTGTTGCAATCCTTTTTCTATGTTGTCCACTTCCCGTTATCCTTTTTCTATAGTGTATGTTTTGGGTTGTTTCTCTTGTTGTTTGTTTGTCTAGCCTTTTGTTAACCATTTTGTGTTATTTTAAAATTTCATTGTTCGAAAAAAGATTTATAAATAAATAAATAAAAATCTGTTTCTTGAATACCTGGACAAGCTACATTATAGATTTTAACTTTCTAACTTATAAGTAATGATATTCGCAATTTTACTATTCGGAAAGAAAGCAAAAGGAGAAAACTTGCAATAAAATATCTACTAATGACATATCATTCTTAAGTAACTACACTCTCCTATTCTCATGATTTCATATTCATTAGATTGTAAACAAGACAGTAAAAGTTCAATCTTTTTAACAATAAATATGGTAAAGTTCTAAATTATTCTTTACTAGTTATAAAATTCTGTGCAACGATACATCCATCAATCACATTACTAGAAAGTGGCCGTCGGTCTCACCTAAACTCAACCTTTTTTGTTAATAAAAGGGATACATTAACCGGACGGGCTCTGGGGGTCCCACCTATTTTTAGTCAAATGTACAAGTATTAAAGCAGATAGTACAGGCGGCGGCAGCACAAAACTTCCCCAAACCCTTCCTGGGGGTCCGGTTAACTCACCCTTAATAAAATGCCTTAACATAGCCTTAGATTAGGTTTGGTTTCCTCCTATTTATCACGAATAAAAAGTAAAAACTAACCCTATGTTTCACATTTAAACTTCACTTTTTTATCATAGTATCTCGTTCGCTACTGAAATATCATAAGTTACATTTACATATATAATGTCTTTCTTTGTATGGTTTGTTCCATTTCTTTGCAACCATACATGTTTTCATTAGCCTCTAGCTCCTTGCTAGATGGTATGACAATATATTAATGTTTATAACAATGTGGCTACGATTTTTAAGAAAAGTCAACTAATGTATTTTTAGATACAACAACAATAAAAAATCTTGTTTGAGCGAGATATATGAGAGGTGAATGTAAACACATCATACCTTATCTTAGAATAAACTCGAGATTAGTGAAAATACTTCCAACAAGACTTCCGGCAAGCCCCTTTGCGATCTTTGGAGAAAAACTGCAACCCTAATTAGCTTTCAAATTCTTATAGTTTTTTCTATCTATGATCGTCTCTCTAATTGATTAATAACTGTTAATCGTGCTTGAAGAGTCCCTAATTCGTTGGTTAAATGTATTTAGCAAGTTGTTTAACCATTCGTGGTTAGAATAATTAGTTACTTAGGGTTTTCATCTGTTGCTAGGGTTTTCTTTTTTGCCAATTCACTAATCATCCCTTGTTACTGTGAATTGGTTCTAATCGTTTTTTGATAACCTGTAATCGAACTGGTGCTTTCGTTGTGACGACTTTAAACCTTAACGATCTGGTTAGGGTTTCTAAGTTGTTTATATTGACTGTTTTGCTGCTGGTATTTGTTTTTCCAGTTCCAAAACCCTAATTCAGTTAGGCTTTATTTACTGGTCTGGTTCTGTTCGTGGGTGAAACTAGGGTTGTGTGAGTCGTGGGGTATATGACATATTGATTCGTGAGGTTCTGACTGTGATCGTATGGTATAAGCATAAAGAGTGATTTTATGGATTCGGGAGGGAGGAACAATAATCATGAGAAGAAGGAAAGTAATACTGGTGGTTTGATAGCCATGCCTTCATAGGCTAATGATGGTGCTGTTGTGGAATTTGATTTGTCTCCAAAGGCTAAAATTGTGAATGACAAGGACACAAGTTCTTTAACTATAAAGATTCGTAATATTTAACGTCAAATGCATGAAGGTAAACTCGTGTTATTGGGAGAAGATTGAGAACCTTTAAAAATTGGGATAAGTGTTTTTGATTCTGGTGTGAAGTTGCAAGAACAATAACCTGTTGTTATAGAACATGTTGTTGAACCAGTTATCCAACATACTTCTTCTTTTGCTAGTTTGGTCTATAATGAGCCGTGCATGCGTAAGGTTAATTTTAGATCATTAGACATGGGGAAACTGACCAATGAATTGGCTGAGGTTTAGATTTCTTTATCCTCGGTTTTGAAAATTCACACGAGATTTAAATAAACCTTATATTGGTATTTCGTGGGCAAGAGAGTTGCTTTTCCGATAGAAAAAAATTATGTTTGAAATAAATGGAAAAATATGGTGTTGTACGTGCCATGATGAACTCAAAGGGCTTATTCTTTTTAAAGTTTTCTTCAGTTTGACGGAATGAAGAGTATTAGAAAATTAACCTTGGTTCATTCGATCTGTTCCTATTATATTGAAAAAGTTGGCATCAAATGCTAATTTGTTGAAAGAAGACTTGTGCTCGAATCCTGTTTGGATTAAACTTCATGATATTCCATATGTGGCTTTTATTGAGGACGGATTGAGTGTAATGGCTACTAGACTTGGTAATCCGATTATGCTTAATTATTATACTAGCCTCTATGTGCATGCAGGCTGGGGGTTTGAATTATCCCCGAGCTTTGATTGATATCAAAGCAGATTGGAAGCTTAAGGATACCATGGTTATTACTATCCCGAGTTTGGAGGATAATGGTGTTGTGCTTCATACTGTTAGAGTGGAATATGAATGGAAACCACCTAGATGTGCAATGTGTATCGTTTTTGGTTACGATGACATGACTTGTTCAAAAAGCATTGTTGATTAAGTTAAGAAGTAGAATATGATATCAAATGACGGTTTTCAATATGCTTCTAGGAAGGCATTTTGTGGCCAGTTTGTTAATACTGGTCTAAACTTCCAAATTAAACTACCTAAACAGGTGTATAAACACATGTCACAGAAAAATGATGCTAGTTTGAGTAGAACAAAGAAGATTTCATAAACGGCTAGTGCTAAGGTAGTTACTTTAAATCATTTTGATGCAATAAACTCGATTTCAAATGATGAAGATGAGGAGCGAATAGAGGTAATGGTTAGTGAAAGGTTGATCAAGTGCGTATAGTAAACCTACCGTCGGCCATTGTGTTGAACATGTAGTGACTAGTAGTAGTTGTATTAATAAGGGTGAGAAGTTGATTGAAAAGGTTGTTGAAGAAAGTGATAGTGACGTGGAAGACTGATACGTGGGAATTGCGCCCTCGCAACAGGTTTTCCCTCTCAAGGGATCTTGAGAAGCTTACAACCCCCACCAGGCAGTGTAGCTGATCGTTGTAGTATAGTATAGTGACAAGTACCGGGGGATTGATCGTTCAACTCAGGAATAGTGTAGCTAGGATTAGAAAGCCTACTAAACTAGGTCTAGAGGTGAGGGATGATTCTTTTTGTATTTTTTATATTTTATGAAAGCAAGTAAAATCTCGGGTTTTGAAGGAGTGGGCGGAATTAGTTGCTAGCCAACTAACCCAATAAACTAAGATGCAATCAAAATAAAATAAAAGAAATGAAAATTAAACTAATATACTAATGTGGTGGAAACAATAATGAGAAAAGTTGTGTTTACTTAGATTTCATTACTCCCTAGATATCTTTTACCGGTTGATTAGCTTGTTACAATTGCATGGATGATGGGTTATATTCCTTAATACTAGTCGTAGGGCCGTGTACAATATTCCCTAACCCTATAAGATCCTACTTCACTCCTATGTCGAGCCGATTAAAAGCTCCTAACATGGGATCATTAAAATTCACTTATGCATTAAATACAACCAAAAATCGTAGTACACCTCCGATCATGTTTCTTAAGACGTTCAAGCAAGTTACCAATGGAAGTCAGCCAGTTTTCTTAAGCCTAACATCGAATACAATCATCCGTAACAATTATAGACAAACAATCAACAAATAACCAACATCTAGGTTTCACTACATCTAAGCAAACACAATAGAAACCTAGCCTAACATGTTAAAAGAAATATAAACATAAGATAGAATCAAACAATACATAGACATATTGAATGATTATTGGAGAACTTATCTTTATTAAAACATGGAAGAAAGAAGGGTTTGAAACCCCTTCAATATGCAGGAAATTCGACCTAGGGTTTGTGTGTGATATTCCACAACTTGTTCCACACTTTACAATGAAAAATTGGAAAAATATATATATACTAAGTATCCTGACGGGGTCATGTGTTAGCCTCCGACGCCGTCAACTCGCCGCCAAGTTGAAATTCGTATTGCCTAGATCCACTTCTGACGCCGTCATGTAGAAATAAGCTCTGGGCCGTCACTAGTATTTGGACCCTGACGGCCTTGGTGACGCCGTCAGGCCATTAACAAAGAAAATGTTCTGGGCCGTCACGTTATAAATTTCACATCCACCTCTTTTGTCCCTCTTGACGCCGTCATGTGTAATGTCTTGATGTCGTCAGGTACTGTTCCCAGCAAGGAATTTGAGACTTTGCCGTTTTCTTCACTTTTATGCTCCAAAAACGTCCAAAACGCTTCCTTTTCCACATTTCTCTCCAAAAGTACCTAAAATGACAAAAGGAACGATTTAGGGCAATATTTGATCAAATAATCTCGAATTCGGGCTTAAATGACCCCTTAAAAGCGGTACACTTTTCGCCTCATCAAAGACTGTTAGGAAATATACTATCAGTGGAAACTCATTACCACTGATAGGCTAAGCTGATGACTACTGTTGAAGAATTGTACTAACAGTGGAAACGTATTACCACTGCTAGCACAATATATTACCACTGCTTAGTTTGTCTGTTAAGTATAAGGGTAGTAGATAAGTATAGAAAAGATTTAGTGAATATCTTATTTGTTTAGCATAATACTTATCTTGTACAGGACTCCTTGTCCTATAAAAGGAGGTCCTAGGTTTAGGTTTACATACACATATTCATTAGCCAAAGCTTCAAGGTTGTAACCCTAGTGATAAGTAAAGATCACTCGTATTATTATCTTGAATAATATTGAAGCTAAACGTTTGTTTAACTCTTTGTTAGTTACTGTTACACATTCATATAATCCATACACATCACTTAAACATATCTTCTAAAGTACTTTGTAGTAAATTCCGCGTGCTACTAAGTATACACCCAAAGTATCTATCTAACACAAGGTGTATGTTTAGATCCATCAAAGACGTATATGACGAATCTGTTGACTTTATGGCTTCAAAAAATCTGAAAGGTGGAAGCGGTATTGGGAACAAGATAAGCGTTGGAAGGGGAATTTTGATGAAGATCCATTTGATGATTATGATTTTGAAGATTTAACTGAAAAACAACCGGCATTCTATTATGCAATTGATATAAATCTTTATGGCCAAATCAGACGTTAATTTATGTTTGGCAATGAGTCAAATGTATTTTAGTGAATAGTCATATGTTTCCTTTGTATAGGAACAATAGTGGCATGTTATGTTAGCTTTACCGCTTATGTAATGCGCTAAGATGCGAGATTCACCAGCATCCTATGTACTTAAATGTTTTCAGGAATAATATATTCAACGGGTATAAAAACCTTTTACCCAAAAAAAGACTTCTGGCTGTTAGTTGTATATTATTAGCTCGTAGATTATGTTGTAATGGGCTTAACCCATTTGCTTAGCTTTTAGATTACTCTATTGTATTGATATTGACTTATTGAGTTTAATGAGAATCATGCAAAATTAGCCAATTATTATGGTAATTAGAGTAAAACTGACCCATCCTAAACCTCTCTACCTAATTGTACCTATATGGAAATGGAAAACATCTCTCACTACCTGTCATAGCAAATAGATTAACATAGGCTTGGGAAAGGATCAAACCTCCACCACTTGGCGTAAGCACCTAGGATAAACTATTAAAGAGGTCTTTTGAAGGGTTATAACGTTAGGTGTAGGGATATGGAAAACACGGTTTTGTTGGATAAAGGCAATATTTATTGGTGGCGAGTTAATCATCTTGGTTAATTACATGTACAATATGGCGTTGCTAAGCCAAGACTCGACTCGACTTAAGCTAATAAATCAAAAATAACAAAAACATAAAACAAACATAGAATGAAACGTGATGGCAGTCCGTATGTTTTTTTTTCTATTCTTTTTCTATTTTTTTTTACATGCACTTTTACCCTACCATCAAAAATAATACATCATAGGGAATGTACATTCCCCTTACACTTGAATTTTTACATACTTTACAATAAACTACTCTAATGACTCGACTCAAGATAATCAAAACACTTGGAGTACTTTTTAAGATTAATGCACATATGGGGGTAATAATTTGATGTTCTTCTCTATTACTCCATAACACTAGTACTTTACCCATGAGTCCCAATCATCCCAAAACAATATGTACAAGATATGACACGACTTAGCAACCATGTAAGTAATTAGATAATTAACTAAAGGTTTAAACATGTAACAATAATGCACTAAAGATGAGTGCATACACGGAAGACTAAGGCGATTTGGTTGCACATTTGGGTGGGTTGTAACAAATTCTTCCTTTAAGTAAGATGCTTAAAGTTAGAAACAAAAAGATAGGCTCGGAGGGGTGTACTAGGGGTATCGTGTACTAAAAATGAGTACAACGCTAAGGTGTGGGAAAAGTTAATTGACTTTACTAGTCAAGCAATATGACTTAAATGGTCCAGTAATTATGATACGGTTTTAACACAAGGGTGATCCTAATGCCTCTTATCATGTAGTAAATCCTACTACACGAATGTAGTCTCACTAGCGGTCTCGGGATGCATCACTAACGCAAGTTCTAGAATCTAAATGCTACCGGTACACTCATAAGCACTAATAATAAATGCGTTTCCTATCAAATCTAAAGGCGAACCTCACATATTTGTGTGAAATATTTTTCTGAATGGTACGGTTTTGTGCTAGTCATACAACTCCTATCCATGAGACACTTGTTAAGGCTAAAGTTTCACTCCTAAATGTTGTAAAAAAATTTAAATTTGGCGCTAAAATTACACTAACAAGTATTTCTCTTAGTTTTATTCCACACCTACCATCAAACAAACAAACTCAAGTGCAATTGTATCCTATAAGGTATCATCATTTACCCTCCCCTTACACTTAGGATGAATATTGTCCCCAATGTTCAATTAAAGGATGTAAAAGTAAAACAGGTAAAAGAATGAAAACAAATACTCCCCTGATTCGTTCGGTGTGGATAGTGTGTCAACAAGATTAGATCTTCCTCCAAGAAAATGAACGTTGAAAGCTTCCTTCCAGAAATATAAATCATCTTCTTATCATATATAACCTGTTAAACCTGAGAAAACAATCAAGGCAAACCTCGCGTAAAATCGTCGGCAATCTATATATACTAACAAATCCTAGAAAACAATTTAAGATATAATGCTTGTGGAATGAATGTTTACAGATTTCCTGGAGTTTACAAAACTAAAGAATCAACAAAAACTTTAAGACTCCGGTTTAAACAAAACTCGCAAAATTTTTCAGAATTTTAGTACCTGACGCCGTTAGGTTATAACTCCTGACGCTGTCAGAATGTTCTTGGAAAAATCTTATGTTAAGTTTCTGGAAAAAACTCATGCCTTATTTCCTGGAAAATCCTGCAAAACATCATTATGACTCGATACAAGCATTTGACTCAAACAAATACTAATATACATGCTCATTTAATATTGTGGCGAATCATGATCATTTTCGTTCTTATAAACAAATTTGAGTTTCCCCTTACACTTAGCTTTTGCTAAATAACTTTATATGTAATTAAGACGAAGTTAAAAACAAAATAAAGCATTTTCACAATTTACTTTGAAACATGATCTACCAACAATAAAAATAAAATATGCATACGGAAACAAATAAAATCAAACAAATAAAAACACACAAAACATGGGTTGCCTCCCAAGAAGCGCTTTTCTTTATTTACGAGTCTTATAGCTAGACTCAAGGTCATGGGCTATCCTATATGTGTGAGCTCCTCGTCGAGGACATCGTTGGGATCAAACTTAGGTTTCAATTTCCTATCGGTTTTCTTGGTACGGTATGGCTTCTCAAACTTTTCTCCATCCGGATCATATAGAATTATCTTCATATGCCATGATCTGTCACCTTCCTTAGGTGGCTTGTCCCAATTCCATTTACACTTATCCCCTTCCCTTTTCCACTTGTTCATCTCTAGGTTGATAGGCATTACGCTTAAGAACTCAATCATTTTCCTAAAGACTAGGGGATCCTTAAAAGGTTTTAGTTCTTCATCTCTAGCTATGAGTTGTTCCACCGAATGTGTCTTATCAATGAAATCTTTTTCTAGATAGAATGGCCACTGAGGTCCTATAAAGTTCCTTTATATCCAAGGTCCATATCTAGATTGTCTCCTATTCATCTCTACCCAATGTGGTGTCGGTTCGTCCTCACAATCGTAGCTATGCTTCTTAACATCATAAACCGACCAAGTCTCATGTCACAAATCACTAACTTCCCCTTAGGTTAGAATGCCTTACTAACTTAGATTAGGCCCTCACTAGCACCCTAGGATTAGACATGCCTTACTAACTTAACTTAGGCCCTTATGAGAGCACACTAGGATTAGAAATTCCTATAGGATTTTCCCAAGTTAAATTTTTGCTTTTATATCTCATTATAACCTAACTAACCCCCAGACAAGCACACGTATCCACCTATGCCAACCACTACTATGTTTACTTGATGTAAACATCCAGGTATGTTAAGTCTAGGTAATAAACATAATTTCACTGATAAAACTAGTACTATACTACCCTATACTTGCTAGAAAACCCTAAATGCACCTATGTATTTACAATTAGCTTTAAAACCCTAACTGCCTATCTGAACTTACATGCAAAGTGCTTAGGATTTAGATATAAGTTAAAATAGATACCTTAGGATATATTAGAACCCTTAGGATATAGTACAATCCCTAGAAACTTAGGTACAAGTCATATAAGCATAAAACCATAATTAGGTCATAACTTCCCGAAACTAGGTCAAAACTAGGTTAAAACTTTACCATAAGCTACCATCACTTAGTATAAGCTACTAATAGTTACTAAATATCATTAGGACCTTAATTAAGATACTAAAAGATAGATAAAACCCTAAACACTTATAAAACCTAACTAGATTAAAACTTGACCTAAACACCTAAACTATACTACTTAAACACCTTAATATGAACAATCTACCATCCTAGCATCTTAATATACCTAAGCTAGCACCCTAGCAACTCTAAGCACCCAAGCAAGTAGGTGATGCACCTCCTTGTCATCACGCTTGCTCGAACCGCCTTTCATGGCATCTCACCACCACAACCGGCCTACTCTAGCCCCTAGCTACTCCATAGCTCTTCCTTGTCACCCTTAGACCTGCCACAACCCCCTAGCCTTGCTTGCTCAGCCCTCCCCTTGCTCGACACCTATGAACCCGTTTCTACTCAAACCGCCTCTACGCACCCTATAAATACCCCCTCATCCTCTCATTCTTCCTCACACCTCTCCTCTCCCTCTCTACCTCACATTTCTGTGTTACTAAGTCCTTAGAAGCAATTGGAAGCAAGTAGCTAGGCCTTGGTTCGGTTGTGTTGCGTTTTGAAGTCGTGCGAGCCCTAAAAACCCTTCGTAAGCCCTCCCCTAACCTAGGTAACCTTTACTTTACATCTAGTATTCTTATAATAGAACTTAGATAGTCTTTAGATGCCTTAGATAGTCACTAGATTGCCATGCATGCATGTTTACTCTCGTTACACTAGTTTTAGGTCGAAATGCATGTTTATGTGTTACATTGCTTTCCTACTTGATATAACTTGCATTATGTGACTTATTTGAACTTACATGAGTTAGATTTAAGCTTAGGAACAAGATTGCCATGCTAGAAATAGAATTATATGCATTTAGGACTAGTTTTGCAAATTATTACATGCATAGGGGTATATATTGTAAATTCCTGAAAACTATAAAGTCTAGGGACTTTTTTTGACATTTCCTAGAAGATATTAGTGTAAGGACTAAGTTTGCAATATATTAAACCTTAAAATAAACTAATTAAACAAATATAAAACTAAAAGGACTAAAACTGCAAATAGTATAAACATAAGGGTAAAAAGGGTAAATAATAGAAATTAGTATAACCTAGGAACTATATGTGTTATTTCTTTAAATATGAAAGTTTAGGGACTAAATATGCAATGGTTAGAAAGTTATATGCCTATTTGTTATAAGTTTATAAGTTTAGGGTAGAAAACGTAAATATATATATAAAGGGTAAAAATGGACTATTTTCATAAAACATAAAAACCTATTTAAGTTAGAAGCATAACACAATACTAGGGAGCTTCATGCAAGGAGTACTATGTGGATATTTCGTTTTGACGAGTTTGTTGGGTTGACGAGTTATATGCCTATTTGTTATAAGTTTATAAGTTTAGGGTAGAAAACGTAAATATATATATAAAGGGTAAAAATGGACTATTTTCATAAAACATAAAAACCTATTTAAGTTAGAAGCATAACACAATACTAGGGAGCTTCATGCAAGGAGTACTATGTGGATATTTCGTTTTGACGAGTTTGTTGGGTTTACGAATTAAAGTGCCCTGACTCCTCGAACGATTATTGCATATACTTCTGAGATATTATGGCCTGAACGGTGTTATGTTATAACTAAACCCTAATAACAACATAACTCATTAATAGGGAACTTTGTGTGAGGAGTATTAACTTCTGAATTATGATGGCCAGAACGGTATTATGCTGACCACATAATACAATAGTAGGGAGCTTCATGTGAGGAGTCATATACTTCTGAATTACAATGGCCCGAACAGTGTTATGTTATATATAAAAACCTAAATAGTAATTAGTTAAGAAAACTTAGACTAAGACTTGACATATACATACCCACACTACCCCAGGATACGTGAGTAAGTTGTCTAAACCCCTACTTAAACTAGCTAGAGACTCAGGTGAGTTTTCATAGCCTCACACCCTTTTAAATGCTTTTTAAATGTTTTACAAACCCTGTTAGGGGGATACATGCTTTAAAACCAAATACAAGTCTTTGCTCTGGTTATTGCACGAGTAAACTAACAGCCATCATTACATAACCCAAAATTCATGAATATAATCGTTTGGAAGGTTTTATCCAAACGAACGCGAATATAGTTGATAGATCTATTGGAGTGTGACAACTCCCGTTGGTATTAACACCCCACTAGGTGGTACCAATAAGTACTATATTTGAACCCACTAAAGGTTTAACTTTGGCAAGTTATCCTTCCCATCCCCTCATGGTTTGGTCTGGAGACCCCATGACCCGGATCGTTAACGTGTGGTTCATGAGCTTAGTGCAATATTCCTTATCTCTAAAACTAACCCTTTTACACTCATAGAGTTTAAGCTGAACTCTGTGGAACTTGTATTTACTCTTTACTTTTTAAACCTATGACTCTCACTCAACATACGTGTTGACTTTTAAGCATGTTATCTTAGGTAATTAGGCACTATAGGAACCCTGGCACGGAGAACCACTGGACATGAGGACGTCCAGAATAGTTATCATTCATCAATTTTGTGTCATAAAACGTATCTTAGGGACCTCTCTTTTGGTAAAAGTATATTTTTTGCTATAAAAATTGATGAATAAATGAATGATAACAACCTTTTTAAAAAATGTCTCTTTTCGAGTCGTTTTCTATTATCTTGTCTTTGTTTCCATGAGTAATACCCCAAACACTTTATCCGCTGCGATCAGTGCAAAAATGGGGGTGTTACATCTCACCATATCCTAACGCTATCTTAGACTCCTTACAATCTATCATAGCACTAGTGGTTGTTAAATATCCTCTTCCTACCAACAATGGGCATGTAGTATCACTAACCATATCTAGGACGTGAAAATCCGCTAAGATAGTTAATCTTCCTATGTGAACTACTACATCCTTAATCATTCCAACCGGGTGGGCAACACTTCCATCCGCTAGACCAATTATTACTTCCGTCTCCTCTAACTTTCCTAGCTTAAGAGTGGTGAAAAGGGATAAGGGAATCAAGTTGAGGCTTGATCCTAAGTCGGCTAGTGTGTCTAAAGCTTCGGATTTTCCTATTTTGCAAGGCAAAACAAATATACCCGGATTATCAAGCTTCTTAGGCAACTTGTTTTGAACGAAGGCGGTCCCATTTTTACCCAATTTAAGTTTCTCATATTTTTCTAGGAGGGAACTATAGTAGGGGCACGGCTAAGACATCAATGACGGGGCGTTCAAGGTGGAGCTCCTTGAATTCATCGTCAAGGTCTTGTGTAGGAGGTGTTTCAACTATGTTATTGACCGGTTTAATATCGGATGTTTTATTCAATTGGTCCTTTTGAAGAATGTGGGTTTGCTTGAAACACGTGTTCATTGCTTTGATCGAATAGTATTGTGGACAAGAAGTAGGTGACGAAATCGATGATATGGCATTAACGTTTAGTTTCGGGTTTTTAACCGTGTCGCTTGGAAGTGCTCCCATTTCTCAGTCATTTAGAACTTTCAACAATGTGTCAATTTTATTAGTCATCTCACTTTGCTTTTTTTTAAATCGGCTTCAAACTTAGATATACGAGCTTCTTGAGATGCCATAAACTTGGACATCAATCATTCAAGATTATTGGTACTACCATAGTTATTGGAAGGATTTTTGTTGAAAGTACGGTTAGAGGGTGGACCGATTGGTTGGTAATGATTAGGTGGATTGGAAGAATTGTTTTGGGGCATGTTTTGGTTTTGTTTCCACCTAAGGTTCAGGTGATTTTCCAAGAAGGGTTGTAGGAATCACCGTAATGGTTTGGCTCGGGTTTAAAAGTGTACCACTTGTCTCCCGCTTCGTCGGTACGCGAGGATGCGTAATCCGCAAAAGCTTGTCCGGGGGGTTCCACGCAATCACGAGTGTCATGGTGACCACTACATAATTCGCATGAAGAAGTGATTTTGTTCACTTGGCTTGAAGGCTTAGGAGCTTCGTAGGATTTCATGAGAAACTTCACTCGGTCCTCAAGTTCCATGATCCTACGGTCGGGAGTGCTAGAATTGTTCGAAGGCAAAGATATTGCCTTGACCATTTTGTTCAAATCACGGGGATCATTCCAACTTTCGTTGTCATAGAGAGCAAGATCTTCTATGAGTTCCCATGATTCTTCTGTACTTAGATCACGTAGCTTGCCACCGGCCGATTGGTCAATGGTTCGCCTTGTTGAGAGATCGATATGGTCATAGAAGATTTGGACTAGGAGCCAAAGATCTATACCATGATGAAGGAATTTTTGGACTAAGTCCTTGTAACGAGTCCATGCTTCATATAGAGTTTCACCTTGACGTTGTTGGAACATCAAGATATCATTTCTAAGCTTGGTAGTTCTCCCCGGTGGGAAAATTTGAGCAAGGAAACGAGAAGTGAGATCATCCCAAGAGGTGATTGATCCCGCGGGTAAACGTTCAAGCCATTGACTAGCTTGGTCACGTAGACAGAATTGGAATAGACATAATCGGGTCGAATCTCTAGTTGCAACATCAAGGTCTATGGAATCTACGATTTTTAGGAAATCCTTGAGAAGTTGATTAGGATCTTCGGAACAAAGTCCATGGAATGCACATCCGCTTTGCACCAACCGGATGGTGTCGGATCGCAATGGGGACACATTGGCTCCTTGAGTGAGCTCAATGGTGTTTCGATAGCCTTGGTGGCTAGGACGGGAATACTCTCCTAAAGTTTGGGGTCTAGGAGGTTGGTTTACTAGTGGTGGGTTTTGTGGGTGGTTTTGTTGTGGTGGGTTGATGGGATCAAAGATATTACCACCTTCCATGATGTCGGATGGTAATGGTTACGAACAAAGAAACGAAGAAATAAGATAGACTAAAGAAAATCTAAAAATAAAAATAAAAAATCTTACTAGAAATGAATCTAGCAAGTAGACCTAATAAAAAGAAATTCTAACCTAGACAATAACTATTCCACTGGCTGCGGCGCCAAAAACTTGATACGTGGGAATTGCGCCCTCGCAACAGGTTTTACCTCTCAAGGGATTTTGAGAAGCTTACAACCCCCACCAGGCAGTGTACCTGATCGTTGTAGTATAGTATAGTGACAAGTACCGGGGGATTGATCGTTCAACTCAGGAATAGTGTCGCTAGGATTAGAAAGCCTACTAAACTAGGTCTAGAGGTAAGGGATGATTCTTTTTGTATTTTTTATATTTTATGAAAGCAAGTAAAATTTCGGGTTTTGAAGGAGTGGGCGGAATTAGTTGCTAGCCAACTAACCCAATAAACTAAATTGCAATCAAAATAAAATAAAAGAAATGAAAATTAAACTAATATACTAACGTGGTGGAAACAATAATGAGAAAAATTGTGTTTACTTAGATTTCATTACTCCCTAGATATCTTTTACCGGTTGATTAGCTTGTTACAATTGCATGGATGACGGGTTATATTCCTTAATACTAGTCGTAGGGCCGTGTACAATATTCCCTAACCCTATAAGATCCTACTTCACTCCTATGTCGAGCCGACTAAAAGCTCCTAACATGGGATCATTAGAATTCACTTATGCATTAAATACAACCAAAAATCGTAGTACACCTCCGATCATGTTTCTTAAGACGTTCAAGCAAGTTACCAATGGAAGTCTGCCAGTTTTCTTAAGCCTAACATCGAATACAATCATCTGTAACAATTATAGACAAACAATCAACCAATAACCAACATCTAGGTTTCACTACATCTAAGCAAACACAATAGAAACCTAGCCTAACATGTTAAAAGAAAGATAAACATAAGATAGAATCAAACAATACATAGACATATTGAATGATTATTGGAGAACTTATCTTTATTAAAACATGGAAGAAAGAAGGGTTTGAAACCCCTTCAATATGCAGGAAATTCGACCTAGGGTTTGTGTGTGATATTCCACAACTTGTTCCACACTTTACAATGAAAAATTGGAAAAATATATATTGACTAAGTATCCTGACGGCGTCATGTGTTAGCCTCTTACGCCGTCAACTCGCCGCCAAGTTGAAATTCGTATCGCTTAGATCCACTTCTGACGCCGTCATGTAGAAATAAGCTCTGGGCCGTCACTAGTATTTGGACCCTGACGGCCTTGGTGACGCCGTCAGGCCATTAACAAAGAAATTGTTCTGGGCCGTCACGTTATAAATTCCACATCCACCTCTTTTGTCACTCTTGACGCCGTCATGTGTAATGTCTTGACGTCGTCAGGTACTGTTCCAAGCAAGGAATTTGAGACTTCGCCGTTTTCTTCACTTTTATGCTCCAAAAACGTCCAAAACGCTTTCTTTTCCAGATTTCTCTCCAAAAGTACCTAAAATGGCAAAAGGAACGATTTAGGGCAATATTTGATAAAATAATCTCGAATTCGAGCTTAAATGACCCCTTAAAAGTGGTACACTTTTCGCCTCATCAAAGACTGTTAGGAAATATACTATCAGTGGAAACTCATTACCACTGATAGGCTAAGCTGATGACTACTGTTGAAGAATTGTACTAACAGTGGAAACGTATTACCACTGCTAGCACGATATATTACCACTGCTTAGTTTGTCTGTTAAGTATGCGGGTAGTAGATAAGTATAGAAAAGATTTAGTGAATATCTTATTTGTTTAGCATAATACTTATCTTGTACATGACTCCTTATCCTATAAAAGGAGGTCCTAGGTTTAGGTTTACATACACGTATTCATTAGCCAAAGCTTCAAGGTTGTAACCCTAGTGATAAGTAAAGATCACTCGTATTATTATCTTGAATAATACTGAAGCTAAACGTTTGTTTAACTCTTTGTTAGTTACTGTTACACATTCATATAATCCATACACATAACTTAAACATATATTCTAAATTACTTTGTAGTAAATTCCGCGTGCTACTAAGTATACACTCAAAGTATCTATCTAACACAAGGTGTGTGTTTAGATCCATCAAAGACGTATATGACGAATCTGCTAACTTTATGGCTTCAAAAAATCTGAAAGGTGGAAGCGGTATTGGGAACAAGATAAGCGTTGGAAGGGGAATTTTGATGAAGATCCATTTGATGATTATGATTTTGAAGATTTAACTGAAGAACAACCGGCATTCTATTATGCACTTGATATAAATCTTTATGGCCAAATCAGACGTTAATTTATGTTTGGCAATGATTCAAATGTGTTTTAGTGAATAGTCATATATTTCCTTTGTATAGGAACAATAGTGGCATGTTATGTTAGCTTTACCGCTTATGTAATGCGCTAAGATGCGAGATTCACACGCATCCTATGTACTTGAATGTTTTCTGGAATAATATATTCAACGGGTATAAAAACCTTTTACCCAAAAAAAGACTTCTGGCTGTTAGTTGTATATTATCAGCTCGTAGATTATGTTGTAATGGGCTTAACCCATTTGCTTAGCTTTTAGATTACTCTATTGTATTAGATATTGACTTATTGAGTTTAATGAGAATCATGATAAATTAGCCAATTATTATGGTAATTAGAGTAAAACTGACCCATCCTAAATCTCTCTACCTAATTGTACCTTCCTTTTATCTCCTTCATGTCAAATTTTTTTCCTAAACACTAAATAACATCTATCTTATGGTGGGTGATGACAATACTCCTCCTAATCCCCTACCTACTACACCCGATAAACTCATCCCATTATGGGAAACCTCTAACATCGTACCCGTAAAATTAAGCCTTGAAAAGTTGAGCTACAATTCTTAGAGTTCATTTTTCAAAATTCACCTCGGTGCCCTAGGCCTCAAGAAACATATTGAAGATGCATTCACTAGCATAACCACCATTGATCCCGATTGGGATAGGCTTGACCATCAAGTAGTTACATCTCCGGGTAGTGCAACTGTTGGTCCACGTAATTTTGAGCATATGACGATACCTTACTACTAATAATAAGAATAACAACAAGTTCACCCAAAACCACAATAACACCATTTGTACTTTTCAACGTTTATAAATCTTATTAGAAATGAACCAAATATTTACAATGAATAGTTTACAGAACAGTATTCCTGTTGATGACAAATAAAACACTCTTATTAGAACTACAAGAGGCAGCTAGCTTTGCTTAGTTCATTCCTACGAGAGGAGAATCCTATCAAATATAATACTTTGTATTACTTTATGTGCTTGTTTAAGATCTCTACTTATCCCGTTTACAATCTTTCGTTTAAACAGAAGGGGAAATATTGTGGACGCACATGGGTACAATAGCTTGCCAACTTGCAATAGATAGCACGTGCCTAGTATCCTAGGTTAGTCATACTTTTGGTTTACTAGAGCTGACATCGATTTGTACCCAAAATGTTACTTCCTCATCTTTTGATAAGTCCTTATGCATATATTCCCAAGAAATTTCTCGCCCATTCTTTAGAGACTAAGTTGCTCTTCATAGATAAGTCTTCAGGGTTAGTGAGACATTTGTCAGATCTCAGTGAATCGGGTGTTGTTTTTATATCCTTGTACTTTACTTACTAATACAACATCAGTTTACAAAGTGTTTCTTCAGATGGTCTTTGACTTCCCTGAAGCTTGACAATTTATTGAGCTTTATACAACTCTCACTGAGTTCTGTTATGAGTGATCTATGTTCACTGATAACTATTAGTGAGTTACACTCTCAGATAACCATTAGAGAGTAACACCCTCTAATCCATAAGAGATTCATGGATAACTATTAGTGAGTTACACTCTCTGATAACCATCAGGGAGTAACAACCTCTCATCAGAGAGTAAGACCTCTGATTTCTATGAGATGGTGACTTACTCTCTTATCCTTATGAGAGACTGAATGAATTAGGCTATTTTATGTTTAAATACTTGTTAGAGACAATTGGGCCGAAATCAGAACCAACAATCTCCCCCTATTTGAATATACAAATAGCCTAATCTTAATCAGTAGTAAGTGAGCATAATGGCTTCTTCTTACATACTAAATTACAACAAGGAATAAAATAATAAAGGTTACAATCTGATTCCTTATTGCTTTTGAAGAAGAAATAGACTCGCAGACCTTCAACTATCATCGTCATAGGTCAGAGTCACCATTGGTTTAGCTCCTTTAGCATTGTAATTAGCTATCTTAACTATTAGTCAGAGACTGCTGGGTCAGTTATTCTACCCCACAGTCTCCTATTTAAATACATAGATAGCCTAAATTAAATCAGTTGTAAATGAGCTTAAAGGCTTCTTCTTACAAACTGATGCACAACAAAGGATTAAAAGAAAAAGCAATGAAGATTGTTCCTTTGTTGTTGATGTCTTCAGTCAAGTTTCTTGACGATCAGGCACTGTTCAATTCACTAAACACTCCCTGATGCACCTGTTCAACACCATTAAAGACAAACCATCCATCCTCTAATGCTTCCATCATCAACAACGACCTCTGATGCCTCATCCTTTAATAGCCTCTTGTGGAAAACTAGAAGGGGGGTTGAATAGTTTACCGGTTTTTAACTTAATTATCTTTTGAAACTTTCCATGTAATCAAAGATCTACTCTAAAAGATAATATGTAATATGCAAGAATAAAGAAAGAAACGATCAAACCACAACACGATAGTTTATCGTGGTTCGGCTAGAAGGACTCTTTTTCCTTGCCCTACTCCACGCTCCGAATATCTAACTTGAGAGTTTCTTTCACTAGTCAACAAGCTCCTTTCACCGGCGGAGAAAACCTTACACGTAGCTTACATAAGATTACCAACACAAAGCTAGATGTCGAGTTCTTTTACAAGGGTACAACCACTCCCGTCACACTATGTATTTTAAGGCCTAAAATACTAACCAATCACTACTGAAAGTACACAAAGAATGAATGTATAAACCTCACTAGGTTACACAAAACTAAGCTAACAAGACTTGCAACGTTGTGCTGCGACTTGTAACCTTTGGTATGAACTTGTGATCTTCTTTCCTACAAAAGATCTCACAAATGAAATGTTAATGAGTTAGATGAACGCAATGAGAATGTATGTGTAAATTATAATGAGAAGTGATGAAAGGTTTCTTGAAAATGGCTTGGTATTTATAGCCAACCAAACCTGCAGACTGGCAGATCCGGCGGAACCAAAACAAGGGTTCCGCCCTTTTACCCTCAGGGTTCCGCCAGTTCTGACAGTCAAAGACCACAAGAAATCTTTCCATATCTAGCAATGTCAAATCAAGATTCTACAAGTCCACACTCAATAGTTTGAGTGAGAGACCTTCTATAATGTGTAAGAGATCTTATGAAAGGTCACATCCTAGATTTAGTAACCTTTCAATAAATGCACATGATGCATGTCATGATGTCATGTTACATTTTCTTTATTTAGAAATATGAAAATGTTATGTTTAATATGAAATGTAAATGTAGCAAATAAAGTCTAGTTATGAAAGACTAAAGCTAAAATCATGTTTTACTAAAAACTAAACTCTATACTTTGTCGTTAACAAAACTTAGCAAAGATCGTAAACTATAAATAACGTTTTTAGGCGATATTTGTATTAACATTGTGGAAAACTAGAAGGGGGGTTGAATAGTTTACCGCTTTTTAGACTCTTTTTAACTTGAATATCTTTTACGTTTGGTTAAAGATATAAACACAAAGTTATATGTTTGATTCTTTGAAAAGCTTTTTATGTGAATATCAATTCTAACTTTACAAGTTTCATACATTGAAAAGCTTTGCTTGTAATAATCTTAACTTTGCTTGTTTAGTTATTTGGAAAGCTTTACTTTTGTTTGAAGATACAAACACATCTTTACTTGTTTAGTTCATTGAAAAGCTTTATATGTAACTAGCAATTATAACTAAAGAACAACATGTAATAAGCAAAGATAAAGAAAGAAACGATCAAACCACAACACGATTGTTTATCGTGGTTCGGCTACAAGGACTCTTTTTCCTTGCCCTACATCCACGCCCCGAGTTTCCAACTCGAGAGTTATAAGCACTAATCAACAAGCTCCTTTCACCGGCGGAGAAAACCTTTACAACGTCGCTTACACTTTTACCGACACTAAGCTAGATGTCGAGTTCTTTTACAAGGGTACAACCACTCCCGTTCGTCGCTTACACTTTTACCGACACTAAGCTAGATGTCGAGTTCTTTACCAAGGGTACAACCACTCCCGTTAGTTCTTTTACAAGGGTACAACAACTCCCGACACACTACGTATTTTGAGGCCTAAAATACTAACCACTTACTTCTATATACATGACACACATGAAGTATAAACTACCAAAGTTTATACATGACCAAGCTACCAAGACTTGCAACTTTAGAGTTAAAGCTTGTAACTTCTTGAATGATCTTGTGAAGTCCCTTGCTACATAAGAGAATCACAAATCAAAAGGTTACTGAGTTAGTTGAGAGAGTATGTGAATACATGTCCTAAAAGTGTGACTCAAAACTAACAAATGGTTTGGTATTTATAGAAAACCATTTTGCAGGTCCGGCGGATCAGGCGGAAACCTCAGATGGGTTCCGCCCGTGTACCCCCAGGGTACCGTCAGGGCTGCAGTTGGTTTTTGCAATAAATCTCCCAAACCAAACAAGGTCACGTCACATTACTTCTAGTCAAACACAAGACTTGTAAGAAAGCATAAGGTTAGTCAAACACTCTTTCTTACCATAAATGTATATGGACAAAGCTTACCCTAAATGTGATGTGACATTACTATTTTAAGAAATAAATGTGATGTGACAAGACACTTTCTAATTTAAGAAATAAAAATAATGTTTTGTTTAAAAGGAAATGTTAACCTTAGTTAAACAAGACTTAAACACTTAAAGTGATGATTTACTTATAGCTAAACTTCATACTTTGTCATTAACAAAACTTAGCAAAGATCGTAAAATATAAATAACGTTTTTAGGCGATATTTGTATTAACAATCTCCCCCTTTTTGTTGATGACAAAACATAAACTTTATTTATAAGTAAGTCACTAGTTTTAGTATTAAGTCTTATAAAGTTAGGTATAAAAACTTGTTTTTGCTAAGATGATGTGATATACAAAAAAAAAATTTGAAACAAGTTTATATCTAAATTCTCCCCCTTTTTGTCGAAACAAAAAGAAGAGTAGCGAAGCGGAAGTAACCACTTGCTCCCCCTTGGACGATACTCCCCCTAAATGGAGTGCCAAGAGAGGAGACATGGATTTTGAACCTACAAGAAAAGGTTAGTTGTTGCACAAGATAAGTCATAAAAGTATTTCATGTTTAAACACAACTAAGAGTTGTGAAGTGAAATAGTACAACACTCATGTTCCCCCTTGAATATTACTCCCCTAAATGGAGTATCAAGGAAGGAAAACATGGATAATGAACCTACAAAAAGAGAGGTTAGTTTCTAAAGCACAAGATTTATGTATGGTACCATAACAAGGTATAGTTCACACATCATACCTAAATGGTCAACAAACAAAGAAAACCTTGTAGTGTAATGAAATTCATTTCATGTAAAATTTAGAATTCTTAAAAAGTCAAAGACAAGAAATTTTGGTTACACTATCCTACCTCTAGAAATAAAGAAAAAGCTACAAATAATCTACGACCATAAAAAGCTACAAGGAAATCATCATTTTCCTTTGTGAGAAACATTTTCCAAAAACAAGGCTAAGGTTGTTTAAGGAAGAAAATGTGGGTTGTGGTTGTAGCGGGCTTTTTTTTTGAAGGTTGAGAGGGTGACACGGGTTTTGGTTTGTTGGTTTAAATGGGAAACATTTTCCAAAAGAAACGGTTTTGTTTCATTTTGGAGACTCTAAACTTGAGGTGGTGTTGGTACTCTAAACTTGGTTTGTTGATTTTAATGAGCAATATTTTCCAAAAGAAATGGTTTTGTTTCATTTTGGAGACTCTAAACTTGAGACGTTCCACAATGTGGTTTAGGATAAACCTCATTTTATTGGATAGGGTGAAACAACAATGGTTTTGGGTGATGATACTCTTGTTGTGGTGGTTGGTTGTGGTCGAAAGACTCATTTTGGTTAAGCAATGACCTTGGTTATTCATTTGTGAAAGGTGGTGGTTGTTGTTGGTCTTGGTGGAAGATCATTGAGATGCTTTTATTTTCTTATACGAAGAAAATAGAGATTCAAAGTGTTGGGAAGGTTCTTGTGGTAGTGGTAGTTATTGTTGTTGTGGTGGTTGTTGTTTGAACAAAATGGTGTAGGCTTGGTTATTTGTAAATGGTTACCATGAAGGTTTTTGTGAATGGGGTTGAAACACAAATGATTGTAGGTGTGTATGACCTTGATCATTTGGAAAAATTGAGGATTTAGCATAACGGTAGGCCAAACTCTCAAGCAATGACGGTGGATGAGGTGCATCATCCAATGACTCATTTGGTTGAAATGTTGGTTGTTGTTGGGTTTCCATTTCGGCAATGGTGTTAAAAGGTGACAATGATGGAGGGCTTGATGGTTTAAGTGATAGGTTTTCAAAAGTTTCCAATAGTGGATGTGGTGATGCTGGTGGTGTATGGAAAAGTTTCATTGGTGTAAGTGTTGAAGTAGCAAGATTAAGCAAATCTTGAATAGTGATCACATTGGTATTGAAATGTGTTGAGGATGGTGTTGAGGTAGTGAGGTTAAGGAAATCTTGGATAGGTGAAGAAATGTTAAGCGAAGCATCACTTGAAGATGATGAGCTTGACTTGACGGTTTTGTTGAAGCAACAAGGTTTGACATTAATCCTAGTGGTTTTTGAGAAGGATTTTGATGGTTATGGTGTGATTTGAATTGTTGCAAAACTTTCAAATTTATAAGGTAGAAAAGGTGTTGAAATGGGTGTTTGGATTTGATGTTCTACCATTCAAAGAATGAGGTTTCAAATGATTTTCATAACCATGTCACATCATTTGATGTTAATTCAATGGAATAGGATGGAGTGAAAGATCAACATATGCACTCAATGCTTTGTGATCATGGGAAGTGATTTGGTTAAAAATGTTTCAATGGTTTGAAGGATCCTTTAAAAGGGTTCCTTGGGTTAGTTATGTTTGAATTTGAATATTTGGAGGGAAGTGGCTTCCTAATTGTTTTAGTGAGTGAGTGTTGTTCTAATATGGTTATTGGAGTTAATGAAAGATGTTTCTCACTTAGGATAATGGTTTTGACACATTACAAGTTTTGGACTTAAGAAAAATGAAAGAATTTTCTGCAGGTGTCTGGCGGAACCCTCAGAAGACACTGGCGGAACCCATTTGAGGGTACCGCCTGGTCCGTTGGGCCATTTCTGGAATTCCCAGAAAATACACTGGCGGACCCCAATTTTGGGTACCGCCAGATCCGCCAGGGGTAAGAAATTAGGCAGTCCGCGTTTTTGACCCGCGAGACGATTTTCAAAATTTTCGAAAACTCCTAAAATCAAATAGATAAGGTATTTCTGGTTAGGCAATGCAAAAATTAGACATGTAAACATACATATCATGGGACTTTGACCTTGAGGCCGAGGATTTTACTATACTTAGTAAGAATTGTCATAAGCATAGAAAAAAAAAATGACAAACACCTTAAACATTGTCATTATGCATAAAAGTTCATACAAACATAATCCAACAGACATAATAGACCATGAAAGTGAAAAACACATAATTCACGTAGTTTTAACACAAAGACAATTCTAAAGCATTCTTAAGCCAAACACTCCTAAATCGTCTCATAACCGGTCTATCCTCTTATTGAGCTTGCTTAGGTACCTTCCAAAGCACTTGAAAATTTCTTTGGTTTGCTTGAACTCTTCAGATACATTTTCAATGACGGGGAGTTCTAGAAGGTAGTCTAAAGGAGGTAACTTAGAGTTAGGAAGTTAATCATCCTTTCTCATGTCAGATGATGATGATGATGGTGTAGGTGAGCGAGTACGTTTGCCCTTACCTTTGAAAACTTGTTTATCACTTAGAGGAACGAAGATGTGAGGAATGAGAGAATAGTCAAGGCACATTCCATTATCGTTAGGAGGAATGGGTGAGATTGTTCTAAAGAGGCGGGTGAGAAGCATTCCATAAGGAAGAGCGGTTGTTCCTACCAAAGGTATGTTGGCCATTCATTTGGCGAGGTAATAGGCTAAGTAAAAAGGTTGACCGGTGGAAATGCTATAGAGCATGTAGCTAAGACAAACATTGATGTGATCCCGGTTTCCTATGGTGCTAATTTCATTGGTTCTAAGGAGTTCTTCCCATTCCTTTAATTGGGGCTTGAGTTCATTGAATTCCATACCATATGGGTCCTTAATGACCTCATTTCCTGTTCTAGTTCTTCTAGTGTTGGTGATCCTAATGAAGAGGTGGTCACGAAGTTCATCTTTGGACACAAGAGGGGTATCATTGGGATAGATGTGGTCAAAGAGTGTGTCAAGAGTTGAGAGGGAGTGCAAGTCGGAGTAGATGCAAGTACCATGGTTTGGGACACCTAGGATTTGAGCAAACTCCTCGAGGGTGAAGGAGTATTGATGACTACTAGCCCTAAAGTTAATAGACATGCGACCATACTCATCCTTGGAGAGGGTGATGGATGCATAGAATTCTAAAATAAACCTAGAACAAATAGGCTCGTCGATTTCTAAGAGACACTCAAAGTTGATTGTGGCAAATTCCGTGTAGAGGTTTGTACCTTCTAAGAAGGATGGATCAATGGTTCTACCCTTATGGACATATTGTTTTTCTAAGGCTTTGAAGACAACGATTTGAGTTTGAGTAAGACCTTTGGTTTTGTGGTGTTTGGGTAGGTACTTGATGGTGTCCTTATGGTCGTAGTGAGTTAGAGGAGGCATGATGATTCCTAGAAAATCAAAATTTCACATTTAAGTAAATGACTATTGTAATATGTATGTTCTAGTGTGTGCCTATATGAAAACAATGTGGAGGTGCGGTTGACTTGACTCATTTTGATGCTTAAAAATGTTTTGTAATGCAAGTGATGTTTCAATGACATTTTTCATTTGTTTTAACAATGTGGTGAACGGTGGTAAAGTATGGGTAATGACCGAGGGTGGATATGTGAAATGAGGTGGTGATTGTTTGACAACACTTAAAGCTTGGATATCTTCTTTGTGTTCTTCACTTGCTAGAAAGTGGAAGAGACGCATTTCATAATGAAATTTACTTGACTTTTGACGACATAGACAAATATGTTAATAAGAGTATGGATATGACAATTGCCCTTTGTTTCAAAGAGTGACACAAAGGTGAACATAGGTTTATGTATCATGAAAGGTGGTTTAATCTTAATAGGTTAGGTTATAGTGGGGATGACACACTTGTATGGTTACATTGTGGAATCTTCTAGTGAAGATGACTAGGTGGAGTTATTGGTGAAGATGATATTGACTCTTGGTTTCTTTGAGAACATGGAAATGGTGGATGACTCGATATTGTTAGGACAAAGGATAATTCGGTTTCTCATTTCACATTGCTTGTTTGAGGTTTGGGTGATGAAAGGTTATGAGGAAAATGATTGAAGTTTTGCTCATTTTGTGAATCTTATGGGCTGATGGTAAGTTGGAGTTGTGAGTAAAGAGGTGTTTGGTTTTGAACTTAAATAAAACATTCTGTGGCTTTGGCGGACCAGGCGGAACCAAAAAGTGGGTTCCGCCCGTATGGTCTGAGGGTGCCGTGGGATCTGCAGGGAAAACTCAAAAGGAATTGTCTTGATTTTTGTGGTTTTATCCTAATGTTCAAAACTAAGGTTTTAGGTCTTATGAGTCCTTGACTAAGCCTAGGGATGATGAATGCTTCTCATTCAAGAGGTTTTGTGAAAACGTTGATAGAATGGTTAACGTATAAGACTTTCTTAGTTAAGATGTTCCTCAATGAACATTTTTACCAAGACGATGATGATGGATCACAATATTTCAATTAAGAACATAATGGATTGAATTGTCGCTGAAGTCAATGCTTCCTTTGTTGAAGGTATAACAATGTTGATAAGATGAATTCCGTTGTTGATGCGAGTTTGCTTGTTCAAGCGGAGCTTGTTGATGTGCTTCTCCATCCGATACTAATTTGAGAATCTTACGCGTTTTGGAGAATCATTGGGTAAGTAAGTATAAAAGTGCAAGTACCACTTGTGCTTTTCTTATCAACTTATTACCGACATAATTCCATTTGGCATACACTATGGTTTCTATTCCCGTTCTTTTGGGAGACCATAATCCTAGTTGTGTAGTACCTTATGATGTATCCAACTAGGCTCAACTAACGAGTTGTTTAAGGATCTTCGTTAACACGAGCACATAGACAAAAGCTAAACATAATGTTGAATCTAAATGTTATGAGAACAGGTAGTCTTCCAAACATTTCTCTACGTTTAGTTTTACCTACGGATTTACTAATCTCATTCTTGATAGGTCATCAATAACTTAACCATTGAGAACAAGAGAGCAACTAGGAATGTCTTTAAGTTAAAATCCCTTGCTTTTGTGGCTTGCTTTTATTATCAAAAGGTCTTTCAAATATTGACACTATACTCACTTGATTACTTTGAAATATCATCTTCGTTTCACTATTTGTTTTATTCTAAATTCTAAAAAATGTTTTTGTTGAATTTGTTTAGACACAACTAATGACCTATAAATCAAGTTTTATAACTTATGTCAATTTTACTTGATTTAATGTTTAACTCAAGGTGAGAAGATGATGTTTTGTAATTTTACTCCATGCTTGTCTTGCCATCATTGGACTTTCGACTAAGTTATCATCTACCAAAGATGATATCATAGAAGGAGGAGATCACTCGTTAAATGTCATATTCAACGACTCCTCGACTCTTTGGGTTTTCTTACTTAAGACACTATGAACTCTATTTATTTTGAAAAATTCCAAGAGGTATAACATCATGAGACTATGTGTCACATTTGATGTGTAAATCCTAGATGTTGAAAACTCATTTTCTTTCACACATCCTAATATATGCTAATGTGATTTATTTCACCTTGTATGTTTTATGTGAGATTATCATAAAGGAGTGATTGAAGAAAAACACAATTAAAGACTCAAAGTATGGTGTTTGAGAAAATTGTTTAACAAAGGTTTGTTTTGCAAGCATCACAAAAGTGTTAGACATTTTAACACTTAGGAAATTCTTAATTAGCTCACTTGTAAGCAAGAGTTGAGTGAGACATACTCAAGAGTTTTTCGTGTTTATCTCTTGATGGTTAAATAACCAAAACACCTTATATCTCTTACTAGTACTAAAGACTAAATTCCTTGTTGCATAGAATCTAACCTTAGTTATTTATAAATAGCAGGTAGACACTCTAGAGTATTACAAATAACACATATTTGAACACATAATGCTAGAGACAAGATATAACCAAAGTCAAGTTTAAGTAATGCGTACCTTTTAAATTGCATAGAGATGCTATCAAGCGGATAAGCATTATGCGTAAAAACTTGGTTTGACGACATGCTTTGAAACTCAATAACTCATGTATCCAAGAAGGTTAGACAATCATATAAAAGCATAGAGTATGATAATCTTAATTCTTTTATCATGAGTTTCTATTAGAGATAGAATTATCTCTAAATCTCTCTTCTAGGTTAGACAAATTTTACTTGCTTTGTTTTATTAGTTAATGGTGCTTTTGAGTTAAATCCTAATCCGGTTTTATTTTTAAACAACCTTTGACTCCTCAACAATTTTTCAAGAGATTTTGAGCTTTCATCAAATTTAACTAATAATTTTTCCTTTCTCATTTTGCATTTTAATCTCATGTTTGTAATCTAAACATAATTTACATTCTAGATTAATTTCAACATTACTCTTAATTTTAGACATTTTATCTTCTAATAAGATTTCCTTTTCAAAGATATTCTTAAGAGATTTTGAAGACTCATTCTTGAAGATAACTTTTAGGTCCATGTTGCACAAATGTTTAGACTCATTTTCTAGTTTAGAAAACTCTAGGATAAATTAATCAAAGCAAAAGAGTTTGGTTTCAAAGTGTACCTTGCTTGATGTTTTATCTAGTATAGAATCACAAACCGGATGATTGACTTCATCTTCATCCGAGTTATTCCATGAATCGCAAGCAAGACTACTACGAGCTTGACACGAGTAATCACCTTAACGAACACCTTGCTTGTTGTATCAATAAGTTGACAATAAACTACCGGATCATTGTCTTCGTCAACTTCCATTACATTCCAAGATACGCAAGCAGGTTCATCAAAACACACGTACTCATCTTCACTTGTACCTTCATTTAAAACATTTAAACTAGTAGCACATGTATTAACTTCTACTAAGTGTCTATAAATTAGTTTTTCTAAAACTTCTAATTCATATGTAAGATCAAATTGATCATCTTTAACTTGACATATTCCTTGATGAAAGTTTACCATATTTTTCAAACATCATTAGCCTTTTGACAAAAATACATTCTTTCATATTTGGTACTAAAGCTTTGTAAAGCATTGTTTTAGCTTTAGTATTTTTATCAAGTTTAAGATAGTTATCTTGGTTTTCAAAAACTTGTTTTCTTTGGTTTGAAATTACCAAAAGAAATAATATGCCAAAAATCTTGGTCAATTGATTTCACATAGTTTTCAAAATTACTTTTCCATTCAAGTAAGTTTTCTTTTTCAAATAGCGGTTGATTTTTAATAGGTTGCCCTTCTTTGAGATTTTCAAAATCCATGGATCGATCCAAGTTTTAAAATACATTGTATTTTAAAGATCTTGAGTAACGTAGCTCTGATACCAATTATGGAAAACTAGAAGGGGGGTTGAATAGTTTACCGCTTTTTAGACTCTTTTTAACTTGAATATCTTTTACGTTTGGTTAAAGATATAAACACAAAGTTATATGTTTGATTCTTTGAAAAGCTTTTTATGTGAATATCAATTATAACTTTACAAGTTTCATACATTGAAAAGCTTTGCTTGTAATAATCTTAACTTTGCTTGTTTAGTTATTTGGAAAGCTTTACTTTTGTTTGAAGATACAAACACATCTTTACTTGTTTAGTTCATTGAAAAGCTTTATATGTAACTAGCAATTATAACTAAAGAACAACATGTAATAAGCAAAGATAAAGAAAGAAACGATCAAACCACAACACGATTGTTTATCGTGGTTCGGCTACAAGGACTCTTTTTCCTTGCCCTACATCCACGCCCCGAGTTTCCAACTCGAGAGTTATAAGCACTAATCAACAAGCTCCTTTCACCGGCGGAGAAAACCTTTACAACGTCACTTACACTTTTACCGACACTAAGCTAGATGTCGAGTTCTTTTACAAGGGTACAACCACTCCCGTTCGTCGCTTACACTTTTACCGACACTAAGCTAGATGTCGAGTTCTTTACCAAGGGTACAACCACTCCCGTTAGTTCTTTTACAAGGGTACAACAACTCCCGACACACTACGTATTTTGAGGCCTAAAATACTAACCACTTACTTCTATATACATGACACACATGAAGTATAAACTACCAAAGCTTATACATGACCAAGCTACCAAGACTTGCAACTTTAGAGTTGAAGCTTGTAACTTCTTGAATGATCTTGTGAAGTCCCTTGCTACATAAGAGAATCACAAATCAAAAGGTTACTGAGTTAGTTGAGAGAGTATGTGAATATATGTCCTAAAAGTGTGACTCAAAACTAACAAATGGTTTGGTATTTATAGAAAACCATTTTGCAGGTCCGGCGGATCAGGCGGAACCCTCAGATGGGTTCCGCCCGTGTACCCCCAGGGTACCATCAGGGCTGCAGTTGGTTTTTGCAATAAATCTCCCAAACCAAACAAGGTCACGTCACATTACTTCTAGTCAAACACAAGACTTGTAAGAAAGCATAAGGTTAGTCAAACACTCTTTCTTACCATAAATGTATATGGACAAAGCTTACCCTAAATGTGCTGTGACATTACTATTTTAAGAAATAAATGTGATGTGACAAGACACTTTCTAATTTAAGAAATAAAAATAATGTTTTGTTTAAAAGGAAATGTTAACCTTAGTTAAACAAGACTTAAACACTTAAAGTGATGATTTACTTATAACTAAACTTCATACTTTGTCATTAACAAAACTTAGCAAAGATCGTAAAATATAAATAACGTTTTTAGGCGATATTTGTATTAACAAACACCTCTGATGCTCCTTTAACCCAATCTTGGTTGCTATTGAGAGTATCCATTCTCCATAACTAGCATAACCACTCTTCATAGTTTGTGAGAATTTATACTCACACTTTCACAAGAACCTATGAAACAGAAATTTCAGGATGACAACATTTATTCAGGAAGCTATGTCCTAGTAAGCTTAATCCTGAACGCAGGGACTTGCAAGAAAGTAGTACCAAGAAGAGGGTGGTTAAAAGATCTTGAGAGGAGGCAGATGAAGCTTTATTCTACACAAGATCGTCATGATAGTACACGATCTTGTAGAAATGAAGCTAAATAGTTGTTGGGGATGGTATATTTTGGTGGTGTTTGAAGAGGATGGTTTTGGTTTTGTGTTATTAGCCGTCATTCAAGAACGGCTATGGATTATTAGCAATCAGTCAAGAACATATCTGGATTAAAAGAAACCCACCCACTCTGATACCACTTTTTAGTCCATGTTGTTTGAGCAAATGACGATACCTTACTACTAATAATAAGAATAGCAACAAGTTCACCGAAAACCACAATAACACCATTTGTACTTTTCTACGTTTATAAATCTCATTATAAATAATCAAATATTAACAAGGAATAGTTTATGGCACATTATTCCAGCTGATGACAACTATTTGTACCCAAAATGTTACTTTCTCGTCTTTTGATAAGTCCTTATGCTTATCTTCCTAAAAAGTTTGCCACCCACTCTTCAGAGACTAAGTTACTCTTCAGAGATATGTCTTTAGGGTCAGTGAGACATTTGTCAGATCTCAGTGAATCTGGTGTTGTTTGTAGTTTCTTGTACTTTACTCATTTATGTCGTATCTTTTTACAAAGTTTTTCTTCAAATGGTCTTCGACTTCCCTGAAGCTTGACAGTTGATTGAGCTTTATACAACTCTCACTGAGTTCTTTTATCAGTGAGCTATGTTCACTGATAACTATCAGTGAGCCACACTTTTTGATAACCATCAGGGAGTAACACCCTCTGATAATCATCTGAAATTCACTTTCTATCAGTGAGTTACACTCTTTGATAACCATCAGGGAGTAACACCCTCTGATATCCATCAGAGAGTAAGACCTCTGATTTCTATCAAATGGTGACTTACTCTCTTATCTTTATCAGTGAGTGTTATTCTCTCTGATCCTTGTCAAAGACTGAATAAATTAGGCTATTTTTTGTTTAAATACTTGTCAGAGACAATTTGGTCGAAATGAGACCTAACAGAACCATTTGAAGGACCTCTGCCATGATAATGAAGATGTATGGGCCATAAGTCCATAACTCTTGATAATCAACTCCGATCCATCAAACTAGGTAATCTTTCAATGATTATTTCTCTAAAATGCAAAATATGGCTGATAGATTGAAAAACCTTGGTGGTTCGGTTAAAGATAAAAATCTAGTGATCTATGCTTAAAATGGATTGGCCTCCTGTTACAACAAATTGCAAAAATAATATGACATAGCAATCCTCTTCCTACTTTTGCTACAACCAAGAACATGTTGTTATTGGAAGAAAGAGAATTAAACGAGGATGGCCAAATGAAAAAACACATTCTAGATACATTTTCGTCATCTCCAACTATACTTGTGGCATCTAGTTCTAATAACCAAAACTGGTTCCATAATAACAATAACCGAACCCAACAAAATACACAGAGTACTTCCCAATTTTGCACTCATTTTCCAAAGGGTTCGTGTAAGATTGGGGATAGATGTAAATTTATACACGATCATTGTGCCCATGTAAACAAAAAAAAAAAAAAATCAAAACACCAACATGAGACAAAATAGTGGCCATTTTCGTGTATTTGGTACTTCACAAATTCAACCACAAAGGCCATACACACCTCCATGTGTTTACTTGGCTCGTCAGGCCTAATCACCAGTTAAACCAAATTAGATAAATAAAATAACACCCACCCAATCAGCCTAACAAGCCTTCCCATCTACTGGACTACAGTCTATACATCAGGTAGCCCATCAGTGGACTGTTATTCAGCCGGCCCAATAAGCTTTTGTCTCCCCTCAGCCCACAATCCAGTCCACATACCAACCGGGATACTCGGTCCCGCACCCGCTATGACACCAACTCAAGAGACTCTTCTTCCACATGCTTTTAGTACCATGACATTGCAATACCTGTCATGGAACATGAACACAGGTGCATCATCTCACCTTACTTCTCATACTCTTACTCTATGTAATATTTTTAATAAACGTTTATATCCATTTGTTCGTGTTGGTGACGGTACTAACATACACGTCACCAACACGGGTCATAGTATTCGTCCAACTCTTAATCGCCCTCTACATCTTCATAATGTAATTGTCACCTCTAATATTATTAAAAATCTTATTTCTATTCATTAATTTACTAGAGATAATAATGTACTGTTGAGTTTGATGAATCTGGTTTTTCTGTGAAGGATGTCTTGACTCATCATATCCTCATCAGATGTGACAGTTCGAGCAATCTATATCTAGTTACCAAGCCATCATACACTCCAAGTGCATTGCTATCTATCAGTCCTACCACGTGTCATCAACGACTGGGTCACCTAGGTGATGAAGTGCTACGGTCTTTTGTTACTCATAATTATATTTCGTGTAATAAGGAAAATTCATCTCATATTTGCCATGCTTATCTGCTTGGTAAACATATGCGACTTTCATTTGCTAGTTCAAACTCTATTGTTTCTTGTAGTTTTGAAATTGTTCATTAAGATATTTGGACATCTCCTATTTTAAAAGCTAGTGGGTTTAAATAATATGCTTTATTTCTTGACCAGTCCCATAACTTATGGATTTATCATCTTCGTCAAAAATACGGGGTCTTTAATAAGTTTGTACACTTTTATTCTTATGTTCAAAATCAATTTAAATGTAACATTAGTTCATTTAAATGTGACCATGCAGTGAGTTCGACAACACTAAACTCCTTGGCCTATTTGCAACTCACGGCATTCAAATGTGGTTCTCTTGCCCCCAAGACATCTCAACAAAATGGAAAATCTTAACACATTAATCGCATGAATTCCCCTAATACCATTCCCCCTACTAGCCTAACCCTACTGCCCAACACTAGCCTTTCTTACATGACCCAACAACCATCCCCTAGTGGTCCAACTATTATATCTCTCTCTACCCAAACTGATCAAACTACATACTCGGCCCAATCTCAACCAACAAATGCTCAAACTCATCCTTTGGTTACTCGCGTTTAATTCGATACTGTTAAGCCCACTAATCGTCTCGACCTTCATACGTCTCATGTGTCTCCTATTCTTAAGTCCCTTTTATTGTTTTAAAATACTCTAACCGAAAGAATGCTATGTCGAATGAATATAATGCATTAATTAAAATAATACATGTGTACTTGTACCTAAACCACCTAATGTTAATATAGTTCGGTGCATGTGGTTATTTCAGCATAAATACCATGCTAATGGTAGCCTCAACAGATATTAGGCACAATTGGTTGCAAATGGTAGCCTTCAGTAGCTCGGTATTGATTATGATGAGACTTTTAGCCCTATCCTTAAACCGGCTACTATTCGTACTGTGCTTAGCCTTGTGTTGTCTCGTCACTGGCCCATTCATCAGCTTGATGTTAAGAATGCGTTTCTTAACGGTCATCTTACTGAGATAGTATATATGCATCAGCCACCCGGTTTTGTGGACTCTCGGTGTCTAAATTATGTTTGTCTTTTGCAACGATTGCTATATGGTTTGAAACAAGCACCTTGTACTTGGTTTCAACGATTTAGATCGTTATTTATTTACAGACATGAAGCTAAGATTGCTTATTTATTGATTTATGTGGATGATAATGTTCTCATCGCTTCTTCTACAACTTTACTTTTGCGTATTATATCATCTTTACATAGATAGAGTTCGAGATGATAGACCTTGTGGCTCTCAACTATTTTTTGGGCATTTCACTATCTCATGACAGTACTGGGATGCTTCTCTCTCAATGGAAATATGCTCGGGAACTACTTTAGCGAGCCCACATGAGCAACTGTAATCCCTCACGGTCTGCCGTTGATATGGAATCCAAACTTGACCTTAATGGTGATCCTTTTACTAGCGCTACTCACTAACCTGTCAATTTAGGATCCAAATTCGATATTTTCCTTGAGAGGTATCGGGAAGGAATTAGAATTGAATAATATCGATTCAGACAGAAGAAAAGGTTCTCGATTGATTCAAACATTGTACCTATGGGATAGAGGAAGAGGAAAAAACCGAATATTTCACATAGTGCTTTTAATCAATCTGATTTATTTCGTACCCTTCGCTCAATAAGAAAATGAGTCCAATTCTAAAGGATCAACCCTATGGGACTTAAGAAATAATATAACAAAAAGAGAGGGAAAAATATTCATATTAAATAAAATAAGTAAATAAAAATGAAATAGAAGAACTCAGATTCCTCTTTATCTTAGTCTTGCATAAGGTCTACAGTATCTTACTTTTACCCGACCAGATAATTCTTATGTTGTTCAACAGGTTTGTTTTTATATGGGTATATTCGCGGTACATCGACTTTTGGATTCCAACTTTATGCTTCTTCAACCACATCTCTTATTGCTTATTCTGATGCTGGTTGGGCTTGTTGCCCTACTACACGTAGATCTACATATGGATATTGTGTATTCTTGGGGAACAATCTGTTGTCGTAGTCATCTAAGTGTCAACATACGCTTTCTCGGTCAAGTGCTGACGTTGAGTATCGAGGTGTTGCGAATGTCGTTGCCGAAACTGCTTGGCTTGGCAACCTACTTCGTAAGCTACATACCCCTTTATTGACTGCCACACTTGTTTATTATGATAACGCTAGTGTCATTTACCTATCTGCCAATCATGTTCAACATCAACGAATAAAGCACATCGAGATAGATATTCACTTTGTTTAGATTTTAGATTACTCTATTGTATTATATATTGACTTATTGAGTTTAATGAGAATCATGATAAATTAGCCGATTATTACCCCCAAGCTAATTTACTTTTAGATAAGAACTTTATATAGATTTGGGAACATTAGGAGCAAACACCAAGTAATTTTTTTTTTCTTGTGTCAGGACAAAGCACCTTCTCACTTCCATCGCTTGGACGTAACGGACTTTGAAGTTTCAATAGACCAAATTCATGTAAACAAAAACTTTTAGTAATAAAATCGTTAGCAATTCATCCAGAAACATTAACCATACGCTTAATCAACTCATGTAACTAGATCAATGTACAAGTCTAACCAGAGAAGGTTAAAACATATGATGACAAAACTTGAAACAGTGAAAACTTTGAAACAAAATGTTGATTGATTTACAACACCTATTAAGGGTGCGTTTGGTATGCTGCCATGAATGACAATGAGTATGAGTTTGATAGTAGTGGTGGGTCCCTCACCTATGAAAGATCCATACCTAGCTCTATTGATGTATATGGAGTATGGATTATATCTATCATTCATTATCATAGTGGTGGGCCCTCGCATCTTAACCAAACACCTTTAATCACTTTCATAGTCATAGTCTCATTCTCATAGTGGGATACCAAACGCACCCTAAATCATCAACAGGTATCACCAATTTTCATACCATCACACCTCTCTTTAACCTGTTTGAATCACTTTGTTATTTAACTTAGCCCATTATTTGTGTTCATTAACTGATAAATTAATTACGTAAAAATCTTTATATAGACAGTGTGGGTCAGGATTTGTGTGCATAAAATTCTTTCTTATGACCTTTTTCACAATAATCAGCTGTTTGTTAAATGATTATACTGATTTTGAAACAATATTATAGTTTTATACTTTAATATAGATCTAGTTGAAATTTTCTAACAAGCGCAGGCTTTATGACTTTTAAGGTAAAAGATAAAGTCATGAAACCCTATCAAATTCAATATGTTATCCGCTTAAACCCTAAGTTCACATGGAACTCTCTATTTTTAACCCATACTAAAACCTTATAATAAAGTAGTAACTATACCTGGCTAGCAACATTATTATTTGTCGTTCACAATATGAACCCATAAACTTGAAACTTCATTTCAAGTGTTAAGTTGGACATGACAATATATTGGTACATGTAACATAAAGATGTATAACTCCAATGCATGGTTGCTAGGTAGGTCTATTCTACAAAAGCTTGGACAATATGTGTAGTACAGTACAATCAAAACCTGCACAGTCACGAGGGGGGTAAAGAGTGAAAGAAAGATTGATTGATGAGTGTAATCTATATATCCAAGAGAATTGCTAGATCCACAAAAAAACTTCCACAAAACACATCCACAAAATGACTTGTCATTATTTGATTGGTGTATATGGCAATAGTTATCTCTCTTCTTTTTTGTTAAGTCAATCAAACAATGCCAAGTCATTTTGTGGATGTGTTTTGTGGATGTTCTTTTGTGGGTCTAGCAATTCTCTATATCCAAACACACGAGATGGATCTTGTAGGTTATAATATGCTATAAATGGATAATCAATTAAATAAACAAATAAAAGGCATTCAATGTTTTTTCAACTATTATTCTGTCATCCTACTAACCTACTACCCAGTCAAATACGTAAACTACTTACCAGAATATTTATGGCTTTTAAGATTTGAAATGTAAACATTTATTTGTATTTATTTTTTCGAATAATCAAGACAAGCTAGTGTGAACTGATTCATTACGGATAATGTTTAATTATTTATCATGTTTTTCAAAAGAAAAAGAAACACAAGCCATTCAAAAAAAAAAAAAAAAACGTACACCATTCATGATGTTTGTAACTTTCAATTGTTTACGTTTTGATTTTGATTATGATCAACCTATAACTATACTCTCAAATTCCAATGAATTTTGGTTTTAGTGAACTTAATTAATAAATTTGGTTTTGGTTTAGACTAGTTTTTATTGTAACAATTATCATCATCTTCACATCTATATCACATCACCATTCAATACACTATTAAACCCATCATTTTTATCTTTTATAGTCACCATCAAACAAAAAATATAAAAGTACATCACTTCTTTATACAAACAAATCTTACAATATACCCCACACACAATCACAAACCATAAATAACAATAAAATATCCCACTTTCTTGGTTTGCACTAAGATGGTGTAAACCACCACTATCGTACACAAAGGTGGTGGTGGTGGGTTGCTTATATGGTGTTTCACGCGCCAAGGGTGAAGTGATGGTGGTGCACCACCAATCATAAAAATTAGTCTTAAATTGAAAACAATCCCAATTTACTTCAAATCGTGTTACTTTTTCTTTATTGTGAGTCGTCAATAAATCATCCGGTTGTCTAGTAGTAAACAACTAATAAAAACTAAAGCAAATGATGATATTGCATATAATGATGTTGTTTAAGTATATTATGTAAATAGAGATTAAGAGTGGATTGAGGTGGTTATTTTGTTTGGTTTTCGTGTTGACTGGTAAGGACCCAAAGATATGATTAATAATCAAGAGTTTAGATAACATTCAAACAAACCATGTGTGTGCGTTTTTTACTGTGTGAAACAATGCAATTTGGGTTGTGACGACGTCACCTCGGGGTTGTAAGGTTGTCAGCTTGCCGCCTATTAGGGTTTCATTTTGTCAACCACCTTAGTGTGACGGTGTCAAATGCCTTCTGACGTCGTCTTGTTGCTGGAGTTGTCATTTTTCTTCGTTTTTTGTCCAATCGAGCCCAAGACTTGTACTTTTCCAGCATATATTTTCCCAAGTATCTAAAAATCAAAAAGTAAATTGGTGCAATACATGATCAAATATGCACGAGTTCAAGGCTAAGTGACCCGTTGAAAGCGTATGAAATTACACCTTGATGCATTGTGTAATGTCAGTGTAGCATAGGGTGTTTAAGCCTTTTCAAGTTTTAAATTTATATTTAGCCGACTTATTACTAAAACACACACTTAACGAGCAGTGTACCCGATCAATATGTATATAGTGGTAAGTAGAGTGTCGAACACTAAGAATGAAACATAATATCTAGTTGATTTAATCAATATTTTAATATCTAAGTTAGTTTTACAATCTAATATAATAAAACGGGGGTTTAGCCTGAGAGACTAACACAGATTTAATTTAATCATCAAAGTAAAATTAATGAGAACGAATCAGTGAATATCAATCACGTACACAAATAGATAAAATAAACACGTAAGAAGACTTGTCCTTATAATTAAGTAGCTTGTCACTTGTTTTATTGCTAGTTTTATATGATGAGTACCATAATCTAATCTGTCTCGTTGGATCCTAATTATCGGCGAGTAAACTCTTAATGATTACTTATGTTTATCCTACCTTCTAGACACTAGATAAGCACGCGAGGAACAGGTATGGTAGCCCAAAAGACTCAACTAAACACAGAGGTTATCAATGCACAAATAAAAGTCACCAAAAACATCATCATACAAACTTTAATCGATGGGAAAGCAATTTTAAGGGGAGCTATATGGTGGTCACAAGCCCATCAATCCTGATTGATTAAAGCTTACTAATACAATAAACAAAACTACTTAATGAATTATACACATGCAGGAGCTTATTCGACTGAATTCGTCTCCTTAGGGTTTTTCTTCACACAAAACTTGTATCTGTCATGGGGTATTTATAGTTTCTGTCTGAGGGATCGATGCGGCGCATGTAGATGACAGCTGTGGCGCATCTACTTAACTTCGCATGGGGTCCAAAATTATTATATTCTGGAATATTCGTACACCACCTTTAGATGCGGCGTAACTTGTTTCTCTATGCGGCGCATGTTCTTTAACGTCTTGGATAGTATCTTTCGTTGACCAAAGTTTCATATGCAGCGCATGTTATAATTAGATGTGACACATTCTTCAACATCAGGCAATGGTCTTCGAATTCATCTAAGTATGATGTTGCGGCGTATCTGTTGAGAGTGATACGGCGCATCTATTGAATTTTAGTAGACTTTTCAAATATTGATCATTTAGCTCCATAATTCGTCCAATAACATTAACTTTCACCAATTGCTTGTTTTTACCTGAGAATTACTAAAGTAAACATTAAAGCACCAATTCTCATACAAAACAATATAAAACAAGTCAATTAAATAGGATAAATGATGCTAATAAAATGTACTTATTTGATCTCATCACACCTCATCCGCAAACAAACTTGCATCCTTGCTAGGGTAGTCAATACTGATCATAGCTAGCCCTTCTTTCGTTGGAAACTCAAAAACTATTATGATGGTTAAGACATTCATGCTCAACTTCTATATGTTATACTCGGATTTTGACTTGTAAATATGAAATTCTGACATGTTTGTCCTTGACAGTGGGTATGTCCTGACTGTGAGCTTCAAAGTTATTATGCCTGTGAGGTAAGTTCTTTCTCCTGGTGTGATTGATGGCCTGAGACTACTCCTGACGTGCTCTGGTAGCTTAGTGAAACACTTCTAACACATTATGTTGACTAAGCTACTTTCATCCATGTATACCCTGCTCACTATGGATGAAGTTATTTTTGTCATAATGGCGACCGGATTTGGTGATGGAATGAAAGCATCCCATGGGATACCCTATGATGGTGCTCGTTAACTTTCAATAGTTTTACTTATTTTGATTCCCTACTACCATGATTGGATCATGTGAATGTGGCTTGCTACCTCCTCAAGAGCATTGTTGGTTGTTTTCTTTGAAGCATAGACAAGGAGTTCATGCTTACCCTGATTGATGGATTTTTAGATTAACTTTTTTTAGTTCGGGCATACATTGGTATCGTGACCATGATCATTGTGAAATTTTCAAATAGCCTTTCAATTTTTTTGCTACTGCTGGAAGTGGGTGTGGCCTAATCCAGATATCAAAAACCTTTCTTGAGATGAGAATCTTTGATGGTGTTTTTGACATGGCCTTGATGAGGTTATTTCGTGCTTCAATACATTTCGCGTATCACTTCTGTCTCTGTCTCTTCCAGGGTGATCGTACTTTGGTCTTAACCTGTTTCCTTGATTACCTGTGTCGTTGTCTAGACGTCGTTCCTTGGGTGCATATCCGCTTTGGCATTTAGCATACAACTTCATTCCCTTGATACATTCTCTTTCTAGCTCGATACATTCCTTTAGGTTTTTGGTGGCCCAAGACCAAGTTCCTTTGAGAACTGACCCTTGATCATGCTTACTACTGAAGCTCTGGTGAGTTGCTGGTTACCAAGATCTGGTATCTTCATTTTTTTGTGTTGAACCGTTTAGTGAGTTCTTCGAATGATTCATTAATTCCTTGTCATAACAGTTGTAAGTCAATGAAGTTCCCTGTGTAATTCCACATTGGTTGAAAGTTGGAGAGGAACTTATCCTTCATGTCTTTCCAACCTGAGATTCTATGTTTGGCCTGGATTTTGAACCATGAAACTGCCGAGTCGGCAAGAGTTTGTTGAAACATGTGACAAGCTATAGGGTTGTTCCATGTACAAGTCTTAATTGCTCCTTTGAATATCAACGCATGATTAGGTCATCAGGGAGTTCGTAATTAGATATCTACTAAACAAACTACTCCTTGTCGATTGGTATTGCCCTGAGGTGTTCAGGTGTAGATGAGCTTAAGTGATGTTTTTTTTCCTTCCCCACTATAAGTGCCTTTATAAATAGCCTGACTAAGTGTCCATCCTCATATGGTGGTTGGGCTGGTGGTGGGGTGTGACATGTTTTACCTTGAAAGTGTGTACCAAGTAGTGACAAAAAGGTGTTTCTTTGAGTTGGGCTCATGGTTATGTTAACCTGTGAGCTGGTGTTAGGTGGTAGCGTACTCTGAATATTGGATACATGGGGTATTTGGAGGAGTGTAATTAGGTGGTCGTATGTTTACATGAGAGTCAACCATTGTTCTTTATCTTGTCATTTGTTTCTTGTGAGCTAATACCCCTGGCGCAACCTAGATGTATTGTTGCCTCTCCTCTTACTGAACCCTGGCAGCCAATTAGTTGCTTGACACTGGAGTATGAAAATCTTACACCTGGGATTGAACCCTGGAAATGTCTGCACTACTCTAACCTCTATGCTCTTGAACCGGCCTGACTTGTGCAGCTGACCTGGGGACTCGTTGCTCTTTCTAAAACCATGAGGGGCCTTCTTGGAAAAGTGTTGCATGCAAGCCGACGTGGTCGTGTGTTGCATGCACTTCCCCTGATGATCCTCTTGTAAAGTCTCTTGCTGAGTGGTAAACATCATTTGGCAGCAGATGTTGACCCTCCTCAGTGTAAGTGAGATCTTTCACCTGGACTGGTCCGAGGTGGTTGTTGTTTATTTAATAAACCAAAGGTTGTGGGGGTTGTTCACCAGACATGTTGAGCTAAAACTAGTTAAGAAAAAAAAATATGTTTGTTTAGGTGATGACGACGTGTAGTACGGATAGCAGGCTTACTAAGCCTGAACTACGCTATACAACCAGGCCTGGACTATATTATATAATTGGGCCTGGATAACATTACGCATGACTGGGCTCTGACCCAACAAACAAACTGGATATGACTAAAGCCCAAGCCACGAGCAAGGTACAGTCAAGAGACATACAGGACGTGTACGAACCACTTAAGCAGCTCTCCCAAAGTACGCTCGCGGTCCGACCCACGGTCCGAAAAGCGACCCACGTCCGTAATCATCGATTAAGCTACGGATCCTTGCCCGAAAGGGTCCCTTCTCGGCCACTACAACAATATGTGAAATACTAGGAAGCCCTAGATTTTTGACTACCTATAAAAGGTGACCTCAGTACACACTCTCACTTTCTCACTAATTCCAACACACATATATTTCTCTGACAACATGAGTACTTACTCTCACGCCGGAGCTTAATCGTGGGGTCCGTCCCCATGATTAGGCTAATGGCTTACCTTGGTTTGTGCAGGGATTCAATCTACTACTTGGATTAGTGCATAAGTCACACAGCGGACAATCCATCAAGGACGGCCTAGCGCGGACTAAGCCCAATCTTAACCCAACCACACTATTTGCACTAACAAGTTTGTGCCATCCGTGGGACCCAGTGCACAACTGCTTTTCTGAAAAAATACTCACCACGAGTAAATAATCCAGCGGTATCCTTTCCACGTCAACATCTTACTTGCGGAAAACGATGAGGAAAGTCGAAAAGTTGAAAGGTTAAACCAAATCAATACCTGATGTGGTCCCCCGGGGGCCCGATCATAACCATGACCTCCAGTCACAGACGGATTTGAATGAGAAAGGTTATCAAAAGAAAGTTCCCCGGAACCAACCCAAAGGTAAGCAGGCGTGTTCAAGCTCTGAAGCGAATCGGCAACACCTCGAGCCAGACATGCTTAGCATAAATAAAGGCTCAAAACGAAAATTGCAGAACAAAACAACATTTGAGAAGACGCAGAATGGAATACAAAGCGGGCCACAGAACGATGAAAAATCCACACGCTCATACCCACATAATCATACACAGCAAACACACCGTTGTGCTTAAAGAGAAGCTGGAAAGAGTAACCATGATACGCGACTTAAGGGAGTCAAATCCGACTCCAAAAAGAGCGACAAGGTATTCTCTCAAAGCGCAAGAGTAAACGACGGGAGTGTAACGCAGCGGCCGGTATGCAGAAAGTTGATCCGCTCAACTCAAATATCTGCAATGCCAGATTGTTAGAAAGATTATATATGCCAGGTCATGTTAAATGGTTCAACGAGAGTACGGACTCAATGAATCACCTCCAATTCTTCCAAGAAATAGCGCGAGTACAACATTGGGACATACCTACTCAATTTCACATGTTTAAATCCACACTCTACGGGCTTACCCGGGTCTGGTTCAATAGTGTCCCTCCCGAATCCGTGAACAGCTACCACGAATTGCAGATAGCATTCTTCCAGGCTTTCCCTGAACACAAAAGACCTTCCAAAAATAGTGTGGAACTTCGCAAATACAAGCAAAGAGAGGGCAAAGAGAGGGCAAGTTCGTAAGAGAATACGTACGAAGGTTCCAAAGGGTAGGGGGATGTAGGAAAGGAACATGGGAAAATACAAAAAATGTCTGAATTCGCACGCGGGTCATCTGACACAAAGTCAGTACGACACCCCTAAAAACCGGGGTAATAGGGAACGTCATACTTGATCCTGCAAATACAAAGGTGGCGCACAGACCAAGAAAGATTACGGAGAAATACCAGGCTAATACTAGAAGCTAGCAAAAATAAGCTAGGTAATAAATGCAAGGTAGATACGTTGAATAGCTGTTAAAAGGAAACGAGGAATGAGAGTTTTGGGCATAAAGTAAAGCTCGCATTACAATACAAACCTCTATGGCTAGAAAATCGCGATGCGGCATACAGCCTCCTGGAATGCACCATGATTTTACTCTGCTAGCCACCTCTATAACGAAGCAGCTTCGGTATCATAAAGTAAAACTCAAAAGAACCATAAACTGACAAAGTTTTGAAATAACTCCAGTGACAGATCAAAATGTGGAAAACTAGAAAGGGGGGGGGGGGGGGTTGAATAGTTTTACGTCTTTTTAATTTATTATGAAAACCTTTGTTTCTAAATATTGATTTGAGTTTATACAATTGTTTGTTTGAAAAACCTTTGATTAGAGTTTAGTATGAAAACAACTATATGATCTATTATATGTGTCCTTTTAGGTTTGTTATAAAAACTTGTTTTTGAAAACTTTGTTTGCTTTAAAAAGTTTAGATTCGATATTATGTGAATTCAAGTCTTGCAAAATATAAACAATTATAACTAAGTACTAAAACAATAATAAGATAAGTAAATAAGTAAGAGATGGAAAGATCGAACCGCGAGACAAGAGATTTATAGTGGTTCGGCTACAAGGACACCTTCCTTGCCCTACTCCACTCCCCGAGCACCTAACTCGAGAGTTTTCTTCACTATGTCAACAAACTCCCTTATGGCGGAGAAAACCTTACACACCAATTATCACACCATTTCGTCACACCTTTTTCACAACTTCTACACAACTTCTTCACAAATACTTCACAACTTCTCACACCTAAGCACTACCTAATCACACTACTTCTTCTTTACACCTATACTACTTGCACACCACAATCAAATCACAACTTCTCTACCTACACACCTTACTAGCCTAACTCCATTTGCTTACTACTATCTAACCAATATTAACAACTAATACACAAATGGATGAATACTATACAAGTCATGATACACAAACAACTTGGATGTGGAGGTCACAACAAGTTGTAATACTTCTTGTCTTGAAGGATTGACGTATTCTTCTCTTGCACTTGAAAGGTTGAAGCTTGAATCAATTGGAAATAAAAGCTTATGATTATATGATCAAAGGGTTTAAGAGAATGGTATATAAGATTTAGATCAGAAAGTTTATAGTACAAAAGGTAAGGAAAAATGCCATATTTGGGCCAGTATTTATAGGGAAAAAAATACTGTTTGGGAGCGTGGCCGGTCCACTTAACTAGGGGCCGGTCCCCTTAATAATTAAGTGGGCCGCCTAGTATAATTAAAGGGGCCGCCCAAAATTTTTTTCCAGAACTTTTGTCTTTTTAAGGGGAAGGTTTTTCCTGAAGAATATAGCCGTTTTTTGAGTAGAAATTTGAATTCAAAATATTTATTTTGAATAAAATATTTCTTTATAAATACAAATACATTTTGTATAAGTTTAATAATGTTTGTCCCACTTTATAAAAAATGTAAGGTTTGTAAAAATAAAAAATTAAGTGATTTAGAAAATATTCATTTGATCATAAAATGCATTAGGCATTTTGTTTATTCATACCTTAAGTGATTGATTTGTTAAAATGAATATTTACTACTAAATACTTGTTTACGTCATAATCTTTTAGTTTAATTAGTTTACATTTTGTGATTATCAAAACGTAGAGATATCGAGAAATATTAATAACGTTTTTAGGCATTATTTATATAAACACAAAAACCTCTCTCCGGCTCTCTCGCCAAGACAACGCGCATGCCACCTAAACAAAAGTCCGAAGGGCCAAAAAATGTTGAGAGGAAAGGATCACAGGAACAGAGGATAAGTGTACCTTCCCAAGACGCTAAGAGGGCAGGAGAAGTACACCTTACATCAAATCAAACAGACTAGAGGGTACTTAGACTACATAGCCAGGCACATGCCAACAAGCTGAGTCATTAAGAACATTAGATGCAAACACGAAACACAACATTGAAATCCTCCCCTATAAAAGGCTACCACATAGAGGACGGAAGAACAACCAACATACCACTTGAAGTAGCACAAAGATAACGATAAAGGAATGAAGAGCAATACACCAATGTACACATTCTACCCTTCAAATGTCTGCCCAAACAATGTCCACATAAAGCATACAACCTCAAAAAAGGTACGAAGGCAGAATATGATCATCCGAAGATCAAGAAAACATCCTTAAATGACCACTAATAAAAATTAGTCATTTTTAAATGACGACTAATAACAAAAAACCATAATGCTCTAAAGAAGCCCGCCACTCAAACACCTTCCCGTCCCACAGTGGGACGTTCTTTTGCCCAAGACGGTAGGCTTCAAACCGTTCTTGTGCCGAAAGGTGTCTCAATAAGACGACTAATGTGTTCCGAAAGCTTTAAATTTATAATAATGAATTTTACCGATTCTTTTAATTCAAAACACACGGGTAAAAGTATAACCCTCGTTTATAGTAAAGAGTTTTGGTAAGACCAGGTCATTCCACAGGGACTGAGATTACTCTTATATATCAATTAACTAATCAAGATGATTTAGAAAACTTATGCAAATGTTTTACGGTGAAATTCAAGTATGAGACAAATATGATTACTTGGATAGTTGCTATAATTCAGTGATGGTATATGATAATGATCTCAGTGGTTTAGTAAGTTCAAAAAATGAGTAGTTGTTTTCGTCAAAATAACGTTTCATCAGTTAACGAATTTGATTCAAGACTTATGTCTGCTAGTCCTCAAACAGATGGTTAACAAGTTTAAAAAATTGTTGCAATGTTTAAAACTCTATTGTTTATTTCAATACAAAAGCGATTTCTCCTTCAATTGATCAACATACATAGACATATGTTAAAAACCATAAAATACTAATTGAATCTGTCGATCCTTTTCCAATTAGAAATTATAATCAAAGAGATAAACAATGGTGATAAGTTTAGAACATAACAAGATTATAACATAAACAGGAAATCAACAAGAGATCATAACCACAACCATACACTTTATTATATTAACATATCCAAGCAACCATAAGGAGTTTAGCCTAACATGGCTTTAACAAACAAGCTTACAGTGATAATAACATTTGAAATGATCAATGTGCTTCTGAATTAATGTAATGAAAAAGCTACCGTCACTAGCGATCACCACAATAATATCTAAGAAGTATTTCAATGCTTTTAAAGGATCTTGGATTTCACTTTAGCACTCCAATGATTGGATTATGAGAGAGAGTGAATATCAGAACTTTATTGGTTGTTGGGATGAGATGTTTCCTGAAAATGAGGCGAAATGAGGCTCTATTTATAGGCATGGAGAAGTGGCCAGGCACTGAAGTACGTCGCTTTTGAGGAAAAGGCCGGCGGGCTTCACACTGAATGTCGGCAATCTTGGAGAATAGTCACGACAACCTTCAATAGTTTTTTTGGCGCCAAAGGGTCATTATTAATGCTGAAGGCCGGCGTACTTAAGATATAAGATCGGCGCACTTGAGACAAAAGCTCGGCGCTCTTTTCACTTAGAATAGGCTTTATCAAAAGATTATCTTGGATTTGTACATTTTACCTTGGATCTTGAAGTTCTTTGTCTATTGGACCTGAAATGTATTTTCATGCAATTAAGTATCGAAAGTCCTTATAAATCATATAGAAACTGACAAATAACGCTATATAAAATATGTATAATTCGAGCGTCATCAACTACCCTCCACCCTACCAATACGGCCACTACTAAAGCCACCGGCCTGGGCCAGGAAAAATCCGACCTGGCCCACAAAGTTCAGAGCGGAGATCCTTGCTCCTGAATAACGAACGGACAATGGGAACCTGGTGACCATCAAGGTTCACGTTGAATCTCCGTGCGGCAATAGGCCGGAATGGTCTAACGGCTAATTGAGCATGGCAGCCAAATGAGGAAAAGGGTCACAGGAGGACAGAAGAGGAAGATAAATGTGGATAAGAGCATGCGTTGGTGAGGAGGGATGCAAACGAAAAATCAGGGGCGATCCGTTTCTGAAACATGCCTCTGGTCATTCGAAACCCTCACTACAATGCCAAGCAACAAAGGATGAATAATGCCTTCACCGTTGTTGCTGACTAGAGCGGACCCAAAGTTGCTAGATTACGGGCTAAAGGTACTTTACCTAGCCCGGCCACCAACAAGAGTTAAAACGACGAATCGACATATAGCCCCCAGTCGCTGGAACCGGGCGCATCGACTGAGGCTTGCTGGTACATGTCCATCGGCTTGACGGGCTTCTTTGTTAGAATCTGCAAGTACCATATGACATCCTCACTACAACGGGCATCTAAGGAATTGTGGAAAACTAGAAGGGGGGTTGAATAGTTTACCGATTAAAATCTTTTTAACTTGTTAAGTTAGCTTTGAAACTTTCCGTTTGATCAAAGATATATACACAAACACAATATATAACATGCAAGTAAGTGAAAGAAACGATTAAACCACAACACGAGTATTTATCGTGGTTCGGCTACAAGGACTCTTTTTCCTTGCCCTACGTCCACGCCCCGAGTATCCAACTCGAGAGTTACTTTCACTAGTCAACAAGCTCCTTTCACCGGCGGAGAAAACCTTACACGTCGCTTATACTTTTACCGACATAAAGCTAGATGTCGAGTTCTTTACCAAGGGTACAACCACTCCCGTTAGTTCTTTTACAAGGGTACAACTACTCCCGATACACTTTGTATTTTGAGGACTAAAATACTAACCGATCACTATTGAAAATACACAATCAAATGAAGTGTAAACTACACAAGTATACACAATGATAAGCTAACAAGTCTTGCAACGTTGTGTTGAATACTTGTTACTTTTAATGAGCTCGTGAATCTCTTTGATACAAAAAGAAACTTCACATATGAAATGTTAAAGAGTTAGATGAAAGAATGAATGTGTGTGTGTAAAATATGATGTGGAGTGATAAGCCAAAATTCAACTTGTGGCTTGGTATTTATAGCAAAACCTTCTGCAGGTCTGGCGGATTAGGCGGACCCCTCAGAAGGGTTCCGCCCGTGTAACCCCAGGGTACCGCCAGGCTTGCAGTTGGTTTTGCAATAAATCTTGCAAACCAAACAAGGTCACATCTCATTACTCTTTGCAAACCGAACAATGTCACATCTCATAATATCAAGTCAAACACTAAACTTGCAAGCAACCACTTAGTAAGTCAAACACATTTCTTTCCATAAATGTATAATGACAAAACTTGCCATAAATGTGATGTGACAATTCTATTTTAAGAAATAAAAAGTGTTGTGTTTTATGAAATGTAAAATGTAGCAAAAGTCTAGTTTATGCAAGTCTTTAAAACTAAGATTATGTTTTACTTAGAAACTAAAGTTTACATTTGTCATTAACAAAACTTAGCGAAGATCGTAAAATATAAATAACGTTTTTAGGCGATATTTGTATTAACAATCTCCCTCTTTTTGTTGATGACAAAACATAAACTTTGTTTTTAAGTAACTCACAAAATCTTGGTTTTTAAGACTTAAAAAAAATTAATATTAAACTTGTTTTACTTAAGTTATGAAAATCATATTAAGTTTTGAAAGTTTAATATATTTCTCCCCCTTTTTGTCGAAACAAAAAGTAGAGTAACGAAGCGAAAATGCACTTGCTCCCCCTTGCTTGTTACTCCCCCTAAAAGGAGTGCCAAGATGGGAAACATGGATTTTGATCCTACAAAAAAAATGGTTAGTTGGTGATATATATTAGCCAAGCTTGTAGTTACCACACACATTGCAACCACAATGACAACACAAAAATGATCAACCAACAATGCACGAAAGTAAGTAGAAAGAAAAAGCATTCCAAGTAAAATTTTGACTTTTAAAAGTCAAAGGACAAGAAATGGGAAATATTCTTCTACTTCTAAAAACTTAAAAAATAACCAAGAAAAAAATAAAAGCCTAGTTTCCTATATTGGGGCAAACGGCCTCTAAAGGTTGTCTAGGATTTGTTTGGGTGGGAAAGAGCATCCAAACGTTCTATGACATGTTGGAATGCAAACCGGGTTTCATCTTGGAGATGGTGAAGCAACGTTTTGATGCTTGCACCCATTTGCTCACGATTTGAGCAAACATGGGGATGAGTGGGTGGAAATGGGTTGGTTTTGGTTTCTTGGTTTGAGGGTTGGTTGGTTTGTGGTTCTTGGGTGGATGATGGGTTTGGTATTGAGTCAAGCAAGGTGGTTTGAAATTCCATTGCTTGATGGAGGTGGTTCTCAACCATGCTTTGTATATCCTCATATGAGGGAAAGAAAGATTCAAAGGTTTGGGCTTGAGAATGTGGTGGAGTTGGGTGATCATGGTTTTCAAAGTTTGGTTCTCCATAAAGAGGACCATGGATGTCATTGTAGATGGGGTGAAACAACAATGGTTTGGGTTAATGGTATACTTGTTGTGGTGGTTGGGTGTGGTTAAAAAGCTAATTTTGGTCAAGAATTGACCTTGGTGAAAAAGGTGGTGGTTGTGAAGGTCTTGGTGGAAGATCATTTAGATCTTGGACAAAAGGGTGTGGTGATGTGGGAGGAGACCCAAATAACTCCATAGGTTCAATTTTGGGTAATGGTGATGGTGATGAAGTTTTGGATGGTTGGGTTGGAGCACTTGGTGGAGTTGGGTCAATGGGTGTTTAGTAGGTGGTGGAGTGAGCTCATTTGGTTCATTGGTTGATGGAGATGGAGATGCAAGGTTCAAAAAGTGTTCATTTTTTATAGGTGAGGTGAATTCATCCGAAGATGAGGAGCTTAGGTTGATGGGTTGATTAGACCATAGTGGTTTAACACTTATCCGGGCGGTTTTCCGGATGGGTCGTGATGGTTGAGAGGTGATTGTTGACTTAGTCATGGTGAAAAATGGTTTAGAAGTTCAGAAATTGTGGAAAGGATGTGTGATTTGATAGTGTTTAGGATGGCTTAATTTATAGTGTTGAAGGATTGTGGAAAGGAGTGTTTGGATTTGATGTTAGTCCATACAAAAAAGGAGGTTTCTAATGATTTGGAAAACTAATTGTGGTTGTCATATCATGGAAGTCAATCCAATGAAAATGGTGAAGTGAGAAGACAAGTTTTGCACTAAATGCTTAGTGGTTTTGGTGGATTTGTTGGAGTATAAATCTCAGAAATTTCAAGGATCCTTTAAAAGGGTTCCTTCCTTTATGTGTGAGGGGTCCTTGAGGTTGTTATGGTAAATTTTGAATTTTGGCGGGAAATGGTTTTGGTTAAGTTTATGGAAGAAGAAGTACCCTATTATGCTAAACATATTGCAAGAAATGGGTTTCTACCTAAAAGGATTAGATTTTGGTGTTTGGATGTTGAATTGTTGAAAATAAAAACAAAAATTCTGCAGGCTTCTGGCGGCTCCCTAAGAATACACAGGCGGAACCCATTTGAGGGTGTCGCCTGGTCCGTTGGGCCATTAATGGGATTCCCAGAAATTGCACTGGCGGAACCCAATTTCGGGTACCGCCAGAGCTCCAAAAATAGGCAGTCCGCGTTTTTGACCAGCGAGACGATTTTCAAAATTTTCGAAAACTCCTAAAATCAAAAATATAATGCATATCTGGTTAGAAAATGCAAAAATTGAACATGCAAACACTCATATCATATGACTTTGACCGGGGGCTAGCGATATTCACTAAACTTAGTGAAAATATTATAAGCTTGAAAATTTGACAACTTGCTAAAAGTTGTCTTCCTGCATCAAAGTTAGATGAAACATGTTCCAAATAGTATCAAACATTGTACCAACCTACAAGTACATCATAAGCATTGTTTAAACAACCAAATTGGTTCAAATAGCACCTAGTGCCAAACACTCCTACACACCCGCTCTCATTGACGGTCAATCTTGTTCTTGAGCTTTCCAAGGAATCTTCCAAGATTCTTAAACATCCCCTTTGTTTGCTTGAACTCCGCCGACTCGTTTGGAATATCCGGAAGTTGGGATAGGTATTCGAGAGGTGGGAGCCTAAAGTTTGGCAAATTGTCATCTTCACTCATTGAGGAAGACGATGATGAGGACGTTTTCCTTGGGCTTTGTACACTCTCTTATAACTAAGTGGAACAAAGGTGTATGGAATGAGAGTATAGTCAAGACGAAGGCCATTTGGAGTTGGTGGAATGGGTGAGATGAACCTAAAGAGACGGGTCAAGAGCATTCCATACGGCATAGCCGTTGTGCCATGCACGGGAATGTCGGCCATTCTCTTGGCCATGTAGTAGGCAAGGTTGAAAGGTTGCCTAACGAACAAGGAGTAGAGCATGTAGCAAAGGCAAAGGTTGATATGATCTCAGTTTCCTATTGTGCTAATCACATTGGCTCTAAGGACTTCCTCCCATTTCTTGAATTGGGGCTCGAGTTCATTCATCTCCATTCCATATGGGTCCTTTTCGACCTCATTTCCCGAACGGGTTCTCCTAGTGTTGGTGGTCCTAACAAAGAGGTGGTCACGGAGTACATCTTTTGAGACAAGGGGTGTGTCATAAGGATGGATACGGTCTTGGAGGTTGTCAAGAGTTGAGAGAGAGTGTAAGTCGGAATAGAGACAAGTACCACGGTTTGGGACACCTAGGATTTGAGCAAACTCCTCAAGAGTGAAGGAGTATTGATGACTACTAACCCTAAAGTTGATAGACATATGACCATAATCATCCGTGGAGAGGATGGAGGATGCATAGAACTCTAGAATGAATCTAGGACAAATAGGCTCGTCGATATTCAAAAGACACTCAAAGTTGATTATGGCAAATTCGGCGTAAAGGTTTGTGCCTTCTAGGAAAGACGGGTCAATGGTTCTACCCTTATGGACATAGTGTTTTTCTAGGGCTTTGAAAACGTTTACTTGGTTTGGGTAAGACCTTTGGTTTTGTGGTGTTTTGGTAGGTACTTAATTGTGTCCTTATGGTCGTAGTGGGTTAGAGGAGGCATGATGATTCCTAGAACAACAAAATATCACATTTTAGTTTACGTAAACCACTATTATAATGTGGATGTTCTAGTGTGTGCCTATATGAAAACAATGTGGAGGTGCGGTTATCTTGACTCATTTTGATGCTTCAAAATCGTTTTATGCAAGTTTTGTTATAAAACAAAAGATAACCCAAACGCTCCTAGTTCAATGTAGCTTCATTTGAATGTACCCGAAAATACACATTGGTTATGTATTCCCTTTAGCATTCAAGAGACATTATGTAAGTGATGTTTTAAACATAACGTTTTGATTTTGTATTCTCAATGTGAGACGAAAAAAATATTTGTCCTACTTGTGAGAAATTTTTGGAAGGATTTGACATGGGGTGTTTTAGCAAACATGTTTATACTAATTAAGGATGCAATTCCTAACTATGGAAAACATGATTAGTTTTATTAAACACCTAATCTTATGCATGAGTTTTTCAAGTTAATGCATAACCCCAAGTTTTTGTTTTTGTGCAAGAAATAGAATTCCTAGACTCAGATCAGGATTGTAAGCATGTTTAGAATACTTACAATAATGATTGATTTGCAATGTAAATGAATGGAAGACCAAGAATTCGTAGGTATGGATGGATGGTAAAGTGAATAGTAGCAGTTTGGAAGTGGTGGTATGAGATAATGGGTGTTTGGTTTAATATAAACAAAGATTTTGATTCTGCAGGTCGGCGGATACGGCGGACCCCTGGAATAGGTTCCGCCCGTTATGTCTGAGGGTTCCGCCGACCCTGCTGAGAAAAATAGTTATGGATTTGTTTTGATTTTTGTGATTTTTGTCTAATGTCCAGAACTATAATGTAGGTTCCATGAGTCCTAAGCCTAGCCTAAGAAGGTTAAAAGGTTCACGTTTAAGGGGTTTTGTGAGAATGTCGGCTATGTTGTCTTCGGAAGAAACTTTCTCAATTGAGATATTTCCTTTTTGAACGTTGTCACGAAGGAAATGATGACGGATTTCAATATGTTTGGTACGAGCATGTTGAACCGGGTTTTTGCTAAGATCAATGGCACCTTTGTTGTCACAAAGAATTGTGATATCGTTGAGTTGAATTCCGTAGTCGACAAGAGCTTGCTTCATCCAAAGAGCTTGTTGACATGCCTTTCTGGCCGAAACGTACTCGGCTTCCGTTGTTGAGATAGCAAGAGCCGTTTGCTTCTTAGAGAACCATGAGGTGAGACAATGTCCAACAAAAGTACAAATACCACTTGTACTTTTTCTATCGACATAGTCACCGGCATGATCCAAGTCGGCCTACACTATGGTGTCTATTCCCGTTCCTTTGGGATACCATAAACCTAAATGTGTAGTGCCCTTAATATACCTAAAAATCCTTTTAACGGCTTCGAGATGGGTAGTTTTAGGATCTTCTTGAAAACGAGCACATAGACAAACACTAAACATAATGTCGGGTCTACTAGCCGTTAGGTAAAGTAGACTACCAATCATACCTCTATATTTAGTGCTATCTACGGATTCACTTTCCTCATCCTTGGTGAGTTTAGTTTCCGTGGACATGGGAGTTTTGATAGGTTTCGAATCTTCTAGTCCAAATTTCTTAAGCATGTCCTTAATATATTTAGATTGGTTAAAGAAGATACCATCTTCTAGTTGTTTGATTTGGAGTCCTAGGAAAAAGTTGAGTTCTCCCATCATACTCATTTCAAACTCATCATGCATGATTTTTGAGAAATTCACACATAATTCTTGACAAGTTGATCCGAATATAATGTCATCAACACAGATTTGGACTATGATAATATGTGAATCTTTCTTCTTAGTGAAGAGAGTATTATCAACTAAGCCCATGGTATACTTATGGTGAACTAGGAATGTTTTGAGTCGATCATACCATGCTTTTGGAGCTTGCTTAAGTCCGTAAAGAGCCTTTTTAAGTTTGTAAACATGATTTGGTTTTTCAAAATCGATGAAGCCCGGTGGTTGAGCAACATGCACTTCTTCATTAATGACTCCGTTTAGAAATGCACTTTTGACGTCCATTTGAAAGAGTTTAAAATTGTGTGCACATGCATATGCAAGTAAGATTCTAATTGACTCGAGCCTAGCAACCAGAGCAAAAGTTTCATCGTAGTCAATGCCTTCTTGTTGGTTATATCCTTGTGCAACTAGCCTAGCTTTGTTTCTAGACACAATTCCATTTTCATCCATTTTATTACGAAATACCCATTTTGTTCCAATTATAGTTTGACTCTTTGGTTGAGGAACTAATGTCCATACGTCATTCCTAACAAATTGGTTTAACTCTTCTTTTATTGCAATTACCCAAGACTCATCTTTAATTGCTTCATTAATATTTTTAGGTTCAATGGTTGACACGAAACAAAAGTAGTTGCTTTCATTTTGAACTTTAGACCTTAGTGTTCTTTCGTTAATATTGCCAATGACACCATCTAATGGATGACTTTTAGATTCTTTGACATTGACAAGTTCTTTGTTAAATAGTTCATCTTCTTTGTCATCACTTAAAATTTCTTGATTTTCTATTGCTTGGCTTTCAACTAAGTCATCATCTACCAAAGGTGATGTCTTAGAGGGAGGTGGACTCTCGTCAAATGTTACGTTCAACGATTCCTCGACTCTTAAGGTTTCTTTGTTCAAAACAATGTATGCTTTACTATTTTGTGAATATCCAAGAAATACACCTTCATAAGACTTTGGGTCAAATTTGGTGAGATAATCCTTGGTGTTAAGAATGAAACATTTACTCCCAAACAATCTAAAGTATCCTAATGTAGGCTTTTTACCTTTATATAGTTCATAAGGAGTTTTATTCAAAAATGGTCTAATTAAGACTCGATTTAAAATGTACGTTGATGTGTCAACGGCATTACACCAAAACTTTTGTGGAATGTTTTGTTCATTAAGCATTATTCTACTCATCTCTTGCAATGTCCGGTTTTTACGTTCTACTACACCATTATATTGAGGAGTACGTGGAGCCGAAAAGTTATGAGTTATACCATTATTATCACAAAAGTTTCCAAATTGAAATTCATTATCAAATTCACGACCGTGATCCATTCTAATAGACACAATATTAGACCCTACTTGATTTTGAATTTTCTTACTTAGAATCTCAAATTTATCAAAAGCTTCATTTTTACTTTTCAAAAATTTTGTCCAAGTATATCTTGAGTAATCATCAACTATGACCAAAGTGTAGAAGTTACCTCCATAACTTTGTATAGCGGATGGACCAAATAAATCCATATGCAAAAGTTCTAGACACCTAGATGTAGAAACCAAGTTTTTAGCCTTATGGCTATTATGGACTTGTTTACCGACTTTGCAAGCATCACAAAAGTGTTGGTCATATTTCAACTTAGGTAGGTTTCGAACTAAGTCTTTGGAGGAAAGGTTTTGGATTAGTCTCATGTTAGCATGTCCTAAACGTCTATGCCATAAAGTTGAAGATTCATCTAATGAGGTAAGACAAAGTTTGTCTCTAGATGTTGGATCCATCTTCATGACATATACGTTGTTCTTAAGGACACCTTTGGCTATGGTTATACCATCTTTAAGTATTTTACTTCCGTTTTCACTAAAAAGAACATTATACTTATTACGACAAAGTTGACTAATACTAAGGAGATTAAAACCTAAGTTATCAACATGAGCTACATCATCAATAAAAATGGAGTCATGAGAGATTGTACCTTTTCCGATGATTTTGCTCTTAGCATTACTACCAAACGTAACATTACCTCCGTCACATTTGTGATAAGAAGTGAAGAGGCTTTTGTTACCCGTCATGTGCCTTGAACAACCACTATCTTTAATCCATTCATCCGGTTCCAAACAAACTTTGAGGCACACCTATTTTATGAAAAACACTCAAACATTTGGTCCCCAATTTCTCATGGGTCCATTTTGGTTAAGCATACCATTAACTTGTTCCAGGTATGAAAATAGAGTGTAAGGGTTCCATGGCATGTGATTTGGAGTTTGGTAATGTCTAGGAGTGTTTTGGTTCAAAACATGTTGGTAGTTTGGTCGAGCGTTAAAGTTGCTCTTTGGAAAGGGGCGTTTGGGAATTGGAGTCTTAGGTCTTGGTTGAGTAGTTTTAGCTCTAAATTCATTTTTACTAAATCCTACTTCAGTTTTAAACACAGGTTTTGTTCCATTTTTGTATGTAACTTTAACAAATTTTGAACGATCCGATGTGGATGGAGTTACTGCTGCAGCAGACCTGGCGGAACCTTCGGGTCCAACGGGCGGAACCCTGGATTGGGTTCCGTCTGATCCGCAGGCTGCTGTAGCAATTTTGTTTGTTTCTTGTGCAATCTTTTCTTGTTTCGTTTGAACCTTTGAAGTTTCTATTTTCGTAAATCCTAGTCCTGTTTTATCAAAGGGTGACTTTTGAAGTTTCATAATTTCATCCGCACAAGAAATACTCTTATCGAACTTCTTAAACTTTGTGGTTTGTTTTATTAGATCATTTTGAGTAATTTTGAGTTTCTCAACTTCTAGTTTAAGCTCTTCACATGATTTGCAATATGTGTCAATACCTTTACTCTTTTCTAATCTCTTAGCTTTTCCTTTTAACTCATAAACTTCATTTTCTAAAAACTCCTTTTTAGTTTTCAAAAATTTATTTTTGTTTATGATTTTTAAGCTCAATTCACAAAGTTTGTTATATTCTTTTTGTAAAGTGTCATCATCAATAGAGGAGTAAGATGAGTCGGAGAATACCTCATTTGAGTTGTGAGCCATGAGAGCAATATCATCATTCTTTGGCTCATCGTCATCTCCTTCATAGTCACTCCAAGCACCACCCACAAAAGCTTGTTGAGGTTTGCTCTTGGGTGGTTTTGGACATTCTCCTACAAGATGACTTGTGTCTCCACACCTATAGCATTTTCTTTCAACCTTTCCTTTCCTATCATCACGATCTTTTCGGAAAGTTTTCTTATCATCTCTAGGTTGCCTTACAAACTTTCCTCTTCTACGAAATAACTTCTTGAAGTCTCTAACGGCCATAGCATATTCCTCATCATCACTATCCGAAGTAGATTCTTCATCATCACTTGATTGGACTCTAGCTTTCAAGGCAATGGACTTAACTTTTTCTTTCTTGCCTCTAACTAGTTCCGAATCTTTTTCCATTACCATTTCATGAACTTTGAGGTTTCCAATTAGCTCATCAAGTGACATGCTTGAAAGATCTTTGGATTCTTCAATTGCCGTCACTTTTGCTCTCCACTTCGGATGGAGTGCTCTAAGAAATTTCCTGACAAAGTTCTTACTACAAAAAGATTCATCAAGTGCTTTAAGGGAAGTAATAATAATATTAAATCTAGCAAAAGTATTATCAATAATCTCATCTTCGGAAATAACAAATTGTTCATATTGTTGAACAAGAAGATCAATTTTGTTATCTTTAACTTGTGAGTTTCCTTGATGAGTGACAATTAAAGATTGCCAAATATCTTTGGCGGTTTTACACAAAAAGACTCTTTCATATTCTTTCTTAGGCAAAGCGTTGTAAAGCATCATTTTAGCTTCATTATTTTTACCAATTAATTTCTTTTGATCATCATCTTTAATGTTAGTAACTACGTTATCACCATCAATAATTATATACCACAAATCTATATCTTTAGATTTCACGTAAGTTTCAAAACGGTTTTTTCAATATATAAAACCATTTGCTTCAAAGAGTGGTGGTCTTTGCATAGATTGCCCTTCTTTGTAATTTTCAAAATCCATGGATCGTTTCAAGTTTTAAAACATAATATATTTTAAAAGCTTGAGTAACGTAGCTCTTGATGCCAATTGTGGAAAACTAGAAGGGGGGTTGAATAGTTTACCGATTAAAATCTTTTTAACTTGTTAAGTTAGCTTTGAAACTTTCCGTTTGATCAAAGATATATACACAAACACAATATATAACATGCAAGTAAGTGAAAGAAACGATCAAACCACAACACGACTATTTATCGTGGTTCGGTTACAAGGACTCTTTTTCCTTGCCCTACGTCCACGCCCTACATCCACGCCCCAAGTATCCAACTCGAGAGTTACTTTCACTAGTCAACAAGCTCCTTTCACCGGCGGAGAAAACCTTACACGTCGCTTATACTTTTACCGACACAAAGCTAGATGTCGAGTTCTTTACCAAAGGTACAACCACTCCCGTTAGTTCTTTTACAAGGGTACAACTAATCCCGATACACTTTGTATTTTGAGGACTAAAATACTAACCGATCACTATTGAAAATACACAATCAAATGAAGTGTAAACTACACAAGTCTACACAATGATAAGCTAACAAGTCTTGCAATGTTGTGTTGAATACTTGTTACTTTTAATGAGCTCGTGAATCTCTTTGCTACAAAAAGAAACTTCACATATGAAATGTTAAAGAGTAAGATGAAAGAATGAATGTGTGTGTGTAAAATATGATGTAGAGTGATAAGCCAAAATTCAACTTGTGGCTTGGTATTTATAGCAAAACCTTCTGCAGGTCTGGCGGATCAGGCGGACCCCTCAGAAGGGTTCCGCCCGTGTAACCCCAGGGTACCGCCAGGCTTGCAGTTGGTTTTGCAATAAATCTTGCAAACCAAACAAGGTCACATCTCATTACTCTTTGCAAACCAAACAATGTCACATCTCATAATATCAAGTCAAACACTAAACCTGCAAGCAACCACTTAGTAAGTCAAACACATTTCTTTCCATAAATGTATAATGGCAAAACTTGCCATAAATGTGATGTGACAATTCTATTTTAAGAAATAAAAAGTGTTGTGTTTTATGAAATGTAAAATGTAGCAAAAGTCTAGTTTATGCATGTCTTTAAAACTAAGATTATGTTTTACTTAGAAACTAAAGTTTACATTTGTCATTAACAAAACTTAGAGAAGATCGTAAAATATAAATAACGTTTTTAGGCGATATTTGTATTAACAGGAATCATAAGACATACGCAAGACAGCATGCGGTGCCAAAGATTTCTAAAATGAGAAAGATTTAGACTACAAGTAAGTAAAAAATATCAAACTCCGGCAAGGATCAGGCAAGCATAAAGACACAACCGCATATCACAAAGACAAAAGGTCATAGAGAACAAAGTGTCCTACCATGATGCACGAAGCCAACAATTTAAGCCGGAACTCATGTTCCGCAAACATGTAAAAGCCGGAGAAATCAACAAAAAATTACAAATTGTAAAGGAAATTAAGTCCAACCAGGCGAATGGTGGCAATCAATATTTGTACTCATAATCCTTTGTTTGTATTATTCTAACACATTTTTAATATAACTAAAATGGAGACAAGCTACCTCCGATAAAACTTAAATTTTTCAAACTTACTTTATCTACTGTACAGAGCAACACACAAAAGTGAGTAAGCCGCACACATAAAGGGCATGCCCCAAATAAGTTATTCCGCATAACAAAACGGAGAGTAACCTCATAATCAACACAAAAAGTACGTAAGAGGTATTGCAAGCCCGGTACTGGGAGGATAACCCGTACATATCCAACTAAGACTATTGATGAGGCGAAAAATGAACCACTTTTAGGGGGTCATTTAAGCCCGGAATTGAATTTATTTGATCAAATATCTTGCCCTAAATCGTTCCTTTTGTGATTTTAGGTACTTTGGGAGAGAAATCTGGAAAATGAAGCAATTCGGACGTTTTTAGAGCATAAAAGTGAAGAAAACGCCAAAGTCTTAATTTTCCTTGCTGGGAACAGTAGGTGACGGCGTCAAGAAGAAAATCCTGACAGCGTCAAGAGTAATTTTCATGACGGCCCAGTACAGAAATGAAGGCGTCACCCAAGGCCGTCACGTGTTAACTTGTAAAAACTTGCGCGCGGAGTAACTGATATTGTTTTGGTCATAACTTTTGCATACGAACTCGGATTTAGGTGATTCAAAAGCCCATGCGAAGAGAACGAAGAGATCTACAATTTGGTGAAAAAATGGTCTTGACGGCTGATGAGTGTCTAAATACTCATCATTTTATACCAATCTGAGCTGCCAAAACATCCAAAAACACTCAAATATGTATCAAAATACTTAAAATATCTTTAAGGTGTGTTTTATATGTTTCAAATGCAAAATATGCAAAAACAGATGAAAAACGTACAAAGTTTGCATAATTGGCAGTTGCAGTCCCTCAAGTTTCATAAATTGGCAAAACTAGTCCCTGGTTATTCTAAAAACATGAAAAAGTCACCAAAGGTCCTTTTTAATCATAAAGTTACATATTTAGTCCTTTGGTGCAAAGTTTCACAAAATTACAAGTTTAGTCCCTATACTTTGGAAATTGACAGAAATGGTCCCTGGGATGTTAAAAACTTTGAGAAAAGCAATTTTGGTCCTTGTACTAATAATCTTTTGCAGGAATGGTCCTTGGGTGATAAGTTTTGTGAAATTACATTATTAGTCCCTGAAGTTTGGTGAATTGACAGAAAAGGTCTTCGGATATAAAATAATGGGAAATTATCAAAAGTAGCCTTGTACTATTCATGAATGATCAATATGGCCCTTTTAATAAATATGGGAAAGTCACATTCAGTCCCAATAATTTTCCCTAATTACAACTTTGGTCCTTGTGATTTAATACCTAATAAACCAAACGGATCCTTATTTACTTTAACCCAAAATAAAAACCAAACCAATCCATAACACAAACATTACCCAAGCCCACCCCCACTTTTCTGGCCCATCACAACTCCCAGCCCACACCCTTTATAAATAAATAAAACCCCGTTTGACCTGCGTTGACCCCGCCAAACCACCCTTACTATTCATCCTTCCCTTCCATACCATCCAGTCACCAAAACCACTCACCACCACACAGACCACCCAAACCACCATACCAGCCCCTAGTATCACTTCCACCTCACCCCAGCTGTCTACCCTTGTCCTCCACACCTCACCAAGGAGCATTTAATGCCCTAAACCCTCTCCCCGCAACACTGTACCACTTTGACTATTTTGGCGCCAAGTTGCAGTTTCAAACGGCCAAGATCACTCAGACCTTATCAACGGCTAAGGAATGGTGGGAAATGACCCAGTGGGTCCCACAAACTCAGAAGATGTCTACAAAAGGGAAAAGAAGCAGAATAGAAGAAATATTAGTGTAGCTTAGGTTAATTGTAATCGTAGGTCATGTAAACTTTTATTTCAGTTGTAATTTCAAACAAAAACACTTGTTCTCAGTTAGTTTTATGTATTTCACTCTATAATTCAAGTAAAATTCAAGTTTCAGTTGTTATCTCAATTTATGCCATTTTCAAGTTTGATCTAAATCTCAAAAAAGTTATATGTTGTTAGTTGTTGATGTTATATGATCTCTTAAGCTCATATTAAGCCCTGACAAAGCTTATATAAGTTTTTAGAAGCATTTAATTTCAGTTTAAGTTAAAAAAGCAAAAAATAAGAAAAATAAAAGAAAAATAGAAATAAAATAAAAATACCGAGTTAATGATGAATCAAGATTGAAGAAGGTGTGTTTTAGATTGTTTCTGGGTTAGTAGTCTTGTGGAAGACTTATAGGAAGGTTCTTGTATCCCTGGTTCCATTCTCAGTTTGAAAAAATCAATTGTAAGCAAGTTCCAAATTTCTTGCTTTATTAGTTTTATTGTTTTTATAGTGTAAATTTAGTTCATATAGCTTTAATTAACTTTAATTAATCTGTTTCAAGTTTTGAAATCATAGTTTTAGTTTAATAATTACAAGTTATAGTTTAAAACTTAGTTTAAGGGACTGTTTGGATTAAGGCATCCCAGGGTGATTTAGGGTGTCTCAGTTGACATTTGTTGTTCCATTAGATCACTTTAGGTTATATTAGGCTGAGTAATGAATAAAAGTGTTAAGTTTAGTTAAGCAAAGTCAAAATCATACTTGATCACCCCTCACGGTTAACTGTGAGGGATTTGTGATCCACAAACCCACCGTTTAGCTTATAAGATATAACTTTAGCTTAATTTAGGTTAAATATAGCTTATATCAGCTTATTAAATCAGTTAGATAGCTTAGAATCTCATATAAGTCAAACTAGGTAAGTTTTACAAAAAGTCAAAAGTTCATCTCTCAGATTTTCTCAAATCTTGAGAGATTTTTCTAGATTTATGTATTAGGTTTTAGGATCTGAAAATTAGTTTAGTAATACTCTACCACTTCAACTTCAAGGTCTCAGTACCATTTTATTTTTAGCATTTTTTATCTGGGCCCCACTCAACACCAAACTTACTTGCAGGGCAAGGTAACTGCCCTGCATCAGCAGCTCAGTCTTACACCACCAACTTTGGTGGTATTTTGTGACCAACTCAGTGGACCCCACACACCCTAGTTAGGTTCTCCCAACCCCCCTCCTACTAGACTCTTTAGATTGACCTTTTGTTTGACTTGAATCACTGTGGACCCCACTTGAATAAGCCCTTAAGTTTGTCCCATTTCTGTGTTGTAATTGGTTTTTGGATTAGCTTATTTTGGCTTATTAGCTTATCTACTAAGCTTATTTGGCCAAATTAAGCTTAGACAAGTCCAAAGTACTTATTAGAACCAGAATAATCCTTAGTGGGTCCCACATAAGCTCATTTGAGCTTATTTACCTTTTCAGTCAACAAAAGTCAACTGTGGAAGCAATAAGCTTCCACGGTGCTTATTATTAAGCTAGAAATTATTTGTTTTTACAAAAGTTACTTATTTTTATATATAATATAGTTTTGTAAAAGAAAAATCAAGAAAAAACAATATAAAAATAAGTGATAGTTTCTATTTAATTTAATTTAATTTTAATTTTCATTTTCATTTTCATTTTTAGATTTTAATTAAGAAAGTTGTGTTTTTATATTTTTATTAATTTCCTTATAAGTTAAAGTATTTTTAATAATTTTCTCAGATTTTTATTTTGTAATTTAGTATTTATTATAATTAATAATAGTTTTATTAATAATTAATCAATAATTAAGTTATAAATAGCATAATTAATTTTTATATAGCAACACATAGTTTTTATATTTTTTCTAGATTTTATAAGTTATAAAATAGTTTTATAAATTTTTTCATAATTTTCAAAGTTAGTTTAATATTATTTGTAATTTAAAATAGTTTAATTAGTATAATTAATATAAATAGTTTTTAATTAATATGAAATTCATAAAAAGACAAAAACATTTATTTTTATTTTTTATACTTTCTTCAAGTTCATTTTAAGTTTTAGAAATTATTTTTACAAGTTTTTAGTTTAATTTGTAGTATTTATAATTTTTAGTTTTTATTTAAGTTAGTTTTAATTAAAAAGTTAAATAGTTTTTAATTAAATAATTAATAATAAGTAATATAATAATCTAAAAAATAGTTTTCTTTTTAATTTAATTTTATTTTAAGTTTAAGTTTATAGAATTTTCAATTTTAACCCTTGTAGTTTATTTTTCCTTAAAACTCACCTTTTTCTCAGTACGCAGTCGCGTCTGATTTTTAAATTGGTGTACGTTTTAACGTTTTAGATATTTAGGTTTCACATAATCGTTAAGATAGTTTATTTAAGTCATTTTAAGTTATAAAACCTCAGTTTAAATCACACACACACACATTTATACCTTTCCTGTTCACATTCACTGATCACATATTCGTTTTTAATACCATCACAACCTCGTTGGGACATTACGACCCGGGAAAACACTGTATTTCACGGAAGCATTTGCCTCATCTGTTTGACTATTACAGTTGGCCATTCACAAGTGGCTGATCAATAATTATCTGACCGTTTGAGGCGAATCAACGGCGTCAAGAGAAACGAGCTGACGCCATCAAGACTTGCCGACAGAAAACATGCCTATAAATATAACATCATAACTTCACTTTATGTAAGCCCTAAACCCTAAGGTCAATTCCTGGGTTTAGGTAGGTGTTTTTCCAGCAACTTAGAGGGTTTCAATCACTCCATAAACATCATGTATTGGTTTGATGATTCTATCTTAATTATGTTTTCCATTATCATTGTTGTTTGCTCTTCTTTGATGATGATTTGCTAATTCACCTTGTGTCTACTTGTGATTATGTGAAACTTGTATATAATTGATTAGATCTCATTGATTTCTTGTTGATGTTGTGTCGATCTCCATCAATGAGGGGCTTGTTGATGTGTGTGTCTATCTCCATCAATTAAGGAGTGACAACTTCAATAGATCTAGTTGGTTTAGTTTATAATTCTTGTTTCTTATTGATTCTTGTTTTGATTGAATGAATTCGATGTTAGGCTTAAGAAAACTGGCAGATCTCCATCGTGTAATGTGCTTGAACGTCTTAAGAAACATGTAGCCAAGGCATACTAGGCTATTAAGGTAGTATTTAACGCATGAGCCATTGTTTACAATCCCTATGGTTATGCCGGGCATGGCATAGGAGGATATAAGAGCTCATAGAATTGGAGAGATATGTATGCCACTCCATGAGTTATTAGGAATACACCCGTCAATTAAAATAAGGTTTACGGTCAATAGGTAGAATTGGATAGCTAGCAAGGAGTAACATATCATGGGTAGACATGCTTCACTTATCTTGTAGAATCCTAGTTTACTTTTCTTGTTAATTAGTTTAATTAGTAGCTTTTGGGTTAGTTGATTAGCAAATAATTCCGCCCACTCTCCCAATACCCGAGATTTTTACTTGCTTTTCATAAAATATAAAAATACAAAAAGAATCATCCTTCACCTTTAGACCTAGTTAGATTAATTTCAATCCTAACGACACTATTCCTAGCTGAACGATCAATCCCCCGGTACTTGTCACTATACTATACTACAACGATCAGGTACACTGCCTGGTGGGGGTTGTAAGCTTCTCGAGATCCCTTGAGAAGTAAAGCCTGGTGCGATTCCCACGTATCAAGTTTTTGGCGTCGCAGCCCGGGGAATAGTTATTGTTTAGGTTGAATTTGATTTTTATTAGGTCTACTCATTAGATTCCTATCAAGTGAGATTTTTTTTCCTTTTACTTTGTAGCTTTCTCGTAGTCTATCTTTTTTTTGTGATTTTGTATGTAATTTGCTTCAAATGGACACTTCACTTAGACTTCTAAGGTTGCAATATATGGTTGAGTGGCTAGAACACCAAGAAGTGCAAAATACCTCATTTAGAGACACCTATGAATCATATGAGCCTTCACCTAGGATAGATTCTTATGAACAACCTCCATGTTTAGGATCTCGTTTTAGTGAGGCTAATAGAAAAAGCGACCTAGTTTGCCAAGGAATTATGGATAGAGCCATATCAATAAACCATAAGTTGGATGAAGCACTAGGTTTGTTATTATCACTACCTAAGGATATAGGTGATTGTGACACGTGGAATGATGAGGTAAATAACATAAGCCCACAAAATACTCAACCATCATTTGAGGCACACACACCGCCCGTGAGTTACCCGGAAGAAGTAGAAGAAACTTTAGGAATCCCGATGGAGGTAGAACCCTTGGACCAGGCACCACTAGAGGATATAGGTTTGAATACTTGTAGTTATAACCTTACTCCTAGTTCTAGGGAATTTCCTAATGTTGATGAACCGGAACCTCAACCTTTACACAACTTTCCATCCTTAGATATATTTCTTGGAGACAAAAGAGGAACCGACCCACCCATCAACCAGTATTATCCGGGTAGTTTTAGGATGAAGGAAGCCATTCACTCACCCCCTTCACCTCACGTGGCATATTCACACCCTAAGGGTGTGTATCGCTACTTTCACCCACACTTGATCCTAAGTGTAGGGAAAACCTTCCCTATTTCCGTTAAATAAGGGTAGAGTCAGGCTCGTGACTCGAACAAAAACAAGCGCTTCTTGGGAGGCAACCCATGTTTTGTGTGTTTTTATTTGTTTGTTTGTTTGATTTTATTTGTTTCCGTATGCATGTTTTATTTTTATTGTTTGTGGCTCATGTTTCAAAGTAAATTGTGAAAATGCTTTATTTTGTTTTTAACTTCGTCTTAATTGCATATAAAGGTATTTTGCAAAAGATAAGTGTAAGGGAGATCCAAATTTGTTTATAAGAACGAAATTGAGCATGAACCACAACAATATTAAATGGACATGTGTATTAGTACTTGTTAGAGTCAAATGCTTGTATCGAGTCATAATGATGTTTTGCAGGATTTTCCAGGAAGTAGGACGAAGTTTTTCCAGAAATTTTCCGGAAACTTAACATAAGAATTTCTGCAGGTCACTTTTGACGGCGTCACGAGTTTACTCTTGACGGCGTCACGTGTAAAAATCTGGAAATTTTACCGGTTTTGTTTTTCTAACGGAGTCTTAAAGTTTTTGTGAATTATTAAGTTTTATAATCTCTAGGAAATCTGCAAACATTCATTCCACAAGCATTATATCTTTAATTCTTTTGTTTTTATTCCTAAGTCTGGAATTACATCTAGTTGTGAGTTTTCTTTGTTCGGATTGATGCGTTGGGTTTTTGTGATTGTTTTCTCAGGTTTAACAGGTTATATATGACAAGAAGATGATTTATATTTCTGGAAGGGAAGCTTTGATTGTTCATTTTCTTGGAGGAAGATTTAACCTGGCCACCTTATTATCCATATCGAGCGAATCAGGGGAGTATTTGATTTCATTCTTTTTACTTTTTCACTTTTACATTCTTTACATGAACATTGGGGACAATGTTCATCTTAAGTGTAAGGGGAGGGTAAAATGATGATACCTTACATGTACACTTTCGCTTGAGTTTGTTTTGTTTGATAGTAGATGTGTAATAAAACTATGATAAATACTTGTTAGTGCAATTTTAGCGCCAAATTTAAAATTTTTTACAACATTTAGTAGTGAAACTATAGGCATAGCAAGCATCTCATGGATAGGAGATTGTATGACTAGCACATAACCGTATATTCAGAAAAAAATTCCACCCAAATATGTGAGGTTCGCCTTTAGATTTGATAGGAAAAGCATTTACTATTAGTGCTTATGAGTGTACCGGTAGCATTTAGATTCTAGAACTTGCGTTAGTGATGCATCCCGAGACCGCTAGTGAGACTACATTCGTGTAGTAGGATTTACTACATGATAAGAGGCATTAGGATCACCCTTGTGTTAAACCCGTATCATAATTTCTTGACCATTTAAGTCATATTACTTGGCTAGTTAAGTCAATTAATTTTTTCCCACACCCTTAGCGTTGTACTCATTTTTAGTACACGAAACCTGTAGTACACCCCTCCGAGCCTATCTTTTCGTTTCTAACTTTAAGCATTCTACTTAAAGGAAGAATTTGTTACACCCCACTTAAATGTACACCCAAATCGCCTTAGCCTTTCGTGTATGCGCTCATCTTTAGTGCATTATTGTTATTTGTTTAAACCCTAAGTTAACTATCTAATTGATTACATGGTTGCAAAGTCGAGTCATATCCTTATACATATTGTTTTGGGACGATTGGGACTGATGGGTAAAGTACTTATTTTATGAAGTAATGTGGAAGAACATATATTATTACCCCCATATGTGCGTTAATCTTAAAAGTGCTCCAAGTGTTTTGATTTTCTTAATTCGAGTCATTTGTTTAGTTTATTGTAAAGTATGTAAAGATTCAAGTGTAAGGGGAATTTCCATCCCTTATGATGTAACCTCATAATCAACTCAAAAAGTACGTAAGAGGTATTGCAAGCCCGGTACTGGGAGGATAACCCATACATATCCAACTAAGACTATTGATGAGGCGAAAAATGAACCACTTTTAGGGGGTCATTTAAGCCCATAATTGAATTTATTTGATCAAATATTGCCCTAAATCGTTCCTTTTGTGATTTTAGGTACTTTGGGAGAGAAATCTGGAAAAGGAAGCAATTCGGACGTTTTTAGAGCATAAAAGTGAAGAAAACGCCAAAGTCTTAATTTTCCTTGCTGGGAACAGTAGGTGACGGCATCAAGAAGAAAATCCTGATGGCGTCAAGAGTAATTTTCATGACGGCCCAGTACAGAAATGAAGGCGTCACCCAAGGCCGTCACGTGTTAACTTGTCAAAACTTGCACACGGAGTAGCTGATATTGTTTTGGTCATAACTTTTGCATACGAACTCGGATTTAGGTGATTCAAAAGCCCATGCGAAGAGAACGAAGAGATCTACAATTTGGTGAAAAAATGGTCTTGACGGCGTCAAGAGAAACGAGCTGACGCCATCAAGCCTTACCGACAGAAAACATGCATATAAATATAACATCATAACTTCACTTTTTGTAAGCCCTAAACCCTAAGGTCGATTCCTGGGTTTAGGTAGGTGTTTTTCCAGCAACTTAGAGGGTTTCAATCACTCTATAAACATCATGTATTGGTTTGATGATTCTATCTTAATTATGTTTTCCATTATCATTGTTGTTTGCTCTTCTTTGATGATGATTTGCTAATTCACCTTGTGTCTACTTGTGATTATGTGAAACTTGTATATAATTGATTAGATCTCATTGATTTCTTGTTGATGTTGTGTCTATCTCCATCAATGAGGGGCTTGTTGATGTGTGTGTCTATCTCCATCAATTAAGGCGTGACAACTTCAATAAATCTAGTTGGTTTAGTTTATAATTCTTGTTTCTTATTGATTCTTGTTTTGATTGAATGAATTCGATGTTAGGCTTAAGAAAACTGGCAGATCTCCATCGTGTAATGTGCTTGAACATCTTAAGAAACATGTAGCCAAGGCATACTAGGCTATTAAGGTAGTATTTAACGCATGGGCCACTGTTTACAATCCCTATGGTTGTGCCGGGTATGGCATAGGAGGAGATAAGAGCTCATAGAATTGGAGAGATATGTATGCCACTCCATGAGTTATTAGGAATACACCCGTCAATTAAAATAAGGTTTACAGTCAATAGGTAGAATTGGATAGCTAGCAAGGAGTAACATATCATGGGTAGACATGCTTCACTTATCTTGTAGAATCCTAGTTTACTTTTCTTGTTAATTAGTTTAATTAGTAGCTTTTGGGTTAGTTGATTAGCAAATAATTCCGCCCACTCTTCCAATATCCGAGATTTTTACTTGCTTTTCATAAAATATAAAAATACAAAAAGAATCATCCTTCACCTTTAGACCTAGTTAGATTAATTTCAATCCTAACGACACTATTCCTAGCTGAACGATCAATCCCCCGGTACTTGTCACTATACTATACTACAACGATCAGGTACACTGCCTGGTGGGGGTTGTAAGCTTCTCGAGATCCCTTGAGAAGTAAAGCCTGGTGCGATTCCCACGTATCAAGTTTTTGGCATCGCAGCCCGGGGAATAGTTGTTGTTTAGGTTGAATTTGATTTTTATTAGGTCTACTCATTAGATTCCTATCAAGTGAGATTTTTTTTCCTTTTACTTTGTAGCTTTCTCGTAGTCTATCTTTTTTTTGTGATTTTGTATGTAATTTGCTTCAAATGGACACTTCACTTAGACTTCTAAGATTGCAATATATGGTTGAGTGGCTAGAACACCAAGAAGTGCAAAATACCTCATTTAGAGACACCTATGAATCATATGAGCCTTCACCTAGGATAGATTCTTATGAACAACCTCCATGTTTAGGATCTCGTTTTAGTGAGGCTAATAGAAAAAGCGACCTAGTTTGCCAAGGAATTATGGATAGAGCCATATCAATAAACCATAAGTTGGATGAAGCACTAGGTTTGTTATTATCACTACCTAAGGATATAGGTGATTGTGACACGTGGAATGATGAGGTAAATAACATAAGCCCACAAAATACTCAACCATCATTTGAGGCACACACACCGCCCGTGACTTACCCGGAAGAAGTAGAAGAAACTTTAGGAATCCCGATGGAGGTAGAACCCTTGGACCAGGCACCACTAGAGGATATAGGTTTGAATACTTGTAGTTATAACCTTACTCCTAGTTCTAGGGAATTTCCTAATGTTGATGAACCGGAACCTCAACCTTTACACAACTTTCCATCCTTAGATATATTTCTAGGAGACAAAAGAGGAACCGACCCACCCATCAACCAATATTATCCGGGTAGTTTTAGGATGAAGGAAGCCATTCACTCACCCCCTTCACCTCACGTGGCATATTCACACCCTAAGGGTGTGTATCGCTACTTTCACCCACACTTGATCCTAAGTGTAGGGAAAACCTCCCCTATTTCCGTTAAATAAGGGTAGAGTCAGGCTCGTGACTCGAACAAAACAAGCGCTTCTTGGGAGGCAACCCATGTTTTGTGTGTTTTTATTTGTTTGTTTGTTTGATTTTATTTGTTTCCGTATGCATGTTTTATTTTTATTGTTTGTGGCTCATGTTTCAAAGTAAATTGTGAAAATGCTTTATTTTGTTTTTAACTTCGTCTTAATTGCATATAAAGGTATTTTGCAAAAGATAAGTGTAAGGGAGATCCAAATTTGTTTATAAGAACGAAATTGAGCATGAACCACAACAATATTAAATGGACATGTGTATTAGTACTTGTTAGAGTCAAATGCTTGTATCGAGTCATAATGATGTTTTGCAGGATTTTCCAGGAAGTAGGACGAAGTTTTTCCAGAAATTTTCCGAAAACTTAACATAAGAATTTCTGCAGGTCACTTTTGACGGCGTCACGAGTTTACTCTTGACGGCGTCACGTGTAAAAATCTGGAAATTTTACCGGTTTTGTTTTTTCTAACGGAGTCTTAAAGTTTTTGTGAATTATTAAGTTTTATAATCTCTAGGAAATCTGCAAACATTCATTCCACAAGCATTATATCTTTAATTCTTTTGTTTTTATTCCTAAGTCTGGAATTACATCTAGTTGTGAGTTTTCTTTGTTCGGATTGATGCGTTGGGTTTTTGTGATTATTTTCTCAGGTTTAACAGGTTATATATGACAAGAAGATGATTTATATTTCTGGAAGGGAAGCTTTGATTGTTCATTTTCTTGGAGGAAGATTTAACCTGGCAACCTTATTATCCATACCGAGCGAATCAGGGGAGTATTTGATTTCATTCTTTTTACTTTTTTACTTTTACATTCTTTACATGAACATTGGGGACAATGTTCATCTTAAGTGTAAGGGGAGGGTAAAATGATGATACCTTACATGTACACTTTCGCTTGAGTTTGTTTTGTTTGATAGTAGATGTGTAATAAAACTATGATAAATACTTGTTAGTGCAATTTTAGCGCCAAATTTAAATTTTTTTACAACATTTAGGAGTGAAACTTTAGGCATAGCTAGCATCTCATGGATAAGAGATTGTATGACTAGCACATAACCGTATATTCAGAAAAAAAATTCCACCCAAATATGTGAGGTTCGCCTTTAGATTTGATAGGAAAAGCATTTACTATTAGTGCTTATGAGTGTACCGGTAGCATTTAGATTCTAGAACTTGCGTTAGTGATGCATCCCGAGACCGCTAATGAGACTACATTCGTGTAGTAGGATTTACTACATGATAAGAGGCATTAGGATCACCCTTGTGTTAAACCCGTATCATAATTTCTTGACCATTTAAGTCATATTACTTGGCTAGTTAAGTCAATTAATTTTTTCCCACACCCTTAGCGTTGTACTCATTTTTAGTACACGAAACCCGTAGTACACCCCTCCGAGCCTATCTTTTCGTTTCTAACTTTAAGCATTCTACTTAAAGGAAGAATTTGTTACACCCCACTTAAATGTACACCCAAATCGCCTTAGCCTTCCGTGTATGCGCTCATCTTTAGTGCATTATTGTTATTTGTTTAAACCCTAAGTTAACTATCTAATTGATTACATGGTTGCTAAGTCGAGTCATATCCTTATACATATTGTTTTGGGACGATTGGGACTCATGGGTAAAGTACTTATTTTATGGAGTAATGGGGAAGAACATATATTATTACCCTCATATGTGCGTTAATCTTAAAAGTGCTCCAAGTGTTTTGATTTTCTTAATTCGAGTCATTTGTTTAGTTTATTGTAAAGTATATAAAGATTCAAGTGTTAGGGGAATTTCCATCCTCTATGATGTAACCTCATAATCAACTCAAAAAGTACGTAAGAGGTATTGCAAGCCCGGTATTGGGAGGATAACCCGTACATATCCAACTAAGACTATTGATGAGGCGAAAAATGAACCACTTTTAGGGGGTCATTTAAGCCCGGAATTGAATTTATTTGATCAAATATTGTCCTAAATCGTTCGTTTTATGATTTTAGGTACTTTGGGAGAGAAATCGGGAAAAGGAAGCAATTCGGACGTTTTTAGAGCATAAAAGTGCAGAAAACGCCAAAGTCTTAATTTTCTTTGCTGGGAACAGTAGGTGACGGCGTCAAGAAGAAAATCCTGACGGCGTCAAGAGTAATTTTCATGACGGCCCAGTACAGAAATGAAGGCGTCACCCAAGGCCGTCACGTGTAGGGGTGAGCATGGTCCAAAAACCGGACCGGACCGAAGACCGAGAACCGGTAAAACCATAGACCGAGACCAGACCGAATGTGGTCGGTCCGGTTCGGTCCGGTCCGGTCTTCGGTCGGTCCGGTCCAATTAGGCATATTTTGGCACGTTTTTTCGGTTTTTTTGTCGGTCCGGACCGGACCGGACCGGACCGACCGGACCGAGAACCGAATTAGCCAAAAAGACTAGACCGAGGACCGGACCGAATGTTGGCGGTCCGGTCCGGTCGGTTTTGTCGGTCGGTCCGGTCCATCCGGTCCATTTGCTCACCCTTAGTCACGTGTTAACTTGTCAAAACTTGCGCGCGGAGTAGCTGATATTGTTTTGGTCATAACTTTTGCATACGAACTCGGATTTCGGTGATTCAAAAACCCACGTGAAGAGGACGAAGAGATCTACAATTTGGTGAAAAAATGGTCTTGACGGCATCAAGAGAAACGAGTTGACGCCATCAAGCCTTGCCGAGAGAATACATGCCTATAAATATAACATCATAACTTCACTTTTTGTAAGCCCTAAACCCTAAGGTCGATTCCTGGGTTTAGGTAGGTGTTTTTCCAGCAACTTAGAGGGTTTCAATCACTCCATAAACATCATGTATTGGTTTGATGATTCTATCTTAATTATGTTTTCCATTATCATTGTTGTTTGCTCTTCTTTGATGATGATTTGCTAATTCACCTTGTGTCTACTTGTGATTATGTGAAACTTGTATATAATTGATTAGATCTCATTAATTTCTTGTTGATGTTGTGTCTATCTCCATCAATGAGAGGCTTGTTGATGTGTGTGTCTATCTCCATCAATTAAGGCGTGACAACTTCAATAGATCTAGTTGGTTTAGTTTATAATTCTTGTTTCTTATTGATTCTTGTTTTGATTGAATGAATTCGATGTTAGGCTTAAGAAAACTGGCAGATCTCCATCGTGTAATGTGCTTGAACGTCTTAAGAAACATGTAGCCAAGGCATACTAGGCTATTAAGGTAGTATTTAACGCATGAGCCACTGTTTACAATCCCTATGGTTGTGCCGGGCATGGCATAGGAGGAGATAAGAGCTCATAGAATTGGAGAGATATGTATGCCACTCCATGAGTTATTAGGAATACACCCGTCAATTAAAATAAGGTTTACGGTCAATAGGTAGAATTGGATAGATAGCAAGGAGTAACATATCATGGGTAGACATGCTTCACTTATCTTGTAGAATCCTAGTTTACTTTTCTTTTTAATTAGTTTAATTAGTAGCTTTTGGGTTAGTTGATTAGCAACTAATTCCGCCCACTCTCCCAATACCCGAGGTTTTTACTTGCTTTTCATAAAATATAAAAATACAAAAAGAATCATCCTTCACCTTTACACCTAGTTAGATTAATTTCAATCCTAACGACACTATTCCTAGCTGAACGATCAATCCCCCGGTACTTGTCACTATACTATACTACAACGATCAGGTACACTGCCTGGTGGTGGTTGTAAGCTTCTCGAGATCCCTTGAGAAGTAAAGCCTGGTGCGATTCCCACGTATCAACTATACAATAAAATATGTATCAGTACATCTTTTAAATATAGCAAAGCACAACGATCAGGTGCAACAAAGATGCATGAAAGTTAGACGTAACCTTATCGCAAATAAAACAATTCTTAAAAGCTAAGCCATGAACACTCATGATAAAAGCTAGAACGTAAACAAACAACGCCAACACATGGCGGAATGTCATATAACCAAGGTATAAAAAACAACTTGCCAACAAAAAACAACAAAGAGTATGTTCAAATACATAAAGGCCGTTCAAAAAGACTACATGCGGTCACGGCAAAAGAAAAGCTATTCCGTGCTCTAGCACGGACTGATTACTTTTCCATCAAAACTATTTACTAAGGAGGAAAGCCTACTATCACCCCGAGAGATCATAATTCTCCACTGAAAGAGGCGGCTTGGGAACAGTAGAAATGGGAACAGCTGAACTTGTACTAGGATCATCCCAAGGAAGAGCATCCGTACCGAATAAAGACTCGGCAGAAAAAGGCTTGGACAAGGGGGAAAGACATCACTGATGATAGGTTGCCCGGTAGTTACAACGCCTTTAATCTTTTTAGATCTCTCATGAGCATTATCCAAAGCCGAGGAAAGGAGAGTTTCACTGACCATCAAACCACTCCCAGCCCCATGCGAGGGAATGGTAAGCTATCCCACGTCCGGTTGCAACTCAGCCTTGCCAGGTTTCTCAGCAAGCTGATCATCAAGACGCAGGAGCATCATGATGTTCTCAATAGAAGAGTCCTTAAGCGATATCAAACTATCCAATAAAGGAAACTCAAGACCCCAAAACACAGCCAAGGCGGAATCATAATACGCCTGGGTGGAAGGCCTATAAGAAACGATGTCCGTAAGCACCCTACCCTCCTTACCATGATTAATACCAGCATCCAAGCCCTGCTGCGCTCCGTTCACAAAAGCGCGGGACAACACCGTCTCCAAAGACTCAAGATATTAAGAAGAATTAAGACATTTAACAAAGAATAGCCTTAAGCCATGAGATAACAACCATCAGCGACCAGCTGTGACCGTAAGCAAACAAGGATGGAACTCCTCATGAAAACTAATAGCTTCTTCCACAAGCCGGGATTCCAAAGCAACCACTTTATTAGTAATGTCCTTAACTTGAGAACCCTGGGACTTCTCAAACTCTCCCTCCAAAACATTCAACGCAGCTTCCAGCATTTGTACCTGCAAAGAGGCAGCACATACGCAAAAATAGAAATAGAAGAAAGTGGAAGCAACATGAACAAGAATGTAAAACAAGTACCCGACGAACAAGGTATCCATTCTTAATATTGGAATCAACAACAGAGGCGTTGAGAGCGGGAATCTCCAAATCCTTATCAACTAAAGCCAACTGGAGCCCAGACAACGCCGTACCCATGGAAGCGCGTCCCTCTTCAAGAATAGAGGACTACTGATGCGTAGCGATTGCACCAGGCTTTACCTATCAAGGGATCTTGAGAAGCTTACAACCCCCACCAGGCAGTGTACCTGATCGTTATAGTATAGTATAGTGACAAGTACCGGGGGATTGATCGTTCAGCTAGGAATAGTGTCGCTAGGATTAGAAAACCTAAATACTAGTTCTAGAGATGAGTGATGATTATTTTTGAAGGATTTGGGCGGAATTAGTTGCTAGTCAACTAACCCAATACTAAGATGCAATCAAAATAAAATACTAGAAATGAAATTAAAACTAAATTAAACTAAGGTTGTGAGCAATAAGTGGAGAAATGTGTTTACTTAGATTTCACTACTCCGTAGATATCTTTTACACGTTAATTACTTGTTATAGTTGCGTGGATGATGGATTGTATTCCTTAATACCATTCATGGGGTGGAGCAATTAATTCCCCAATCCTATGAGTGCCTACTTCACTCCTATGTCGAGCCGGCTAAGAAGCTCCTAACATGGGATCATTAGAATTTACTCATGCATTAAATACAACCAATAAAACCTAGTGCACATCAGTTCATGTTTCCTAAGACGTTCAAGCATGTTACCATTTGGAGATCTGCTAGTTTTCTTAAGCCTAACATCGAAATCATTCATCCAATACAACCATAAACAAGTAATCAACACATAATCAACATCTAGGTTTCATTAGATCTAAGTAAACACAAGATAAATCTAGCCTAGCATGGTGGAATTAAGATAAGCACAAGATATAGACAACCAACACATAGACATATTGATTGAATTAGAAGAACACTTATCTCAATTACACATGAAAGGGTTCAAGGGCTGAAAACCCTTGAAAAACCTGTAAAAATCGTATATCGTTCGGCCTTAGGGTTTCTCCAAACTTGTTTTTTTCTTAATGAATGAAAATTAGAAAACTATATATAGGAAATTGAGGCTGACGGCGTCAAGACCAAATAGGTGACGCCGTCATCTCGCCGCCAAAAGAATTCTCAGACTGCCTTGATCTACATCTGACGTCGTCACGTTATAACTTTTTCCAGGCCGTCACGTATTTTACTCTTGACGCTCTTCCTTGTGACGCCTTCATTTCTGTACTGGGTCGTCATGAAAATTACTCTTGACGCCGTCAGGATGGTACTCTTGACGCCGTCACCTACTGTTCCCAGCATGCAAAATTAAGTCTTTGGCGTTTTCTTCACTTTTATGCTCCAAAAATGTTCGAATTGCTTCCTTTTCCAGATTTCACTCCCAAAGTACCTAAAATCAAAAAAGGAACGATTTAGGGCAATATTTTATCAAATAAATTCAATTCCGGGCTTAAATGACCCCCTAAAAGTGGTTCATTTTTCGCCTCATCAACTACTTACCAAGGGTGGCATGGAGTTGCGCTTCGAGCTTCGAAATTTGCTCTTTCAAAGATGAAACTTCAAGGGCATGAGCACCTTCAGAAAACTCCAATACAACGCGAAGACGCTCCGCTTCTGCCACCCCATCCTTCGATGACAGCGCCTCATACTTTAGCATCCCAATCTCCTCATCCTTCGCCCTCAACAAAGCATCTTGTTGACTGCGAATGACGGATAATCTATGTTCGTCAACAGCAAGGCATTCCGCCCGCATCCGTAACTACGCACTAAAAGCGGTATGACGGGCAGCATTTACATTAAATTCATCAAGAAACTGGTCAAAGGGCATATTACGGATATCCGCAAAAGCCTTATGAGGAGCAAAGCCATCTAACAGTTCACGACACTCAGCTGCCATATCTAAGAGAGATCCGGAGGTCACATTCCACTCCGGAACATAAGTTTCTGACAACTGACGAAGACCTACATCCACAACAGTACGAATTCGCCCAAAAGAATTAATTGGCACCTTTTTTTGTCTTCTTCTTCTTTTCTTCGACAGAATGCGCTAGAACGGCAAATGGAGTAGCTATGGCAACCGTCAAAGGGGCCGACGCTAGGAATCTAGAAAAAGAGTCTACCTCAGTATTATATGAACTGGAAGAAGATGAAGAATCTGAAGTAATGACAAACCTCTCAACCGGACCAATAAAACGGTGCTGATTCCCAGTACTATCCTCACCTTGCGCATCAGTATCACGCTCCGGCGTAGCTGACACAGAAGAAGAAACAAAAGGAACAAAAGGTAAAGGATCAACCCCACGTTCACATTCCAACATACTACTACGCAACAAACTTTGAATGACGGCTAAAGACTTACCAGCAACGGTAGGCCTCGGAATAACCCCGTCATCAGGTCTGGGTTTCTTCGAAGGACAAGAAGACTCACCAGTGTCCAAGGGAACATCTACCATTTCCCTTTACTCCTTACGGTTTACAACACCACCAACTGGTTTGACGACACCAACCACCTATCCATCAGGATCAGAAAAAACACCAGGATTACTCGACTCACGAACGCCCCCACGAGAGGCAGGAATACCTGAAATGGCATCACCTTTATCACCAAACATCTCATTAATCTCATCAGACATTTGGCCACTAGGAATATCAGGAGCAATTGGATGAACGGGAACAAGCCTTTTAATGGCAATATCCAAAATCTTGGGTTCCCCGCCATGGAGAGCCCTTCCGCGGACCTCTACTTTACAAGGCTCCTCCAGTAAAAACAAACCTAAGGCGTCTACCTCTACATACAAAACAAAGGAAAAACAGACGATTGGATCAACTCAAGCCTAAAAATAAAATTAAAAAAAAGAAAAGAAAAAGGAGAACACAGAAGAAGAAAATATATAACTACCTCTACCCTCACAAAGATAAACAGGATAAGCATCCTCATTCAAAGTGTAGTAGCGGCTTAAACCGACCCAACAGAGGAACAGATTTGGAAATCTACGAAACAGAGTCTTATTGGCAATGAGAGTGGCAATATCACCAGCTTTGTACTCACCAACCGTCGGAGGCCTATCCTTATTCATGGTCTTCGCAGAAAAAAAGGAAACAGAGCAGGACAGGCAAATCTGTCAAACCATAAGAAGCGGTCTTGCCAATTCCTCAGCGAATCCTCCACCTCTGTGAAACACGTGTCCTCAGAACGTTTAGCAAAAGATAACCAACCATTCTTATTCACCTTCGTATAAAAATACCGGAATAAAACAACTGATGGTTTAACCACACATTTGCGACAAAGGATCTCAAAATGAGAAACCCTATTCGCCCCAAGCGGATGAAGCTGAGAAATATGAATCCGGTAATTCCCAAGAATACTAACGAAAAACTTAGTTAACGGTAAACGATACTGGGCATGATCAAACAGACGAGTTGATGAGGCGAAAAGTGTGCCGCTTTTAAGGGGTCATTTAAGCCCAAATTCGAGATTATTTGATCAAATATTGCCCTAAATCGTTCCTTTTGTCATTTTAGGTACTTTTGGAGAGAAATCTGGAAAAGGAAGCATTTTGGACGTTTTTGGAGCATAAAAGTGAAGAAAATGGCAAAGTCTCAATTTTCCTTGCTGGGACAGTACCTGACGGCGTCAAGGCTCTCCACATGATGACGTCAAGAGTAACAAAAGAGCTGGACGTGGAAAACACTCGTGACGATCCAGAGAGTTTTTAAGCATAGGAGTTGACGGCGTCACCCAAGGCCGTCAGGGTCCAAACATTAGTGACGGCCCAGAGCATTTCTACACATGACGGCGTCACAAGTAGATCTGGGCAATACGATTTTATTATGGCGGCGAGTTGACGGCGTCACAATCTAACACATGACGCCGTCACAATGTATAATCTATATATAGTTTTCCAAATTTCATTCATTAGTGTGCAACTTTGAGGGAAAAAACCCTAGTCCGAATTTTATCAGCTTTTCAAGGGTTTCAACCCCTTGAATCTTTCATGTTCAATTAAAGATAAGTATCCCTTCAAATCATTCAATATGTCTATGTGTTGTTTGATTATATCTTACGCTTGTCTTCTATTTAACATGCTAGGCTAGATTTATCTTGTGTTTGCTTAGATGTAGTGAAACCTAGATGTTAATTATGGGTTGATTGTTTGTTTATAGTTGTTACGGATTATTGTATTCGATGTTAGGCTTAAGAAAACTGGCAGACTTCTATTGGTAACTTGCTTGAACGTCTTAAGAAACATGATCGGAGGTGTACTACGATTTTTGGTCGTATTTAATGCGTAGGATAATTCTAATGATCCCATGTTAGGAGCTTATAATGGCTCGACATAGGAGTGAAGTAGGATCCTATAGAGTTAGGGAATATTGTACACGGCCCTACGACTAGTATTAAGGAATATGACCCGTCATCCATGCAATTGTAACAAATTAATCAACGTGTAAAAGATATATAGGGAGTAATGAAACCTAAGTAAACACAACTTTCCTCATTATTGTTTCCACCACACTAGTATAATAGTTTTATTTTCATTTTTGTTATTTTATTTTGATTGCATTTGTAGTTAATTGGGTTAGTTGACTAGCAACTAATTCTGCCCACTCTTCCAAAACCCGAGATTTTTACTTGCTTTTATAAAATATAAAAATACAAAAAGAATCATCCCTCACCTCTAGACCTAGTTTATTAGACTTTCTAATCCTAGCGACACTATTACTGAGTTGAACGATCAATCCCCCGGTACTTGTCACTATACTATACTACAACGATCAGGTACACTGCCTGGTGGGGGTTGTAAGCTTCTCGAGATCCCTTGAGAGGTAAAACCTGTTGCAAGGGTCCGATCCCCACGCATCAAGTTTTTTGGCGCTGCAGCCCGGGGAATAGTTATTGTTTAGGTTAGGATTTCTTTTTATTAGGGCTATTTGCTAGATTCCTTTCTAGTAAGATTTTATTTTTATTTTTAGGTTTTCTTTAGTCTATCTTATTTCTTCATGTCTTTGTTCGTAACCTTTACCATCTGACATCATGGAAGGTGGTAGCCTCTTTGAACCCATCAACCCACCACAACAAAACCACCCACAAAACCCACCACTAGCAAACCAACCTCCTAGGCCCCGAACTTTAGGAGAGTATTCCCGTCCTAGCCACCAAGGCTATCGAAACACTATTGAGCTCACTCAAGGAGCGAATGTGTCCCCCTTGTGATCTAACACCATCCAGTTGGTGCAAAGTGGATGTGCATTCCATGGACTTCGTTCTGAAGATCCTAAGCAACATCTCAAGGATTTCCTTAAAATCGTAGATTCCATAGACCTTGATGTTGAAACTAGAGAGTCGACCCGATTACGTCTATTCCAATTCTCTCTACGTGATCAAGCTAGTCAATGGCTTGAACGTTTACGCACGGGATCCATCACCTCATGGGATGATCCACTACTCGTTTCCTTGCTCAATTTTTCCCACCGGGGAGAACTACCAAGCTTAGAAATGATATCTTGATGTTCCAACAACGTCAAGGTGAAACTCTATATGAAGCATGGACTCGTTTCAAGGACTTACTCCAAAAAGTCCCTCAACATGGCATAGATCTTTGGCTCCAAGTTCAAATCTTCTATGACGATATCGACCTCTCCACAAGGCAAACCATTGACTAATCGGCCGGTGGCAAGCTATGTGATCTAAGTGCAGAAGAATCATGGGAACTCATAAAAGATCTTGCTCTCTATGACAACGAAAGTTGGAATGATCCCCGTGATTTGAACAAAACGGTCATGGAAATATCTTTACCTTCGAACAATTCTAGCACTCCCGACCGTAGGATCATGGAACTTGAGGACCAAATCAAGTTTCTCGTGAAATCCTACGAAGCTCCCAAGCCTTCAAGCTAAGTGAACAAAATCACTTCTTCGTGTAAATTGTGTAATGGCCCTCATGAAACTCATAACTGCATGGAACTTCCAAAACATGCTTTTAATGAATTCACATCGTCACGCGCTAATAAAACAAAGGATAGAGAGCTCGCCACTAATCGAGGTCCTCGAAACTTTGGCGAGGCCTATAATGCATGGAAGGATAAACCAAATTTCAGAGGATACCAAACTCGGAGCATATCCTTCAATGATTCTCCTCCACTCGAATGGTCCGAGTATTTTCCATCACAAAACACTCTTAGGCAAAGCTATGAAGATGCCTTGCGAAAGTTCATTCTCTCTCAGGAATTACAGCTTTCCACGCTCGAGAACCGATTTAGACAACAGCAAGCCGATATGAATAACAAGATTTGTAATTTGTTAACCGCTATTAAAGAGCACGTTGTTAGTAAACCGATTCAGGCTGAAGAAGTCAAATCTGTCACCATCATAAATCAACCAACCTCTCCTGTGAAAATAAAAAGTCCTAGTAAACTCTTTAAACATCTGTCTCCTCGGAAGGACACTAGGGACACTAATAGCAGAGTCCAAATTAAGGACCCCTCATCATCCAAACACGTCCAATTTGTCAACATTGTCACCATTAAGCCAATAGATAAGAATATAGAAGAAAGTGACAAGGATGAAGTTGGAATAGAAACCGGGACTAAGGTTGAGGATAATAAGGGAGAAAAGTTAGAGGAAGTAGAAAACATAGAGGAATACTTTGATAAGTTACCCACCAAGGAAGAACGGGAATATCACAAGGATTTATTCGATGATCCCGAGACTCCATACGTCCTTGGTTCACACCTTATTAAAGTAGGTGATCCCTCTAACATCAACATACCATGCAACATTGGGCATATTCATGTGTGGAAAGCTTATATCGATCTTAGGTCTCCTATAAACATCATGACTAGGACCTATTATAATTGGGTAATGAAGAAGCAACTTGGATATAGGATGATGCCTAACACGAACTGGATGAGCAACTTTGTAGGAAGAGTGAAAGGATTACATGTCTTTGTAGGAAACTTCACTTATGTTACCGACTTTGTGATTGTAGAGGATATTCGTCCGGTAATAGATGGTTGCCTAAGTCAAGTAGTGTTCAAAAAACCGTTTGTTGAGGCCTCTAAGATGAGTTATGACCCGACCCTAGGGATAGTTAGATTCAAGGAAGAGAACGATGAGATTGCTTACCAAATGCCCTATAAGATTGAACAATACCGCCTTCTATCAAACATAGAAAAGGAACACAAGCAAGCGGTTTATTATAGGAATGATGAGGATAGACGTAGAGGAGTGGATTATGTCATGAGTAGAATACTTGGTTTCTACAAGGAATGTTTGCAACTAGGTCCGGAATACAAAACTAAGATTGGAGATGACCTAGAGAATGAGACCAATGTTGAGGTCACGTAATTGCCCATGACCTTGAGTCTAGCTACAAGGCTCGTAAATAAAGAAAAGCGCTTCTTGGGAGGCAACCCATGTTTTGTGTGTTTTTAATTGTTTGATTGTTATTTGCTTCCGTATGAATGCTTTATTTTTATTGTTGGTAGATCATGTTTCAAACTAAATTGTGAAAATGCTTTATTTTGTAGTTTAACTTCGTCTTAACTTCATATAAAGGTATTTTGCAAAAGCTAAGTGTAAGGGGAAACCCCAAATTTGTTTCTAAGAACGAAAATTGATCATGATTCGCGACAATTTTAAATGAACATGTATATTAGTATTTGTTAGAGTCAAATACTTGTATCGAGTCATAATGATGTTTTGCAGGATTTTCCAGGAAGTAGGAAATAAGTTTTTCCAGAAGTTTTCCGGAAACTTAACATAACGATTTCTGCAGGTCTCTTCTGATGGCGTCAGGAGTTAACTCCTGACGGCGTCACGTGTAAAATTCTAGAAATTTTGCGAGTTTTGTTTTTCTAACGGAGTCTTAAAGTTTTTGCTAATTCTTTAGTTTTATAAACTCCAGGAAATCTGCAAACATTCATTCCACAAGCATTATATCTTAATTTGTTTTTTAGGACTTGTTAGTATATATAGATTGCCGCCGATTTTACGCGAGGTTGCCTTGATTGTTTTCTCAGGTTTAGCAGGTTATATATGACAAGAATATGATTTATATTTCTTGAAGGGAAGCTTTAAACGTTCATTTTCTTGGAGGAAGATCTAACCTTGTTAACACACTATCCACACCGAACGAATCAGGGGAGTATTTGTTTTCATTCTTTTACCTGTTTTACTTTTACATCCTTTAATTGAACATTGGGGACAATGTTCATCCTAAGTATAAGGGGAGGGTAAATGATGATACCTTATAGGATACTATTGCACTTGATTTTGTTTGTTCGATGGTAGGTGTGTAATAAAACTAAGAGAAATACTTGTTAGTGTAATTTTAGCGCCAAATTTAAAAATTTTTACAATATTTATGAGTGAAACTTTAGCCTTAACAAGCGTCTCATGGATATGAGTTGTTACGGATGATTGTATTCGATGTTAGGCTTAAGAAAACTGGAAGACTTCCATAGGTAACTTGCTTGAACGTCTTAAGAAACATGATCGGGGGTGTACTACGATTTTGGGTCGTAGTTAATTCGTAGGAGAATTCTAATGATCCCATGTTAGGAGCTTCTAACGGCTCGACATAGGAGTTAAGTAGGATCCTATAGAGTTATGGAATATTGTACACAGCCCTACGACTAGTATTAAGGAATATGACCCGTCATCCATGCAATTGTAACAAATTAATCAACCTGTAAAAGATATCTAGGGAGTAATGAAACCTAAGTAAACACAACTTTCCTCATTATTGTTTCCACCACACTAGTATAATAGTTTTATTTTCATTTTTGTTATTTTATTTTGATTGCATTTGTAGTTAATTGGGTTAGTTGACTAGCAACTAATTCCGCCCACTCTTCCAAAACCCGAGATTTTTACTTGCTTTTATAAAATATAAAAATACAAAAAGAATCATCCCTCACCTCTAGACCTAGTTTATTAGGCTTTCTAATCCTAGCAAAACTATTCCTGAGTTGAACGATCAATCCCCCGGTACTTGTCAATATACTATACTACAACAATCAGGTACACTGCTTGATGGGGGTTGTTAGCTTCTCGAGATCCCTTGAGAGGTAAAACCTGTTGCGAGGGTGCGATCCCCACGCATCATAGGTATAAACACCTATCTTCCCCTCTGGGAGGTGACGGATATGATCGCCTTTGTTTGTTCGAATCGGCCGAACCTCAGGCAGAATATGACAGTTCTCACAAACTGTGCCAAATGCACTTTGGGAAAGGTTGCACCCAGCATCCCAAAAGTCAACCATGACGATCCGCTGAAAGAAAATGGCGATATCCGAAGAAGAAGTGGGAAAAATTAAAAACACTTCTAATGACGGCGGAGTAAAACAAAAAAGTAAAAACAAAAATGTGGAAACAGGTATTTATACCTGCGGTACATCTAACTCAAGGATAGATTGAATAAACGACGCGTGTCAAGGAACGATTGATCAACGAACGAGATCAACAGTAAAAATATAGAGATGACAGCTAAGCGGCAACTCAAATGGAGCGGACAACACATTAGTCTAGAAATGTTCACAGCAAGCTACCTAAAGAACACGTGCAATAAACACACTAGACTGGGGGGGTGACTTGATGTTGATCCCAGTTGAGCTTAAACGATCTTGTATAGAAGTTAACTTGATTAAACACTTAAGCTAATATGCGGAATGTAAAAGCTTAACTTAAGAAGAATAATGATTCTCTTTCAACACTTCAATATTATTAATACGAGCACTCAACAATGCTAGGGTTTTACAACCTTGAAGTGAATAATAATACGTACATAAACTAACCCTAGGATCCTCCTTTTATAGACTAAGGAATCCTACTAGGTTTACAATACCTTTCTCTACACGATAAGAATATTCTAGATAAATATAATATTTACACAATCTATTCTATATTTATCTAAACCGTATACATCCTTATCACATCAGCAGTACATTCTGTCAGCAGCATTTAACTTCAGCAGCACTTTGACATCAGCAACAGAATCATTACTACTAGCTGCAGTTTCACTTCAGCAGCAGTTTCAGACCCAACAATCCTCCCCTAAACTTATTATTTATTTCTAAATAATTAAGTTTCTTCAAAGCACAATTTATCACTAGGAGGATGCTTCCAAACACTTCAACTCTTGAGCATTCAGTTGATCAAATATCTTCTTATACTTTGACAGCAAATTGAATGCTTGATCATCAGAATCATAGTCTTTCTACAACTTAAGTGATTTATCACCATTAACCATCTGATTGACAATATTCCAGTATCTTACCACTGGGTAATCCATTTCAGCTAACATATACAAAGTAATTGGTCCAATATCTAACACATGAACTCCAGAATCTTGAAAGAGTCTCCATTTTCTTACTTTGTATTCTACTATATCTGTCCATTCAGAATCATCCTTTGAAGGTTCAAACATAAGTTTAAGAGCTCTCCACATAACATTATCAGAAGAAGTTATGATATGATCAATTTTATCTATCTCATACTTTTTACCATCAAACTTCTCAGCTCCAAACTTTGCCTTGTATAACTTCCACAAGTCTTCAACATCCTCTCTATCAAAGTAGTGTAACATCTGTTGAAATCTAAGAAACCTGTGAGTCTTACCATCAGATCTCTAGACATCATGAAATGTTCCAATGTTAGTATCATATCCTGTAGTTACTTTGATAATAGGATATTTGACTCCTAATGGTTTGGCATCAACTACTTCAGGATCTTCCATCTTGCCAACCATAGTGTAACCCTTCAATTGTTCTTTTTGATGCTTAGAAGGAATGTGATCAAGACCATGTTTAAACTCATCTCCTTCAGGCATAGAACTGCTTCCTTCTCCAATCTTTCTCTTCTTCTTTGCAAATGACTTATGAATAACACCTTTTCTTTTACCACCATGCACAGAAGAAGTAGTATTTGCTGCATCAATATCAAGCTGTTTAACAGCATCAGCTTCTTGAATATGCTCTGCTTCAGCTACTTTTTCAGGTACCAACTTCTTGTTCATCTGAGCAATTTGTTCCAAATCCTCAGCACATCCCATAGCATAAAATGTATCTGTTCTCCTCTTAGCTTGTTGATATAAGTCAAAAACTTCTTTGTCAGAATAAGCTTTCAACTGTACCAATGTCCATCCAGCCATATTCTTTAGATACCTTTCATATTCTTTTCTTTGTTGTTTAACAGTTGGACCTTTAAATATCTTTATCTTTCTTCTAGCAGTAGCATTTTCTTTTCTCTTCTTTGTAGAAAACTCACTGTACCAAGATTGCACATTAAAAGTTGGAACTTCATTTTCTTCAATCTTGATCAACTTATTAAGTTCAATATCAGCAGCCATTCTGATCTTCTCACTTATCCATTCTTCATACCTCTTTAATCCTTCAGCCTCTTTCTCAGCTAACTGTTGTTCTTGCATATTAATCAACTCTTGTTCTCTAAGTGCAGCAGCTGTATCATGTTCAACTTGTAATGCCTTAGGCCAAGAATCAAAAGGTACATCAGTGAAATCAATTCCTTTATACATAATCCTTTCCTTTTCAACTTGCTTGCCCTTGCCTTTATCAGTAGAAGATGAAGAAATAACCTTCTTTTGTTGAGCAGCAGGTTCTTTAATAACAATCCCTTTTTCAGGTTTTCTAGGTGCTGATGATTTGATTGTTGTTGTTTGTTGTGGTAGTAAAGGAGTTGATACTGGTGTAGTCTTCTTGCTCAACAATACCATGGCTTCAGCAGCAGCATTGTCTCCAGACCCAATAACAGAGTCTTGTGCATCAGCAGATCCACTAGCAGCAGAGTTAGTAAGATCCTTAGCAATAGATTCTTGAGCAGCAGAATCTTGAGCAGCAGAGTCAAGCCTTTTGTCTACCAACTTCATCAATGTTTCACCCATCAACCCTGTTGCCTTCACTAATTGCTCAGGCTCCAAAGTTGTAAGTTGTTCTAATACCTTTTCTTGTGTAGCAATTACCTCTTCCATAACAACCTCATTCCCTGATTTATCAGCAACCACAAAATCTCCAGCATCCTGAGGACTTTCAACATCCATATCACCAATTACTGGAACCTCCCATGAAACCATTCCATCATTCAAACCCAGAGCACTATCAACCTTTTCCAAATTGACCTCCCCTGAACCCATTGCCTCTTCATTCCTCCCCTGTTTGGAAGCATTCTCTTCCAAGTGAGTAGAAGCATCAGGAGAACTAACAACCTGAGAAGTGCCCACTTTCTTCAATCTTTTCAAAGAGGTTGAAGATCTTGATTTCTGAAAGTTCTTAATCTGTTTTTGCAATTTGATAATAGTCTTGTCCTGATCAGCAACAACAGATGAAAGATTAAGAACTTTGTCCTCCAGTGTAGTACATTTCACCCCCAAGTTGGCACCAGTAACCGTCAATTCCTGAATGAGTTGCATAATAGTCTCATCACTTCGACCTGTATTACCTGGTCCGAGAGGTGAATCATGGACATTGTCATCATGTACAAGATTTTCCGTCAATTCATTGGTCATTGGCCTGTCCTCATCACTTCGACCTGTGTAACCTGGTCCGAGAGGTGAATCTTGGGACATAAACTCAGTATCAAACCTAGTTTGATCAGCTGAGCCCCCTGTATTTGCCATTTGGCTAGGGTTACCATCCTGAGAATTTGATTCAGAAGAATCATCATCTCTAGATGTTGCCTTGGTTTGGGTCTTAATGATGTTATCACTATCCTGCTCTGCTGCTAAGCTAGAAGCAGTAGTGACAGCCCTTGCCAACGTGCCCTCTTCATCACCTAGGACAGCCTCATCTGGTACAGCCATACTAACACTATCCTGAGGAAGATCAGTGTTCTTTTTAGTGTTCCTACAGGTATAGAGTATTTTAGGTTGTGTAGCAGATGCACTAAAATTGGGTGTGTGATGGGAGTCAGTAGGATTTCCTGATCCTTCACCCTGATTATTTTGCACAAGTTGCACCATAAAAGGTGTAAGATTTGTATGTGTGCCTGAAAAACCTTTTCCATGTTTAACCAAGAAAGTAAAAGTTTTAGAAACCAATTTTCGAGCATCATAAGTAGCAACATGGCCTCTAAACTTTGTAAGTTGTTTTTGAACAAAGAGTTGTATAAATCTTGGATAAAGCAAATATGAACCAGACTCTTTGATACTTTGAAACATCCCTTCCAAAATCATTTTTGAAAAATTGAATGGTTTACCTTTGCTTAGGCATACCATTGCAGAAGCAATAGTAATACTAAACTCATGCCATCCAGAAGTTTTAGGACTCAAACAATGAAGAAGAAGATGTATCAAAAACTTGTATTGAGGACAGAGGAGAGATTTTTGAAATTTTAAATTTGTATGATTCCCCTCATATCCCAAATCTTTTAACCCAGCAAAAATAGCAGAATTGGCCAGGCAAGTTGTCTCTGTTTCATCATCTAAGAAAAGGGTTTCTCTTATTAATGATTCAGATACACGAACCTTTTGCCCATCTACTAAAGCACTAACATGTTTTTCCCCATTCATAGTTTTGATTTTAGCGGTAAGCCAAAACTGTTTGATGTGGGAAGCAAATATAGTAGGATTCACAGTAAGTGCATACCTAAGAGAAGTAGCATTCAAAAACTTTACCATGTCTGTGAATTCTTCATTAACTGATTCAGCATCCAAAACGACCACACTGTTGTGTTGCTTTGCCCAGGTACGAATGCAATCCATGAGTTAGGGTTTAGGGAAATTGGGGATAATTTATTTTGAGAGAAATGGAGTGTTAGGGTTTGTGATAACTTCGATTTGAAATATAAGAAAACCAATTAGGAAGAACAATTAGGTTTTAAACTGATTGAAGAAGTTACACATACCACCCTCACACTTTCAACCGTAGCAGCATAATAACACTAGCAGCAGAGTCATATAACCAGCAGCAGAGTGAAAAATCCAGCAACAGAGTTGACAAAATAAGCTTGGTCAAAAAGTCAAGAATCCTCAGCATTTAATGCAATGATATTCCGTAATCCCTATAAAAACGGACTAAATCTTTTCCCTAATTTATCACAATCAAACCCTAATCGCAATCAAAACGCCAATCAACCAAATCAAACCTCCAATTAACCCAAATCAAATCAACCAATCATGAAATCAACACCCGAAATCATCAATATCTCTTCCGATTCATCATCTGAAGATGAAACCCCCTTTGAAACTTATGTGCCTCCCTTTCGTCCTCCTTATAATGGTTGTAGAACCAAGGCGCAAGCGAAAAAGAGAAAGCATGATCTCCCTGTCTTTAAAGATCTCCTCAGTTTGAATCAAACCCCAAGCACTTCTAGGGGTAAAGCTGTGATGTCCCCAAAATCTCCATCGTCTTCAGAGTCATCAGAAGACACAGCTTGGATCCCTATCAGGCAACCATCTCCAAGGGAGCTTGTTTCCCCTTTCATCTATACTTCATCAGATGAGGATGAGCCTCCAAATGAACCACCTTCCACTCCTGAGAGGCCTCAGTCATCAAGCCCACGACCAAAGAAGTCCACCAAGGCAAAGAAGACAAGGAAGACAAACTCTCCTCTTCCAAAGGAAAGAAAAATTGTACTTGGCCTTCCATGCCCTAGGAAGTAGTACTTGTAGGTTTTAATTTCATCTTAGATTGTTGCACTCTGTTGTGGTTTCAGAAGTAGTTTTAGAACTTCTCTTTTGATGTATAAACTTCTGAACTTGATGAATGATGAATGACAGATGTTCTTCTTTTGTTGTCATAATATTGTAATTGCAAATCATCATTTAGACTTATTCCTGCACAATATTAGACCAAACACCACAAAACAAACAAACATATGAACTAGCAGTAGAGTTAGAAATAGCAGCATAGTACATTCCATCACAAACATAAGCAGCAGAGTAACAAGCAGCACAATTCCTTTACAAACTTATACAAAACAAAGAGATAAGTTTTTCAAAGATTTATCATACCAATGTTTGCAATTAAAAATTGAAACCTCCCCACATCAAAGTGTTTAGTGAGAAGATCAGCAACATTGTTATCAGTATGAACTTTAACAATTTGAATCAACTTCTTTTCATAGCAATCCCTAATAAAGTGATGTCTTATCTCAATATGTTTTGTTTTAGAGTGAAAAACAGGATTTTTAATTATGCAAAGTGTGCTGTTGTTATCAATATGAATTTTGGTATTCATGAAATTGTACCCATAATCCAATAATTGATTCTGCATCCATAGAACTTGTCCACAACAACTTGAAGCAGCCACATACTCAGCTTCAGTTGTAGAATTTGCCACCACTGTTTGCTTCTTGCATTGCCATGACACCAATCTGCTTCCTAGAAATTGACAACCCCCTGTTGTAGACTTTCTATCCAAAGAAGCTCCAGCATAGTCACTATCTGAATAGGAGACCAAATCAAATGGTGAATCCTTAGGATACCAAAGGCCCAATTTTGGTTGATGCCTCAGATATCTAAAAATTCTCTTCACTGCATTGAGATGTGATTCCTTGGGACACACTTGAAATCTTGCACAGGCACACACAGCAAACATGATATCAGGCCTTGATGCTGTAAGATACATCAATGAGCCAATCATAGACCTGTACAAGTGTATATCCACTTCCTTTCCATATTCATCCTTCAGCAATGGTTTATTGGTTTCCATGGTAGTCTTGGCAGGTTTAGCATCTTCAAAACCAAATTTCTTCAAAATATCATTGACATACTTATCCTGACTGATAAATATACCATTTTCTTTCTGTGTAACTTGCAGACCTAAGAAGAAGGTGAGTTCTCCCATTGAACTCATAGCAAACTTGTCCTTCATAAGCTTCTCAAAACTAACACACATAGCTTTGTTAGTAGACCCAAAGATGATATCATCAACATAGATTTGAACCAGCAAAATGTCATCCTTTTGTCTTTTGAGAAACAGAGTTTTATCAATCTTTCCTCTACTAAACCCATATTCTAGCAAGTATGTTGACAAAGTGTCATACCAAGCTCTAGGAGCTTGGTGTAAGCCATACATTGCTCTATTAACCTTGTAAACTTTGTCAGGATGATCAGGGTCTTCAAAGCATGGTGGTTGAGACACATAAACCTCTTCCGTAATGGTCCCATACAGAAAAGCACTCTTCACATCCATTTGATACACTACAAAGTCTTTGTATGAAGCATAAGCCAAGAATATTCTAATTGCTTCTATTCTTGCCACTGGAGCAAATAACTCATCATAAACAAGGCCTTCTTGTTGTGTGTATCCTTGTGCTACTAACCTTGCCTTATTCCTTATGACTATTCCTCTCTCATCTCTTTTGCATCTGAAAACCCATTTTGTGCCAATCACTCTTTTTCCATTTGGCAGTTCAACCAAAGTCCAAACTTCTTGCAGCTTAAATTGTAGAAGCTCATCTTGCATTGCTTCCACCCAACTTGCTTCTTGTAAGGCTTTGTAAGTATTCTTGGGTTCTATTTGAGAAAGAAAACATGCAAACAGGCAATTCTGAAGATCTTTATGACTATTTCTTTGATGTAGAGATCTGGCAAAGAAACTTTGATGTTGAAGATCTTTCAGTGCTTTAGTCATCTACCTGGTTTGAATAGATGATTGTGGATCACTTAAGATTTGATCTTTGGGATGATCCTTGCGTACTCTTGTGGTAGTTGTAGGACTAAAAGGAATATTGAGTTCCAAATTAGTGAAATCTGCAGCAGCTCCAAATAAATGACCATCAAGTGCATCATCATCTGTGTCATAGTAAATGTTCTCAAGAGGAGGCATATTTGGATCATCAGGATAGATAGAATCAGCAATAGGTCTACCCTGAGAGTCCAAATTAGGAAACATTGAAGTAGCAGTAGAGTTAGTAGGCTTGGAAGCAGAATGTGGTGGAGCAGTAGTTGTATCTTTTTGCCTAGCAGTAAAGTCTGGTGAGTCAGCAGAAGAGTCTTCTAGTTTTGTAGGAGAGACATCAACAACTACTTTGGGAGCCCCATTAGTATCTTTTTCTGCTTCAATAGGTATTTCAATACCTGCTTCATTTTCCTTAGGTTTTTCTCGAGTAACAACATCTTCTTTATGACCTGGATCAGTCTGAAAGGGTAGTAGAGTAGGACCAACTTTTAGTTTCTCAACCAAAACAAATTCTTCTTGTGGTTTGTCAATACTGGCAATAACTGGTACATAATTCATTGTTTTGGTAAGCATATCCACATTAAACAACCATTCTTGTCCTTTTCCTTCAGGATTGGATGAGTTCTCAGAAAACTTAATATGTAAATTCTCCTCTACATGTTTGGTTCTCTTGTTATATACTCTGAAAGCTTTACTAATCACAGAGTAACCAACCAAATTTCCTTCATCAGCTTTTTCATCAAATTTGCCTAGTTGATCTTTAGTGTTCAAAATTGTAACAAGACATCCAAATGGTTTGAGAAAATCAATCAGTGGCTTCTTTCCATGAAATAACTCATATGGAGTCTTATTATGAGGCTTGACTACCTTACTTCTGTTATGCACAAAGCGTGCAGTGTTCACAGCTTCAGCCGAAAAAGGAATAGGTAGTTTTGAATCAGATAACATTGTTCTTGCAGCCTCAATAAGTGTCCTGTTTCTTCTTTCAGCAACACCATTCTGTTGTGGAGTTCTTGCTACACTATACTGTCTAAGAATTCCTTTCCCCACACAGAATTGATTCATCACACTGTTCTTGAACTCAGTACCATTGTCACATCTGATTATCTTCACCTTGTGATTGTACAGGTTTTCAACTCTTGTAATAAATGCCTTGAGTATTTCTGAAGTTTCATCTTTAGTGGCTAGAAAGAATACCCAAGTAAACCTGCTAAAGTCATCAGTGACAACAAGACAATATGACTTCTTGTTCAAGCTTTTTACAAATACAGGCCCAAATAAGTCCATGTGCAGTAGGTGTAGTGGCTCAGTATTTGTGTTCACAGTCTTGGACTTGAATGAAACTCTGTGTTGTTTACCCTTTTGACAGGCAACACAAGTTTCACAATTTTTAAAAGTCTTTGTAGGCATTCCTCTTACCAGATTTCCTTTTACCAATTTGTTCATGGTCTTGTAGTTCAGATGTCCCAATCTCCTATGCCATAATTTGGACTCATCAACAGTGGCCTTTGCAATTAGACAAGTCAAAGCCTTCTTAGGAACAATGTTCTTAATATGGTCACTGTATATATTCTCATTTCTAGGGACCTTCAAAAGCACAGATTTGTCATCTGGCAACTGATAATCAGGAGAAAGGATCATACACTCAGTGTCTGTAAAAAGAACAAAGTTCTTTTTGTCACATATTTGAGAGACACTAAAGAGGTTAAACTTAAGTCCTTTCACAAGAAACACTTTCTCAAAGTCCAAATTTCCAGTTTTTAGAGTTCCTCTGCCAACAATCTTTCCACCTTTTGGATCATTCCCAAAAGCAACATAACCAGCATCAAAAGCCTCAAAGTCTTCAAGTTGAGACTCATCTCCTGTCATGTGTCCAGAACATCCACTGTCAACAATAACCATATCCTTAAGCTCATCCAGTAGATTGACCTGCACATGAAAAGTAGAGACATTAGTTCCTCTTGACGACCCAAGCCATTACTGACTTGGATCTGCCCTGTGCATCAACATAATCAAATTTCTTTAAATCACTTGATGCACTACTATTCTTGGAAACAGAATTTGAACCAATAGTTTTTGGTTTCTAAGTCCAGCAAGCTGAGGCCTTAACAACATAAAAGTGATTACCAACAACTGTATTTGTTAAAACTTTTGGCCCAGAAGTAGAAAGTTTTGTACTAGCAGCAGGATGCTTACTAGCAGCAGAGTGCATACTAGCACCAGAATGCTTACTAGCAGTAGAGCCAGTAGAAGAACCAGTTGTGGTTTTGAAAGCACCATTTGATTTATCAGCATAAATAGATCTAGTTGCACCAGATCTTAATAAAACAACTCTTGGAACCATATTTCTATTAGGATGTGGGTGAGTTTGTTTGGTTACATATTTGTGATTCACCCTAGTGTATTGATTCCAAACAGGCTTTTGGTGTTCAGGACATCTAACAATCAAGTGGTCAAAGCTACCACACTTATAACAAGCCTTCTTTTGTAATTGAAACTGATTACCTAATCTGTGTGAAACTAGGTTGTTGAAGTTTCTCTGGTTACCCCTAGGCTTATTATTGAACCTTTCCATCTGTTCTCTAGGTACCTCATTGTACTCTACCATTTTCCTAGAGAAGATATTTCCTAACACAGGTTTGACAAACTTAACCTGTTCAATTTTAGGTTTAAACTTTGTAGGAATTTCTTCCTTTTTCACACTTTGTTCTTGTTTAACCTGTTCCTCATCACTATCACTATCAGAATACCAATCTTCTATAATAGGAGCTTCAGAAAATTTTCTAGTCTCAACCTTAGGTGTTTCATTAACACTTGTGCTACATTCACCTACAGGTTTTTCAATATTTAGCTCACTAATGAATGATAGTTCTTTTCCTGGTGGAGCAAAAGCACTTTTGTCTGGAGGAGCCACTTCATTATACCCAATTCCACTACCTTTTCTCATCAAGTTATTCTCAATAGATTTATGAACCAAATCAGAAGCATATTGTTGTTTTTGTACTCTTACTACATGTTTATCTTTTTCAGCAAGAGCTTCCTCTTTTTCTTTTTCAGCTTCTTCTAACTTATTTTTAAGAACTTCTACTTCACTGTTTTTCTTAAAAATTTCTATATCTCTGAGATTAAGTTGATCTACATATTCCTTCTCACACTCTTTGAGATATTCTAACCTCCTTTCAACATTTTGAATACCTACTTTGTAACCTAAGTTATCAAGTTTTAGGTGTTCAGTTTCTCTATTTAAACTCTCATTCCTAGACTTAAGTTCTTCTATAGTGTCAGCACAAGATTTAAAAGAACACATAGATAAGTCTGAATCATTTGATACCTCAGAGTCAGATCCTGATGATGAACCATAGGCCATAAGTGCAAAGTTCTGCACCTTGGGTTGAGCAACAGCTACCAAAGAGAAATTTGGTTCTTCTTCAGCCATATCACTCCAATCATAATCTCCCAGTCCATCACAAGATACCAGTGCAGTCTTTGATTCTTCAGTAACCTTCTTTGTAGCATCAACATTCTTCTTTGGAGCTCTACACTCTCTGGCAAAATGTCCCTTCCTGTCGCAATTGTAGCACTCTATCTTTGATTTATCAAAGCCTGGACTGTCCTTAGCTTTATACTTGACTTCTTTTCCAGTCTTCTTCAAAAACTTTCTTGCCCTCAAGGTCAACATAGTCATTCGCCATTTAAGATCAATTTCTTCAAGATCATCAGGATCAATATAATCCAGATCTTGATTAATGACATGTGACCTTATAGTGGTTGTGAGCTTAGCCAAGAATGCACACAAAGCAATATCACTGGTAGAGATCTTATCATTTGAACTAGCAGCAGATACTCCATAAGCAGTAGAATGAGCAGCAGAGTGAGATTCTTGAGATCCTTTTCCTTTAGAGGATACAAAGGCAAGATTTTGAGTACCAGAAGATGAAGTAGAGGAGGTAGATAGTTCTGATTCATACACTCTTAAATTGTTGTAGAGACTCTCCAACTTCATAGTTTCAAAATCAGGCTTATTCCTCCACACAACTGTGTGCATACTCCATTCAGGTGAAAGACTTCTAAGAAACTTTAGGTTTACATCTTCTTGTGGAACCACATAGCCAACAAGCTTTAGATGGCTAACCAGTTGGTTTAGCCTGTTGTATGTGCCAATTATCTTCTCTCCACTTTCAGAAGTAAAATTCTAAAACTGATGCTTCAGCATGTTCTTCCTTGATTTCTTAGTAGCATCATTCCCTCCAAACCTGAATTCAACAGCATCCATCAATTCTTTTCCAGATTCACAGTCATCAAAGTCCATTTGGAATTCATTAGGTATTCCCATTAAGAGAATACTATGTGCTTTGATTTCCATCTTCCTTACTGTGTTGGCTTCAACAGACTTAATTGGTATCTCCTTCCCATCAGCACTTTTCTCAGGTACAGAATCACCATTAACAATCACATTCCACATGTTGAAATCAATCATGCGAATGTACTGTCTGATCCTTCTCTTCCAAAGCTCATACTCAGAAGGATTCAGCATGGGTACCCTTGAAGCAGTCACCATATGAGTTTCATCACCCATCTTAGCAGTAGATTTTGGAACAGCAAACTCTTAAGAAACAAAATCTTCTTGATAATAACTTCTAGATCACAAGCTCTGATACCACTTGTTGATCCCAGTTGAGCTTAAACGATCTTGTATAGAAGTTAACTTGATTAAACACTTAAGCTAATATGCGGAATGTAAAAGCTTAACTTAAGAAGAATAATGATTCTCTTTCAACACTTCAATATTATTAATACGAGCACTCAACAATGCTAGGGTTTTACAACCTTGAAGTGAATAATAATACGTACATAAACTAACCCTAGGATCCTCCTTTTATAGACTAAGGAATCCTACTAGGTTTACAATACCTTTCTCTACACGATAAGAATATTCTAGATAAATATAATATTTACACATTCTATTCTATATTTATCTAAACCGTATACATCCTTATCACATCAGCAGTAGATTCTGTCAGCAGCATTTAACTTCAGCAGCACTTGGACATCAGCAGCAGAATCATTACTACTAGCAGCAGTTTCACTTCAGCAGCAGTTTCAGACCCAACACTTGATGATGTATAGTACGGATAGCAGGCCTACTAATCCTAGACTACGCTATACAACCGGGCTTGGACTATATTTTATAATTGGGCCTGGATAACATTACGCATGACCGTGTTCTGGCCCAACAAAAAAACCGGGCCCCGGCCCAATAAACCGGATATGACTAAAGTCCAAGCCACGATCAAGGCACAGTCCGGACATACAAGGACGTATGTGAACCACTTGAGCGACACTCCCAATGTACGCTCACGGACCGGCCCACGGTCCAGAAAGCGACCCACGTCCGAAATCATCGATTAAGCTACGGATCCTTGCTCGACAAGGGTCCCATCTTGGTCACTACAGCAATATGCGAAATACTAGGAAACCCTAGCATTTCGACCACATATAAAAGGTGACCTCAGTACACACTCTCGAGGTATGACTTTCTCACTCATCCCAACACACATATATTTCTCTGACAACATGAGTACTTACTCTCATTCCGAAGCTTAATCGTGGGGTCCATCCCTACGATAAGGCTAACGGTTTACCTTTTTTTGTGCAGGAATTCAATCTACTACTTGGATTAGTGCATAAGTCACACAGCGGATGATCCATCAAGGACGACCCAGCGCGACTAAGCCCAATCTTAACCCGGCCACACTTTTTGCACTAAAAGGTGAGAAAATTAATGAAAATAGGTGAAAGTTTTTCACTATTTTGTATCATGTACCGACGAATGGTGCCATGTTTATGTATAGTAGGTAAATCGTAATTGAGAGTGGAATTAGGTGGTTGTGTTGTTCGAATTTCTGTGTTGAATGGTAAGGACCCAAAGATATGATTAATAATAAAGAGTTTGGATAACACTCAAACAAACCATGTGTGTGTGTGTGTGTTTTACTGTGTAAAACAATGTCAAGAGTGTAAGAAAGTGATCCCCTTTTTGGTGTGGGATACCTTCAATTTGTAGATAGGCATTTAGGTTTTAAGGATAGACCCCATGTGGATGATCAATCGTTGCTGACAAGCCATGTGTTGATCATCCAACGAGTAGACAGGAAACACATGTGGCAGCTCCTCCTTGGTTCGTATCAGGTCATGCTTGTCTTCAATATTATTGCTCGTGTATCTCCCATTGCCATTTTCAGATAATACATTTTAACCTTTAGTGACAGCTGGGAGATTGTTTTCACATGCGTGTCTAGTAAACGCCCTGAGACTAAGCCAAGTGCGGTATGGGAATATAACCGGGCTTATCAAATGCTGGTAATAGGCCTTTTTTAGTTTTTATAATGGGCTTTACTTCGGCATATAATTAGTGATCTTGTGCCAGTAATATTAATATGTTATCAGATAGCCCAAATATTCATGGAAATGATCATCTTAGTTTAATAGTCATGCGTGAAGCCATTACGCCCACTCTGCATTCAAACATAATGGATCAATGTTGGAAGCAAATGGTGACCCATTTCTCCGATAAGAAGAAAAAGTGTAGATGTCCTTATTTGGGTGTGAGAGAGAATGTGTTGTATCACTACAACAAAAATTTTGATTTTACACTTTTTTCTACACACATTTACAAAGTGTATAAGAAAATTATAATTTATTCGAACTTTAAAATGTGTACAACTATTTGCATTTATAGGCGTGAAGTGTTTAAAAAAATATAGTTGTACAAAAAGTTGTCCATACTAAAAATGTGGAATCAATTTGTGAAAATAATTTCCCCGCACTAGAAGAAGTGTTAAAAAAAAATGGGTATAAAAAACTAATCTACATACTTGTAACTGTACGTGATCAAGTTTCAAATTTCTCCTTACAAGTGTGAACTTTTTCTTATAATATGAAAATTGAGATGATTGTTTATATATCTTCACACTTATTAACGCAATAATTTAATACACCTTTATAAATGTAAACAATCTAGTCAAATTTTACACACTTTTAAAAATGCACAGATTCTTTTTTCGGATAAAGGGTTTCTCCGATAAATGTTCGCACCGAAAACTCCAAAAATTGCATGCCAAATCTACAAGTCTTGTGAGGAAACTGCTTCCAACATAATTGTCGGATGCGAATGATCACCTCTCATAAATTGACCTCGTCATTTAGTGGGGCAATTTGCCCATTGCCAATGTGTGCAGTCAGTGCTCCCTAACATTCCAGGGAAACCATGTAATTCTTCATGTGCTCTATACAAACGATGTATATCACTCCGTGTAGGTCTTCGCAAATATTCTCTTTTGTATAGTTTAATAACCCACCCACAAAACTTATTCAAACTATCAAGAGAAACTCGTTCTGACATTTGCAAATATTCATCTTGAGCATCAGGAATACTTCCAAGTGCCAATTGACGAATTGCCGATGTGCCTTTTTTTTAACGCCAAAAACCCCAACTTACCCCTAGCATCTTGATTTTGTTGAAAATATTTCGAATGACTTTCGATATCGTGAACAATTCGTAAGAATAATCATCTACCCATTTGGAATCTTCTTCTAAAAACTTGTTCATCATAAACGGGATTTTCGGAAAAGTAGGCGGCAACAAGACGATCGTGTGCGGACCATAAACGGGTTTCTAGATTTTTTTGGGGTCTCGAGCAACCGGCTAATTGTAGCTCGAATCTTATTTTGATAAACAACGCCGCTTGTTTTATTGTTTCAGATATAATAAATTTTCGATCATCGGAAATGAAGAAATTATTGAAGAAGGTGAAGAAGATGAAGAATATTATGACATTTTTTGAATTTCTTGAGTGGTGAAACTATTTGTTTAAAATTTTACTGTGAAAAGTGAAGTATTTATAAGCTAAAGTGGCGCTTAAAAGTAAAAATAAAAAATAAAAAAAATACAAAGAAAAAAGACAAAAGTAACTACTGTTGGACAACGGTTGAGTTTTAAGTTTGCTGGCAAAGTTGAAGCGGAACTCAAGTCCCGTGAAGGAAAATATTTCACTCTTCCCGCATTGCATGGTATGGAATCTTTTTAGGTCCTGCTAAGGAAGTCCATTTTCCCGCCTACTATACCCTTCACACTAAGACTAGTTATAGTTCTCACTAGGGCTAAGCATCGGGTCAAAACCGACCTATACCGAACCAAAAACTGATTTTGTGAATGAAGTGAACCGGAATTGAACCAAAGTAACTCGGTTCGGTTCGGTTTTGTGTCGATCCATTCGGTTTATACGGGTTAGGTATGTTTTTCTTGATTTTGGCTTGAACTGAATTGAACCGAAACAGAAAATCGTAAATATATAGAATTGAAAACTGAACGAAATATGCACGATTCGACTTCGGTCGAACCAGTTCGGCTTGGTATTCGGTCTGTTATGCTCAACTCACTTAACAACTAACACTCACTCACTACCACATCATCATCCTTCCATGTTACTTACACTCGTCACTCGTATAGTTTTTGATTTGCACACTTCAGTGTACAAATAATTAAAACACTTCGTAATTGGCGTACAAATATTTAATGCGTAAATTATTGTCTACCAATAAATATTGCAAGTGTTCAGATAAATTCCTATCTGATAAGTTATAACCATTAATTACTCACCACTTAACATTTATCTAAACTAGGCATTCAGACCCGTGCGACGCACACGGGCTCGATCTAAATGTTCATAGTCATGAAAGCCCGTGCGATGCACATGGGCTATATAGAAGTTTTTAAAGTTTAATACCCGTCTTTTATTTTTGTCATTTTATATTCGAGACGTATTTTTGTCATTATATATATAAGTTGTCGTGGTAGCATACATTTTGTAAGCATGATACGTATTTAAAATAGTTTATTGACATGTAATCTTTTAAGATGTATTTTTTACGTAATATTTTTTGTCTATTTATTTTGGTATTGACTTTATCATTTTTTATTGGAACTAACTAATATTAATACATCCGACAAAGTTATAACTATTTCTTATGATAGTCAACAATGCCCGTGCGATGCACATGGGCTGTATAGAAGTTTTCATAGATTTAAAATACGTGCGATGCACATGAGCTGTATAGAAGTTTTCATAGCGTAATATTCGGCATTTATTTTCGTCATTTTATATTTAAGTTGTCATGGTGTCACACATTTGCTAAGCTACGTATTTAAAATACTTTATTGAGTTGCACATTTGCTGTATATAAGTTTTTATATCGTAATCTTCGACACTTATTTTCGTCATTATATATCTAAGTTGTGATGGTATCACATTTCCAAGCATGTCACACATTTAAAATAGTTTATTTACATTAAAAGAGTATATGTGAAGAGATTTTTTTCAAGATATATACATTGAAAAGAGTCTCTTCACATGTAATATTTTAATATGTATAAGTTACATAAATTATTTTAAATATGAAGCAATGACATTAATGTTGGAGACCTTTTATATTCATCCCCATGCGATGCACACATGTTTGTACTGACTCAGGACCCATGCGATGCACACATGTTGGATATAATTGTTTTTTTCGTAATGTTCGGGACTAATTTTCGGTTCATGTTTGAAACTCTCATTTTTTGTGAAAGACAGACTTCGTTGTTCAAATAAATTACATTATTAAAAGCGAACTTTAAAACAAATTTCATTTTTAACAAAACTATAAAAACATAAAACATTAAAGTAATTAGTATATTCAAGAATATACATTATAATTCGTATAATAAATTGTAGTTTAATATTGCATGTTTAATTTGTAATGTACTATTAAAATGAATGCTAAGTGTTTATCTATATTGACACCGATAGCCATGGCATTGTTCTTGTTGTTGTTCTTCTTGTTGTTGTTCATTAGCATTTTGCATGTTTTGTTCTTGATACAATTTTCATGACTTCTCGATCTCTTTTTTTAATGTGAAGAGGTTTTTTTTGTAAAATGTTATATTTATATGAGGCTTTTCATATGTAATTTTTTAGTATGAGTAAGTTACATAAATAATTTTTTAATTAATGCATTATTACAACATTTTTTCATAAAATATAATATCGAATTTGGAGCATTCATTAGTAACTCACTCTAAGTATTTACAGTATGACGACATGAATCACATGATATCAAACTCAAATAAATAATGCTTACCTCGTGATAGGTCTTTTGCATGTTTTGTTCATTGTTGTTGTTCATTGGTCTTTTGCATGTTTTGTTCTTGATACATTTTTGTGACTTCTCGATCTCTTTCTTTAATGCTTCTTGACGCGCTACAAAAAACAATTAGATATAGTTGATCATTAGTAACTTAAATACAGTTAATCAATATATTGCATTTTTGATCAAAGTAAAAATATTCGTGCATGTTTCACTTAATTGATAAGACAACAATGTGTAGGATCTGTTAAACTATTAGAGAATATGACGTTAATACCAAATCTCCTAAGCAACATCTTTATGTCCTACATTCTTACACACACAAAACACACATGAAATTTACATAAAATAACATAAATCAATATGCTAAATAAGTAAGACGATATGATGCTTACTTTACCACCATAATAAGTTGTAGCCCAATGTGCACGCGGTGTGGAGGAAGTTGTGGGTTGTTGTGTGTGATTTTTGACACATTATATAGTTGATAAAATATTTGTAACTCATAGACGGGAAGGTAAAAAGACTAACTACTAATTGGTGTGTTTAATTTATGCATTCATGACATTTTTGGTTTGTATTCTTTGAGGTTTAGAGATGGCTTGAAACATGTTGTACCGTACAAACTTTTGTGCACGATTCCTCATGCAAAACATATTGTACCGTACAAACTTGTGTGCACAATGCCTCTTGCGCATTAAATTAAGCACTCCAATCTTTAGATAGTATAGAAGAGATACTTTTCATGTTGGTTAAACTACCTTGTACCGTACTAAAATTTCTACACAAATCCTCTTGCACATTAAATTAAGTCACCTAATATTGTGTAATTGATATACTTTTGATGTTGCTTACACTACCTTGTACCGTACAAATTTTTTCAATTACTTGAATCACTAATCTTATATATTTACCCTTATGCATGACTATTAAATCAATGTATTAACACATGAAGCCTCTACATTTCACTTTTAGTTATTGAGACAATTATTATGACTCCTTTACATTTATAATGCTACTTAATATTTATATAATATAAGATATGACTTTAATATACATTACACATTCAAATTCATTTAAAAAACACTCACTAACGCAGTCCACGATTGTTCACCATCCTCACCACATCTCAAACTTATTCCTCATGTGTGACCAAAACACCCTTGTTATAAACAGCCAAGTATGAGTGCCTCACGTGTGACAAAACGTATGAATTACATCGTGTCTAATGGTTATCATAATCTCATTTGAAACAACAATATGCTATTCAATCTATTAATTTAGAAAATGTTACTGTAATATGATATATATTTGAAAATACTACGAAGTAACGGGTGTATTTGTTTCATTAAAATGTTTTAGGTCTGAATCTGACTAACATATCTTAGCAGTAAGAGATGAATATAAAGTTTAAATATGAAAGAAATAATGTTGTTTGTTTTTGTATAATTGTCCGAATGATTTCAATTGCTTGTTTCTGCAATTTATTTAACCAACTTATGTAAATATGAAACAACATTTTTTATCATAAATATAACATAGTTAATAAATCATCAAATATATTATATTAACACGAGTCTTCAATATTTTATCGAGTAAGAGCCTTCGGTAAGGTAACCTTTGCTCCCGAGTTAAATGTTAACGCATCTCCTTTTTTGACCGAGTTACCTTACCGCCTATGAAAGGCAAACCCACGTTAACGCACCACGTTAAGGGCTTAACGTGCGTTAACATGAAAAAAAAAACTTTCGTTTTTGCTCCTTTGATTCTTTGTGTGTTTATGTTTGTGATGTGTTTGTGTTTGTGTGTGTTGCTTATGCATACATCATATGGAGAACAAGCTTTGGTGTTGCTTCTGCATACAAGCACAACACCATTACAATAGTAACAAAGTGTGTATATCATGAACGTATAAATCAAGACAAAACAATATAAGCTAAACATTTTCGTAAAGTTAAAAAGCTCAGTTCTTTGTAAATATTTATTGTTAAGAAACTATGAAAAAAAAAGGGGAAGGAAAACAATTTTTTTATTTAGTTAACAATTTTTTTTTTCAGTAACAATTTTTTTTTTCGGTAACAGTTTTTTCAGTAACAATTTTTTTTTTCTTCGTAAAGTTAAAAAGCTCATCTTCAGTAACAATTTTTTTTTCTTTAAGTTCATAAAATTTTTATTTAGTTTTTTTTATGTGGTAGTTTTAATTTGAAAGGTTTTTTTATTTTGTATTGTAATTTTTAAGGTTATTAATGAAATATTTGGGTTGTTGAATAAATAAAATAGTTACGGGGTTAATTTGTAAATTGATGTGGAGGTGAGTTAAGGTGAGTTAAATGTAAATTATGTTACCGGGGTGGAAAGTCAAGAGTTAAGGTTAAAAGGGAAAAACTGACGTGGCGCTGAGGTGCCAGTGCGTTAAGTTTTAACCCTGAGTTATGTTACCGCATGCTCTAAGAGGCAGTAAGAAGAGTCCCACACCTCTTATTGAGTAAAATGTTATATGTCTAACTGGGTCTGACTCAAAAGAAAAAAACAAACAAGCAAAATGTCTACACAACTCTTACTGGTAAGAATAACAGGGCTAGTAAGACTTAAAAAAAAAAAAAAAAAAAAAAAAAAAAAAAAAAAAACTGCATACTTGCTATTAATGAACATCAATGTTTTATGACTTTATAGTAACCAAAAACCAGTCAAATAATGTATTTTCCCATGTGTTATCTTGACATACACCTGAGTGTTAATGTTTGGCTATTTCTGTGTTTGTTATGAGTTGGTAGCAAAACGTTAACTACACATAAACTTTAGTGTACCGCCACCCAAACACCATGGATAGTGTGTACACACACCTACTATCAAACCTATTTTCAATTCGAATCTTTCAAGAGTGATACCTCCACCCCACCTGTTAAATCACACTCGCAACACATTATTGTTACACATAGCTTATGTCGACACACAACTTTAGAGAGTTTTTTTTTGCTAAGGGTTAAACTATAATTTTTGAGAAAATATATCACTTTCATTAGTTTTCAGAAATACTATGGACTTCTTAAAATAGATAAATCAATCTTTTGTCATTTGATTTTTTTTTTTTTTTTTTTTTTTTTTTTTTTTTTTTTTTTTTTTTTGCGTTAGAACAATAAACAACTTAGAGTGTGGAGATTCATTTCCTACCAAAACACCAAATTTGGTGTAATTTATGGTCGAAGCTTTTTAGAAATTGAGGTTAGGGTGTGATGATAATCTTGAATATCTGCTTGAATTATGTTTAGGCACAAGAGAAAAAATCAAAACAAAAACATAATGTGAAATTCGTATGTTCAAATGAGAGCATGCATATAATCTTGTTATAAAAAAATAGAAGTTGACAATTATAAGGTGTTTAAAAAATGTCAGTTCCCGGCAGTTATTAACATATTTTACAAAGTAAAAATAAAAACATGTTGAAGTTATTTTGCATTCACCCTTGTTACAAAATACGTTTGTTAAATTAATTTATGAAATAACTTTATGGTAAGACAGTTTTAAGACACTTGAGGTAGATATTTGATGTGTACTTTAGAGTAAAACACAAATTTTGTTTAAAAAGATTTGGCATTTACACCAAATTTGGTGAGCCATTAAGTTCCATACGGACCGAGGGGGTTCCTGGAGGCGCAGGAAACTCGCTACAAAAATGGATTTTTCTTGCGCAGTGTGAAATATGTTACGACTTCAGTTAGAACCAAACTCGCTACAAAAATGTACAATAAGGTAGGACAAAACCACATATTAGGGAAGAGGGGGTATTGAACAGTGGCACGAGGGTGGTGGAAGTTATGTAACTGTGCATGAAATAGAGAGGGCCTGTTTGACTGCTGACTAGTTGACTGGTGTTAATTTGTCAGCATGTATACTGCTGGCATCTGTTCTGTTTGAACATGATGATTTAATAAATACTTTTATATAGGTTTCGTGTATGTTAAAAAGTGAAAGGACAACAAGATTATGTTTATGTTTGTTTGTTCAGTCATTGGTGTAGAAAGAAAGTGTGTTTGGGTTACATTTGTGTTTGGATTCTTCACTTGTTATTTTGGGCTGGACAATTTGGGTACTGTCTTGTGTGCACGTGTGTACACACCCCTATCTATTTACTTGTATTTTCTTTTCAAGTGAATTGAACTACAAGACGAAATGATTAAAAGGATCCCCACTTTGCTCATAAAGACACACAAATAATTGATGGATTCCAGTAAAAAGTAATAACTATATGTGATAACGTGTATGGATCATTTAACTATTCAAAGACTAAGCTAGACATGTTTAAAACAATATTTATGTCATTCAAGTTTAGTTACTATTCTAGTTTCAAGTAGACATTTTGAACTACTTTTTTGAGATCCATGGTAGTTTTTACTTTTTAGCATCTTGCTTGATTTTCATGTTTTGTACTCTCATTTAGATTTAAGATAACCCAACTTGGCAACTTGGTTGCATTAACCCTTCATTATGTACCCAGTACCCTTTTCCTTATCCTTCATGTTGACACCTAATATTTAGTGGCATTTGGATCATATGTGATTTTCTTATTCGGAATTTATACAAATAATACTAACTTCATGCTTATGTGACATGTAATCGTGACGGATCCATGAAAAGAAGTCACTATGTACAATTTTTAAACCAAAGAAACTTGTAAGACTACGGAAAAAAATGTGATTCACAGGCATGTAATGTTGTTTTGATATCATCACAATTGGAATGTAAAGTAGTTATGGCATGAGATATAGTAACAAGTAAGATCTCATGAATACACCTACACTACTTTTGAAACCACCAGTTTGATACACTTTGAGTCATGTTAAAACCCTTTGAATTAGCTTTCATTTTTATATTTTTGTGGCACGTAGTATATACAGTAGAATTACTGTTAAAACCCTTCCCCTCAAATTCAACAATTTTGCATCTTTACTTAAGTTTTAATACAATGATGAAGCTACAAAATTATATATATATATATATATATTACTATAGTGCGTAAGCTTTAAATGCTATGGATGTACGTTAATGAATGTTCTAATAGGAATTCGTGATATGGTCAAAGATTTTGGGTGGTGTGGGTGTCTGGCAGCTAGTTATGAATCATTGATTTGATGTATGAACCCTAATGATATTTGTTCCAAGTTGTTACATTATGAAATTAACCCTAGATTAAATTCTTTGTTGGATAGAAGCTCAAGTTGGTTGCTTTCAATATGTACTTGAATCAAATTTCATAATGCGAACTTAAATTGAAGGGTTCAATTCTGACCATCATTGTTAATGACTTAATGTTAACTGAAACCCGCGATAGAGAAGATCGATAACATGATGTTCATGAATGAAACCATGTTTCTTCGTTTGATTTAAGTTTGTCAATTACTAAACTGACTAGCAGGATGGGTTGTTATCATCACATAGACATGATGTGGGAGCTAAAAAAATTGTAAATGAGAACTGAAATTGAGTGGCAAACTAGAATACTGATTACACATATTTTTTGAATAGTCGTTTAAAACTAATGTTTTTACACTACTAAAGTTAAGACTCAAGTGTTTCGTTAGCTATTTTTGCATGTAAAAAAAATTGAGTATCATAGCAATCATGGCATTTATTATTGTAGTTTATAAAAATGTTTTTAGAAACATAAAGTGATCTAAAAACAATTGTAAACCATAGTGAGAAATCATTTTAAGCTTGTATGACATGAATGAGTCTAAGATATTGAACTTTTTTTTTTTATAATTTAATACATTTAATTTATCTGAAGTATTTATGAAGTTTTAAGAGGCTTATATATAACAAAGAATTAAAGATAGGTTGATAAAACATAAATTTTTATAAATTAATGTTATGACACATAATTAAGTTTAGGGTTTTTGATAACCTCAGTATATTGTTTGTCATATTTTTGTTGAATTCAGGATGAGTTGCTTTGATTGCAAAATTCCTATCACTTTTTAACCAAATTCTAGTTAAATGGACCACTTGAAATCTGACTCCTACATTTATGGACTTCATTTTGTATTCCAAAAAGTTAGCAAAACATATAGCTATCTAGCTAGCTATCTATGATTAAGATAACAAACCAAAACAAGTAATCCAGAGTATTATTTAGCAACACCATTGGTTTTATCAGAAAAGGTTTTCTTCCTTCTGTACTTCAAATAATTTCTGTAGGTGTGTATAGAACATGTTTTTTGAATATTTTGCAAGTTAATTTCTTTTGTAAATATAGCAATTTTGGACGATTTGCAATCCATTTTACTTATTACATGTAGCTACTTTTAATTTTCTTACATTTTACTTATAAGTGATAATTTTTGGATTAGAACTAGCTAGTTCTTATGATGATAGCACGTCATTTCATACTCGGTAATCGTAAAACACACATTTGGAATTACTACTACGTTACTAAGAAATTTCGTAAAAACCCGGCCAAAAAACATGTTCATCAATAAGTTAAATGTATGATAATTTCATTATAGTTAAAGGATTAAACAAAACGACTATCCTAACCAGATCATCTGAAAAGAAATTTCGGTGTTCCTGTTAAGCTCGAGTTATTTTTCATTGATTCAAAAGTGGATAGTCAATACAAGATAATAATTAGGTATGTTTGTATAATTGTCCAGTCTCAACTACAGTTTGTATTTTGCGTATCAAAAAGCACAAACATGCTTTCTCAAAACAAGATATGACAAAGGTAATATAAAGTGATATAATATTTACAACATTAACCCGATCGGACCCAACACAAGTGTCGAGTTGATTGTTGCATACAAAGTATTTTCTATATCGAGGAGCCCACAGTCGAAAATACGAAGATTACCAATAGACAGATTCAAGTTACCCACTTTAGATTTCCAACGAACACAAGGCCCAATGCATTATTATTGATAGTGAACATATGAGGCCCATTCTACTAGGATACCACCACAAGCACATGCTAGGAAAAGTTGGCCCAAAACAATGTTGCCGAGATGGCTAATATGTTGGATCGGTCCAACCCGATTGTTTAATAAACCCAATAAGCTTTAAAATTTCTAGTGATGATTGTAAGCTATGAATATATTTTAAAGCTTCATATCCGAAGGGCTTTGTAGTGAAAACTAGGGGGAGTATATCATTTGGGGACATAGAAGAGAGTTGATAGTAACCAAGGCATCAACCATAGATCCCGTAAATAGGCAATGTTCTAGACTAAAACGGCTTAGAAATACTTGAAGTTTAGTTGCCCTTGGGCGATAAATCTAGAAATCATTGTTGACTATTAAAACACATGCTAATTACTCATGTATTTATGTTTTTAACTGTAGAAACCGACGTTTGTTATAGTTGGTCCACAGGTTCCAATTTTATTGACACATGTAATTGAATTGGCCGAAGCTATCACTTATTACAGATTTACTAGGCTAATAATAGAAATTTAGGGAGTGTTTGTTTTAAAAAAAGGTATTACTAGCCTTTTTACCCTTATCAGTAAGAGGTAGATTCAATAAGAGGTGGGAGATTTGTCTTACTGCCTCTTACTCAATAAGAGATTGAAGACTCGTGTTAATATAATATATTGGATAGTTTATTAACTATGTTATATTTATGATAAAAAGTCTTGTTTCATATTACATAAGTTACTTAAATAAATTGCAGAAACAAGCACTTAAAATCATTCGAATAATTATACAAAAACAAACAACATTATTTCGTTCGGATTTACACTTTCTAACCACCTTTTACTGGTAAGATGTGATAGTTAGATTCAGACTTAAAAGATCTTAATGGAATAAAACATCTTAATGAAACAAATACGCCCTTACTAAATTAGCTCATAATGAAAAATTTTCTTACCCAAGTCTAGGGAGCGCCTCTAGTGGTTGTTAACAAACATAGTTGTTAGAGGGAAGGGTATGGTCTCGCCGTTCATCCTCGTCGTCCGACGTGGAGCCTCCTCAAACTCGTCGTGCCTCGCCATGACACCAGGAGGGCCTCGTTGAGGCTTGCCGTTGGAAGGCTCCTCACGCAGACGACGAGCAATTTACCCTGACACAGATCATGCTTTTCTCTTCCTTTGTTAATGTTGCATCTTTCTTTTTCTTTTTGTTGGGTGAAGGTCTGTTCAAAAGAAAAATAAAACGAGAGGAAGATCTATTCAAAAGAAAAAAAAATGGAAGGAAGAAGAAGATGACGAATGTTACACTTTTGGTCCCCAAAGTTTACCTGAATGTTACACTTATGTTTAGTTATTTGGTTTTGCATGTATATTTGTTTGGTTTGGGCCTTAAACTTGGGTTCAAAAGTTTTGGCCATAAACAAGAAAATCAAGTACTAAAACTAACATAAAACTAGTTTTAGATTTTATTAAAATTGTTTGTTAGTGATTTTTTTTTAATTAACCTTTTTTTTAAAATAATGTTTTATTTAAAGAATGAATGAAATTTTATTTTTAATAAAATGGATTTAGTTTATTTAGTGAAATAAATAAAAAAATAATAAAGTTGTAAGTGGTGGGCCCCGAATGAGTAAGTTGAGGTTAGTTATGAGTGAGAAGAGGTTAGTTGTGAAGCGGTGTTGGGATGATGTGACACCTGTGGGCCCAAATGAGGAGAAATACCTCATTACCATACCTCTTGCTCTTATATTAGCTAGCTACTTACTTTGTAAGGAAAAAACAAAGCAATCTAAGATAGAAATATACGCAGTACGATGTATTCTTTCAAGGTTTGTACTTATATAGTTACATCTACTGTATATAATTTGTAGAGGAATTTTCATTCTTATAAGTTATAATGTCGTCTTTGATTTGCTGTTACTAAAGCAAACTTATAAGTTATAATGTCGTCTTTGATTTGCTGTTACTAAAGCAAAAGAAATTTTTGCCAGGCGGGAGAAAACTTAAGCTACCCACTAGGTAGTTTACCCAATAGGAATAAAAACACAATTAAAACACAATTAATGCTTTGCTGGAGGAAATAGGAGAATATTGTTATTTCTCTTCCAATGACTCAGTGCCACCTCATCCGGATAAATTACCCAGTGGGTAGGTGTATCCGTGCCCGCCAGAACGAGACTAATGTTCAAAATATTAAGGTGCTGCGTGTATATTTATAAACAACATATTGTTTCATGAAATTATCGGATATTCAACAAAGGTTCTCTGTCACTGGTTGGCCAAATCCTCACAAATGGTTTGAGATTCAAATCTCACTAGTTACACATCTTGAGACACCACAAAAGGGTAAGAAATGATCACGGGGATGATACCCTGGGCTAACTATATATCGTCAAGTTTTTAGTTTGAACCACATTCTTTCCGTTCCTATACTTTATTTATGCGGATACGTAAATTTTGCATCAAATATAACCGACAGTAGACTATAGCTCCCAATGCAAAATATAAGCAGCAAATTACAACTTACGACTCCACATTCTAAGATACATTACACTATGAGACATGTCAACTTCCACACAAACACAACAAACAAAATAAACTAGTCACTTCCCATTACCATTATAATAAAACGTGAATTTACAACTTATAGTACTCAAAAAACAAAACCATTACATATAAGAACAACACATTGTTGACTACTACTACTACTACTAGCGGGTGGTTATCTTCCACCACTGCCTTACCAACTAAACATAAAAACATTAAATAGAAGTACCCAACTATTAAATGGTACCCCATAAACCAATATGACTTTGCAAAATAAGTCCTATGGTTACTAAATAGAGTAGTAGTAACAAAATATAAGTACTACTACCATATTATAAATGAAGGCTAATAATGTCTTTTCACTTTCAGTGAAATTGTGCACCACTAAAAGTCTGACCAAAGGACCAGCTAGCAGGTGCAACATTGTTGGAGACCACAGTTCTGCCATCACTTGTTGTGACCTTAAAAGATAGGGACTGTCCATTGAGGTAAGAGTTGGATTGCCAATTTTGCCCCCAGTTTCTAGACATTTGTTGCCATCCACCTCTTGAACCTTTGATGGCCACTGCATGCACATCACCAGCACCACCAACATTTGTGATTAGTACAAGGTTGAAGTATGAGTGTCCATTGATTTGGAACCTAATTCCACCTCTTCTCCTGCATGGTACCCTACAAATACAAAAAAGTAAGATTGTTAAACCATTGTAAAATTACATAAATACCAAAGTCCAAAGAGCTTGTAACTTAACATTAAACGGAGTATACCCCTAAACCAAGTGATTGTGGATTCAAATCTCTAAAAGAAACTTTGTGATATACTTGTAAATATTAACTTTCTAAAATATTTGTAAATATTGTAAATATTAGTTTGACTTAAACAAAAGGTGATTAATGTTATATAAACACCCTTTGTAGAGAATTTAAATTACCAAAATACCCTTGAGGTGTTAAATTACCTAAATACCCTTGAAGGTAGTTAAAATTACTATATTCATCTAATTTACCTAATTACCCTTGCATGTTGTTAAATTACAAAAATACTCTTCAGGGTAGCTTAAATACCAAAATAGTTTGATGTTGGTAAACTACCAAAATACCCTTGTATATAGTTAAAATTCTAAAGTAAGCCTAAGATTAGTTAAGTAAAATTATACCTTCTGTAAGCAACAGGGACAATTCCAGCTTTATACTGAGCAATGTGTTGAAAGATAGGCTGAGAGAGGTCAAAATGATGATTAGGAGGGTTACACCATCCACCATCACTGTTGGGTGGGCAGAAGTTGGTAGCAGTCACCATAATAGTATTTGGCAAACACCATTTTCCATCATTCACACATCTAAGCTCATAACAAGAACCACAGCTTAAACCATTGTTGAACAAAGCTGTACTTAATGCTGCTGTGTTTGTTCCATATCCTTGGCTATACAAATTCCCATATCCACAAGCTCCACCTGTCCAAAGTCCAAAAATAAAATTAGGGACTGAATTTGTACATATACAATAGTTGAAGGACACAAAATGTAAAATATTATTAGTGGTTCATGTCAAAATAAGTGTGCACTTTAACATTGTAAGCGAACAAAATTTATTAAAATGTAACAATGATAACTTATTACTAGTTAAGAGTATAATAATTATAGTATTTCTTATTAAAACCGAGTGTCATGTCTCCTATGAACACTACGCAGAAAGGTTTTTTTTCTTTTATCTTTTTTCTTTTATCTTTTTTTTTTTTACGTACCCATGGTACCGGAAGCGTCACCGCCACCGTAGAAGGTTGCATGGGCGTTGATCCAGCCACCACCGGCTGCATGGACGGTAGAGATGAGTGCAATGAAAGCAAGAGAGAAAATGGTGAAAGTAGCCATGGTGTGTTAAGTGTAATATGTTTGGAATGTGAAGGAGGTGATGGAGGGTATATATAGGGGAATTTATGATGTTGGGTGCATGGTGAAGTGTGGTTTAACATGCAACTAACTGACAGAGTTTAAGACTGTTGATAGGGGACCAACAACATTGTTGGTTTTCGCGTATTTATTGTTTTTTCGGACCATATTTAGGTGTTGTTATGACTTTTACTTAATTTTTCGAAAAAACTATGTGAAAGATTATGTAATGGAGTAACATAACTTGACAATTTGAATATAATTTTAGTCATGGTCTAAAAATTCTTGAAAAAAACACAAACTTCGAATGTTAGATAAGTTACTAAACAAGCTTGGGTATAACTTATTTGGATGACCTAATTAGTGTTTTAAATACTACGTAAGTTACTAGTAATTGACAGCATGTAAAATGAAAGGAAAAGAATTAAATAAAAGCTAGTAGTAAATGTGAGTATATATGAAGATCTTGGGTGAATCTTGTTGGGTCCCACTAACGACTATACCCACATGCAGCTAGCTTAACTTAACGACCAACGCTCGTTTCAATTTTCAACCATCCCTTTTCACATTATTCTTAAGCTTGTGTTTTAAATGACTCTTAGCTTGTATTTTGATTAAAATAAAAGCGCATTTGCTTGAGAACAAGCAAATCTCAAGTGTAATGGTATTTGATAAGGCGAAAAATGTATTGCTTTTAGGGGGTTATTTAAACCCTAAGTCGAGATTATTTAATTAAATATTGCCCTAAATCGTTCTTTTATCATTTAAGTATTTTGAAGAAGAAATCTGGAAAAGAAATCATTTTAGACGTTTTTGGAGCGAAAAGTGAAGAAAACGGCAAAATCTTCAAATCAAGCTGAAAACAGTGCTTGAAGGCGTCACGTATCACATGTGATGGCGTCACGTTATGGCAAATAGGTGGATAAAAAGATATAACGAGACGTGCCAGAATGTTTTTGGACTTTAACACGTGACGGCATCACCAAGGTTGTCACGTGTAATTTACTCTTGACGGCCATGAGAAGAATAATACATGACGGCGTCAAATCTGGATCTAGGCAATACGAGAGTTTCTTTGGCGGCGAGTTGATGGCATCAGAATTTACACGTGTCGCCGTCAGCCCCTAACATCTATATACAGTTTTCTAATTTTCATGTATTGAGAGGAGAATTTTAGAGAAACTTTTGGGAGAACTTGTGGGGAAACCCTAGGTCAAATTTTACAGGGTCTTTCACCCTTTTATCATCCATGTTATAATAAAGATAAGTCTTCCAATAATCATTTAATATGTCTATGTGTTGTTTGATTCTATCTTATGTTTGTCTTTAATTAACATGCTAGGCTTGGTTTTCTTTGTGTTTGCTTAGATGTAATGAAATTAACCTAACTATTGATTATTGGTAGGTTGTTTGTTATTAATTGTAATTGATGAATGATTTTGATGTTAGGCTTAAGAAAACTGTCAGACTTTCAATTGGTAACATGCTTGAACGTTTTAAGAAACATGATCAGATGTGTACTACGATTAATTGGTTGTATTTAATGCATAAGTAACTACTAAGGAGGCCATGTTAGGAGCTAGTAGTCGGCACGACATAGGAAGAGGTAGAAGCTTATAGAGTTAGGGAAGATCGTACACGGCCCTACGAATGGTATTAACGAATATAACCCGTCATCCACGCAATTGTAACAAACTAATCAACTAGTAAAAGATAGCTAGGGAGTAGTGAAATCTAAGTAAACATGTTTCTCTCATTATTGTTTTTATCCACGTTTACTTTCTTGTTATTTTATTTTTATTGCATTAGTAGTTAATTGGGTTAGTTGACTAGCAACTAATTCCGCCCACTCTTCCCAAACCCCAGATTTTTACTTGCTTTCTAAAAAACTATAAAAATACAAAAAAGAATCATCCCTCACCTCTATACCTAGTTTAATTAAGTTTCGATCCTAACGACACTATTTCCCGAGAGAACGATCAATCCCCCGGTACTTGCCACTACACCATACTACATCGGTCAGGTACACTGTCTGGTGGGGATTGCAAGCTTCTCAAGATCCCTTGAGAAGTAAAACCTTTTGCAAGGTTGCAAAACCACACATCAAGCCTTAAGTATACTTTTGGGTTCAATTTGTGATAGAAAACAGACAAATAATCGCTCATTTTTATCTTCATGGTCTTTCTCTTTATTAACAGTACTGAGAAATCCATGATGATCTTCATCTTGTATCTGTTTTCTTGTCTTAACACCAGATTGTACATCTCCAATAACATTATCAAGAGGATGATTCTTGTAAACTGTTGTTTGGGGAGTTTGAGGTACTTTATATGTGTTAGGCATGTTATGAAGCTCCTTTTCTTCATCAGAAAAACCAAAATCTGTATTCACCACTGGGCTAACAGTCTCATTATTTGGCTCAGCAGTACTAACATTACTTGTACTGCCTTTGGTAACTTCTGATTCTAGAGCACCTATTCCATTGTCATTACCAGCATTCTTCTCCTTGTTAGCATCACTTGTTGATGGTGGATCAATATTCTTTGAAGAAGAATCAAACAATGAACTGCTTTCCAAGATTGTCATCAAAATATGATCTTTTTCAACTTCTTGCTCCATATTGGTTTCACCTGTGTTAACATTGACTTCTGAACCTGCAAAATTGTTAGTGTTTGTACCTGCAACAACTGGTACATAATTCATAGATTCTGAAAGCCTGTCAATGCCAAAAAGCCAATCTGGACCTACACCTGCAACATTTGGTATATTTTCTTGAAACTCAATGTGCAGATTTTTTTCTACCCTCTTTGTACTCTTATTGTACACTCTAAATGCTTTACTATGCAAAGAATATCCCACAAAGAAACCTTCATCAGATTTCCCATCAAACTTTCCTAAGTGGTCTATGGTATTAAGAATAGTGACATGACATCCAAATGGTCTCATAAAACTTAACGCATCAGTTCTACCTCTGAAAAAAGTTCATAAGGGAATTGCACCAGGCTTTACCTCTCGAGGGATCTCGAGAAGCTTATAACTCCCACCAGGCAGTGTACCTGATCATTGTAGTATAGTATAGTGACAAGTACCGGGGGATTGATCGTTCAGCTAGGAATAGTGTCGTTAGGATTGAAATTAATCTAACTAGGTCTAAAGGTGAAGGATGATTCTTTTTATGTTTTTATATTTTATGAAAAGCAAGTAAAAATCTCGGGTATTGGGAGAGTGGGCGGAATTAGTTGCTAATCAACTAACCCAAAAGCTACTAATTAATCTAATAAACAAGAAAATAAACTAAGGTTCTACAAGATAAGTGAAGCATGTCTACCCATGATATGTTACTCCTTGCTAGCTATCCAATTCTACCTATTGAATTTTCACACCTTGTTTTAATTGACGGGTTGTATTCCTTAATACCATTCATGGGGTGGCGTACTTACTTCCCCAATCCTATGAGTGCCTACTTCACTCCTATGTCAAGCCTGCTAGAAGCTCCTAACATGGGATCATTAGAATTTACTCATGCATTAAATACAACCAATAAAACCTAGTACACATCGGTTCATGTTTCCTAAGACGTTCAAGCATGTTACACAATGGAGATCTGCCAGTTTTCTTAAGCCTAACATTGAAATCATTCAATCAAAACAAGAATCAATAGGAAACAAGAATTATAAACTAAACCAACTAGATCTATTGAAGTTGTCACGCCTTAATTGATGGAGATAGACACACACATCAACAAGCCCTCATTGATGGAGATAGACACAAACATCAACAAGAAATCAATGAGATCTAATTAATTATACACAAGTTTCACACAATCATAAGTAGACACAAGGTGAATTAGCAAAACATCATCAAAGAAGAGCAATCAACAATGATAATGGAAAACATAATTAAGATAGAATCAACAAACCAATACATGATGTTTATGGAGTGATTGAAACCCTCTAAGTTGCTGGAAAAACACCTACCTAAACCCAGGAATCGACCTTAGGGTTTAGGGCTTACAAAAAGTGAAGTTATGATGTTATATTAATAGGCTTATTTCTGCCCGGCCCATCTTGACGGCGTCAGCCGGTTACTCTTGAAGCCGTCACGACCATTTTTTCACCAAATTGTAGATCTCTTCGTCCTCTTCGCGTGGGCTTTTGAGTCACCTAAATCCGAGTTCGTATGCAAAAGTTATGACCAAAACAATATCAGCTACTCCGCGCGCAAGTTTTGACAAGTTAACACGTGACGGCCTTGGGTGACGCCTTCACGTTTCTTCTGGGCCGTCACCACTTTTACTCTTGACGCCGTCAAGATTTTCTTCTTGACGCCGTCATCCACTGTTCCCAGCAAGGAAAATTAAGTCTTTGCCGTTTTCTTCACTTTTATGCTCCAAAAACGTCCAAAATGCCTTCTTTTCCAGAATTCACTCCCAAAGTACCTAAAATCACAAAATGAACGATTTAGGGTAATATTTGATCAAATAAATTCCAATTCCGGCTTAAATGACCCCTTAAAAGTGGTTCATTTTTCGCCTCATCATATACCCTTACACTTGAGATTTGCTTGTCCTCCAGCAAATGCGCTTTTATTCTAGTCAAAATACAAGTTAGGGGTCATTCAACACTAATATAAAAGTAATTATAACAAATAATCGTTCCACTAAATACCAAAGACAAGCACGGAGGTCATACACTAGCACCTCACAAATAGTGTGTAAATACTCACATCTCTCGGGTGTAATAAAGTATATATCACAATATGGAAATGGAAAATATCTCTCACTACCTGTCATAGCAAAATAGATTACCATAGGCTTGGGAAAGGATCAAACCTCCACCACATGCGTAAGCACCTAGGATAAACTATCAAAGAGGTCTTTTAAAAGGGTTGTAACGTTAGGTGTAGGGATATGGAATACACGGTTTTGTTGGATATAGGCAGTCTTTACTGGTGGCGAGTTAACAATCTTGGTTAATTACATGTACAATGTGGCGTTGCTAAGCCAAGACTAGACTCGACTTAAGTTAATAAATGAAAATAACAAAAACATAAAATAAACATAGAATGAAAAGGGATGGTAGTCCGTATGTTTTTTTTTTCTTTTCTTTTTCTATTTTTTTTCTTTTTCTTGTTTTTTTCGATTCTTTTTTTTTTCGATTTTTTTTTTGCATACACTCTTACCCTACCATCCAAAATAATACATCATAGGGAATGAACATTCCCTTACACTTGAATTTTTACATACTTTACAATAAACTAATCTAATGACTCGAATTAAGAAAATCAAAACACTTGGAGTACTTTTAAGATTAACGTACATATGGGGGTAATATATAATGTTCTTCCCCATTACTCCATAACATTAGTATTTTACCCATGAGTCCCAATCGTCCCAAAACAATATGTACAAGGATATGACTCGACTTAGCAACCGTGTAATCAATTAGATAGTTAACTTGGGGTTTAACAAATAACAATAATGCACTAAAGATGAGTGCATACACGGAAGGCTAAGGCGATTTGGGTGTACATTTAAGTGGGGTGTAACAAATTCTTCCTTTAAGTAAAATGCTTAAAGTTAGAAACGAAAAGATAGGCTCGGAGGGGTGTACTAGGGGTTTCGTGTACTAAAAATGAGTACAACGCTAAGGGTGTGGGAAAAATTAATTGACTTAACTAGCCAAGTAATATGACTTAAATGGTCAAGTAATTATGATACGGGTTTAACACAAGGGTGATCCTAATGCCTCTTATCATGTAGTAAATCCTACTACACGAATGTAGTCTCACTAGCGGTCTCGAGATGCATCACTAACGCAAGTTCTAGAATCTAAATGCTACCGGTACACTCATAAGCACTAATAGTAAATGCTTTTCCTATCAAATCTAAAGGCGAACCTCACATATTTGGGTGGAAAATTTTTCTGAATGATACGGTTTTGTGCTAGCATACAATCTCCTATCCATGAGACGCTTGCTATGGCTAAAGTTTCACCCCTAAATGTTGTAAAAAATTTTAAATTTGGCGCTAAAATTGCACTAACAAGTATTTCTCATAGTTTTATTACACATCTACCATTAAACAAACAAACTCAAGCGAAAGTGTATTTGTAAGGTATCATCATTTTATCCTCCTCTTACACTTAGGATGAACATTGTCCCCAATGTACAAGTAAAGAATGTAAAAGTGAAAAAGTAAAAAGAATGAAATCAAATACTCACCTGATTCGCTCGGTATGGATAATAAGGTGGCCAGGTTAGATCTTCCTCCAAGAAAATGAACAATCAAAGCTTCCCTTCCAGAATATAAATCATCTTCTTGTCATACATAACCTGTTAAACCTGAGAAAACAAACACAAAAACCCAAAGCATCAATCCGAACAAAGAAAACTCACAACTAGATGTAATTCCAGACTTAGGAATAGAAACAAAACAATTAAAGATATAATGCTTGTGGAATGAATGTTTGCAGATTTCCTGGAGTTTATAAAACTAAAGAATTAACAAAAACTTTAAGACTCCGGTATAAACAAAACTAGCAAAATTTTCAGAATTTTACACATGACGCCGTCAAGAGTAAACTCATGACGCCGTCAGAAGTGACCTGCAGAAATCTTTATGTTAAGTTTTTGGAAAATTTCTGGAAATACTTATGTCCTACTTCCTGGAAAATCCTGCAAAACATCATTATGACTCAATACAAGCATTTGACTCTAACAATTACTAATATACATGTTCATTTAATATTGTTGTGGATCATGCTCAATTTCATTCTTATAAACAAATTTGGGTCTCCCCTTACACTTAGCTTTTGCAAAATACCTTTATATGTAATTAAGACGAAGTTAAAAACAAAATAAAGCATTTTCACAATTTACTTTGAAACATGAGCCACAAACAACAAAAATAAAACATGCATACGGAAACAAATAAAATCAAATAAACAAACAAACAAACAAACAAATAAATAAAGCTTGGGTTGCCTCCCAATAAGCGCTTGTTTTTGTTCGAGTCACGAGCCTGACTCTACCCTTATTTAACGGAAATAGGGGAGGTTTTCCCTACACTTAGGATTAAGTGCGGGTGGAAGTAGTGATACACACCCTTAGGGTGGAAATATGCCACGTGAGGTGAAGGGGGTGAGTGAATGGCTTCCTTCATCCTAAAACTACCCGGATAATATTGGTTGATGGGTGGGTCGATTCCTCTTTTGTCTCCTAGATGTATATTTAAGGATGGAAAGTTGTGTAAAGGTTGAGGTTCCGGTTCATCAACATTAGGAAATTCCCTAGAACTAGGAGTAAGGTTATCACTACAAGTATTCAAACCTATATCCTCAAGTGGTGCCTGGTCCAAGGGTTCTACCTCTATCGGAATTCCTAAAGTTTCTTCTACTTCTTCCGGGTAAGTCACGGGCGGTGTGTGTGCCTGATGAGTGTGTAAATACTCATCATTTCTGTTATATTTAAACTGCAAAAACATATGAAAACACACAGGAATGCCTTAAAATACATAAAATTATCTCTGGATTGTGTTTTTATGCAAAAGGATTGAAAACTGATAAAAACAACACATTTCACATAATTTACAGTTTCAGTCCTTGAACTTTGAAAATTTGGCAAAACTAGTCCCTGGTAAATCAAAACATGAAAAATATCATCAAAGGTCCTTAGGGATTCATAAGTTGTCAAGTATAGTTCTTTAAAGTTAAAAATTGCAAAATGACAACTTTAGTCCCTCAAGTTTGAAAAATGTCAAAAATAGTCCCTAAGGTTTTGTAAATAGAAAAATATGAAAAATAAGCCTTGTACTATTATTAAAAGACAAAATTGGTCTTTTTGATAACTTTTGAGAAATTACAAGTTAAACCCTTTAAATTTTAGAAAATTACAAGTTTGGTCCCTGGAGTTTGTGGAATTGGCAGAAAAGGTCCCTGGTATTTGAAAATGGAAAAATCACATCTTTGGTCCTTGGGTTTTTCATAAATGACAAAAATAGTACTTGTAACTACTTTGGGAAATTGCAAAATCAGTCCCTCTATTTTTGTAAAAATTACAAAAGTGGTCCTTGTGTAACTAAACCAACCGAACCCTTTATTGTATTAAAACCCCAAAACTAATCCAATCCAAACTAAGCCTAGCCCACCCCTTTTTATTTTTCTTGGGCCCAACCTGTTTCCCAGCCCACCAAAACAAACCCAACTCCCTTTTTAAATAATACAGGGTTTGACCACGTTGACCTCCCCTTCTTCCCCAAATACCACCAACACTGTACATCCCCCTCTCCTCCCCTGCTTCACCCAATACCACCATGGTATCACCACCTCACCACACCACCTGTCCCCTTCCACCTCACCAACTACACCACACATCACAATAAATGCATTTCCCACTCTTTTTCCACCACTGTAGCACCCAACCTTCTAGTTTTTCTTCCATACTTCTCCAACTTTGTCAGAACTATCTCAATTGTCCCCCCTTAGTCACCACTAAACCCCAAACATCTTTAATTAGTCTAAAATTGCTCCAAGTTACCTCAACTGACAAACCCCGTTTTCCCGCCAAAATATCTTGAAGGCCAAAAAGTCATGGAAAAGATCAAAACTCAAGTGGGATTTGCTCAGAAACAGCCTGGAAGTCAAAGATATCTATAAAGAAGGGAAGAGAAGCAATAGAGAAACCTACCTAGTTTAATTTTTAGTAATGTATGTCGATTAACTAAGCTTTTCATTTTCCAGTGTATCTTTAAGCTTTCAAAGTATATTTCCAGTATTTTAAGTGTATTTCAAACCCTTTTCAATAATCAATTCCAGTTTATGTACTTGAATTCAGTTTATGCTTATTTCAAATTCAAAAATCTCAATTTGAATTAAATTTGTTTATGGTTGTTATGATGGACTGATTAGCTCATATAGGTTCCCTTATAGCTTCTATAAGCTAGTAGAAACTATTTAAAATCAGTTTAAGTCTTTAAAAAAAAAAAAAAAAAAAAAAAAAGAATTAAATAAGAGAAAAATAAAAAATTCAAGAAGATGAAGCAAGAAGGTGCAAGCTGAGCAATTTTGGATCAAATATGGTTTAGTGGGTATGTGGAGACCTATTAGGCGTGTTTCTTGTTCCTGGTTCACTTGTTCTCAGTTGGAATCTTTTGTAAGCATTTTTCCTTAAACTTTGCAATTTCATGAATCATGCTAGTTAAATGCTTATTTCTGTCTTATCAGGTTTCTTGGGTATAATTAGGTTAAAATAGAACTTAATGATGCTATCTTGTTAATCAGTAATCATGGTTGCTTAGAATTTCAATTTTAACTGCCATATTTGCATTATCTTAATCATTGAGTGTTTGTTGTTATTTATGTTGTTTGACTGTTTAATTCAGCTTATGACATATTAATAAGTGTGTGTGAATCAAGTTTATGGTCTAACTCAGTGCTTTGCTTCTTAATCTCAAAAACAGTTTTAGTATAGGGGGTGTTTGGATCAGTAGAATCCACTGACCTCAAAGGTGTCGTATTTGTTATTTCATGTTCAGTCATGTTTCTTTGGATTTAGTTAGGTCTTAGAAAGCAACAAATCCAATCCTTGTTTATAAAAAAGTCAAAAATCAATTTAGGCTTAACTGTGGTAATCTGTGTAGAGTATAGGCTGTGATACTCATCATCTTGGTTTAGAACCTGTTCATTTAGCCTATTTTAGACTCAATCCATCTTAGTATAACTTATTTAATCAGTTAGGCTCATTAGAAACTCAAATAAGTCAACTTATCAAGTTTTTTGGAAAAAGTCAAATTGCACATTTCAGATTTGTGCAAAAGTTCAAGGATTTATTTAGAATTTAGTGTTTGCTTTGATGACCTGAAACTTGTTCCTAATCCTAGTCTACCACCTCAACTTTAGTATCCCATCTATGTTATATTTTTAAGATTTTTGTGTGGACCCCACCATCCCTCCAAAGTAACTAGCAGGGAAGAACCCTGCTCTGCACCAGCAGACCTCAGCCATAACCACCACTTTGGTGGTGATTTGTGGCCACCTCAATGGGTCCCACTTGTCAAAACTTGTGTCATCCAACCCCCCTCCTACCAGGGAGTGAAAGTTGGCCAATAGTTTGACCTCTAGACATGTGGACCCCACTTTATTTTGCTCCCAAAAGCTGTCCCCATTCTGTCTCAGAATCATATTAAGCTAAGTGCTTATTTGTGTTTAGTAGCTTATTTAAGCTGCTTATTTGTGATTATCTTGTTTAATATTGTTCATACAACTCAGAGAAACAAACTTTTACCCTTGTGGACCCCACAATAGTCCATTTGTGCTTAAATCCCTCCACAGTCAACAAAAGTCAACTGTTTGGGTAATAAGCACTCTTAGTGCTTATTCTGAGTTTATAAATTATTTCCCTTTATAAAAGTTTCTTATTTTAAGTATTTTATTAGTTTTATAAAAGAAAAACTAGAAAAAGACAAACTTAATTATAGTGATAGCTTCTATTTAATAGAAATTATCTATTTAATTTTCTTTTTAGCTTATTTTTAAGCACTTCTGCTATTTTATATTTTTATTAAATCTCTTATATATTAAAGTAGTTTTATAAATTTTTCCAGATTTTTCTTTTGTCATCTAGTGTTTTTTAGAATTAATATTAGTTTAATTAATAATTAATTAATAAATTAGAATTAAATAGCATAATTATATTTTATAAAGTACCACATAGTTTTTATAATTTTTATAGCTTTTATATAAGGTATAACAATTTTATAAATTTTCTAGGATTTATACTGTTCATTTTCTATTTTTAATAATATAATTAGTTTAATTGATAATTAATTAATAATTAGTAAACTAATTTAAAAATACATAAAATAAAGTTTTTATAATTTTTTTAGGATTCCTGTGATGGTTAATTAGATTTATAAAAATCTTCTTAATTATCTAAGTCTTTTTAGTATTTATAATAATTTAAATCATATAAATAGTTAATTAATAATTAAATAGTAATTAATTAATAATAATTAGATAAATAGTGTGAAAAATATAATTTTAGTTTTAAAATAAGTTTTATAATATTTTAGACTTTTAGAAATTTTAATTTTATATTTCTAGACTTATTTTACATTTTTCTATTTATTAGTGATTTATTAACTAATTAAAAATAGTTATTAAATAATAATAATTAATTAAATAGTTATAAAAATAATTTTAATTTTCTAATAAATTTCTAATAAGTTTAGGATTCTAAAAATATAATTTTCATATTTGTGGAAGTTGTATTTTGCAGAATTCACGTTTAAATTTCGTACGTTTACGTTTACTTAAATATAAATGTATATTTTATATCTTTTTACATTTTTTAGGTTTTATTAAATTTTAAATAAATTAGTAATATTAAAATAAATATTTCAAGTTTATTTAATTTGCATTTAAGCCCCTAAGGCTTGCAAACTCCTACTATAGTTAAAGTTGTTTTTGATTACGTTTAATTATTAAACGTTTACGTTTTCCAGTCCCTTTTCACTTGTACTTATTTGATTTCACGTATTAACTGATATAGCTTATTAAAGCTATTCACACTTATATTTTAGTAGTACAATCACTTAAACCCTTTTCCTGTTCAATTCACCTGATCTCGAAGTCGTTTTCTTTCAGATTTCACGCCTTGTTGGGATTTAACGATCCGGGGAAACACTAAACTCCACGGAGTATTGGCTTAAGCTGTTTGACTTGTTGACCATTACTTGGTTGATATTATCTGACTGTTTGAGGCCAATCAAAATTTGGTGCCGCTGCCGGGGAGGTATTGATGCGTGGGAATCGCACCTTGCTTTACCTCTCGAGGGATCTCGAGAAGCTTACAACCCCCACCAGGCAGTGTACCTGATCGTTGTAGTATAGTATAGTGACAAGTACCGGGGGATTGATCGTTCAGCTTAGGCATAGTGTCGCTAGGATTAGAAAACCTAATTAATAGTTCTAGAGGTGAGGGATGATTATTTTTGTATTTTTTATATTTTTATGAAAGCAAGTAAAATCTCGGGTTTTGAAGATAGGGCGGAATTAGTTGCTATTCAACTAACCCAAAGCTATTATATAATTAAAATAAAATAATGAAAATGAAATTAAACTAAATTATACTAAGGTTGTGAGCAGTAATTGGAGAAATTGTGTTTACTTAGACTTCACTACTCCCTAGATATCTTTTACATGTTAATTACTTGTTACACTTGTATGAATGACGGATTGTATTCCTTAGTACCATTCGTGGGGTGGCATACATAACTCCCCAACTCTATGAGCTCTTATCTCCTCCTACACCATGACCCAGCACAACTATAGGGATTGTAAACAGTGGCTCATGCATTAAATACAACCAATAAAGACCTAGTACGTCTCGGTTCATGTTTCTTAAGACGTTCAAGCATGTTACCATTTGGAGATCTGCCAGTTTTCTTAAGCCTAACATATAAATCATTCATTCAAACCAAGAATAGACAAGTAATCAACACATAATCAACATCTAGGTTTCATTAGATCTAAGCAAACACAAGAGAGATCTAGCCTAGCATAGTAGAATTGAGACAAGAACAAGAGATAAACAACCAACACATAGACATATTGATTGAATTGAAAGTACACTTATCTCAATTACAATGCAAGGTCTCAAGGGTTTGAAACCCTTGAAAAACCTGTAAAAGAGGCACCAAAATCGTCTTTAGGGTTTCACCAAAACTTCTCTCCTTTTAATGAAAAAAACTAGAAAACTATATATAGGAAAAACAGTCTGACGGCGTCAAGAGTAACTTCTGACGCCGTCACCTCGCCGCCATATACTTCCTCGGACGGCCTAGATCCACTTATGACGGCCTATGTGACGCCGTCACCACCCACGGTATATTATTTTAGCCACTTTGATGCCGTCACGAGTCCTTCTGACGCCGTCACCACCTTCGGAGTTTAATTCTTCATGTCTGACGCCGTCAAGATGTTGGTCTTGACGCCGTCACCTTGTATTTTCAGCATGCAAATTAGGTACTTAGCCGTTTTTTTCACTTTTATGCTCCAAAAACGTCCAAAATAGCTTCTTTTCCAGAATTCACTCTCCAAACACCTAAAATCACAAAAGGAACGATTTAGGGCAATATTTGATCAAATAAAGTCGGATTCGGGCTTAAATGACCCCCTAAAAACGGATCATTTTTCGCCTCATCATATACCCTTACACTTGAGATTTGCTTGTCCTCAAGCAAATGAGCTTTTATTCTACTCAAAAGACAAGTTAGGGGTCATTTAACACTAATATAAAAGTAATTACAACAAATAATCGTTCCACTAAAGACCAATAGACAAGCACGGAGGTCATACATAAGCACCTCACAAATAGTGTTTAGATACTCACATCTCTCGGGTGTAATAAAGTAATATAACATTATGGAAATGGAAGATATCTCTCACTACCTGTCATAGCAAAATAGATTACCATAGGCTTGGGAAAGGATCAAACCTCCACCACATGGCGTAAGCACCTAGGATAAACTATCAAAGAGGTCTTTTAAAGGGTTATAACGTTAGGTGTAGGGATATGAATTACACGGTTTTGTTGGATAAAGGAAGTTTTACTGGTGGCGAGTTAACAATCTCGGTTAATTACATGTACAAGATGGCGTTGCTAAGCCAAGACTAGACTCGACTTAAGCTAATAAATGAAAAATAACAAAAACATAAAATAAACATAGAATAAAAACGGGATGGTAGTCCGTATGTTTTTTCTCTTTTTCTTTTTCTATTTTTTTTTCTTTTTTTTTTCTATTTTTTTTCGAATATATATATATATATATATATATATATATATATATATATATATATATATATATATATATATATATATATATATATATATATATATATATATATATTCTTTTTTTTTTTCTTTTTTTTTTTTTTTTTTTTTTTTTTTTGCATACACTCTTACCCTACACTTGAATCCCCTTACATCATAGGGGTATGAGCAATCCCCTTACACTTGAATCTTTACATACTTTACATTAACTATTCTAATGACTCGAATTAAGAAAATCAAAACACTTGGAGCACTTTTAATCATTAACGTACATATGGGGGTAATAAGTGATGTTCTTCCCCATTACTCCATAAAATAAGTACTTACCCATGAGTCCCAATCGTCTCAAAACAATATGTACAAGGATATGACTCGACTTAGCAACCATGTAATCAATTAGATAGTTAACTTAGGGTTTAAACAAATAACAATAATGCACTAAAAATGAGCGCATACACGGAAGGCTAAGGCGATTTGGGTGTACATTTAAGTGGGGTGTAACAAATTCTTCCTTTAAGTAAAATGCTTAAAGTTAGAAACGAAAAGATAGGCTCGGAGGGGTGTACTAGGGGTTTCGTGTACTAAAAATGAGTACAACGCTAAGGGAGTGGGAAAAATTAGTTGACTTAACTAGCCAAGTAATATGACTTAAATGGTCAAGTAATTATGATACGGGTTTAACACAAGGGTGATCCTAATGCCTCTTATCATGTAGTAAATCCTACCACACGAATGTAGTCTCACTAGCGGTCTCGGGATGCATCACTAACGCAAGTTCTAGAATCTAAATGCTACCGGTACACTCATAAGCACCAATAATAAATGTTTTTCCTATCAAATCTAAAGGCGAACCTCACATTTTTGGGTGAAAATTTTTTCTGAATATACGGTTATGTGCTAGTCATACAATCTCCTATCCATGAGACGCTTGCTATGGCTAAAGTTTCACTCCTAAATGTTGTAAAAAATTTTAAATTTGGCGCTAAAATTACACTAACAAGTATTTCTCGTAGTTTTATTACTCATCTACTATCAAACAAAACAAACTCAAGTGAAAGTGCATATGTAAGGTATCATCTTTTTACCCTCCCCTTACACTTAAGATGAACATTGTCCCCAATGTTCAAGTAAAGAATGTAAAAGTTAAAAAGTAAAGAGAATGAAATCAAATACTCCCCTGATTCGCTCGGTATGGATTTTAGGTTGGCCAGGTTAAATCTTCTTCCAAGAAAACGAACAATCAAAGCTTCCCTTCCAGAATATAAATCATCTTCTTGTCACAAATAACCTGTAAATCCTGACAAAAGTAGACAAGGCAACCTCGCGTAAAATCGGCGGCATCCTATATAAGTTACTAAATCCTAGAAAACAAAGTAAGATATAATGCTTGTGGAATGAAGTTTGCAGATTTCCTGGAGATTATAAAACTTAATAATTCACAAAAACCATAAGACTCCGTTAGAAAAACAAAACCGGTAAAATTTCCAGATTTTAACTCCTGACGCCGTCAAGAGCAATACCCTGACGCCGTCAGAATGGACCTGCAGAAATCCTTATGTTAAGTTTCCGGAAAATTTCTGGAAAAACTTTGTCCTACTTCCTGGAAAATCCTGCAAAACTTCATTATGACTCAATACAAGCATTTGACTCTAACAAATACGAATATACATGTTCATTTAATATTGAGGAGAATCATGCTCGGTTTGTTTCTTAAAAACATATTTGGGGTTTCCCCTTACACTTATCTTTTGCAAAAATACCTTTAGGTTGAAGTTAAGACTAGGCCAAACAACATAATAAAGTATTTTACATTTTAATAGAGAAACATGATCAACCAACAATAAAAACAAAGCATGCATACGGAAGCAAATAACAATCAAACAAATAAAAATCACACAAAATATGGGTTGCCTCCCAAGAAGCGCTTTTCTTTATTTACGAGTCTTGTAGCTAGACTCAAAGTCGTGGGTTACTACGTGATTCGGGTGAGTTCCTCATTGAGGACATCTTTGGGATCGAACTTAGGTTTCAACTTTCTATTGGTTCCCTTAGTGTGGTATGACCTTTCAAACTTTTCTCCATCCGGATCATACAAGGTCATTCTAATATGCCATGACCCGTCACCTTCTTTAGGTGGCTTGTCCCACCTCCATTTATACTTATCTCCATCTCTTTTCCATTTATTCAACTCTATATTAATAGGCATTACGCTCAAGAACTCAATCATCTTTCTAAAGACTAAGGGGTCCTCAAAGGGATCTAGCTCCTCATCCCTAGCTATGAGTTGTTCTACCGAATGTGTCTTCTCAACGAAATCCTTTTCTAGATAAAATAGGCATTGAGGTCCTATGAAGTTCCTTTCTATCCAAGGTCCATATCAAGATGGTCTCCTATTCATCTCTACCCAATGCGGTGTTGGTTCATCATCACAATCATAACTATGCTTCTTAACATCATACACCGACCAAGTATCGCCTTCTCCTAACGCTATCTTGGATTCCTTGCAATCTATCATGGCACTAGCGGTTGCTAAAAATCCTCTTCCTACCAATAATGGGCATGTAGTGTCACTAACCATGTCTAGGACGTGAAAATCTGCTAATATAGTCAACCTTCCTACGTGAACAACTACATCCTTAATCATTCCAACCGGGTGGGCAATACTTCCATCCGCTAGCCCTATCAATACCTCCGTTTCCTCTAACTTTCCTAGCTTAAGAGCGGTGAATAAGGATAAGGGAATCAAGTTGAGGCTTGACCCTAAATCGGCTAGTGTGTCGAAGGCTTCGGATCTTCCTATCTTACAAGGCAAAACAAATATACCCGGATCATCAAGCTTTTTTGGCAACTTGTTTTGAACGAAGGCGGTCCCATTTTTACCTAGCTTATACTTCTCATATTTTTCTAGGAGGGCACTATAGTAAGGAGCACGCGCTAAGACATCAATGACGGGGCGTTCAAGGTGAAGTTCTTTGAATTCATCGTCAAGGTCTTGCGTAAGAGGTGTTTCAACTATGCTTTTGACCGGCTCTATAGTGGGTGTTCTAGTTGATTGGTCCTTTTGGGGAACTTGGTGTTGTTTGAAACACGTGCTCGTTGATTTAACCGAGTAGTATTGTGGACACGAAGTGGGTGACGAAACTGAAGATATGGCATTAACGTTTAGTTTCGGATTCTTGATGGTGTCGCTTGGGAGTGCTCCCATTTCTCGGTCATTGAGAACTTTCAACAATGCATCAATTCTATTGGTCATCTCGCTTTGATTTTGTTTGAAATCGGCTTCAAACTTAGCTATACGGGCTTCTTGAGATGCCATGAACTTTGACATCAATCCTTCAAGATTGTTGGTACTACCATAGTTGTTAGAGGGATTGTTGTTGAAAGTACGGTTGGATGGTGGACCGTTTGAGTGGTAACGATTAGGCGGATTGGAAGAATTGGGTTGATTTTGCTTCCACCTAAGGTTTGGGTGATTTTTCCATGAGGGGTTGTATGAATCACCGTATGTGTTTGGCTCGGGCTTGAAAGTGTATCACTTATCTCCCGCTTCGTCGGTACGCGTGGATGCGTAGTCCGCAAAAGCTGTTCCGGGGAGTTCCACACAATCACGAGTGTCATGGGGACCACTACATAATTCGCATGAAGAAGTGATTTTGTTCACTTGGCTTGAATGCTTCGGAGCTTCGTAAGATTTCATGAGAAACTTGACTTGGTCCTCAAGTTCCATGATCCTACGGTCGGGAGTGCTTGAATTATTCGAAGGCAAAGATATTGCCTTGACCGTTTTGTTCAAATCACGGGGATCATTCCAAATTTCGTTGTCATAGAGAGCAAGATCTTCTATGAGTTCCCATGATTGTTCCGCACTAAGATCACGTAGCTTACCACCGGCCGATTGGTCAATGGTTCGCCTCGTGGAGATGTCGATATGGTCATAGAAGATTTGGACTTGGAGCCAAAGATCTATGCCATGATGAGGGACTTTTTGGAGTAAGTCCTTGAAACGAGTCCATGCTTCATAAAGAGATTCATTTTGACGTTGTTGAAACATCAAGATGTCATTCCTAAGCTTAGTAGTTCTCCCCGGTGGGAAAAATTGAGCAAGGAAACGAGTGGTGAGATCATCCCATGTGGTGATGGATCCCGCGGGTAAACGCTCAAGCCATTGACTAGCTTGATCCCGTAGAGAGAATTGGAATAGGCGTAAACGGGTAGTCTCTCTAGTTTCAACACCTAGGTCTATGGAGTCTACGATTTTGAGAAAGTCCTTAAGGTGTTGGTTTGGATCTTCGGAACGAAGTCCATGGAATGCACATCCGCTTTGCACCAACCGGATGGTGTCGGATCGCAAGGGGGTCACATTGGCTCCGGTGAGCTCAATGGTGTTTCGGTAGCCTTGGTGGCTAGGTCGGGAATACTCTCCTAAGGTTCGGGGCCTAAGGGGTTCTAATGGTGGGTTTTGTTGTGGTGGGATGATGGGTTCAAAGATGTTACCACCTTCCATGATGTCGGATGGTAAAGAGTTACGAACAAAGGCACGAAGAAATAAGATAGACTAAAGAAGACCTAAAAATAAAAATAAAAATCTTACTAGAAAGGAATCTAGCAAGTAGACATAATAAAAAGAAATCCTAACCTAGACAATAACTATTCCCCGGCAGCGGCGCCAAAAACTTGATGCGTGGGAATCGCACCTTGCTTTACCTCTCGAGGGATCTCGAGAAGCTTACAACCCCCACCAGGCAGTGTACCTGATCGTTGTAGTATAGTATAGTGACAAGTACCGGGGGATTGATCGTTCAGCTTAGGAATAGTGTCGCTAGGATTAGAAAACCTAATTAATAGTTCTAGAGGTGAGGGATGATTATTTTTGTATTTTTTATATTTTTATGAAAGCAAGTAAATCTCGGGTTTTGAAGATAGGGCGGAATTAGTTGCTATTCAACTAACCCAAAGCTATTATATAATTAAAATAAAATAATGAAAATGAAATTAAACTAAATTATACTAAGGTTGTGAGCAGTAATTGGAGAAATTGTGTTTACTTAGACTTCACTACTCTCTAGATATCTTTTACATGTTAATTACTTGTTACACTTGTATGAATGACGGATTGTATTCCTTAATACCATTCGTGGGGTGGCATACATAACTCCCCAACTCTATGAGCTCTTATCTCCTCCTACACCATGACCCAGCACAACTATAGGGATTGTAAACAGTGGCTCATGCATTAAATACAACCAATAAAGACCTAGTACGCCTCGGTTCATGTTTCTTAAGACGTTCAAGCATGTTACCATTTGGAGATCTGCCAGTTTTCTTAAGCCTAACATATAAATCATTCATTCAAAACAAGAATAGACAAGTAATCAACACATAATCAACATCTAGGTTTCATTAGATCTAAGCAAACACAAGAGAGATCTAGCCTAGCATAGTAGAATTGAGACAAGAACAAGAGATAAACAACCAACACATAGACATATTGATTGAATTGAAAGTACACTTATCTCAATTACAATGCAAGGTCTCAAGGGTTTGGAACCCTTGAAAAACCTGTAAAAGAGGCACCAAAATCGTCTTTAGGGTTTCACCAAAACTTCTCTCCTTTTAATGAAAAAAACTAGAAAACTATATATAGGAAAAACAGTCTGACGGCGTCAAGAGTAACTTCTGACGCCGTCACCTCACCGCCATATACTTCCTCGGACGGCCTAGATCCACTTATGACGGCCTATGTGACGCCGTCACCACCCACGGTATATTATTTTAGCCACTTTGACGCCGTCACGAGTCCTTCTGACGCCGTCACCACCTTCGGAGTTTAATTCTTCATGTCTGACGCCGTCAAGATGTTGGTCTTGACGCCGTCACCTTGTATTTTCAGCATGCAAATTAGGTACTTAGCCGTTTTCTTCACTTTTATGCTCCAAAAACGTCCAAAATAGCTTCTTTTCCAGAATTCACTCTCTAAACACCTAAAATCACAAAAGGAACAATTTAGGGCAATATTTGATCAAATAAAGTCGGATTCGGGCTTAAATGACCCCCTAAAAACGGATCATTTTTCGCCTCATCAGGTGTGCTGCGTATTACGACTTTTTGAAGTATCTGTGAGTTTGAATTATCACACTTTGTTATATATAATCTTTTTGTCTATATTTCTTTTCTATTTTTAATTTCCCGTCACTCTAAGTATTTTTAGAGTCGTCTCTAGTGCATGCGCACTCGTTCTTCTAGGTCAACAAGCCCTTTCCGTGAGCTTGTCAGAATTCCTCGAAGACGCCGTAGGCGTTCTGCCCCAACAGCCGTATCTGAGGTACGTGCTGTTTCCCCAAAGAAAGTTATCATGGCGGAAGACCGTCCGATGAATGAGCTTCTCCAAGCACCCATTGAGGGTTACGGAGACGCTATTGTTGTTCCAGCCATTGTGGCTGAATACTTTGAGCTCAAAATCGAGTTACTAAATCTAGTAACCTCAAGCCAATTTTATGGTTTTGAGAGGGATGATCCTCATGCTCATATTCGATGGTTTAATAAAATTACCTCTACCATCAAATACAAGAAAGTCCCTTCCGAAGCAGTCAAACTTCTTCTTTTCCCATTTTCTCTTGAGGGAGCAGCCCGGACTTGGCTGGAAAAACAACCTCCTCGCTCAATAACGTCATGGGAAGATTTAGTTACCAAATTTGTAAATGAATTTTTCCCCCGTCCAGAACGACAAGTCTTAAAAATGAAATCATCAAATTTACTCAAAGGTTTGATGAATCGTTTGGTGACGCATGGGATCGTTTCAAAGAATTGCTTCGTCGATGTCCTCATCATGGTTTCACTGAATTAATGCAAATTGACACTTTCTATAATGGTGTGAGTCAATCTGACCAAGATTCTCTCAATTCCTCCGCGGGAGGTAATTTTTTGAGCAAAACCACAAAAGAAGCTTTAGAAATCATTGAAAATAAGTCCTAGGTCCGCACTACACGCACAAAGCCATATAACTCCCAAGTGAGTGCTGGTCCTTCTACTTCATCACCCGTGAGTACTTCTAGCACCGATGCTAAGATAGACAAACTCATGGACGCCATTCAAGCTTTGGTTCTCTCAAACCAGAAAAAAGTCACTTTCACAAAAAACCCTTCACATGCTGAAGTAAAAAAGGTGGAAGTTTGTGTCACTTGTGGTGGCCCACATGCTTACTACAATTGTACTGCCACTGATGGTAGTCCTTTTGAAGCCAATGCCTTAGCCGGTACTACAAAACAGGGAGGTAATCAATACCGTCCTCAAATGGAACCAAGTTACCGTGCTAACACACATATGGGACCACCCGGGTTTAATCCAAACCCAAATTTGCAAAATCGAAACCAGAACCAACCACGAATGAACCAAGGTTATCAAAACCAAGGGAATTTCCATCCTGGACAGAATCAAGGTTTCCATAATCAAGGAAACTTTAACAGAAACAATTTCAACCCCGGAAATCATTTTCAGGGAAATGGTAATCCAAATCAGGGAAATTTTCAGCCACATCAAGGTTATAATCAAAATAACCGTGTCCAAAATTTCCCCAATCAAACACAAGCCATTCTCCCAGCTCCGCAATCATCATCTGATGAATTGTTGAAGCAGTTCATGAAAACTCAAGAAGAGACAAACAGGTTGTTGGTCAGCCAGATTTCTGAAATCAAGAAATCTTTAAATGAACAACCCTCGGGCTCTGGAAAACTTCCGAGCAACACGATCGCAACCTCGAGGGGCGACGCAAAGGCGATCACGACCATGAGCGGAGTTTCATATAATGGACCTACTGTTCCCACTACCCCTTCTTCTTCTTCTCCCAAGGTAGTGGAAAATAAATCCGAGGTAAATAAGGACGAAGTACTTCCTACTCATAATGGGGGTACCCAAGACGTCCCATCTCATGTTGTCCCGAAACCCAAACCAAAACCTAGAGTTGTTTTTGAACCAAATGATATTCCGGTTGAAACACCTCAGTCCAAACCTTCTACCTCCTCTATTCCTTACCCCTCACCCTTGAGTGAGCAAAAGCTCCGTGAAAAAGCTAGTCACCAGATGGATAAATTCTTTCAAATCTTCCAAGATTTTCATTTTGACATTAGCTTTGCGGATGCTATTATTCTGATGCCCAAATTTGCATCGACAATCAAACACTTGTTAAGCAACAAGGAGAAACTGTTTGAAATGGCAAAGACTCCCTTGAATGAGAACTGCTCAGCAGTTCTTTTAAAGAAGCTTCCCGAGAAGCTGGGAGATCCTGGAAAATTTCTAATACCATGTGTATTTCTGGGAATGGTTGATTGCTATGCCTTGGCCGATCTTGGTGCAAGTATCAGCCTAATGCCATATTCAGTTTGGAAGAAACTTTTTCTTCCTGATCTTACTCCTACCTGCATGACTTTAGAGCTTGCAGACCGATCGATATCTCGTCCTCTCGGCATTGTCGAGGACCTGTTTGTGAAGGTAGGAGAATTTCATCTCCCCGCTGACTTTGTAGTGGTTGATTTCGATGCTGATCAAAGGGTCCCTCTCTTTGTTGGGAGGGGTTTCCTTAGAACGGGCCGTGCTCTTATCGATGTATTTGAGCAAGAAATCACTCTGCGTGTGGTAATGAAGCTGTTACATTTAACCTCGATCAAACCTCGAGGTACTCCTCCAATTATGATTCTGAAGCAGTTAATCAAATAGATATCATAGACATTGCTTCAGAGGAGTATTCTCAAGAGTTTCTTGGTTATTCTCATAATTCTGTGGGTGGGAATACCACTCCATCATCTGAACCTATCATTTCCGACTCTTCCCCTTCTCTCACTCCGTTTGAGGGAAGTGATTTCCTTTTGGAAGAGGTCGAGGCTTTTCTCAAAAGTGATTCAGTTCCATCGGGAATTGATAACACTGAGATTGATCTGGAGGGAGATATTCTTCTTCTTGAGAGATTGCTAAACCAAGACAATTCTCCTCCACTCCCTCCCGTACAACTTCATAATCAGGAAATCAAATATGTTGAGGAAACTGATGATTTTCCTGAGGTCGGACTCAAGGACTTACCTCCTCATCTTGAATACGCATTCCTGGAGGGTGATGATAAATTACCCATCATTATTGCTAAAGGTTTAAGTGTTGAGGAGAAGATTGCTCTCATAAAGGTCCTGAAGTCACACAAGCAAGCAATTGCTTGGAAACTCTCCGATATCAAGGGTATTAATCCAGATTTTTGTACACACAAAATCTTGATGGAGGATGACTTCAAGCCTGTAGTGCAACATCAAAGAAGGGTGAATCCAAAAATCCATGATGTGATTAAACAAGAGGTTCTTAAACTTCTTGATGCAGGATTGATTTACCCTATCTCTGACAGTCCATGGGTTAGTCCCATTCATTGCGTCCCAAAAAAGGGTGGCATTACTGTTGTCACTAATAAGGAAAATGAGTTGATTCCAACTCGGCTGGTTACCGGATGGCGTATTTGCATTGACTATCGTAAGTTAAATGACGCCACCCGCAAAGACCACTTTCCGCTACCCTTTATGGACCAGATGCTTGAGAGATTAGCAGGAAACGAGTACTATTGTTTCCTTGATGGTTTCTCAGGATACTTCCAAATCCCTATTGATCCATCGGATCAAGAAAAGACTACCTTTACATGCCCTTATTGAACCTTTGCTTATAAACGTATGCCTTTTGGCTTATGTAATGCTCCAGGTACGTTTCAGAGGTGCATGATGGCCATATTTACCGACATGATCGGTAAAACCATGGAGGTCTTTATGGATGACTTTTCGGTCATTGGGGATTCATTCCAAACATATCTCACCAATTTAGAAAAAATGTTGAAAAGGTGTAAAGACACCAATCTATGTCTAAATTGGGAAAATAGTCACTTTATGGTCAAAGAGGGCATTGTCCTCGGCCATAAGATTTCCAAGAATGGGATTGAGGTTGACAGAGCTAAGGTTGATGTCATTGCAAAACTGCCTCACCCTACTACCGTCAAAGGTATTAGGAGTTTCTTGGGTCATGCCGGTTTCTATCGTCGATTTATACAAGATTTTTCTAAAATCTTACGGCCTATGACTCATCTCCTTGAAAAGGATACTCCTTTTATCTTCTCACCAGAGTGCATCGAAGCTTTTGAAACATTAAAGAAAAAGCTTACTGAGGCACCCATTCTTATTGCCTTGAAAAGGATACTCCCTTTGAGCTTATGTGCGATGCAAGTGATTTTGCTATCGGTGCAGTCTTGGGGCAACGCAAAACGAAACACTTTCAGCCTATCCACTACGCAAGCAAAACTATGAACGAAGCTCAAACTCATTACACCACTACAGAAAAAGAATTATTAGCTGTGGTGTATGCTTTTGAGAAATTTCGGACGTACTTAATCTTGACTAAAAGCGTAGTGTATACGGATCATTCGGCTCTAAAATATCTATTTGCAAAACAAGATGCAAAGCCGAGATTGCTCCGTTGGGTTCTCCTCCTCCAGGAATTTGATATCATTATTCGTGATAAAAAAGGAGCTGAGAACCTGGCTGCTGATCATTTGTCCCGATTAGAGAACCCTCATCAAGATGTGTATGAGAAAAAGGAAATAAATGAAACATTTCCTCTCAAAACACTCAATGCGGTTGCTTTTCGCGGAGATTCTACTACCCCATGGTTTGCTGACTTCGCAAACTATCATACGGGTAACTTTGTTGTGAAAGGGATGTCAACCCAACAGAAGAATAAATTCTTTAAGGATGTAAATCATTACTTCTGGGATGACCCCTACTTATTCAAAATCTGTGTGGATCAAGTCATCCGACGGTGTGTATATGGACAGGAAGCCACTGAAATTGTCAAGGCTTGCCATGCTGGACCCACTGGGGGACATCATAGTCCCAATTACACCGCCAAAAAGGTGTTTGATTCAGGATTCTTTTGGCCCACAATTTATAAAGATGCCCAGGATCTCATTAAAACCTGTGACGCTTGTCAGCGTCATGGAAACATTTCAAAAAGAAATGAGATGCCACAAAATGCTATTCAAGTATGTGGGATATTTGATATCTGGGGCATTGACTTTATGGGGCCAGTTCCATCATCTAGAGGAAACAAGTACATACTTGTGGCTGTTGATAATTTATCAAAGTGGGTTGAAGCGAAAGCTTTACCCACAAATGATGCCCGAGTTGTAGTTAAATTCTTTAAATCTCTTTTTGCCCGTTTTGGAACTCCACGTGCTATCATAAGTGATCGTGGTACGCATTTCTGCAATGACAAATTTGACAAAGTCATGCAAAAGTATGGTGTTACTCACCGTCTTTCTACCGCGTATCACCCACAAACAAGCGGGCAAGTGGAGGTTTCAAATCGTGGTATCAAAAGGATACTTGAGAGGACTGTTGGTGAAAACCGTGCTGCTTGGTCGGATAAATTAGATGACGCACTATGGGCTTTTCGTACAGCTTATAAAACACCAATTGGGTGTACACCTTACAAGCTTGTGTACGGAAAGACATGTCATCTACCGATGGAACTTGAGCACAAAGCCTACTGGGCATTGAAACATGCCAACTTTGACCTCAAAACTGCGGGTGATCACAGAAAAGTTCAAATGAATGAATTAAATGAACTACGTGATCAGGCTTACGAGAACTCTTTAATCTATTAAGAAAAAACAAAGAGAATTCATGACTCAAAAATAAAGAACCGCGTTTTTAACGTTGGTGATCGAGTACTTCTCTTTAATTCTAGATTAAAGATCTTCTCGGGTAAATTAAAAACCCGTTGGACTGGTCCATTCACTATTACTAAGGTTTATCCATATGATACCATTGAGTTATCTCAAAATAACGGTCCATGTTTTAAAGTAAATGGCCATCGTGTGAAACACTACTTTGGAGAGGACATACCAAACATGGTTGTCCCGGATCTCCAAACTTTCCCCAAGGACAATTAAATTTGGGGTCGAGTCAAGCTAGCGACTCGGTTAACAAAAACAGTAGCTTCCTCATGGACAATTCAATTCGAGTCAAGCTAGCGACTCGGTAATAAAAAACAGTAGCAATATGGGTTTTCACTCATATTTCTGATTTCTTTCTCTTTTCTACCACCCTAGTGTGGGGGAGATGCCCCACATGTTGTATATATGTATATATGTAAAAAAAAAAAAGTTGTAAATAGCCTAAAATAAAGGTTATTAATATTTCCTTCTTACGTTGTAAGTATCGGTTTAACACCCGGTGTTTTGAATATTGAGGGCAATATTCATTTCTAAGTGTGGGGGGGGGGGGGGATTCTCACGAATTCAAACACATGTTCCATCAAGCACCCTCATTTGATCAAAATTTAAAGTTTTTTCACACTTAGAAATGCAATAAATGGTTATCAGTCCGCCATGTCTAACCCACATAAGGATTGGCTAATCCAGGAGCAAACGGCTCTTGGTAAAGATATCTCAAAACTGTTGATGGCTTGCAATTTGCCAAAAATTGTATGGTACCTCAACTCGCCATATCCTAAAAAGCGAATGAGTTGGCTAGCCCGCAAGATTATGGCTTGTGGTAAAGGCAGTGGAAAATCCATAATTGGTAATCAGCTCACCAAGATGTTGACTATTCCATCAAGAGTTGGCTAGTCCAGAAGCAAACGACTTTTGGTAAAGACAAATCAAATCCGTTGACAGCTGGTGGTTTGCTAAAAATCACACGGTTATTAGGTGTGCCACAGTTCTTACACCTGGCTACTCCAGAAGTGATGGCTTTTGGTAAAGAGTAAAAATCCATTAAATTTTTCTCAAAAGATTGCTAGGGAATATCAATAGTTTAGTGTGGGGGATTGATGAGTGTGTAAATACTCATCATTTCTGTTACATTTAAACTGAAAATACATATGAAAACACACAGGAATGCCTTAAATACATAAAATTATCCCTGGATTGTGTTTTTATGCAAAAGGATTGAAAACTGATAAAAACAACACATTTCACATAATTTACAGTTTCAGTCCTTGAACTTTGAAAATTTGGCAAAACTAGTCCCTGGTAAATCAAAACATGAAAAATATCATCAAAGGTCCTTAGGGATTCATAAGTTGTCAAGTATAGTTCTTTAAAGTTAAAAATTGCAAAATGACAAATTTAGTCCCTCGAGTTTAAAAAATGTCAAAAATAGTCTCTAAGGTTTTGTAAATAGAAAAATATGAAAAATAAGCCTTGTACTATTATTAAAAGACAAAATTGGTCATTTTGATAACTTTTGAGAAATTACAAGTTAAACCTTTCAAATTTTAGAAAATTACAAGTTTGGTCCCTGGAGTTTGTGGAATTGGCAGAAAAGGTCCATGGTATTTTAAAATGGAAAAATCACATCTTTGGTCCTTGGGTTTTTCATAAATGACAAAAATAGTACTTGTAACTACTTTGGGAAATTGCAAAATCAGTCCCTCTATTTTTGTAAAAATTACAAAAGTGGTCCTTGTGTAACTAAACCAACCGGACCCTTTATTTTATTAAAACCCCAAAATTAATCCAATCCAAACTAAGCCTAGCCCACCCCTTTTTATTTTTCTTGGGCCCAACCTGTTTCCCAGCCCACCAAAACAAACCCAACTCCCTTTTTAAATAATACGGGGTTTGACCCCGTTGACCTCCCCTTCTTCCCCAAATACCACTAACACTGTACATCCCCCTCTCCTCCCCTGCTTCACCCAATACCACCATGGTATCACCACCTCACCACACCACCTGTCCCCTTCCACCTCACCAACTACACCACACATCACAATAAATGCATTTCCCACTCTTTTTCCACCAATGTAGCACCCAACCTTCTAGTTTTTCTTCCATACTTCTCCAACTTTATCAGAACTATCTCAATTGTCCCCCCTTAGTCACCACTAAACCCCAAACATCTTTAATTAGTCTCAAATTGCTCCAAGTTACCTCAACTGACAAACCCCGTTTTCCCGCCAAAATATCTTGAAGGCCAAAAAGTCATGGAAAAGATCAAAACTCAAGTGGGATTTGCTCAGAAACAGCCTGGAAGTCAAAGATATCTATAAAGAAGGGAAGAGAAGCAATAGAGAAACCTACCTAGTTTAATTTTTAGTAATGTATGTCGATTAACTAAGCTTTTCATTTTCCAGTGTATCTTTAAGCTTTCAAAGTATATTTCCAGTATTTTAAGTGTATTTCAAACCCTTTTCAATAATCAATTCCAGTTTATGTACTTGAATTCAGTTTATGCTTATTTCAAATTCAAAAATCTCAATTTGAATTAAATTTGTTTATGGTTGTTATGATGAACTGATTAGCTCATATAGGTTCCCTTAAAGCTTCTATAAGCTAGTAGAAACAATTTAAAATCAGTTTAAGTCTATATATATATATATATATATATATATATATATATATATATATATATATATATATATATATATATATATATATATATATATATATATATATATATATATATATATAATTAAATAAGAGAAAAATAAAAAATTCAAGAAGATGAAGCAAGAAGGTGCAAGCTGAGCAATTTTGGACCAAATATGGTTTAGTGGGTCTGTGGAGACCTATTAGGTGTGTTTCTTGTTCCTGGTTCACTTGTTCTCAGTTGGAATCTTTTGTAAGCATTTTTCCTTAAACTTTGCAATTTCATGAATCATGCTAGTTAAATGCTTATTTCTGTCTTATCAGGTTTCTTAGGTATAATTAGGTTAAAATAGAACTTAAGGATGCTATCTTGTTAATTAGTAATCATGGTTGCTTAGAATTTCAATTTTAACTGCCATATTTGCATTATCTTAATCATTGAGTGTTTGTTGCTATTTATGTTGTTTGACTGTTTAATTCAGCTTATGACATATTAATAAGTGTGTGTGAATCAAGTTTGTGGTCTAACTCAGTGCTTTGCTTCTTAATCTCAAAAACAGTTTAAGTATAGGGGGTGTTTAGATCAGTAGAATCCACTGACCTCAAAGGTGTCGTATTTGTTATTTCATGTTCAGTCATGTTTCTTTGGATTTAGTTAGGTCTTAGAAAGCAACAAATCCAATCCTTGTTTATAAAAAAGTCAAAGAATCAATTTAGGCTTAACTGTGGTAATCTGTGTAGAGTATAGGCTGTGATACTCATCATCTTGGTTTAGAACCTGTTCATTTAACCTATTTAAGACTCAATCCATCTTAGTATAACTTATTTAATCAGTTAGGATCATTAGAAACTCAAATAAGTCAACTTATCAAGTTTTTTGGAAAAAGTCAAATTGCACATTTCAGATTTGTGCAAAAGTTCAAGGATTTATTTAGAATTTAGTGTTTGCTTTGATGACCTGAAACTTGTTCCTAATCCTAGTCTACCACCTCAACTTCAGTATCCCATATGTGTTATATTTTTAAGATTTTTGTGTGGACCCCACCATCCCTCCAAAGTAACTAGCATGGAAGAACCCTGCTCTGCACCAGCAGACCTCAGCCATCACCACCACTTTGGTGGTGATTTGTGGCCACCTCAGTGGGTCCCACTTGTCAAAACTTGTTTCATCCAACCCCCGTCCTACCAGGGAGTGAAAGTTGACCAATAGTTTGACCTCTAGACCTGTGGACCCCACTTAATTTTGCTCCCAAAAGCTGTCCCCATTCTGTCTCAGAATCATATTAAGCTAAGTGCTTATTTGTGTTTAGTAGCTTATTTAAGCTGCTTATTTGTGATTATATTGTTTAATATTGTTCATACAACTCAGAGAAACAAACTTTTACCCTTGTGGACCCCACAATACTCCATTTGTGCTTAAATCCCTCCATAGTCAACAAAAGTCAACTGTTTGGGTAATAAGCACTCTTAGTGCTTATTCTGAGTTTATAAATTATTTCCCTTTATAAAAGTTTCTTATTTTAAGTATTTTATTAGTTTTATAAATGAAAAACCAGAAAAAGACAAACTTAATTATAGTGATAGCTTCTATTTAATAGAAATTATCTATTTAATTTTCTTTTTAGCTTATTTATAAGCACTTCTGCTATTTTATATTTTTATTAAATCTCTTATATATTAAAGTAGTTTTATAAATTTTTCCAGAATTTTCTTTTGTCATCTAGTGTTTTTTAGAATTAATATTAGTTTAATTAATAATTAATTAATAAATTAGAATTAAATAGCATAATTATATTTTATAAAGTACCACATAGTTTTTATAATTTTTATAGCTTTTATATAAGGTAAAACAATTTTATAAATTTTTCTAGGATTTATACTGTTCATTTTCTATTTTTAATAATATAATTAGTTTAATTGATAATTAATTAATAATTAGAATAATAATTAGTAAACTAATTTAAAAATACATAAAATAAAGTTTTTTTTAATTTTTTTTAGGATTCCTGTGATGGTTAATTAGATTTATAAAAATCTTCTTAATTATCTAAGTCTTTTTAGTATTTATAATAATTTAAATCATATAAATAGTTTATTAATAATTAAATAGTAATTAATTAATAATAATTAGATAAATAGTGTGAAAAATATAATTTTAGTTTTAAAATAAGTTTTATAATATTTTAAACTTTTAGAAATTTTAATTTTATATTTCTAGACTTATTTTACATTTTTCTATTTATTAGTGAATTATTAACTAATTAAAAATAGTTATTAAATAATAATAATTAATTAAAAAGTTATAAAAATAATTTTAATTTTCTAATAAATTTCTAATAAGTTTAGGATTCTAAAAATATAATTTTCATATTTGTGGAAGTTGTATTTTGCAGAATTCACGTTTAAATTTCGTACGTTTACGTTTACTTAAATATAAACGTATATTTTATATCTTTTTACATTTTTTAGGTTTTATTAAATTTTAAATAAATTAGTAATATTAAAATAAATATTTCAAGTTTATTTAATTTGCATTTAAGCCCCTAAGGCTTGCAAACTCCTACTATAGTTAAAGTTGTTTTTGTTTACGTTTAATTATTAAACGTTTACGTTTTCCAGTCCCTTTTCACTTGTACTTATCTGATTTCACGTATTAGTTGATATAGCTTATTAAAGCTATTCACACTTATATTTTAGTAGTACTATCACTTAAACCCTTTTCCTGTTCAATTCACCTGATCTCGAAGTCGTTTTCTTTCAGATTTCACGCCTCGTTGGGATTTAACGATCCGGGGAAACACTAAACTCCACGGAGTATTGGCTTAAGCTGTTTGACTTGTTGACCATTACTTGGTTGATATTATCTGACTGTTTGAGGCCAATCAGTGCCTCAAATGATGGTTGAGTATTTTGTGGGCTTATGTTACTTACCTCATCATTCCACGTGTCACGATCACCTATATCCTTAGGTAGTGATAATAAAAAACCTAGTGCTTCATCCAACTTATAGTTTATTGATATGGCTCTATCCATAATTCCTTGGCAAACTAGGTCGCTTTTTCTATTAGCCTCACTAAAACGAGATCCTAAACATGGAGGTTGTTCATAAGAATCTATCCTAGGTGAAGGCTCATATGATTCATAGGTGTCTCTAAATGAGGTATTTTGCACTTCTTGGTGTTCTAGCCACTCAACCATATCTTGCAATCTTAGAAGTCTAAGTGAAGTGTCCATTTGAAGCAAGTTACATACAAAATCACAAAGAAAAGATAGACTACGAGAAAGCTACAAAGTAAAAAGAAAAAATCTCACTTGATAGGAATATAATGAGTAGACCTAATAAAAATCAAATTCAACCTAAACAATAACTATTCCCCGGGCTGCGGCGCCAAAAACTTGATGCGTGGGAATTGCACCAGGCTTTACCTCTCGAGGGATCTCGAGAAGCTTACAACCCCCACCAGGCAGTGTACCTGATCTTTGTAGTATAGTATAGTGACAAGTACCGGGGGATTGATCGTTCAGCTAGGAATAGTGTCGTTAGGATTGAAATTAATCTAACTAGGTCTAAAGGTGAAGGATGATTCTTTTTATGTTTTTATATTTTATAAAAAGCAAGTAAAAATCTCGGGTATTGGGAGAGTGGGCGGAATTAGTTGCTAATCAACTAACCTAAAGCTACTAATTAATCTAATAAACAAGAAAATAAACTAAGGTTCTACAAGATAAGTGAAGCATGTCTACCCATGATATGTTACTCCTTGCTAGCTATCCAATTCTACCTATTGAATTTTCACACCTTGTTTTAATTGACGGGTTGTATTCCTTAATACCATTCATGGGGTGGCGTACTTACTTCCCCAATCCTATGAGTGCATACTTCCCTCCTATGTCGAGCCTGCTAGAAGCTCCTAACATGGGATCATTAGAATTTACTCATGCATTAAATACAACCAATAAAACCTAGTACACATCGGTTCATGTTTCCTAAGACGTTCAAGCATGTTACACAATGGAGATCTGCCAGTTTTCTTAAGCCTAACATTGAAATCATTCAATCAAAACAAGAATCAATAGGAAACAAGAATTATAAACTAAACCAACTAGATCTATTGAAGTTGTCACGCCTTAATTGATGGAGATAGACACACACATCAACAAGCCCTCATTGATGGATATAGACACAAACATCAACAAGAAATCAATGAGATCTAATTAATTATACACAAGTTTCACACAATCATAAGTAGACACAAGGTGAATTAGCAAAACATCATCAAAGAAGAGCAATCAACAATGATAATGGAAAACATAATTAAGATAGAATCAACAAACCAATACATGATGTTTATGGAGTGATTGAAACTCTCTAAGTTGCTGGAAAAACACCTACCTAAACCCAGGAATCGACCTTAGGGTTTAGGGCTTACAAAAAGTGAAGTTATGATGTTATATTTATAGGCTTATTTCTGCCCGGCCCATCTTGACAGCGTCAGCCCGTTATTCTTGACGCCGTCACGACCATTTTTCACCAAATTGTAGATCTCTTCGTCCTCTTCGCGTGGGCTTTTGAATCACCTAAATCCGAGTTCGTATGCAAAAGTTATGACCAAAACAATATCAGCTACTCCGCGCGCAAGTTTTGACAAGTTAACACGTGACGGCCTTGGGTGATGCCTTCACGTTTCTTCTGGGCCGTCACCACTTTTACTCTTGACGCCGTCAAGATTTTCTTCTTGACGCCGTCATCCACTGTTCCCAGCAAGGAAAATTAAGTCTTTGCCGTTTTCTTCACTTTTATGCTCCAAAAACGTCCAAAATGCCTTCTTTTCCAGAATTCACTCCCAAAGTACCTAAAATCACAAAAGGAACGATTTAGGGTAATATTTGATCAAATAAATTCCAATTCCGGTTTAAATGACCCCTTAAAAGTGGTTCATTTTTCGCCTCATCATCTTTGCAAAAATCATCCATAACTCTATTCTTAAATTTTGTCCCATTATCACATCTGATTATTTTTACCTTCTCATCAGTTAGGTTTTCTACTTCAACTATAAAGGTGTTAAGGATTTCACTAGTTTCGTCCTTAGTTCTCAAAAAGAAAACCCATGTAAACCTGCTATAATCATCGGTAATCACAAGACAGTACCTTTTATGATTCAAGCTACTAACAGAAGTAGGACCAAACAAGTCCATATGAAGCATGTATAAAGCTTGAGTATTAGAGTTATGAAGCTTGGGCTTACAAGAAGCTCTGTGTTGTTTACCCTTAAGGTAAGAAATACTGGTTTGATCATTTTGAAAAAGTTTTTGAGGTAAACCTCTTACCAAACCATCTTTAACAATTTTATTAACGGTTTTGAAATTAACATGACCAATTCTTCTATGCCATAACATGGACTCATCCAATGTGGCTTTTGCAACAAGGCAAGTAAGACTCTCCTTAGAAACAATTTTCTTCATTTCAACACTGTATGTGTTGCCCTTTCTTGGAACTTTAAGCAGTACTTGAATTTCATCAGGTAACTTAAAGTCTGGAGAAAGAATAAGACACTCAGGATCAGTAAAAAGAACTTTGTTCTATTTGTCACACATTTGTGAAACACTAAAGAGATTATACTTAAGCTCTGGCACAAAATATACATTTTCAAAGTCAAGTTTACCAGTTTTAATTGTACCTTTACCAGTAATGTGAACTCTGTGAGATATGACATGTTACCAGTCATGTGCCTTGAGCATCCACTCAGCATATCCTTTATCTTCCTTATCATCTTGCAGATGTTCCTACACATAAAAATAAAGGAATTAGTTTCCTTTGGGAACCCATGCCATTACTGACTTGGATCTGCCTCGTGCATCAATGTAATCATATTTATTCAATGTTATTGATGCACCATTGGGTTTGGTAGGTCTCCATACCCAACGTGCTGAGGCCTTCACAACATTGTCCCATTGACCCTTAACAACATTCATTTGCCTAACAGTACTAACTGTTGCCCTACCATTACAAACTGTTGGCTTAACAGTTTTGACTTTAGGCACCCATTTGTGATTATTAACAACTATTTTCATATAAAAGGGCCTTTTAACTGTCTGTGCTTGTTTGTTAAAACTTAAAGTTGGTCTAGCACTTGAAATAGGTTTCTTGAAATCAACAATCTTGTTTGGCCTAGCAGTAGAAAAAGATTTGATGCCAGACCTCAACAGGACTGCTCTGGGTGTCATATTAACATGAACATTACCATTAGAGTGATTTTTTTTGCAAATTAATTTGTGTTCACTCTAGCATTTGTTTACCCAGACACCTTTACATTCCTAGAAACTACCTTTTCCATTGATTATGGCCACAATATGCAGATAGATGATCACACACAAAACATGTTTTGTTCTGCATTACAAAGTCACTACCTACTTTTTGAGATTTTAAGTTATTCCAATTTCTTTGGTTTCCTCTAGGTGTAGACCTGTACATCTCAGCATATCTAACAGTATTCCTACCTGGTTTTATATTTTCATTTTTAACCACTTTAGGAACATTTTGCACTTCTATTTTAACCTCATACTTAATCTCAGACACAACTTTATCAACTAAAGAAGTGTCACTAGCACTTTCAAAAGAATCCTTAGCCTATTTAACAGTATGACTCTCTTTGGTCTTAGGACCATAACCTAGAAATTCAGGTTCTTTAAACTCCTCTAAACCAATGTGAGATAAGTCAATTCCTGGAGGTACTAACAACCCTCTATTAGGAGGTGGGATTGACTTATATCCTTTGCCTGATTTATCTTTATTGACAACTTGAGCTTCTATCAGTTTTTGAACTCCTTTTGATGTATATTAAAGAGTGTCAACACTAAGCTGTATATTCTACTTTTGTTGCCTAAGTTTTTCTAAATCATACTTAAGCACACTGATCCGATCATCTCTATTTGCTAAATCTCTTTTTAAGTTAGCTATATCTTCAGAAAATTTTGATTCATTTTGTCTATAAAAAGTAAGTTGTTCTTCAAATAACAGCTAGTTCTCTTTTATGGTTTGAAAGATTAAAGTTAACTTCATTACGCCCTATTATTTGATTATCATATTTTATCTTAAGAGACTCATATTCTTTCAAAGTTGAACAAAATTTAGAACAACTATTAGTATTGTGTACCTCTCAGAGAAGGCCATCAGTGCAAACTCAATTTGAGCTTCCTCTTCTTCCATGAAACTCCAGTCAAATGCAGCTCCACTAATAGCTACCATAGCCTTAGAAGAAGGCTCCTGCACATTCACAACCTTCCTGTTATCCTTCTTGTACCCATTACCTTTGTTGTCCTGTTGTCTAGGACTTCTGCATTCCCTGGCAAAGTGTCATTTCTTTCTTCAATTGTAGCATTCCACCTTGGACTTATCATAACCAGCAACATCACCTGAATTAAAAGCGATCTTCTTTCCTGTCCTTTGAAAATACCTTTTGGCCCTTATGCTCATCTAAGCCAATTGCCACTTCAAATCCATTGCTTCCAGATCATCATCATGAATTTGAAGTAGGTCTTCATTGTAGAGATGTGCATCTTCTGATTTGCTGGACAAGAAAGCATAAACAGTTTCATCACTCAAGCTAGCAGTGCTAGTTTGTGAAGTAGCATACTAACTTTAGGGTTAGCAATACTACTAGTATTGACCTTCTCAGAACTGCAATTGTTGGTAGATGACAAGAATGCCATGTTTCCAGATCCAGAACCAGTGCTTCCAGCCTTTTTCACCGTTTGTTCAACAATCTTAAGATTGTTGTAGAAATCAATTAAGAGTCATCTTCCCGAATTCAGGCTTGTTGCTCCAAACAACAACATGGGTGTTCCATTCAGCAGACAGGCTATTAAGAAACTTCATATTGGGGTGTTCTTATGCGATCACTACCTTCAAAACAGCCAGTTGGCTGACAATCCTTTGTAGCCTATTAAAGACATGATCAAGAGTTTTAGTACTTGTGGCACTAAAATTCTCATAGTTTTTTTTCAACAGTGCTCTTTGAGTCTTCTTAGTGGTATCATTAACACCTGTTAGGTCACCATATTGTAAACACAAGCATAGAAATGAGAATGAGAAGTAGAATGGTTGATCCAACAATATGAAAGGTTACATAAGGTGTCTATTTATAGGTAAGGATTAGGGCAACACCTCTTTCCCCCATTCATTCATTCATTTCGTGGGCTTTCATAAGCCTTGATGGGCTTTTACATCATTAGCCCATAACAAAACATATAATAAAACTAAACATAAGCAACCTATTACATTAACTAATGACCGACACTTGATAATAGTAACCTATGTTCCCAACACCACCAAACCTTTCTACTATAGACTCAAATAGGGTCTTTGCAGTGTCATGGTGGCTGAAATTCAAAATTTAATCATTGGGAAGGGCCATGAGTAACAGATGCTTGGCCTTGAGATCATTCCTCTTGCAGAGCCTTTCATCAATAGTCACTAGAACTGTGTTGAGTTTAGCAATTTTAGAACCATCAGCATTAGTTACTTCAGACACAGATGGTTTGAAAGAATCTCCATTCACTATGATATCCAATAGTGCATAGTCTTGCACCATGAAGTACTGCTCAATTATGAGCCTCCAGAGATCGTACTCATAGTCTTGCACTTGGCTGTGGTTAAGGACTGAGTTATTTCCATGTCCATCTTTCTTATGAGTAAGAAAGTATTCTTCTGGATCTTCTAATTCGAAGTACCAGAACCTGGCTCTGATACCACTTGAGAGGATCTAAACACACGCATTGTGTTGAAGATACTTTAAGTTGATATTAAGTAACACGTTGAATTTATTACTTAGCACTTAGAAGATTTTGTATAGTAATGGATGAACAATGTTTAATGGAATAGTGAATGAATTATGTATGTAGAACAAGAGTATTATACAAAATGCTTCAATATTATTTATCAATGATACGAGTGATCTTGAATTATCACTAGGGTTACACCTTAAAGCTTTCACAAAGATACGTAAACAAAACCTAACATAGGACCTCCTTTTATAGCATAAGGAGTCTTGTACAAGTAAACTATTCTGATACAATATTCGTATCAATCTAAATGTATAAGATATACATGCCATCTATTCTATACTTATCACTAAACGTATCTTCAATCTTCTGTCTTCATCATGTAAGCTGTACAAACTTTACGTACTATTAGTACTAAGTCAGTTAGTACTGCTAGTGTATTCTTCAACAGTTGAAACACCATCACTAGCAGTTTATACTGTTAGTTTAATTCCCAACATTTAGGGTGTGAACTCTCTTCTTGATTTGAACTGTCTCTCAGGATTAGTAAACGGAGTGTATAACTTGGAGCTTGTGCTTCTATTCATGCACCTGAAAAGCATACACAAGAGATCAGTAGAGAATGAAAACAAAAATTAATTGAAAATTTTGAAAAAACGAAAAAAAATAAGATGAAATACAATACTAAGAGCATTGGGTATCGTCGTGCCAAAAATGTGGTGCCGTACTCCAAAAGTATTGCCACGTCAGCAAAACAATGGACGGCACCAGAAACCCTTTGGCACCACATTTTGTGCCATTACCGTTGGCACCAAAAAATGTGGTGCCGTTGGAGTAAAAGTGGTGTTGTGGGTCCACACATACCCCACTAAATACACACAAAAACAAAACAAAAAAAAATAATAAAAAATAATTCCCAACCGAGTGGGATGGTATTTATGAGTCCGGTATGGTGAGCCATTTAATTTTTTGGGCTGGTAGAATGGCACCACCCATTGGCACCTCTAAGAACTCAAATTTTAAAACTTAATTAGCTCCCCGGTAGTGGCGCCAAAAACTTGATACGGAAGATCAGGTCTTAAATTTATAGTGCTCATCTACCTAATGATCTACACATATATTAACAGGTGGTGTACCCAATCGTATACAGTACGTCTATGGTAAATCTGAGGTCATTCCAAGAGTTATGGGCGGTCTACCAATTTGAGTCTAAACTAATGATATCAACTTAATTTTCATGATTAAATTGAAGAAACTGAAATTAAATAAAACAAAGTATGAAATGGAAATGGTTTAACTATTCAAGTGGAGAAAGTGTGCTAACCTAGTTACTACTTATATAATGCATTGATTCGACTTCCTAGTGCAATGTCTATGTTTCGCTCTTATTAGTGGCTCTAATGTCACTAGGCCTGAATGATCATCAATTACCTTGCATATAATCCCTAGTTATCGATCCGAATAATCATCGTGATCAATAGACTTTCTTATGTTTTTACTAGGAACTAGTCATTAAATGCCCAACTAATCTAAGTGACTTGACAATGCCAACATTTCCACCTCTTGTTATTTAGGCGCCTATTAGTGTTAATAATAAACGTTTAACTTGCAGTGTTTAAGTGGCTACTCCAACTTAGGCGGTGGTATGATCAACCCCTATACAAGTGAGAGGGCATCAATCTCTCGATCATCCTAATAAACTAGCTTTGGGATGATTAGCTACTTACTAGCCTACCATGAACTAAGTCATCCTAGATACTACCACATCATAAGGATCAAGCAACAAACGCTTAAACTATCTATCAAGAAAGATAAATAAACGATGAAAATCAAATCAAGTCATTAATTGATTCATAACTAGGCAAACACATGAAGTGTTTAGCCAGACATAGTGTAAAGTACAGCAACATAAATGATTGAAACAATGAATGAATTAAACATTATGTTTGATACAATTAATCTATGTAGATCTATCTTCGATGTTGTTCAATGGTGGATTCTCCCTTGAGAAGCACTTATTTATGGTTGGAAAATGACTTGGAATGAAACACTAATTGTCCTTGAACTTCTATGTGGAAAGATATGTGTGTGCGTGTGCGTATATATATGTGTGTGTGTGTGTGTGTGTGTTGTGAATGAATTAGGGCTTATATTTATAGATTTTGCTAGGCTCGGCTTCGTTATGTCTTAGGCATAAGCAAAGACCTACGCTGCAATAAATCTTGGGTTTGTGTTCACTTATAGACTTTATCTTGGTCACGGCATAGGATTAAGACATTCCTACATCGTAATAGCTATTGTTTGAAAATGACAAACAACACTTCATAATTACGGCGTGAACCTTGCGAGCACGTTACACCGTATAGGTCTTCAAGTCTTGAAATCTTTCAGGTCTTTATTATGGATACGACGTAGGTCATGTGGTATGACTATGCTGTATAGACTCTTAGTTCAACTTGATCTTGAAATGCATCATATATGATTACAGCGTATATATAAGAGATCCATTACGCTGTAATAAAGGTCTGGTCCAGTTGTTCTTCGTTTTTCATCAAGTTTATTCTCAATTCCGCATCTCTTCATTTCATTGCTCAAATAATTCCTATTAGACAAATAGGAAGCAATTAAATACTAATTCTTATAAAAATACAAGAAATATGAGCATTTAACAAGGGATAATGATAGTAAAATGTATACACTATTTGATGTTATCAATGGCAAACACGAACGTCGAAGAATTCGTCCAACCATAGGCGATTTTGAAGGCCACAGTGCACGCAACCATTTCCCTTTCAATAATCGAAGAGTTAAAGAATGGGAGGTGAGAAACAAAGAGGATCCATTACCTACACCAAGTTTTTTCAATTCTAAAATTCTAATCAATAATCATGTTCTTTAATTATTAATGATAGTAGCAGAAACAATTTGGTTTCAAGAAAATTGGTAGATTTACTAAAATTACCAATTGAAATCTGTCCAATTGAAGGTTACCAGTTTGTTGGGTTCCGATGACCATCGAAAAGTTCTACAAAACAAAGGTACCATGTGTTGTGGATGAAATTGATTAGTGTCATATTTTGTTTAGGAAACCTTGGCGAAAAGAGGTTATGGGCATGTATGATCTTCAAAAAATCTTTATCTTTTCTCATGGGAATAAAAAAAAATTATGATTTCACCCAAAAGAAAACCAAAATTACCAAAGCCTGAAGTTAAGGTGGAAGAAAAAATGTTGAAGGTTGAAGTTGTTGAAAGGCATGAAAATTCAAGAGTTCAAAGACATTTGAATTTGCAATAGACATGTTAACGAAATCTTAACTTTGGTGTTGGAAACGACAAAGGAAGTTTGTGTTTTGAAGAATTGTGATGAAGATATTGCGGGTTTTAAATTGATGAAAATGTGAAGGGTTTTGATTGTGAGCTAAAAACGAATTCGAATGCGTCTAAGATTTAAATTTTTGTGATTTAGATTATGCGTTTATTTTAAAGATAATTATCAAGAATCCAATTAAGTTTTCAATGGCGAACGAAGAAGTTACTTTTATTACGATTGAAAACTTGATAATCGTTGATAAGAAGTACACAACCCGATGTTTAGGGTCAAGGGTTAGTCGTTGGGAGTGTAGTAGGCGTGTTACAAAAGATGAATGTTCATGAGTTGATATAAAGCGCAAATCTACTGAAGACAAGGTTCGGCGTGAGTAAATGTTTGAGTTGGATGAAGCAATTGATGGTAAGAACTTGAGGGCGAGTTCCTTTCAAGTGAGGGGGAATGATGGGGATAAGATTCGAGACCAAGAGCCGTAGACTTGGTTTTCTCTACAACGTAAACCTTTCTTCCTCTTTAGACATAGAGCTCTCGAATAGGATTTAAATGTCGACTTTATGTAGATACGCCGTAAACAATTTTTTTTACGTCGTAAAGTTGTCAAAGGTAAAGTTTCTGTTTTTTTTATTAGGAAATTTTATTTATCTTTACTATTAAAGTTACTTAATTAGTTTTTTTGTATCTAAGACAACTTTTCTTTATAAATATATGTATTATTATCATTGCATTTAATATTTTGATCTTGATTATTAATAAACTATATGTATTAAGAGTTTATCATTTGTTAGGGTTTTATTCATGAAAGTTTCATCCTCATTTATCAATCCGTAAATTAGAGTTAAACAAAAGTTCGCTTTCGTGTGTTGCGTCATTTATTACTAGCAGGGTATCCGAGCGATGCGGCGGTGGGTACCATGTAATAAAATTTGCGACGATGAATATCTCGAATTATTGTTTCGGGTTGCTGGATCTCATATTTTTGTTTTGGAAACTTAATATTTTGTAAGCTTAATAATATTGTATATTGTGGTTAAAAAGTTGTATTTTTTTTCTAAAAGTATGTTTTTAATAGTGTATTTTTTGATGAAAGGGTAAAAGCTTAATTATATTATACATTGTGTTTAAATAGTTGTATTATTAGGTGAATAGTGTTTTTAATAGTAGATTAATTATATTAGATGAATTGTGTTTTTTTTTTTTTTTTTTTTTTTTTTTTTTTTTACTTTTATGTGTTCTTTAAGTACTTGTTAATTATGTTTTATAAGTAGCATTTACTTAAAATCTAATTTAAGAAATCTTAAAATAATTAATAAAAGAGATTAAAATAATTAATAAAATAGAGGGTCTTAAACCTTTTATAAGTAGTATAGATAATTTTTTTCTGGGTTTATAAGTAGTATAGATAATCTTTTTCTCAAGCATGAGTTATGATACATCCTGTTAGTTACTTAGTTTAATTCCACACATTTATAAAATAAAATACTTGCAATTTGATTGATGATAAAGCCTACGATCACACTTTTCATGCTTAGTATTGTCTTTGTAATGCATGTGCGAATCGGAGCCGTTTATGTGGACTTTTATGAAATTTAATGCCGAATTCAAGACAAACGTTGAGACATTAAAATTGACATAAATAATATTTTGAATGCATTTACAAACCTCTCTACATGTGAGTAGCTTTCCATTATTAACTTTCCTAGTTAAGCTCATATTTTTCTTTTCTTTTTAATACCAAACATGTAATTATAGCTTTGTGTGTACAAATTCGGTGCAATACAGTACGAGTTATTCAAAATCGTTTATGAAAAGTTATAAAATTTCAATTGTGAACAAAACAAACCCCATGACAAAATGAGGTAGATACAATGGTACAATTATCACATGGCTCTCACCTCAACTTTATTTATTTATTTATTTATTGAAAAAACCTCAACCTACAACTGACCTACCAATTGTTTATGTTACATTTTTCGACTGAAAACACTAGTAGTATATAAAATTTGGAAATAATATTAACTTTTTAGTTTATTTTATAAGCAAGTTACTTCTTTGTGTAAACAAACTTAAAACCGCTATTTTGAGTTATTTTATCTGCAGTAAAGCATTACTTTTATCAGGAAGTTTAGAGTGATCACTTACAGTTGCATCTAGCAAAATTTAAACTTACGACATTTTACTACAAGCCAATTACCGTTACGCTACCCACTCCTAAATGGTTTATATTGCCATGATATACAGCAGTTTTTTTATATATTTATCGGAAACATTTTTTATTCACGGTTTACTTAAATATTTGACGAGAAATATCATACTCAAGCACTCACTCACTCTAGCGCCAACATAATTAGTGGAAATACGCCATTAAACAATAATATAACTCTAAAAGGTCCCCATTATCAACTTAGATATACACACCACGTGGATCGTCTAACATAATTAGCATTTCCACTCATCATGAAAATGATAGGCGCTTAAATTCTCATTAATAATTAAGACATGATTAGTGCTAATAGGCAGCAATCCCGAAATTTAAGGAAATTTAAGGAATCACGGGTCTTAATCATTGTTAAGCAAAGGTTATTACTTAGGGGTTGGCAACACACCACTCACCTCAAATACCTTCACTCACAAAAAACCAATCCCCTTATGCCACATCACCCTCTCATTTTTCCTTCACTCACTCATTTTTTATTGGCATCACATCACTCACCCTTCACTCATTTTTTTTTTCTTTTTTCTTTTTTAAATTCTATTAAAATTTATTAAAAACTAAAATTCATTAAAATTAAAATAAACATTACATAATATTATTAAAAAACATAAAATACCATTACATAATACTAAAAAACTAATCTCCATCGTCCATCTCGAGGTATGGTAATTGTTGAGCGTGAATATGCTCAAAAAGATCAAATCTGACACGAAAATGTGTATCCTCATCTCGTATCTCGCCTAAAGCTGCTTCGTCAAACACCGGTTCAATCGGAGGATCCCGAATATAAACTGGCGAGATTGCGTTACCGGCGTTATGTATAATCATGTTATACAATATGACACACGTATAAACTATTTTTCTAATTCTTTCTATCGTGTGTGGCCGTAAGGGTCGATTCAGTATACTCCATTTACCCTTGAGAACACCAAATGCCCGTTCAACATCCTTTCGAGCCGACTCTTGTAATTTCTTGAACTTTTTTTCCTTCGGGTCGGTTGAATATTTGAACGCTTTAACAAACGTAGACCATGCCGGATATTTGAATCGGATATTTTTTTTGGATCGGATGTTTTTTTTTTGGAATCGGCTTTTTTTAATGGATAGGTGGTTTTTATTTATTTATTTATTTATTTATTTATTTATTTATTTATTTTTATGTTGTGTCTTTGTTATACATCTATATATACACAAAAAAATAAAAAGTAACCGTTGGTCCTTTTCAATGCACCTCAATGTTCATTTTTTGATTTTGCAACGGCTATTTCCACTCGGTAAGCTTCACCGCAAATCATCCCCCCCGTGCGGTAAGGAGGCATCGGCGGCGGTGTTCCCATGCGGTGGGGCTACCGTGCCGTGCCTCCCCGCATGTGTTGCCAAGGGCCTTATGCATGTAAGGGGGTGGCAACCTTGCCACACATTGCCTCCTCTTTTAAAGCAAACAACCAATCATGGTTGTCCAACTATTTTTTTGCCTAATCTTGCCTAATCTTCATTTTTTAGTGGCAATCTTGCCTAATTTTTTGCCTAATCAAGCATTAAATGTGTATCAATAATAAAATTTAAATTAAAAAAACAAAAATAAAAAACAACTATTTTATTAATAATAATTCAAGGATTATTACATAATACTTAAAAAAAAAACATAAATAAAACTAAAAATTGCAAGGCCATCCATACTTTGCTGCGAATTCACGTTTTTTTTTATTGCAATTTCCCACATATCCGGATCTTCTATGTTATTGTGCGGTTCGTTGAAAAACTTAAAAGCTCGGATAAAGGCCTTTTCTTGTGCACCTTGTATTTGTGCCGCCATCAATTTTTCGGCCAACTCATCCTTTGCACGTTTTTTCTCTAGCGACTCCTGTAATAGTTGTGATTTCTTTGAAGCATAAATTTCTAAAGTCGCAGCAACACTATTACTTGTGGACGACTCAGAAACACTCTTTTTGCCCCGTCTTTTTCGGGTAGGAGTAGTGTCTTCATTCAAATCCGGAATAATTGTCTCAACATTGTCGTTGCTCGATTCAGACGACTTTTTCCGCTTATCAGAATTAGACGATGATGTTTGTCCCACAATTGGTTGTTCCAACCATTTGTCATTTTGTCTTACAATTTCCCAAGCATCAATGTGTCCAAAAGTCTTGCTTTTTGTTTTTTTTTTAAATCGGCCATGGCATTTTTCATCACGTCAAGATCGTCACAACCACTATCTCGAAGACAGTTCTATAATTATAAAAGTAATAAATATAATTTAATACAATCATATCAAATATAAAGTATATACAAAAAAATATAATTCAAAAATATACCGATTGGATGTAGAGGCCGTTAAAAATATTCATTTCGGCATTCATATTTTTCCATTTTGTGTTCAAGCCATGGTGTGTTCATTTATGATTTGGCACGTTTTGAGAGAAATGTTCAAGGAATCTTCCCCAAAAGCTTGCCGACTTTTGTTGATTCCCGACTCTTGGACAAGTCGAGATATGCACCCAAGCTTTTGTCAAAGCGACCTCATCTTCCATTGTCCAAGGTTTGCTTCTAGCTTTACTCGGTTTTGGTATTTCTACAATTTCTTCATCATCATTTTCTCCTTCACCTAATTAATCACAAAACAATAATGTATACAATTTAATAAAATGTATATGATTTAAAAAAAAACGATTTAAAAAACAAATACGATTTAAAAAAAAAATAAAATACGATTTAAAAAAATTATTCGATTTAAAATAATACAATCAAAAAAATAAAATGTATACGATTTATAAAAAAAAAATACGATTTAAAAAAAATTATATATATACATATACGACTAAAAAAATTAGTAAACCTTACCCGTTGTATTTGTAAATTGAGTTTCGGGGACAAATTCAATTTCGTCATCTTCATTATCATAAATTGGTAATTGACGTTCTACACTCGGTTCACGTCTTGATCGACCGTCACGGTAGTCGTTGAATGGATTAAATTCATTAGTCATTAAAATATTATAATTGACCGGATTCATTGGAGGAGGATTTTGATAGTATTGCGGTTGTGGTTGAGGTTGATTTAGAGGATAAAAATTTTGATCTGGAGGTTGGGGATAGTAAGGTTCAGTTGGAATTTGGGTGCGATTTGGAGGTTGGGGATAGTAAGGTTGATTAGGAGGTTGCGGACGCGTGAATTGGGATGGACCGGATTGTGATCGAGACCCACGTCCTCGACCTTTGTGTGAGCTTGAACCATGTTTGGATTGAGGATCCATAGTTGTTTTTTGAAAGAGATTGATTTGAATGTTTGGAATATATTTGAAATATTAAGTGTAATTTAAATTGTAATTGTGAGATTTTAAAGGGATTTTTTTTTTTTTTTTTTTTTTTTTTTTTTTTTTTTTTTTTTTTGGAAAACATCCCCAACGTCCAAAACATTCAATGCAACGTTCAACTTTTCCTTGGAAATTGCCTCTCCCGAATCGGTGAATGTTACCGCATGACTTGCCGATCTTTGCTTGCCGCATGACTGGCAATGGAAGTTGCCGATCGGCAACCCTTGCCGAACCAAGCAAACCGCAAGGTTGCCACCCCCCTAATGGAAGAGATCAAATGAATGAGAATTGTGAGAAGTAATTGTAGCCAAATATTTTAAAGACTAAATTACTCGTTAGTCTCTATACTTTTTCCAGATTTCATGTGATATTCAAAAACGATAATTATTGCTTTTTTGATCCACGATCGAGAATATATTACGCCGCTAGTCCAAAATTCTAACGAGCGTTATTTTTCCCAGTTAAGTCTGTCCTCATGTGCATCCCACACGAGGGCACTTTCGTCCGTTCAGTTTTTGGTACCTATTTGCCACACCGCCTCTTTTGTCAGCCAACTGTTCACTTTCTTCCCATCCACACACGTGTTCATGCTTTCACATATCTCGATACATCTTGTACACATCTCGATTACTTGCAAGCGTATTCCACATTCTTTTCTTTTTTCACTCAAATATCTCCCTCTCTCTACTCCTACTCACAGCTTTAGTTATTTCTTCTCCAAAAGCTTAAGAAAAGTAAAATGGTACGGTGCTGGTGTGGAAAAATTGCAATAATTCGCACATCATGGACCAATCGAAATCCAGGACGTAGGTTCTACGGTTGTGATTTTATTGACTGGTACGATCCGCCCATGTGTGTAAGATCAGTTACAACCATCCCTGGTCTATTAAAGTTAAGGAATGCTATCAGAGCTACACTAGAGGATACTAGACATGAAGCTGCTAAAATGAAGAAATACTTTATCTTAAGCTTTTTTTTTTTTTTTTTTTTTTTTTTTTTTTTTTTTTTTTTCGTGTTATTTTACAAGTGAAGTAGCAGTGGGGAAGATAGTAGGTGATGGGTTATGGTTTTATTTTGTTATATATAATGTATTTCATCACCGGTGTAATTGTTTGCTGCTTATGAAATATTAGTTCAATGGTAGCATTGATTCAGTTATGAATTAGTATTCTTATTATTTTACATCTTGGTTAAACTAACACGTTTACTTGTTGACTTTTAAATGGGTAAATATAATCACTTGACCAATCTCTCAGTTGGTTAAGTTTGAGTATTATAATCCAACATAATGGAATATATTAAGCATGTTGACTTTGCTTATGGTTAAAAATTGGAGGTTCACTTTTGCACTAAACTGAAAAACAATGGTTTTAGCATACTACAACCCAAGTTAATGGAACTTTTAAACCACGTTGACTTTGTTTTGGTTAAAGTTGTCATAAGAATTTGCATGTTTTCAATTGCATTATGCATATGCAAGTCATTTGCACCAAAAGAAAATTTCCTAAAAAGGTAGAATATGAGTCATAAAAGCCTTTAATTGCATATTGTCAATGCAACAATTTGCAATAACTTGAAAATTGGAATGGTCTAGCACCAAGTCTTAAACATATATCCAAATACAGGAAAACAAATAAAAATAAGTCTTAACATGTTCAAACAACTGACATAAGTTTCAAACACAAATATAATCCTGCTAAAATCTTGTTTGGTGTAGCAGGTCCAACTCTTTTACTAATTCCACCAGCTCCAAATCTGCCATTCCTTATTGCATTGGTGTTCCATCTTGGTTATCTAGGACTTCTGCCTCCACTAGCAATTCCACTTTGATTTGCAGATGATTCACCAACCACTGAACTTTGACAGCTTGGAGTTGCATCAGAATGCATTTGTCTTTGTCTTGTAGCAGCAGATGCACCTGACTCAAGGTGGGTTGCACCACCATCCACTGACCTTTGACCACTTTAATTTGCAGAAGGATGATTGTCATTTCTAGCAGTGTTTCTTCCACCTACATTATCAACATTCATTTTGCAACAAATGACAAATAACTAAAACATAAAAAATACAACAACTTAATAAGACTAAGCATTTATTACCTTCTCTTGCACCAGCAGATGGTGAACCTTGTATGTAATCATCCAAACAAAATATGACTTTCTCGCGGGGTCTTGAATTACCAGATGCACCACTAGAAGCTTCAACATTTTTCCCTTTTCCTTTGCTTGTTTTTTTGACCCAGAAGTTGTTGCACCACCTTGACCCTTACATGCAAATTTTCCTTTTCCTTTGCTTGTTTTTTTTGACCCGCGTTTCCACAAGAAGAACATTTAATACTTCTCCCTTTCTTACTCAACTTACCATTGCTAACACATGGTGTGTCCTCCATTTGTCCTCTAACTCTCTTCTTCTTAGTCCTAACTACTTGAGGGTGATAATGTGGATGAGTTCGTGTTGTAATACATGAAGATTTCTTCCAGTGTGACTTCCCACTAATTGGTTGTATCTTGAAACTGTAAACTTATTTCCATGTTTCTAACAAATAACACTTATCAGTCCATGCCTCTTGTATTGGTACATGTTGGCCATTAACAGCCATATTCTAGTTTGCAGCAACTGCATGCCTACAAGGAATCCCTGTAATATCCCATCTCCTACAACTACATCTTCTACTTTTAACATCAACTACACATTGTTCCCCAAAAGATCCAGTAACATAATACTTTTGTTCCCCATTCCACACAACTTTATAATTGCTAGATGCATCTTTGATTTTTGACATTATAATCATGGTAATAGGAGTTAGAGGATGAGGACATTTGTCACTGGCTTTCTAAACATTCACAATTCTTTTCATGCAGTACTCCTTGATGAACTCTAATAGACTGATAATAGGTTTATCCCAACCAAGGACAAGCTTACCATTCAACACTTCACACATGTTATTCAGCAACACATCTGAATGAGCTTTTCCTACATACAAAAATAATATATTCATGTAAGGAATTAATTGATTACATGATGATAATTAATTCACCTAAGCTAATTCAATTTACCTTAAAAGTGTGATCTGGCAAACATTCTGGTAGAATCTTTGCTAACCAGTCATGTGCAGCTACACTTAAGTCCTTAAGTGCTCTTTCCAGCTTCATATTCAATGACAATTGTAGATGTAGCACACCTCCAAAGCAATTGCTTGTATGCAAGTCCATTCCATTGCTTCTTCATGTTTTCATGGATGTGCTTTAAGCAAAATCTATGTTCTGCACTTGGAAACACTTCATTAATTGCTTGAATAATACCTGTAATAAAATTTGAACAATTATAATATAGATACAATAATATAAAACAAACCTATTCAATTAATAAAATTGTATTGTACCTTTTGTCTATCTGATATGAAAGTAAAATGGGAGTTCTGGTATAAATCTAGGTCATCCCCCAACATGTTCAAAAACCACACCCACGAATCTTTGCATTCAGCTTCAACAAGGGCATAAGCAACCAGATAGATGCCATTGTTACCATCAAGTCCAACAGCTATTAACAATTGGCCAGGGAATGGGCCACTTATAAAAGCCCCATCCAACCCCAACAGTTCCCTTTTACTAGCTTTGAATCCTTGCTTTAATGCACCAAGACAGACATATATTCTCCTGAATACTCTAGTAGGACAGTTATGATCTTCAGGCATTTTTACTTGAAATTTCACAGTGGTTCCTGGATTTTGAGTCATCAACTCTTGAACATAATCTCTTAGCAAAGCATATTGACCCTTGTGATCACCCATTATCATTTTGTCAGCTGCAACCTTGGCTCTAAATGCCTTCATGCGAGAAACATTTACTTCCCATTTCTTCTGAAGTGCATCTTAAACTACTTTAGTAGGGAGATCTGGATCTACAGAAACTTCATCCATAATTTGAAGTGATAGAAATTTGTAGTTGCAAGCTTTCATGCCCCTTGTTTGTAGACATAAATGCTCATTGTGGTGAGTCTTGCATACCCAAGTCTCCTTAACTAACTCTTTAGTGCAATAAAGTTCCCATGGACAGCTCTGATTACTTGTGTCTTCAAATATTCCATTTCCTTTGTCTTTATCGCAGAATCATCTTTTGACTTAGACCTAGTTGTTAGGCCAGTAGACTGACTTGGACTTATTCTTGTTGGGTCATCCACTGAAGGCCCATCATTAAATGGCTCATTATTAAGGTAAAAAATAGTGATGGTACAATGACATTTGGCCCTAACTCTAACTTTGTCATTCCTTACCAGTTTGAGTTTTCTTCTAGATTCTATTGAATGCATCTAAACTCCATCTTTTATCTCCTTACTAGTACGAAATCTTTGTCCGGCAAGAAACCTGTTAATACAAATATCGCTTAAAAACGTTATTTATATTTTACGATCTTTGCTAAGTTTTGTTAACGACAAAGTGTAAACTTTAGTTTTTAATAAAACATGATTTTAGTTTTAGTCTTGTATAACTAGACTTTACATTTCATATTAAACATAACATTGTTATATTTCCAAATATAGAAAATATAACATGACATCATGGCATGCATCATGAGCATTTATGGAAAGGTTTCTAAATCTTGATTTAGACTTTCCATAAGATCTCTTACACATCTTGGAAGGATTCTCACTTAAACTATTGTGTATTGACGTGTAGAATCTTGATTTGACATTGCTAGATATGGAAAGATTTCTTGTAGTCTTTGACTGTCACACCTGGCGGAACCCTGGGGTTACAAGGGCGGAACCCTTGTTTTGGTTCCGCCAGATCCGCCAGTCTACTGGTTTGGTTGGCTATAAATACCAAGCCACTTGCAAGAAATCTCTCATCACTTTTGGCTATACTTTGCATATAAACTTTCATTTATCTCATCTAACTCAGTAGTAACTCACTTGTGTGATTCTCTTATGTAGAAAGGAAGTTCACAAGTTCATTCGAGAAGTTACAAGTTTCAACTCGGGTTGCAAGACTTGTTAGACTTCTATTGTGTAAACTCTTGTAGTTTATACTTCATTTGTATTTTGTTAAGAAGTGATCGGTTAGTATTTTAGTCCTCAAAATACATTAAGTGATATGAGTGGTTGTACCTTTGTAAAAGAACTCGACATCTAGCTTAGTGTCGGAAATAGTGGATAGGCGACGTTACGGTGGTTCTACCTTGAACTAGAACCTGGTATTTAGCTTTGTACCAGATAAAGTGTAAGCGACGATTGTAAGGGTTTCTCCATCGGTGAAAGGAGCTTGTTGACTAGTGCTTGAAACTCTCGAGTTGGAAACTCGAGGCGTGGAGTAAGGCAGGGAAAAAGAGTCCTTGTAGCCGAACCACGATAAACAATCGTTGTGGTTTGATCATTTCTTTCTTTATACTTGCATATTAATTATTGTTAATTAGTTAGAATCGTTGATTACACGTAAAGCTTTTCAAAGATTAACAAGTTAAAAAGTGGAAAACTATTCAACCCCCTTATAGTTTTCCACAAAACCCAAACTTCTTAACTATAGAGTCATCTTTCTCCTTCTCCTTCTTTAACTACCTAAGTTTCTTTTGTATATCACTAGCTATGTCATCATAAAATTCACTATCAAATTCTTCGGTATCAACAACATCTAACTGAGTATCACCAAACAGGGAATCTGGAACTTGTTTGTTTAAACTAGCCAAAAGATCAAAGGGTTCATTATTAAGTGAATTACCAAAACAATAACGTGTATCAACATGAGGTTCATGGATATCATTATTCTCATCAAAAAATACATCATCATGCTCCTCACTTTCAGTATCCTCCTCACTGTCTTCATCATAAACATAATTGTCATCATCATCATCATCATCAATATTCTTAAAAGGACCACGTGGTGAATACACATAATCAACAATAAGCTCACAAGTGTCATTATCAACCATTTCCTCTCCACCTAAGTTAATATTCAAATGATCACCACCTAAAAGCTTTCATTTGATCATTAGTTCTATCTAAACCCACATAATCAACACCTACATTATTAGCATTCACTTGCTCAGTAGTTTGCTCTAATCTAGCATGACCATCAATAACCATATGATCCACGTTATCAATGGTTTCTTCATTCTGACCTACACTCACGTTATCATCAACAACCATATCATTTAGCTCATAGCCCTCTACCCTCAAAGAAGCTTCAGCTACATGTTCCTGACTAACATTATCTCCAAACTGACTTAAGTTAATACTACCAAATACCCCATCGAGCTCATCTAGTTCTGCATCTAAAGCTAGAAAATAAGACTCTTTGACATGCAACTGTGTAAACTTAGACTATTGAGTAGGTATTTCATTCACCCTTGGCTCTTCATTAGGTAACTCAGTAAACCTAGAATCTTGAGTAGGTATTTCTTTACTCTTGGCTCTTCATTAGGTAACTCTGTAAACCAACTAATTTCATCACTTACTTCTGCCTCCTCATGAACAACATATTCCAATAGTAGCCTCTTAGATCGATTTCTTCTAGAAGTACTACTATCAATACGACTAGGGTTACTAGGACCAACATCACTGTCCTCATCTATTTCATTAAGAACAAGACCCATTGCCTGCTTTGACATGAAGTAAGTTCCTACTTTGGACACCACATGTTCTATGAACACTTCAATGACCTTATGCCCACCTATAAACGTACATCGTCATCACTACATAATGAATGCAAGCCAATATAAAGATTCTTACCAGGTTCAAGAAAGTTATAAAATATTATTTTTCTATCTTTCCAACCCAGGTCCTAAACCATTTCATCTAAGTCGTGAATCGAGAACGTTTTAGTATCCACCAAATCAACAATACTTTTCCTACCATTACGGTATACCCTTCCAGGAAACAAGTGAAACTCACCACCATGGTGTATCCTCATTGTAAAGCAAGTAGGAAGATCTTCTGCAAAAAGTCAAACAATAATTAGGAACTTATCAATATAAAATGTGAACCATTTTATACCTAATCGAACAAAATTAAAACACAAAAAAATAAAAATAAATAAATAAATAACCAACAAAGGATACTTACTATAATCCTCCTTTGCATTCTGATACAGCTGTTCATCATCAAAATATTTTTGGTATGTGCCCATTATCTTCCATTTAATAGTACTCATTTTGTTAAACAACCATGAGAAAATTACGAACAAAAATTTGGGGAAAAGATTGGGATTTAACTGCGTGCAATTGAGAGAACTTGTTAGGTGATTTTTGAGAGAGAAATTATGTGAAAATGTCTTGAAAATGGGGGATATAATGGGCGGGAACAATGACATGACAAGTAGTCAGATGGTAGCTGGGAAAGTACAAATAACTGAACTTATGAAAGTGTCCCCGTGTGGGATGCACGTAAGGACCGATTTAACTGGGAAAACTAAGGCTCGTTAGAATTTTGGACTAGCGGCATAATATATTCTCGATCGTGGATCAAAAAGACAATAATTAACGTTTTTGGATGTCGTATGAAATCTGGGAAAAGTTTTGGGACTAACGGTGTAATTTACTCTATTTTAAATTAGAGAGAAAATTGAAAGAACACATATTCACTTTTATATATGCTTCTAAAATGTATCTAAAATGTGTAGTTGCGATTACTTCTCTCATCCTTCTTATTTTACATATTTTTCTCATTCGATCCTACCTAATACATGTATTAATAAAGGTAAAATATTCAAAACTCTATATTAGACGCTTAGAACATATAGTTTTACACTATCTTAGGGCATCTATTATAAGAGTTTTATGAAAAGGTCTAAAACCTATGAAAATGTTTATCTTTTGTTTCAACCATAATGTGCTTGTCGTTTATATCTATGTGCCATGAAGATGCCTAAGATCATATTAATGCATGTGTGTTATAGTTTTGATATAGTTGCAAAAAGTTTATACATAGAAATAATAGGTTTACGGTATCAAATTTTTTATAAATTAATGATTTAACATGTTATAAACCTATTTAAAAGTTTTATGTTATTGATGCTCTTAATACAAAAGTAGAATAATATTGAAACATTCTATTCACTAAAAAATAAATATATGCACTTAAATTTGCATTAAACTTCATTCAATACTTATTTAACTTAAAGAAGATGTGACTTGACAAAATAAATAATATTTCAAGACTAAAAGTTAAAATGTTATAATTGTGCTAAATAAATAATACACTTTTCGTCTTTATATATATATATATATATTAACTTTAAATATTGTTGTTTGTATTACATTTTATGGAAATACATTTAAAACAATTTTTATATTTTGCATTAAACATTATATAACAAAAGAAATAGTTAAAGACAAATTCAAAAGGTAAAAACTTTAAAAAGTAAAAACAAGGCACTTATTTAAAAACAAAGAGAATATAACATTATATTTGATGCATTTTATGCATGAGGTAATTCTTTATTTGCCATGGTCGCTTAAAGTCTAACCATTTTTAGACAAAAAAAATAACTTCTCAAAATGCCTCATGAGACTTAGGTGACTTAGGCGACTTGTCTTACATCTTTTAAATGTTTACAAGTGTCTCATACAAGTGCAATAATGATGACAAGTGTCCCCAGGCGACTTGGGCGACTTGTACTTGGTATGGGACACTTGTCGACATTTAAAGGGGTGGGGGATAATCGCCTAAGTCGCTCAAGTCTCCTGGGGCATTTTGAGAAATCACATTTTTTTTGTCTAGAAAAAGTATAAACTTTGAGCGACCGGGACATATAAAAAATTACCTCTTTATGCATTTATGTTCATTGCACCGAAATAATGTTAAAGATTACTACATACATTGGAGAATATTTTTTGTATTTTTCACATTCTCTTAGAGCATACACAACAATAACACAAGTTAAGTTTTAACGCAATGCCACGTCAGCGCCACATCAGCTTTAACACTTTCATCTTAACTCACAAAAGAAAAAAACACCCACAACAATAACTCAACATTTTGAGCGCCACTTTTATCATTTTTTTCAATTATTTAAACAAATTACATTTTTATTTAAACAAATAACTAAAAATAAAAAATTTATTAACCAATAAAAATAATAATAATAATAATAATAATAATAATAATAATAATAATAATAAAAAGAAAAAAAAAAAGCCAATTTGTATAAACCCACAAGGACCAAACTGTAAATACACAAAACTTTAAGGGTTAAAAGAAAAAAAAAAGATATGACCCGTCTTCAATCTCTCGACACACACACACACACCTGCAACACACACTAAAACACACACAAAAACCCACCAAAATCCATTTAAATCGAAAAAAAAAAAAAAATGTTTAACTCGGCGTTAGCATGCTAACGTACGTTATGTTGAGAGTGGTAACACAAGATTAACGCATGTGGACGTTGTGGTAACGCAAGGTTAACGCAGGCCATGGTGGGCATAACGCCCAGCTTTGCGTTACCGCTGCAAATGCTGTTAGTGCAAAAAAGTAAATAGCTTACTATAAACATATCGATAATCTCTTTTTTTTTTTTTTTTTTTTTTTTTTTTTTTTTTTTTTTTTTTTTTTAATGCTTTACTCAATTTAGTATAGTGAATGCTTTAATTATGACGTTCGAAAAAAAGAAGTATCTCCATTCTTGATGGTTAATTGATTTATTGTGGCACGCTACGTATAGGATCCCAAAAACAAATTAAAAGTCGAATGCATTTGACATCATTTGTATCACTGCATGTTCTTTACTTGGTAATCAAAACTAACGATGCATTGCAGAACGATACACACATATACTTTATTTCTAGCACAAATGATGTTTTACCCGATGAAACTGTTGAGTTCGATGCTTTGTTGAAAATGAAAGAAGAAGAAAAAATGACAATGATCACATATTCGAGTCACATGCCAATGAACATTTCGATATTTCTATGTGGCTGAGAACACTCACAGAGTCATAGCTAAAAGAGAATGATCCATTGCTTTATTGTGTTAAGTTGTTAACAATAGACGAGTACGGAGTACTCGCATGAATGAAACCACAACCAATATAACATGATGCACAAATTTTTTAGAACTGTAATATAGAAATGGATGGATCGGGTGCATTTAAAATGCATTTTAGAAAAATTAATGTTTTTTTTTAAATTAACACTATATCAAAAAAATCTATAGGGGTCAAGGGCACCCGCAGGAAGCCAGGAACCCTTTGATTTCGTCCCTGGGTACCCGTGCATATCAACGAAATTTTATAGCGTCAGATAATTTTAGTGATAAAAAATAGTTTATTAGTTATAAACGAAAAATAATAAAAGTTTGAGAATCTTGAGATTAAAGCGTTTCGGGTCAACCCAGTTTTCGATGTGTATGAATAGTTTCCGTTTGAAACATATGTTTCAACATTTCCTTTTTTATTTTCAACATTTCCTTTATTATGATATTTTAAGTTTTTTCTTACCTATAATTTTTTCAACATTTCACATATTGTCTTTTTCACTTTTTCACATTGACTATTTTGCTTTTATATGTAGTATACAAGAGCTTGGGGTATGACAATGAGCCTTCCTTCGCCACTCCAACGTGAAACTCGTTGTGCTTCGTTGTCCACTCATCGCCACACCAAGGACTCTCGTTGTCCTTCGCCAAACGCAGGTTCGTCGTGCAGACGACGAAGGGAACTCTCGTCCTTTTTGTCAGAAGGAAACGTTGTGTAACGTTTTAATTTTTGATTTATCCATTTTTTTTAATAAACATAAATTTCACACTATAAAGTATAAACACTAACATATTTAAATTTTTTTACACAATCTTTCTTTCAAAACAGTAAAAACACTAAATCTTAATAACCAATAAACATGAGTAATTCATCTCATTCCGATGAAAGTGATCTTAATGAGATTTACCTAGAGTGGTCATCTTTTGTCAAATCTTTTACGGTTGCACATTCCGAAAAAAATGTCATATTTAAACAAAAACAAGAAAGTGATCGAAAAAACGTTGAAAGAGCTTTTGGTGTCATCCAAAGACGTTGGCGTATTATTGCCCAACCAGCGCGTCAATAGACTGTGAACAAGTTACGGAAAATCATGTACACGTGCATCATATTGCATAACAAGATTTTGAAAGATCAAAAATTTGCGATATCCAAAACGAGCGAGATTTATATTTGTCCGCGAATAAATTTACAGCGGGTATGGGTCGAGCGATGCGAAGTGCAACGAAAGAAATCCAAAGAACTCCGTGATAAACGCACACACGCAAAGCTTCAAAGAAATATCATCGAGTATGTTTGACAACGGCATCTATGGCAAGAATATCTACAACATCAACAAAATAATTAGTTTCTTTATAATTTGATGTACTCCCTCCGTCCTATATTAAAGACAAAAATACACTGTTGGTCCCTAAACTTTTCATAAAACATCGCATGGCACCCTAACTTTCTAAAAACGTCGTGTGGCGTCCAAAACATGTGAAATTGAGGCCAATTGCGTCCCTTGACCCATTTGGGCAAGGTCAACGCACATTTTATGTTCTTGTTTCAGGGGCATAATAGTCCAATCACTATTTAACTATGATCTAACCCAAGCTAAACCCGACAGTCAAAATGAGGGACCAACAATGTATTTTTGTCTTTATTTATTTATTGGAGCAATAAACAACTTGGGTCAGATTCGTTCTTTCCTTGCTATCTTCTTATAAATACATGGTTTACATAAACGCTAAATCTCATATCCATGTACTTTCTTGATGTTTTATGTAATGTTTAATGTAGTGTTTTTAATTGATGTACTCTTTTAATTATTGATGAACTTAAGTTTGTGTTAATGAGAGATTGTCTCTCTGGTTAAATCCAAACACCCGCTAAACTGCATATGCAGATACAAACATGCAATTGAAAGCAAAAACTCAAAAAATGCAAGATTGTCTCTCCTTACTGGAGGCAAGCCTTATGGATATGCCAATTTGACTTTTGAAGTTTGACTATCTAAAGTCATAATTGAAAATTCATGAGTCAAAGTGTAAATACTAAACTTAATAATGGGCGGGAGTTTTAAATATACCAACGGCAACATAGAAAAATTGAGGGACCATCAGTGTCTTCCTTGACACGCTCTATTTACGTCTAAATGCGTGTATATTTCCAACAAATAATGGGGAATCGAAGAGTTCAAAAATTTAATACAGACTCTTCGTTTTCCCCATTTTTTGTGTATATATTGGTTACTTCCACATGTTTCTGCATACCAAGCTTATATCATCAACCTCAAACACATCTATCACATTCACTTCAAATCATGTTGTCCGGAAACAAACGACCAAGAGATGCGGATGCTATCCAACACAAAGAATTGACCAAAAGACCAACTATTGAAGCAAATGTGGCAGTAGAAAACCCTGTATCTAACCAACAACAGTCGGCCAAAGTTGAAGGTGATGAAAGCTGCTACTATCAACTAGAAGCTGCGTTGGAACAAGAATGGAAGGAGGTAGATTGTTGTTCCCGTTTACTAAGTTAATAGTCAACTAAAGAGTTAACCTAACCACGTTTCATGGCTTTTTAGCTCAGATATAAAAGATTAACAACAAAGATAAACGTAGAGAAACAGACACAATATTTTTCAACGTTTAATTCTTATTAGAAGTTAATCAAAAGAATTATACCCAAGTGTTTGTGGAATAACACTTGGGATTGAAATGACAAGTATGGTATGGACTCCTCACTAAACTCAAACTAAGTTGAGTGACAACTAAAAGGTCTCACTGAGGTATCTCAGGGACTGCGTTGTTCTTTGGAGGAGTAAAAGTGGTTTGTGAATTCTTAGCATTAAATGCACAAACTTGTCAACTTTTACTCCTCACTTATGCTACCTATTTATACAAAAGTAAATTACAACGTTACTGATAAAGACAAAAAGATGACCTAACTAGTAGAGACAAAATACTTACATATTTTGTCTCTGTTACAATAGATTATATTGGGTAAAAGACAGTGTGCCTTTTTGATGCACAGTAATGACACCATCCTGACGTTATGCCATTCAGGGAAAGTTTGATTTCAGGTTGATAAGGACACCTGTTGATACGTTCAAACTTTCCCGCCTTGTCCCGCCCATACTTCAGTCTTCAGGTCTTCAGTCTTCAGTACTTTAATAGTTGTTGAGAAGTCTTGGGGTTCAGTGAGTTATTGTCATCCTCACTGAACACATCACCTTCTTCTTGGCTTAGATGACACTCACTGAGTTCCGCCTCACTGAATGGTGAACCTTTCTTCATAGACTCGATCTAAGCATCCTGAAGATGACTCACTGAGATACTGTTCACTCAGTGACTTGTTTGTGTTTACTGTTGATATAAATAAATGACTAAAAACGTTATTCATTTCTTTCGATATTTCTATGTTTTGATAATCACAAAACGAAAATTCATCAAATCAAAGATCATGACGTAAACAAGTATTTAGTAGTAAATAATCACTTTCACCATCTAATCACTTAAGGTATGAATAAACATCGTGTTTAATGCATTATAAGATCAAAGAGATATTATTACAAAGTTTATTTTAATATATAAACTTATTATATATTTTTGAAAAACACTTTTGGTAATAAAGAAAAATGTTTTAATCATACTAAATATATGATTTCAAATTTTTAACCAAAATCAGTTAGTTTTTCACCAAATAAACTTTCCCCACTAAAAAAACAAAAAATCTGGCCGTTACAGCTGGGCGGCCCCCTTAATTATAAAGAGCGGTCCCCTTAATTTTAAGGGGGCGGCCTTGATTTAAGGGGACCGGCCACGCTCCTTTGTCAGATTTTGTTGCCTATAAATACCACCTCAAATCTGGAATTTTTCTCACCTTTTTGCACTAGAAACTTTCTGATTCAAATCTCCATTTCAATTTTAAAAGTCCTTTGATCATATAATTCATGAGCCTTTGTTTCCAAGTGATCCAAAACCTTATTCATTCAAGTGCAAAGAGAAGAATACTTCTATTCATCAAGACTAGGAGTATTACAACTTAGTATCATCTTCCTATCTAAGTTGTTTGATCATTTCATCTTGTATATCATTCATTCTTTGGTGAATATAGTGTATACATTGGTTAGTTAGATTTAGATATAGGATCTAGATTTATTGAAGGTGTGAAGTAGTACTAGAAGTGAAGAAGTAGTGGTGAATAGGATTGGTGATAGAAGAAATAAGTAGTCGTAGTATATTGAAGTGGAGATAGTTGTGAAGACAAAGAAGTTGAAGCTTTGAAGTCGAGAAGACCTTGAAGCCTAGAAGTTGTGAAGTAGTATATATCTTGGAGTAGTGGTTAGAACTTAGTAGTGAAAGTGTGAAGAAACAAGTGGCGTGAAGAAAAAGATTTAGGAAGTAGTTCGTTGTGAAGAAACTAGGAGCGAAGTAGAAAGTTGTGAAGAAGCTAGGAGTGAAGTACAAAGGTGTGAGGAAGAATTGGTGTGACGAAGATTGGTGTGAAGAAGTTGTGTAGAAGTTGTGATTGTGTTGTGACAAAGTTGTGGTGTGTTATTTGGTGTGTAAGGTTTTCTCCACCATAAGGGAGGTTTTTGATCTAGTGAAGAAAACTCTCGAGTAGGTGACTCGGGGAGTGGAGTAGGGCAAGGAAGGTGTCCTTGTAGCCGAACCACTATAAATCCTTTGTCTCTCTATTTGATCTTTCCATCTCTCACTTTTTGATTACTTACTGTAGGACCGTAGAACAACCTAAATCACTATTGAATCAAGCTTAAACCTAGAGAGAGAAAGTAAGTAGAGAGAGAGAGTGGATGGGAACTCTAGTGTGTGAAATAATAACCTTGTTATGACTAAGAGAACCAACCTCTCAAATGAGGTTTACAAGAGTATTTATACTCATAGTCTAGGGCATCTCTAATCTTTTACTTTATTACATTAATGGACCTTAGACTCTTACAAAACATGAATACTAAGCATAAAGTTCATCATAATGATATTCTAAAGCAACCTATGACTACACATTAATGACCGACACTTTTTATAAATAAAAATACGATTCTAACAATCTCCCCCTAAGTGTTGGTCATTGAGGTTGCGCGACGTCATCATCTTTGTCTTTAAACTTTAACATTCATAGCTCTTGACGTCTTTAAGAATCACTAGATGAAACATAGTTCCAGTTCATCATGCTTCATTGTTGTTGAAGTGATCCGATGATGTCATCTGCCTTTCGTCACTTCTGTGTTTGTGGTGGTTGTCTGCCATTCCAACATGCTCATACGTCTTAAGTCTTTATCATACATACATTTGTTATTCCCGTTCTTTCACGTTGATCTTTGTCACTTTACTTTGTAGATTCTTCTTTTTGGCGTAGAATCTTTCTTTGACTGTTGCTATCCTTTGATCTTTGTGAGAACTTTCTTTTGACTTTGTTGATGCATGTATGAGCATGTAGAATCTTTCGCCATGGAGATGATGTATAGCTGCAGGTAAACAATTAGCAATAAACAACCGGTACTTACAGATAAGGAGTTAGAGATCATCAACAGCATAGTGTGAAGACTCCTTCTAACCCTTACCATGGCCGTTCCCATATCAGATACTCCCGAAAGAGCTTACGAGACCTACTAAGTAGCTCAATGACTGGGTGAGTCGCTGGGGATCACTCCACGACTGTAGACCGTTTGAAACCACCGCGAACACTAAGCGTAACCCATAAAGAATTACCGAAGTGACCTGCTGTCAGGGGTGCTTGATGTTGACCCTGGCAGGAATTTCCGTTCAATCATTGAGAAACTACATAAGTAAATTCTCTCATAAATGTTCTCGGTAGATTGCTAAGATCTGCGAAGGACTCTTAGGTTTACATCTGGTGTCCTTAATGATGAACAACCAGTGTAGAGATATCATGTGTTCCTATGAGATCTTTTGATAAATCTCGGGGCTCTAGACTCAATAAGTGCACATTAGGTTTCCTATGCGGAGATTAGGGAGAGGTCTCCTGCTTCAATATCAACCATCTCTAAGAGACAGGTCGATAGATTACACCGGTTCCCCGTGAGAATGAAACAAGCTCTTTTAAGAGAACTTGAGTGGCTAGAAGGTTTAGTGCAGTGCGTCACTGGGTCCATGACGTCTTTATCTTCAATACCGGTGTCACCTTAGTAACAACCAGTAGCATATGAATTGAACCCGGTGTCTGCCCTAAGGTTGAACATATGGAGGGCTATTTCTTTTCACCCCTTTTCATAACTTTTCTTTTTAATTCTTCAACCCCTTCTTTCTCCTTTCTCATTTTCTCCTTTTTTCAATCATACCTAAGGACTTCTAATTCTAATCTATTGGAATTGTCCTTGGGTAGATCCCTCCGGCTCTGGCGGATCATAGGACGGTTTTCCCTAACCTTAGTCACCTTATAACTCCATGAATCCTATAATTGCCATGAAACCTTTGATTGAAAATCTCTCAAAGTGTTTATGAATATAAACACATTTTTGTTTACACTTTGAGAGTTTTTATTTCTATTGAAGGACTCCCCCTTCACATGTGCTCATGAATTTTTTAAGAAATTTGCACATGCGTGAGGAGTTTGCACTTTTTGAATTGATCCACTTTCAGTGAACATGACCGATTCGAGACACGCTTACATCACTAGTTAGACTAGCTTGAAGTTATTACCCGTCCTGGTCAAGTCCAAAGAAAGTCTCACGATACGGTACCTTCTACTCAGACAAGTCCTATTCGAGACACGCTTACATCACTAGTTAGACTAGCTTGAAATTATTACCCGTCCAGGACAAGTCTTTTCGATTACTGACATTTTAAGCTTCATCAATTCATTGGTACATTCTGAGTCTAGCTCTTTTGAGATTCAGTCACAAGCTTTAAACATCTTTGATCACATTTTAATCATGTCTTCTCCCCCTCAAAAATAGCATATCGTGATATTTTTGATATCAACTGATTAAGAAAAAGCTTTTTGGAGAGATAGACAGATTTCATTTTGCATGAATTCGGAACATTTTGTTTTTGTACTCCCCCTTAATGATAGCACATTTTAAAATCAATTAAGGGTTTTGAGGGAGTTATCTTGAGCACTCATTTGAAAGATTTTGAGAAATCTAGTGAACAATCTTGAAAAAGTGCTCAAGATATCTGTTTGAAAAAACAAGTTTTTGTTTGAAGACTTTTTCGTTTGTTTAGACTCGAAATTTTTGAAAAAGATTTCGTCCTTGAAAATGCGAGTCCTTGATTTGAAATAATCAGAAGTCATCATTCGGGTCCTTATTTGAAATCTTTTCGAGATATTATACCCGGACCCATGTTTTGAAAAGATTTCACTTTGAAGCACGGGTTTCATACAGAAGTATACGAAAGCCATTGTGAAGAAACTTTTGAGAAACGACATGTTTTAGAAAAAACATTTTAAAGAACTCCCGTTCAAGCATCTGTACATGTCCGTATCATTTTTGAATGACATTTCTAGAAACGTACAGAATATTGATTTATGCGAGAGACATGTCGTGAGAAGAATATTTTTGGATTTTTTGATTTTATATTGTTTTTGTATTTTTTGAAATTTTATATTTTTGTATTTTGTTTTCGTTGGTTTTTCAAATTTTGTATTTTGTTTTTTTTTTTTTTTTCAAAAATATTTACAGCGAAGCGATTGTGAAAAATATTTTTCAAGAAGATTCGAGAAGACTTTCTAGCTCCTCAGGAGTTAGGCTTCGCATGCCAATTCGGCGAACTAAATAGTCAAACCGTTCTTTTGGAAGGGCTTTAGTAAATAGATCGGCGAGTTGGTAATCAGTCTTTACGAAAAATAATTCAACAGTACCCTCTTCCACGTGTTCTTTGATGAAATGGTAGCGGACTTTGATATGCTTCGTCTTAGAGTGATGTACGGGATTGCACGGGATGGCTATGGCACTTTTTGAGTCACAATACATAGGTATTCTGTCAAAAGTAAAGCCATAATCTGTGAGTTGTGTCCGCATCCAAAGAACTTGGGCACAACACGCAGATAGAGACACATACTCGGCTTCGGCGGTTGATAGTGCAGTACAATCCTGTTTCTTTGACGACCAGCTTACAAGTTTTTCACCCAAAAATTGTGCTCCACCTGATGTACTCTTTGCTGTAACTTGATCACCGACATGGTCTGCATCTGAAAATGCTGTTAGATTAAACTCCGAATCCTTCGGATACCAAAGTCCCATGTTAATGGTGCTTCGTAGGTACCGAAAGATCCGTTTAACCTCTTTGAGGTGAAGTTCGGTAGGCTTTGCCTGAAACCGTGCTAACAAACAAACAGCAAATTGAATATCGGGTCGACTAGCAGTTAAGTACATGAGAGAACCGATCATGCTCCGATATTTCTTCAGATCGATGGGTTTCCCAAACAAATCAGCACCTATTTTTGGTGAAGTGACCATTGGAGTACCAACACAATCACAGTTTTCCATACCATGTTTTTTCAAAATCTCTATAGTATATTTAGCTTGATTGATAAAGATACCATGAGGGGATTGATGTATTTGTAGACCAAGAAAGAATTTTAGTTCCCCCATCATGGACATTTCAAATTTGCTTTTCATGAGATTTTCAAAATGTTTTGAATGATTCGGATTAGTGGACCCAAAGATAATGTCGTCCACGTAAATCTGAACAATCAAAATGTCATCTTTGAATTTTTTGATAAACAAGGTTTCATCAACTGTTCCTTTGGTGAAATTGTTATTGAGCAAGAAAGATGAGAGTTCGTCATACCACGCTCTTGGAGCTTGTTTTAAACCATAAATGGCCTTTTTAAGCTTGTAGACATAGTCTGGATGTTCTTTATCAACGAATCCTTCTGGCTGACTCACATACACTTCTTCTTTCAGAGTTCCATTCAAGAAAGCAGTCTTAATGTCCATCTGATAGACTGTGATGTTTTTGTGAGCTGCATAGGCTAAGAAAATCCGGACTGCTTCAAGTCTAGCTACAGGCGCGAATGATTCCTCGAAATCTATCCCTTCTTCTTGTGGATAACCTTTAGCCACGAGACGAGCTTTGTTACGAATTACCGTCATTTCCTCATCCAGTTTGTTCTTCCACAACCACTTGAGATCAAGAACTCGTTTATCAAGTGGTCATTCAACAAGTTCCCAACTATCATGTAACAGGTATTGAAGAAATTCCTCCTGCATCGCTTCAATCCAAGGGTTTTCTGCCATTGCTTCCCGAATGTTCTTTGGTACTTTGAGGCCGATTGAGCAAATATAAATGCACAATTCGAGATCGGTGGCAAGTTGTTTCCTTGTCTGAACTGGCTTTGAAGGTTCACCAATAACATTTTCTAACGGACGGTCTTTTGTCCATTGAAACGTAGAAGGGTACCTTTGGTTGAACGAATGTGTGTTAGATGGTTCTTGTAACCTTGAAGAAGATTCAGCAGAGTCTGATGCAAACGGGTTTTCAAATGCTTCTTCTTCTTCTAACGCAACATCGTTTGAATTAGTTGTAGGTTCTTCTTGAAAATTTGTGTTTTGGTTTTGCTCATCAACTCTTGGTAGAACAGATTCAATAACTGGAGTTGCTTGAGTAGATGTTGATGATGTTGAGGTCGTTGGTGCTTCAGCTTCAACTGTTGTAGATGCATCTTGTGATGGTGGTGGTGGTTGATGGTTTTGAGCGGGTGCAGTGGAATGTAGTTGAGATGCATTTGTCGAAGGTCCACCATAATATTCATCAAACATTAACTCAAAGAAATTTTCCAGTTCTTGTTCTGAAGGTTTTCCAGTGTTTGTTGACTGAGCTCCTTGAGTCACGAGTCCTGAACTTATGTGTCCAGAAGTCTGGCTGTTTAGTGCGGGTCCTAATCTGGTTTGATTAGAAGCCATTGGATTAAGCGCGGGTTCTAGAGCGTATCTCTCATAAGCCATTTGTGAAATCTCGTCAAACTTCACATTCATCGTCTTCATTATCTTTTTAGTTCTTCGATTATACACCCTGAATGCCCTCGAGTTTTCTGAATACCCAATGAAGATTCCAATATCACCCTTAGCTTTCAACTTTCCTAGATCTTCTCTGTCGTTCGTCAGATAGCACAAAGCGCCAAACACGTGAAGGTAAGAGATGTCAGGTTTCCGGTTATTCACAAGCTCATATGGGGTTTTATTGAATCTTGGATGGATTAGGGATCGGTTTTGAGTAAAACAAGCAGTGGCAACAGCATCAACCCATAAGAATAGTGGTGCACTAGAATAAATTAACATTGTGCGAGCAGCTTCCACAAGAGTTCTGTTTCTTCTTTCAACTACCCCATTCTGCTGTGGAGTTCTAACAACTGATGTTTGATGTGTAATTCCAACATCTTCGAGGTAAGTTCTTAACTCCTGGTTTGTAAATTCTGTGCCGTTGTCTGTTCTTATAATCCTTACTGGAGCTTGAAGTAGAACTTGAATATGCTTCAGAAAGGTGATGATGATGCCTGGTGCTTCGTCTTTTGATCTCAAAAACTTTACCCAAGTATATCTTGAATAATCATCAACAATAACAAGAATATACTTCTTCCCATTAATGCTTTCAACTCTCATTGGGCCACATAAGTCCATGTGTAACATATGTAACCTTGCTTCTGAACTAGGTACGGTTTTGGGTTTATATGATGCTCTTTTACTTTTTCCTTGTTCGCATGATGGACATAGGTGTTCCTTGGTGTATTTGAACTTAGGAAGTCCGGTGACGATGTTGTCTTTGGATAACTTGTTGATGTTGTTGAAATTGAGATGGGATAACCTTCTATGCCACAGCCAGGACTTAGTTTCGGTTGCCCTTGTCATAAGACAAATTGGTGATGTAGAAGCCATTTGGTTGATGTCGATAGCATACAAGTTTGTACCACGATTACCAGTTAAGAGATCATCACCAACCAAATTTCTAATAAAAACCGTGTTTCTCCTGAATGCAACTTCTAAATCTGCATCACAAAACTGCCCAACTGAAAACAAATTATGTCCCAATCCTTCGATGTAGTAAACTCGAGTGATCAAAAAATTCCCAAACTGAAGATCTCCAAAACCCAGGATAGCTGCTACATGATCATTTCCAAAGCGTACAGTTCCCATGAATTTCCAAATGAAATTGATCAGCAGCTTTAAATTCCCGGTCATGTGCTTGGAGCAACCCGAGTCGACGATCCAAAGACATATTTCGACAACCTGCGAAGAACAGAAGATTTTGTATTTGGAAACCGTTTTGAATTTGGTTCCATTGGGTTAGGAGTAAAATCCATATCACACTCATAGAATGTTTCAACATGTTCAATTTGAACAACTTTCAATGTTCCATCCTGGAGAATGAATTTTCTACCCGTTGGTTTCCATACACAATACTTAAGATAGTTCCTAGGCATTTGACTACTAGTGGTAGACCTAAAGCGTGCAACTAATCTTTCAATAGATCTAGATCTAGGACTAGTTCCTTTTGGAACATTCTTCTGTTCAGGCGTAACATTCACATTCTTAGAAACAGATTCATCATGAACATAATTAATTAAACATTTCTTGCATATCAAGCAAACAGAGTCATTACATGCATTAGAACCAGTACTCTCGACATTACATTCAGATGAAACATGTCTCTTATTAAAAAGCGATAAATTCCTAGGGTGTTCTTCTACTTTATTCTTGCTACTACTCGTAGAGGCAGGCGAGACTCTATTGTTCCTTGTATTGCTCCTAGGCTGTAGTCTGCTGCTCCTAGAGGTGCTTTCTAATCCTGTAGAAGTTGAGGCACACACATTAGGATTTATATTGTTGTCCTTTTTAGCATCACTAGACTCTTTAGAATTATCCTTTTTGCCCTCATAAGTCTCAGATGTGGAGGCAAACGCATTAGTGGGACTAATCCTAAAAAGGCCAGGTGCTATTACTTTTGGTGTTTCGACAACCGCTTTTCCTTTATCAACAATCTTTTCATTTTCACTTTTCTTGGGCAAGGGTGTTGGAGTGACTAGTTTTGTCAAATCCTTTTTCTCATCGACTTTTGGAGCAAACCTTGAAATTGACATTTTTGGTTTTTGAACCGTGTTTGAAACATTTGGTTTCTCCGAAGTCGATGGTTTTGCAAACTTAGTTTCCTGACCCTTCCCTTTTTGACTTTCAAGCTGAGCCCTCAAAAGATCATTTTGCTCTTTCATTTTCTTTAATTCACGCTCATACGACAGTTTGTCATATTTGCATTCTTCGCTTTTTCGATCAAGTTGTTTAAAATATGTCATATTTTCTTTTTCAAGCTTAATAAGAGCATTTTCATATTTTGAAACAATTTTGGAGGTCTCAGCTCTCAGTCTTTCATCGTCATGAACAGAATATGTTGTAAAATGATGGACATAATATCAGTAGACAGAACTGCTTCGAAGAGAGAATCATTTAGGTTTTCCAAAACATTGATTTGCTCAAAAGATTCATTTGCCTTCTTTATCAGGGATTTGTGATACGTGACGAAGTCAGCTGTTTCTTTCAAAAATGCTTGTTCAAAATGAATTACTCGAGCATGGATGTTATTAATTTGAGGAGCAAATTCATTTTCGAGAATCTTTTTAAGCTGTAAATGAACCGTGGAATTCCAGTTGATCTCATTAAGTCTCGTTTTAGATTCTAAATTCGTTTTAAGTTGCCCAATTCTGGTTTTAAGATCATCAAGATATCCCCGTGCAGCACTTGTGTTAAAATTGTTGTTTGAGGAAATCTGTTCCATGTTAGAAATCGATTTGGAAGCAACTACTTTCTTAGAAAACATTTTTGAGAATGGTCGTTTTATGGAAAACACAGATGGTTCTTTTAGTGGAACAAAAGTAATTCCCGAAAGTTTGTTCAATTTGTTGTAATCAATGGGTTTCAAATCCTTTTGTTTCATTTTAGAAATGCTCTCTTCGATATGTTCTATCGTTTGCACAGAATCCCGAACGACGGGAGGATCATGTTTGGTGTAAAAAACACTACCATTATACAAGACGTTCTGTTCTTCCTTAGCTTTCTTGAGATTACAAGGATTGTTGTTACCAAGAGCCCTTTTGTGTTTCGTATGGTAAATCGGATTAGTTTGATTTGAAATCATTTTCATTGTTTGACTTGACTGACCCGACTTAACCACTAATTCTTCTAGATGTGCAATCTTGTGTTCTGACTCTACGATTTCTTCCAAAAGTTTATCTTCTTTCATTGCAAAGTCCTTTTTCAACTCATCCCGTTCTTTTTCAAGATTGGTATAAGCTGTTTCTTGTTTTGAAAGTTGGTTTGTTAATTCAGAAATTTCTTGTTTTAAAGAGTTAATGGTTTTTGTTGAACTTATTTCAAGATTAGCAAACTTGGTTTTCCATTCCCTATCTTTAACAAGTAACTTCTTATAACCAATTTCAAATTCTGACTCGCGTTCTTTGTGAATTTGAAAACTTTTTGTATTTTCCTTGTATCTCTCAAGCTCAGTGGTCAATTTTTCATTCGCGGCCTTAACATCGCGATTGACCTTTTTCACTTTCTCGATTTCAATACCACAATTATTTAATAATGATTCAAATAAAGCACGTGTTTCCTCATCATTCTCAGCATGCTGTGAAACGAAGCCTCCATTATGATTCACATCTGGAGTTACTGAAGAAGTATTGCTACTACTTGGCGTGTCCAGGTATGTATCATAAGTGGGTGCTTGCTTCTCAGAATGCTGTTCCTCATGAGGAGACATATCAAATATATCATTATTATGACATATGTTGAAATTTGATACCTCAGATGGTGCACTGGTGTCATAAACAGGAAGTGTGTCAGAATCCGTGTCATACTTAGCTTCCTGAAGATTCTCCATGAATATGCAGTTCGCATCGATATCCTCTCTGTCTTCCATTTCATCCATAAGAGCCATAAAATCATGTTCCTCTGCATTCAACTGAAACCCTGCCTTCTCTTTTTGTGCCAACATTACTGCTTTCTGCAAATACTCTAGATCTTTCTTGTTCGGCTTAGTAGGACAGTTCCTTGCCATATGACCTACTCCTTGGCAGTTGAAACACTTTACCGGATTACCCTGATTCACATTTCCATAATTCCCAACAACTGGAGCTGCCACATTCCTATTCTGATTACCCATTGCCTGATTACCAACATTCTGACCCCTCTGATTTCCAACATGCTGACCCATCTGATTCCCTGCATACTGACCATACTGATTCCCTGCATACTGACCTGCATTCTGCATATTCTGATTACCCATGTTAATTCCAGTAGCATATCCTTGCTGATTCCCATAAACTCCAACCATTTGGCCTCCATTGCCCATATTGAAACTCGGCTTAGCGATCTGCCTGTTGCGAGTATTCGATGAAATCCTTTGGTTGTTGTTTGTTGGTGTAGAATAGCGTCCTTGAAATGCTTTAGTCAGAAAAGCAAACGCTTGTGTCAAGGCTGCAGTAGCTTCATCATTGTCAGTGAATTCTGGTTCTTGGAAATGTGGGTATTGCTGTTGTGGAATAACATGTTGTTGCTGTGGGTAGAATTGTTGTTGGTAGATCGGTGTTGGTTGTTGAATGTAGGATGGTTGCAAGTAGTTGTGAGTCGAAGATGATGATGGTTGTTGTTGTGTGTTCACTGGTATAGGTGTTGGTGTATCAGCCATTAATGCTAGAGGATCATGCTTTTTAGCTAGTAATTCAGCTCTTACTTCATTAGCTTCATCTTGATTTTGCTTCAAGAAGTCATACACTTGATCATAAGTCACTTCATGCAAATTCTTTGTCTGATAAACAAAAGTGACATATCTTCCCCATTCTGGTTGTAACTCATTCAGAAAAATGGTGTTGTTAGCAATATTTGTCTGACTGAGGTTGTGTCTTGATAAATCATTCATGATCTTACAGAATCTGTGGTAGTACGTCTCTATGGATTCACCAGGAATTGAAGTAAACTTGCGAAGTTCCTTAAGCAATTGTGTTTCCATTTCCTGTTTCCCGATGTCTGTCCCATACATTAACCTCTTGACTCTTTCCCAGACTGCATGAGCACTTACTTCACTGTCAACAGTAGCATAAATGGTTTCAGGTAAACCAAGAACGACATAATGAAATGCCTGATCATCAGCTTCAATCTGTTTTCTGTCTTCCACAGTGTATTCAGTCTCATTTTGTTCTCTGTAGTATGGTTGTACTGGGGGGGGGGGGGTACCATTTGGATCACCAGGGTCTAGTACTTGTGATGGTTTGAAGGGTCCATCCATAATGGATTTGATGAGAAGACTTCCATTTGTTTTGCTCTTAAGATAACGCATCATACGACTAGCCCACTGTGAGTATCCACCCTTTGACAGCATGGGAGGTCGGTTTTCGGCACCGGCAGCATGAATATCTTGTTGTGTTGCCATGGATTGACTTCTAAGTGAAAAGTTGTTCTTAGGATCTTTTGAAAGATAACAAAGGTTGTTGTTGTAGATTAGATGATTTGGTGAAGTTGAAAAGCGTTCTCGGTTGATATTTTGTGATTTCAAATTTTCCCTCAAAAAAAAAATGAATACGAAAATTTTCTTTCTCAAAATTTGAAAATCACAAAGAAATACAATTCTAAGGTTGCCAGAAAAATTTGAGTTTTGAAAATTTTTTCGCCAAATTTTACCGAAATTTTTTGAATTTTGGCCAAAAATTTGAATTTCGGGCCAAAATTTTCAACCTTATACCAAAATTTGAATCTCGCGTAAAAATTGAACGTTAAGTCTCGTGTAAAAAATAAATTTTACTCAAATTTTCCCGCCATTTTTTTTTAACTCAATAGGATTGGTTTGTGGCAAACTCGGTAAGTTCTGATTTTGGCTAACTCGATAAGCTTCAATTTTTGTCTAACTCGGTATGTTTCACAAATCCCAAACTCGATAAACCTTGGATCCTAACTCGCTAGAAATTTTCAAACTCGATGGAAAGTATGTAACTCGATGGAAATTAAGTTTCTAACTCGGTAAGTCTTAAAAATTTGGGCAGAGTTTCGTCTAAGTTGGAGTACAAAAATCCTTACTCGATAAACGATAAGGAAAACAGGCTAACTCGCCAACTTTAGATCCCAAACTCGATAGATAAAATTCTAACTCAGTAAGAAATAAGATCCTAACTCGGTAAGTTTTGAGAAAAAACCTAACTCGCTAAGACTAAATATCCTAACTCGCAAGCTTTTATCCCAAACTCGGTAGAACTTAAATCCTAACTCGACAGAAAATGCCAAACTCGCTAAAAAATCACCCTAACTCGAAAAGAAAAAAAAAATTCCTAACTCGAAAATTTTGCGATGAACAGTAACCAAAATCTTAAAAAACACTTTTATACCAAGTTTTTTCAACCAAATCAAACCTAAAACAACCTATATTATCCCTAGGCGATTGATACCACTTGTAGGACCGTAGAACAACCTAAATCACTATTGAATCAAGCTTAAACCTAGAGAGAGAAAGTAAGTAGAGAGAGAGTGGATGGGAACTCTAGTGTGTGAAATAATAACCTTATTATGACTAAGAGAACCAACCTCTCAAATGAGGTTTACAAGAGTATTTATACTCATAGTCTAGGGCATCTCTAATCTTTTACTTTATTACATTAATGGCCCTTAGACTCTTACAAAACATGAATACTAAGCATAAACTTCATCATAATGATATTCTAAAGCAACCTATGACTACACATTAATGACCGACACTTTTTATAAATAAAAATACGATTCTAACACTTACTTATTAGCATTTCATACATAATTATAATTGCTTGTGTTGTGCATATACTGATTTCACATAAAGATCAAACTAAAATTCATTCATAACATTAATCTTAAAAAAACAAACCAAGTACATAAACTTGTATTAAAATACTTATACATATATATATGCTTATATATATGATATATGAAATTATAAATTCTTTCTCAACATTATACATAAGTAGTGTTTATACAAAATCATAAATATACTAGTATCGACACTTTCGCATTAAAGAGTTTTGAAATTGTACATTATACATAAGTAGTGTTTATACAAAATCATAAATAAACTTGTATCTATATTTTTGCATTAAAGAGTTTTGAAATTTTCATCTAAACTTTAGAAGCTAACTTTTAAAAAACAAATAAAACGAAAAAGACGTAAAACTATTCAACCCCCCTTCTAGTTTTCCACATTTACGACACTTAGGTTATTTTATGTTCAAATCCTAGTTAGGGGAGGATTAGGGAATTCAGTGACCCAACAGTCTCCCCCTATTTGGATATAAAAATAGTCTAAGTGTCTCATGATTCAGTGTGAGTTGGCATGGGTCTTCATATCTCACTGAGTGTTAATGTAATTAGAGTAGGACACTGATAACTTAAAAGAACTTCAATGTTTATTAACAGTTATTACAAATCCTACTGATAATACAAAAAAAAAGATAGTTGGTTGCAGATTCAGATATTCAGTTGATAACCAAGTGCATCAAGCTTTGCCTTCTTGGATCTCAGGAGGTGTTTCTCAGGGTGCTCCTCAATCTTAGCTTTAAGGTCTTGGCAGAACCTCATGTTTTCAGCACACCTAACAGGTGAAGCCAGCATCAGGTACATAAGTATCGCCTTAATCCCTGCCCTGTCAATGTCTGACCATCTTTGGAAAGCAGGGTTTCCATACTCATCAGTAAAGCACAAACCTCTTTCAGGGACTTCAAACACTACATTGTCCATAAAGGTGATTCCTTCAGGAAGAGACCTGTCACAATCCAATCCTGGGACCTTGATCTCTGGCTCCAACTCAATTTGATTCCTCTTCCTTTTGGAGACCTTTGATGGAGCAGTTTGAGTAGATGGAGCTGGAAGCAGAGAGGGAATGCCAAGAGCTTCAGGCATTTCCATCATTCTTTCATACCTGAGCTTCAGTGATTTCAAGAGACTAGGAACCACCACATTCGTCTTCTTAGAGATGATTGGTCGGAGCTCATCCAACTCATAGATGCCAAAGTCAGCTAACCTGAATGGATCATGGATGTCCATTACTCTTTGGTCTGGCCCTCTGAAGACAGTGACAATTGCAGGCTTGGTGTTGCGATGGATTTTGATGTCAGTAATGGTTTCAGGTTTGAGTTTTTCTTTCATAACCCAAGTGTGCCTTTCAATCCTGGTCTTTCTGATCTGAGCATCCTTCCTGAGCTTTTCCTCTCTTTGCCTTTTTAGGGCACTCATCTCTTCCTCATGAGCCTTTTTGAAGGCAGCACTAGCTTGTCCAGTAGCCAGTTGCTCAGCATCCAACCCAATTTTCTCAGCCTCTTCATGAACAACCTTTATGAGTTCAGGTTTGCTCATCCTTTCTTCAATAGCCACCATTTGAAGTATTTCATCTCTCTCCAAATAGGCCTGAATTTGAGCATCAGTGAGGTGATGGACTACCCCATTGATTTCAAGTGGAACTATGATTGGTTCATCAGGATCCTGTCAGACAATGGTGGAGGCAGGCTTCAGCACTCTTTCAGGTTCAGGTGTTGTACCAATGCTTTTGCCTTTATCCTGCTGACGAGATGATGTGACTGTTTCTTCTTATGGTTGAACTGATGAGATTGGAGTGGCCTCAGTGACATGCTCCCCCTCAGTGTGAGAGGGCTGTCCTCTTGAAGCAACATCGATAGCTTCATCTTGGGCTTCAGTATGAGGGGCATCAGTGACATTCTCCCGCTCAATTGTTGCCTGAGCTGTTGTGATGGCAAGAGTTGGAGTGACTGATGCAGAGGGAGAGGAACCCTTGAAGGCCTGGTAGATCTCAGTCATCATGGACTTGATGTCTGAGGTGTCCTTCTGAATTGTTGAGACTTTGGCTTCAAGGGATGCCTAAGCGTTCTCCATCGCAGTCAAACGAGAACCAAAAATCCAAGCAATAGAGGCTGACTTTTGAGACTGAGCTGCCACTGAGAGATCCAAGGTAGCAAGGGAGGTTTTGACAGCCTCCACGGAGCTACTGAGAGCATGAAGATTGAAGGACTTCATCAGGTTGAGTAGCTTAGTGAGATGCACTGAATTGAGCTGATAGGTCTCTAATGCCTGAAGAAGCTTTCTGGTGAGTTCAGGATCATCCTAACTGATTCTTGAATGGACTGAACACCTGTATTCAGCTTGTTTAGGGATTCAAGGAACTTGTTTAGGTGGGAGACCATCTGTGTCAGGGAGAAGGAGACTGAGGCATTTTGCTTCCTAACATCGTCATTAAATTCTTCAACTGGATCTTTGAGGTTGAATTAATGAACCGCCTGCTCAGTGTGCATGTCAAGAACCTGATCAGTGACTCCCCTTAATAATTCATTGGTCGCCCTCTTGATGAACTTAGTAAAGAACTTCCCAGTGAGAGGAGCTTGATCGTCTCCTGAGGATTCTGATTCGGAGTGAGTTTCAACAGCTTCAGTGTCAGAGGGTTGAGGAGACTGAGGGATTGGTTCAGGGACTGTCTCCTCAACCACCATATCATCTCCGGCTTCAAAAACCTCCTCATCACTGTGGAAGTCATCATCTGAGAACAAGGCTGCCTGAGCATCAACCATGGATTGAATCTGCAAAACAAGGTTATCCGGCTCCTCTTCATAAGAAGACTTGCCTTCGTTTCGGCCAGGTCCTGACCCCTCTAATCCAGTAGACTGGGTTTTATCTACCTGGTCCTTAGAGCCGGTTCCTAAGTTGTGGGCACCTCCGGGAGTGGGTGTGGGTTCCATATCAGCGGGTGGCCTTTTTCCCTTTGAATCTTTGTCCCCCGTGACCCCTTCAGACACTGATGGGTGTTTCCCAGTGTCATCCTTAGGAATCGTGATTGTTGTGTCCCTATCAGCGGGTTGAATGAGTCCCTCTGAGTCTTTGGGAAGAGTTGTTATGCCCTCAGACAAAATCTTTGATTTGCGAATGTCCTCATCAGGCACCTGAGTGGGTTTGCCCCCCTTTCCAACAGGCTTGCGATGGCCTGCCGAAGATTTAGGGGCGGTAACTCCCTAATGCTTGGGTTGTGATCTACCCAAGCCTTTAGCAGGATGTGAAGTGGTGTGGGTCCCCTTCTCAGTGGAGTAGTGTTACCCCACCGAGGATTTAGGACCCCTTGCTCCCTGAGACCCTGGTTGTGATTTGCCAGAGCCTTTAGCAGGATGTGGAGGTTGGGTTGATTCCAAATCCACTGACTTGTTTTCGTCAACAGAGCCTTTGGGAATGGGTTTGCCCGAGGACACTGAGTGTGATGTCTTAGTGCCCTCCGTTGGCCTTTGTTTTGAGGTCAATGATTCGGTTATGATCCTGAGGGTGTCAGCAGTCAGGGTCTGTTGTTGTTGCCCCATTGTGTCAGGCTTGGGGACAGAGGTCTCAGTGGCGAGTGACTTGGGTTGAGCCACCTTCCTGGACCCCTGTCCCTTCTTCCTCTTCACCTTCTTGGTGGGAGAGGGAATTGGTGAGATTTTGTTGTCACCCTGGATAGCAGTAAGCATATATGTTGTCAGGGCGACATGTGTAACCTCAGCAGGGTCACGAGAATAATTAGCCTTGTGTAAGACATCAGGCTCAAAACCTACTGCATCAGGCTTAACATACTCGGACCCCAGCAAGTCTTGCAGGGCGCAGGAAATGAATCTAGGGTATGACATAAGTTTTTGCCTAGACTTCCTACCCAACTTTGCAATGAGGTCCCTGAAGACAATTTCTCCAAGGTCAATCTTTTTACCCTCGATGAGACAGTACACTATCATTGCTTGAGTAGTGTTCAGTTGCTCAGTGGAGGATTTATTTCCCTCAAGGACCTGAATGACAAAGGTCGTCAGGATCCTCCAGGGGGCAGGGAACCAGGTTTTGATGATTAGGGCTTTGGATAGTAGGGCCCCTGGAGTCACCTTTTGTCATAGGGCCCAAGTTCCAGCAAAATTGCCTTAACATCCTCTTCAGTGGGTTTGGCAGCAAAGGTCTTGTAGTTAAGAGTTAGGAACTTAGTCCCATTCTTTACTAAGAACCTTATGGTGGCCTCCTTTGGTGCATCAGGGTTTTCAACCACTGCTGTGCACCAGAATTCCCTCAAATAGTCATAATAGATGACAGATGGGGTTTTTGTGAATGTGGTGGTGAGGAAACAGTTTTGAAGAAACTTCACCACATCCCTGTATTCAGGGAACCCTTAAGGGTAAGCAAAGTTTCCTACCACATTGTTTTTGGTCAGGTCTATGCTTTCCATTTGGAAATCCACATTGGGAGTGTATTTGATGACTTTAGAAGAAGCCATTGTTTAGAGAAATGGTCAGGTTTTGAGGAAAAATTAGTATCAAAGATGGAACACACACAGTTTGAAAAACAGATTTGTTCTTGAAATAATTTTGCAAGAGTTTTGCAAGAGTTTTGATAAGTTTTGAAAGCGTGTGTGTGTTTTTCTTTGTGGGGGTATTTATAGGGAATGGATTAGGGTTATCCTGTTGTGGATATCAAACATTTTGATATTAATTCAAAATGGTGTAACAAAGTATGTTTGATATCCGCATTAAATAGCACGATTCCGATTACCCCATTTTTCTCGCAATATGATTAGAGGAACAGTTGCATGGCTCTGCAAAAGACACTTTTGCAGAGTGATGTCATCACACAAGTATTTGTGTGAGATGGAGCATTTAATGCTAATTGGTTTTGGTGAGGTAGGTGTAGGGGCCCAAGATGTGGATGCCAGTTGTGTAAACAACATATCTTCCTATATTAAATAGGAATCAGTTACATACCTGGGACATTTACTAACTAAGTACTTAGAGCATTTAGTTAGGGTATTCAATTCCATATTATATCTTGAGCCCCCCTGAATGAATTATCATTCAGTGAGTTGATGATCAGTGATGAGGTTCATATCACTGAGAAAAGGGATTTATTCAGGGACCTAGGAGAATTTACATCAGGTTGGAATAAATTTCATCAGTTGCCTGATTCAATGTCCAACATGCCCAACTCAGCTTTCAGTCTGGTGAAAGTCGGTTCATCCAGGGGTTTGGTAAAAATATCAGCTAGTTGATACTCAGTGGGGATGAAATGTAATTCAATTTATCCATTCATTATGTGGTCCCTGGTGAAATGGTACCTAATGTCAATGTGTTTGGTTCTTTGATGAAGCACTGGGTTATTGGAGATGGCTATGAAACTGGTGTTGTCACAAAAGATGGGTACCATCTTGTACTGAATGCCATAGTCACTCAGTTGGTTCTTCATCCAAAGTACATTTGCACAACACCCTGCAGCAGCCACATATTCAGCTTCAGCTGAGGACATGGCTACTGACTGTTGTTTCTTTGTACTCCAACACACAAGTTTGCCACCAAGGAATTGGCAGGATCCTGAAGTACATTTTCTATCCATATTACAACCTGCATAGTCTAAATCAGTGTATCTGATGAGGCGAAAAATGATCCGTTTTTAGGGGGTCATTTAAGCCCGAATCCGACTTTATTTGATCAAATATTGCCCTAAATCGTTCCTTTTGTGATTTTAGGTGTTTGGAGAGTGAATTCTGGAAAAGAAGCTATTTTGGACGTTTTTGGAGCATAAAAGTGAAGAAAACGGCTAAGTACCTAATTTGCATGCTGAAAATACAAGGTGACGGCGTCAAGACCAACTCTTGACGGCGTCAGACATGAGGAATTAAACACCGAAGGTGGTGACGGCGTCAGAAGGATTCGTGACGGTGTCAAAGTGGCAAAAATAATATACCGTGGGTGGTGACAGCGTCACATAGGCCGTCATAAGTGGATCAAGGCCGTCCGAGGAAGTATATGGCGGCGAGGTGACGGCGTCAGAAGTTACTCTTGACGCCGTCAGACTGTTTTTTCTATATATAGTTTTCTAGTTTTTTCATTAAAAAGAGGAGAAGTTTTGGTGAAACCCTAAAGATGATTTTGGTGCCTCTTTTACAGGTTTTTCAAGGGTTCCAAACCCTTGAGACCTTGCATTGTAATTGAGATAAGTGTACTTTCAATTCAATCAATATGTCTATGTGTTGGTTGTTTATCTCTTGTTCTTGTCTCAATTCTACTATGCTAGGCTAGATCTCTCTTGTGTTTGCTTAGATCTAATGAAACCTAGATATTGATTATGTGTTGATTACTTGTCTATTCTTGTTTTGAATGAATGATTTTATATGTTAGGCTTAAGAAAACTGGCAGATCTCCAAATGGTAACATGCTTGAACGTCTTAAGAAACATGAACCGAGGCGTACTAGGTCTTTATTGGTTGTATTTAATGCATGAGCCACTGTTTACAATCCCTATAGTTGTGCTGGGTCATGGTGTAGGAGGAGATAAGAGCTCATAGAGTTGGGGAGTTATGTATGCCACCCCACGAATGGTATTAAGGAATACAATCTGTCATTCATACAAGTGTAACAAGTAATTAACATGTAAAAGATATCTAGGGAGTAGTGAAGTCTAAGTAAACACAATTTCTCCAAATACTGCTCACAACTTTAGTATAATTAGTTTATTTTCATTTTCATTATTTTAATAGCTTTGGGTTTGTTGAATAGCAACTAATTCCGCGGTACTTGTCACTATACTATACTACAACGATCAGGTACACTGCCTGGTGGGGGTTGTAAGCTTCTCGAGATCCCTCGAGAGGTAAAGCAAGGTGCGATTCCCACGCATCAAGTTTTTGGCGCCGTTGCCAGGGAATAGTTATTGTCTAGGTTAGGATTTCTTTTTATTAGGTCTACTTGCTAGATTCCTTTCTAGTAAGATTTTTATTTTTATTTTTAGGTCTTCTTTAGTCTATCTTATTTCTTTGTGTTCTTTGTTCGTAAACAATTTCGATGGATAACAATAACATTGATCGCTCGATTCCTGTTATTCGTGTTTTTCGTCGTAGGATTTTCCAAATGCCCGCCCCACTTCCTTTAGCAGAAAATGAGAACCCACCTAACCTGTCACCCAACCACCACTTTGACAATAATTCTGAGTTAGAAGAGTCTGATCATGATGATGACCATAGGGCTAGTCCTTTTTACTATTCAGACTCCGATGAGGATCTTGATGATGGTGATGTGATTAATGAGGATAGAATGGAAGAAGAAGTAAACCCTCTTAGGTATGTCGACCCTAGAACTAGGATTGAGTGTGATAGTTCATTTAACATGCAATTCCCTTGTAAAATGGGATTTAAAAGCTTTAACGCCTATCTCAACTCATCTCTTCCAATGAACATAATCTCACGTAATGAATACAATAAAATCATGGTAGATGAGTTGGAATACAAAGGAGAAAACATTGTGGCTAGGGCTATACCATTGCATGTGTTTGTAGGGAGTTTGGTTTATCTCGTTGAGTTCATGGTTATGGAGAATCTAGGAGAATTTATTGATGATAAATTGACCCAAGTTGTATTTGGAAAACCTTTCAAACGGTTGACCAACCTCGATGAAAAACTCATAGAAGGGTTAATTACATTCTCGGGTGGGGATGAAGAATTTGTCTATCAAATGCCCCGCACACACCCTAGGTTCAAGGATTTCTCCATGGAAAAGTGTAGTAGGTATCCGCCTATGGAAATGCTAAGTGAGAATGATAAGAGAAAAGGACTTAAGTACACGTATGAAAAGAATAAAAGATATTATCGCGGGTGCTTAGAGTTAGGAGACGAATACAAGAAAGATGAGGCGACTATTAGATGGCTCACACTTGGTTACGTGAGCATAAGCGATACACGTTAACCCATGACTTTGAGTCTAGCTACAAGACTCATAAATAAAGAAAAGCGCTTCTTGGGAGGCAACCCATGCTTTGTGTGATTTTATTTGTGTGATTGTTATTTGCTTTCGTATACATGTTTTATTTTTATTATTGGTTGATCATGTTTCTCTACTAAAATGTAAAATACTTTATTATGTTGTTTGGCCTAGTCTTAACTTCAACCTAAAGGTATTTTTGCAAAAGATAAGTGTAAGGGGAAACCCCAAATATGTTTTTATGAAACAAACCGATCATGATTCTCCACAATATTAAATGAACATGTATATTCGTATTTGTTAGAGTCAAATGCTTGTATTGAGTCATAATGAAGTTTTGCAGGATTTTCCAGGAAGTAGGACAAAGTTTTTCCAGAAATTTTCCGGAAACTTAACATAAGAATTTCTGCAGGTCCATTCTGACGGCGTCAGGGTATTGCTCTTGACGGCGTCAGGAGTTAAAATCTGGAAATTTTACCGGTTTTGTTTTTCTAACGGAGTCTTATAGTTTTTGTGGATTATTAGGTTTTATAATCTCCAGGAAATCTGCAAACTTCATTCCACAAGCATTATATCTTACTTTGTTTTCTAGGATTTAGTAACTTATATAGGATGCCGCCGATTTTACGCGAGGTTGCCTTGTCTACTTTTGTCAGGATTTACAGGTTATTTATGACAAGAAGATGATTTATATTCTGGAAGGGAAGCTTTGATTGTTCGTTTTCTTGGAAGAAGATTTAACCTGGCCAACCTAAAATCCATACCGAGCGAATCAGGGTAGTATTTGATTTCATTCTCTTTACTTTTTAACTTTTACATTCTTTACTTGAACATTGGGGACAATGTTCATCTTAAGTGTAAGGGGAGGGTAAAAAGATGATACTTTACATATGCACTTTCGCTTGAGTTTGTTTTGTTTGATAGTAGATGTGTAATAAAACTACGAGAAATACTTGTTAGTGTAATTTTAGCGCCAAATTTAAAATTTTTTACAACATTTAGGAGTGAAACTTTAGCCATAGCAAGCGTCTCATGGATAGGAGGTTGTATGACTAGCACATAACCGTATATTCAGAAAAATTTTTCACCCAAAAATGTGAGGTTCGCCTTTAGATTTGATAGGAAAAGCATTTATTATTAGTGCTTATGAGTGTACCGGTAGCATTTAGATTCTAGAACTTGCGTTAGTGATGCATCCCGAGACCGCTAGTGAGACTACATTCGTGTAGTAGGATTTACTACATGATAAGAGGCATTAGGATCACCCTTGTGTTAAACTCGTATCATAATTACTTGACCTTTTAAGTCATATTACTTGGCTAGTTAAGTCAACTAATTTTTCCCACACCTTTAGCGTTGTACTCATTTTTAGTACACGAAACCCCTAGTACACCCCTCCGAGCCTATCTTTTCGTTTCTAACTTTAAGCATCTTACTTAAAGGAAGAATTTGTTACACCCCACTTAAATGTACACCCAAATCGCCTTAGCCTTCCGTGTATGCGCTCATTTTTAGTGCATTATTGTTATTTGTTAAACCCTAAGTTAACTTTCTACTTGATTACATGGTTGCTAAGTCGAGTCATATCCTTGTACATATTGTTTTGGGACGATTGGGACTCAGGGGTAAGTACTTATTTTATGGAGTAATGGGGAAGAACATCAATTATTACCCCCATATGTACGTTAATCTTAAAAGTGCTCCAAGTGTTTTAATTTTCTTAATTCGAGTCATTAGATTAGTTAATTGTAAAGTATGTAAAGATTCAAGTGTAAGGGGAATGCTCAAACCCCTATGATGTATTATTTTGGATGGTAGGGTAAGAGTGTATGCAAAAAAAAAAAAAAAAAAAAAAAAAAAAAAATTGAAAAATCAAGAAAAAGAAAAAAAAAATAGAAAAAGGAAAAAGAGAAAAAACATACGGACTACCATCCCGTTCTCATTCTATGTTTATTTTATGTTTTTGTTATTTTTCATTTATTAGCTTAAGTCGAGTCTAGTCTTGGCTTAGCAACGCCATCTTGTACATGTAATTAACCGAGATTGTTAGCTCGCCACCAGTAAAACTTCCTTTATCCAACAAAACCGTGTAATTCATATCCCTACACCTAACGTTATAACCCTTTAAAAGACCTCTTTGATAGTTTATCCTAGGTGCTTACGCCATGTGGTGGAGGTTTGATCCTTTCTCAAGCCTATGGTAATCTATTTTGCTATGACAGGTAGTGAGAGATATCTTCCATTTCCATAATGTTATATTACTTTATTACACCCGAGAGATGTGAGTATCTAAACACTATTTGTGAGGTGCTTGTGTATGACCTCCGTGCTTGTCTATTGGTCTTTAGTGGAACGATTATTTGTTGTAATTACTTTTATATTAGTGTTAAATGACCCCTAACTTGTCTTTTGAGTAGAATAAAAGCTCATTTGCTTGAGGACAAGCAAATCTCAAGTGTAAGGGTATATGATGAGGCGAAAAATGATCCGTTTTTAGGGGGTCATTTAAGCCCGAATCCGACTTTATTTGATCAAATATTGCCCTAAATCGTTCCTTTTGTGATTTTAGGTGTTTGGAGAGTGAATTCTGGAAAAGAAGCTATTTTGGACGTTTTTGGAGCATAAAAGTGAAGAAAACGGCTAAGTACCTAATTTGCATGCTGAAAATACAAGGTGACGGCATCAAGACCAACATCTTGACGGCGTCAGACATGAGGAATTAAACACCGAAGGTGGTGACGGCGTCAGAAGGATTCGTGACGGCGTCAAAGTGGCAAAAATAATATACCATGGGTGGTGACGGCGTCACATAGGCCGTCATAAGTGGATCAAGGCCGTCCGAGAAAGTATATGGCGGCGAGGTGACGGCATCAGAAGTTACTCTTGACGCCGTCAGACTGTTTTTCCTATATATAGTTTTCTAGTTTTTTCATTAAAAAGAGGAGAAGTTTTGGTGAAACCCTAAAGACGATTTTGGTGCCTCTTTTACAGGTTTTTCAAGGGTTCCAAACCCTTGAGACCTTGCATTGTAATTGAGATAAGTGTACTTTCAATTCAATCAATATGTCTATGTGTTGGTTGTTTATCTCTTGTTCTTGTCTCAATTCTACTATGCTAGGCTAGATCTCTCTTGTGTTTGCTTAGATCTAATGAAACCTAGATGTTGATTATGTGTTGATTACTTGTCTATTCTTGTTTTGAATGAATGATTTTATATGTTAGGCTTAAGAAAACTGGCAGATCTCCAAATGGTAACATGCTTGAACGTCTTAAGAAACATGAACCGAGGCGTACTAGGTCTTTATTGGTTGTATTTAATGCATGAGCCACTGTTTACAATCCCTATAGTTGTGTTGGGTCATGGTGTAGGAGGAGATAAGAGCTCATAGAGTTGGGGAGTTATGTATGCCACCCCACGAATGGTATTAAGGAATACAATCCGTCATTCATACAAGTGTAACAAGTAATTAACATGTAAAAGATATCTAGGGAGTAGTGAAGTCTAAGTAAACACAATTTCTCCAAATACTGCTCACAACTTTAGTATAATTAGTTTATTTTCATTTTCATTATTTTAATAGCTTTGGGTTTGTTGAATAGCAACTAATTCCGCCCACTCCTTCAAAACCCGAGATTTTAATTGCTTTCTAAAAAATATAAAAATACAAAAATAATCATCTTTCACCTCTAGAACTATTAATTAGGTTTTCTAATCCTAGCGACACTATTCCTAAGCTGAACGATCAATCCCCCGGTACTTGTCACTATACTATACTACAACGATCAGGTACACTGCCTGGTGGGGGTTGTAAGCTTCTCGAGATCCCTCGAGAGGTAAAGCAAGGTGCGATTCCCACGCATCAGTATCCCTTGAGATCAAACCCTGAACATTTGGGGTAATACAAACCAAGGTTGGGTGTACCCTTCAGGTATCTGATGATTCTCTTTACAGCAGTAAGATGAGACTCTTTTGGTTCTGACTGATATCTAGCACAAAGGCAGATTGAGAATTGGATGTCATGCCTTGAGGCAAGTAAGTACATCAGTGACCCTATCATTCCTCTATATAAGGTTTGATTCACTGATTTACCAGTGAGGTCAGGACCAAGGTTGTTTAGAGGAACCATGGGGGTTTTCACTGAAGAGCAATCAGAGAGCTCATACTTTTTTAGTACTTTTTCTATCCATATTACAACCTGCATAGTCTAAATCAGTGTATCCCTTGAGATCAAACCCTGAACATTTGGGGTAATACAAACCAAGGTTGGGTGTACCCTTCAGGTATCTGATGATTCTCTTTACAGCAGTAAGATGAGACTCTTTTGGTTCAGACTGATATCTAGCACAAAGGCAGATTGAGAATTGGATGTCAGGCCTTGAGGTAAGTAAGTACATCAGTGACCCTATCATTCCTCTATATATAAGGTTTGATTCACTGATTTACCAGTGAGGTCAGGACCAAGGTTGTTTGGAGGAACCATGGGGGTTTTCACTGAAGAGTAATCAGAGAGCTCATACTTCTTTAGTAAGTTCCTGATGTATTTTTCTTGACAAATGGATATGCCTTTGTTAGTCTGTTTGATTTAAAGTCCAAGGAAGTAAGTGAGTTCACCCATCATGCTCATTTCAAACTTTGAGGTCATCAGTTTTTCAAACTTTTTGCAAAGTTTGTAACTTGTTGAGCCAAAGATGATGTCATCAACATACACTTGGTCAAGGATGACATCACTTTTTGTTCTATAGATGAACAGGGTGTTGTCAATCTTTCCTCTGACAAACTTGTTTTGGATCAGGAAGGCAGAAAGTGTTTCATACCATGCCCTGGGTGCTTGCTTTAGTCCATAAAGGGCTTTGTTAAGCTTGTGGACATGGTTAGGAAATTCACTGCTTTCAAAGCCAGGAGGTTGTTGCACATAGACATCTTCTTTAATTTCACCATTTAGGAATGCACTTTTTACATCCATTTGGTAAACTTTAAAGTTCATGTATGTTGCATAGGCTAGGAAGATCCTGATGGCTTCCATTCTAGCAACAGGTGCAAAGGTTTCCTCATAATCAATACCTTCATGTTGTATATACCCTTTTGCAACAAGTCTAGCCTTATTTTTGATGACTGTTCCAATTTCATCAGTTTTGTTCTTGTAGACCCATTTCATTCCAATGATTAGAACACCATTGGGGCATTCAACAAGGGTCATGACATTATTCCTGTCAAATTGTTCCAACTCTTCTCTCATGGCATGAACCCAGCTTTCATAAGTTAAAGCTACTTTAACATTTTTGGGCTCTATGTCAGAAAGAAAATCCACATAGAGACAAACATTGGCTGAGGCTGCCTTTAGTTTGGCATCCATGCTTCTTGTAAGCATGCCTTCAGTGGGCTCACCAATGATGTTTACAAGCTCAATTGTTTTGGATTTTGTCCAGCTATCCTGAGGTCTAGGATAGGAGTTAGAGCTTGTAGAAGCCTGAATTGTTGAAGTGGGTTCAGTCACAGGAACCTAAGGTAACTCAAGATTTTAGTCTTTAGTGAACTCAGTGTGAATGGCTTGATTGAGGGTTCATGAACAATTGGTTCAGTGGAAGTGGTCTCATTGGAGACTTGAGTTTCAATGACTTCAATGATGGTTGGTTGGGATAGATTGTGAGGGATGATGTAGTATGAGACATCAACATCAGCTTGGTATTTAGTTGAAGTATGATTTTCAGGGAGATACTCATCAGGAGGATACCTTGAAGAATCATCAATACCAATCTCTTCAACTGAGGAACTGGAGAACCTGATGGATTCAATGCTCTCATCAACTGTTATATGATATGTTTCCTCAGTTTGTTGTCTCCTTGTGTTAAACACCCTGAAGGCTTTGGAGACCAGAGAATATCCTAAGAAGTATCCATGATCAGCTTTAGCATCAAATTTACCCAAGTGATCCTTGTGATTATGAATAAACACAGGACACCCAAATACATGAAAGTAGCTGATGTCTTATTGTGCCTTTTCACAATGATGGACCTATTTTGAGTGTAGCAGGCTGTTCTAACTGCCTCAGTCCAGAAGTGTTTTGAGAGGACTGAGCCATTTAACATTGCCCTTGCTGCCTTAATGAGTGTTCTATTTCACATTTCAGCTACTCCATTTTGTTCAGGAGTATAGGGAGAAGTGAAATTCTGAGAAATCCCTTTCTCATCACAGAAACACTCAAGGTCATGGTTTTTGAATTCAGTGCCATTGTCAGTTCTTGATGCGTGGAATTGCGCCCTCGCAAAAGGTTTTACCTCTCAAGGGATCTTGAGAAGCTTGCAATCCCCACCAAGAAGTGTACCTGTTCATTGTAGTATAGTATAGTGACAAGTACCGGGAGATTGATCGTTCAACTCTAGGAATAGTGTTCGCTAGGGTTCAAATTATACTAAACTAGGTCTAGGGGTGAGGGATGATTCTTTTTGTATTTTTATATTTTAAATGAAAGCAAGTAAAATCTTGGGTTTTGAAGGAGTGGGCGGAATTAGTTGCCAGTCAACTAACCCAATTAACTAAAGATGCAATCAAAATAAAATAAACTAAACTTAAACTAATTTGTGGTGTAAACAATAATGAGAGAAAGTGTGTTTACTTAGATTTCATTACTCCCTAGATATCTTTTACCGGTTGATTAGCTTGTTACAATTGCATGGATGACGGGTTATATTCGTTAATACTAGTCATAGGGCCGTGTACAATCTTCCCTAACTCTATAGGCATCAACCTCAATCCTATGTCAAGCCGACTAAAAGCTCCTAACATGGTATCCCTGGAAGTTACCTATGCATTAAATATAACCAAAAATCGTAGTACACATCCGATCATGTTTCTTAAGATGTTCAAGCAAGTTACCAATTGGAAGTCTGCCAATTTTCTTAAGCCTAACATCGAATTCATTCATCCACAACAATTAAAAACAAACCATCAACCAATAATTAATATCTAGGTTTCATTACATCTAAGCAAACACGAAGAAAACCTAGCCTAGCATGTTAAAGAGAAGACAAGCGTAAGATATAATCAAATAACATATAGACATATTAAATGATTTGGTAAAGTACTTATCTTCAATTGAACATGGAAGAAACAAAGGGTTGAAACCCTTCAAATAGCTGCAAAATTCGTCTAGGGTTTTATTCCCTCAAAGTTGCACACAATGAATGAAAACTAGAAAACTATATATAGATATTTATAATCTGACGGCGTCAAAGCCAAGTCTGACGCCATCAACTCGCCGCCAAATTAAACTCGTATTGCCTAGATCCACTTCTGACGCCGTCACTCTATATGAGTTCTGGGCCGTCACTCTTTACGATAACTCTTGATGGTCTTGGAATTTTTATACATGACGCCGTCAGACCCCCTTCACAGAACATTCTGGCGCGTCACATGTATTTGATTTATCCACCCTTTTGTCAACTCATGACGCCGTCACTAACAACTTGTGGCGCCGTCAAAGGCAATTTCCAGCATGCTTTTGAGACTTTGTCGTTTTCTGCACTTTTTTGCTCCAAAAACGTCCAAAATGCTTCCTTTTGTAAAATTCCTCTCAAAAGCACCTAAAATGACAAATGGAACAATTTAGGGCAATATTTGATCAAATAATCTCGACTTTGGTCTTAAATGACCCCCCTCCCCCCAAAAGCGGTACACTTTTCACTTCATCAAATACCCTTACACTTGAGATTTGCTTGTCCTCAAGCAAATGCGCAGTTATTCTAATCAAAATACAAGCTAGGGGTCATTTAACACTAATATAAAAGTAATTACAACAAATAATCGTTCCACTTCAACCAAAAACAAGCACGGAAATTATATACTAGCACCTCACAAATAGTGTTTAGATACTCACATCTATCGGGTGTAATAAAGTATATATCACAATAAGGAAATGGAAAACATCTCTCACTACCTGTCATAGCAAATAGATTACCATAGGCTTGGGAAAGGATCAAACCTCCACCACTTGGCGTACGCACCTAGGATAAACTATCAAAGAGGTCTTTTAAAGGGTTATAACGTTATGTGTAGGGATAGGATAAACACGGTTTTGTTGGATAAAGGCAATATTCACTGGTGGCGAGTTAAGCATCTTTGTTAATTACATGTACAATGTGGCGTTGCTAAGCCAAGAATCGACTCGAACTTAAGGAAACGGGATGGTAGTCCGTATGTTTTTCTCTTTTTCTTTTTCTATTTTTTTTTTCTTTTTCTTGATTTTCGATTTTTTTTTCATACACTCTTACCCTACCATCCAAAATAATACATCATAGGGAATTTGCATTCCCCTTACACTTGAACTTTTACATACTTTACAATTAACTATTCTAATGACTCGAATCAAGATAATAAAAACACTCGGAGCACTTTTTAAGATTAACGCATATATGGGGGTAATATATGATGTTCTTCCCCATTACTCCATAACACAAGTACTTTACCCATGAGTCCCAATCGTCCCAAAACAATATTTACAAGATATGACTTGACTTAGCAACCATGTAATCAATTAGACAATTAACTAAGGTTTAAACAAATAACAATAATGCACTAAAGATGAGTGCATACACGGAAGGCTAAGGCGATTTGGTTGCACATTTGGGGTAGATTGTTAACAAATTCTTCCTTTAAGTAAAATGCTTAAAGTTAGAAACGAAAAGATAGGCTCGAAGCATGTACTAAAAATGAGTACAACGCAAAGGTGTGAGAAAAATTAATTAACTTTATTAGTCAAGTTAATTGACTTAAGTGGTCAAGTAATTATGATACGGGTTTAACACAAGGGTGATCCTAATGCCTCTTATCATGTAGTAAATCCTACTACACGAATGTAGTCTCACTAGCGGTCTCGGGATGCATCACTAACGCAAGTTCTAAAATCTAAGTGCTACCGGTACACTCATAAGCACTAATAATGAATGCTTTTCCTAAAAATCTAAAGGCGAACCTTACATATTTGGGTGGAAATTTTTTTGAGTGGTACGGTTTTTGTGCAATTTATACAACTCCTATCCATGAGACGCTCATTAAGGCTAAAGCTTCACTCCTAAATGTTGTAAACAATTTTAAATTTGGCGCTAAAATTGCACTAACAAGTATTTTTCTTAGTTTTATTACACACCTACTATTAAACAAACAAACTCAATCGTAATTGTATTCTCTAAAGTATCATCATTTACCCTCCCCTTACACTTAGGCTGAACATTGTCCCCAATGTTCAATAAAAAAATGTACACTAGTACAAAAACGACCTATGGTCACACATGGTCGATTTGGAACAGCCACACATTCAAATATTTCTGTGGCTGAAGGTAGGTAAATTGACAGCATTTACGAATTAGTCACACATGATCATTTTGAATGTGTGACCATAAGACCTCTATTGCCACACAATCGACCCTTATGTGACTAAACGTAACTGGCGATTTTGTTCCAGATCATTTAGTCACATATGCATTTGGAACGTGTGACAAATACAAGTAACCTTGATGCCATATATGGTCACACTAAACTTATAGTCACATTTGCTTCTAATAGTATGACCAAATGCCATATACGGTCACACAAAATAGTTTGTCACACATTATTTAAGTGTAGCCAAAATCCAGTACATATAGTCACACTAAACAGTTTGTCACACATTATTTAAGTGTAGCCAAAACATGATTTGTGTGACTAAATGTTAATAAAGGCCACACAAAAACCCAATTCATGTGGCAAGTGGATGATCAATAGTCACACAAAATACACATTTCTTCACTTTAAATAGCATATGGTCACACTTATTAACACTTTTGGTCACTTGATGGTTAGTTGTATGTGACTAAATACACTCCCAAAAACATGCTTTGTGTGACTAAATGTTGGTAAAGGCCACACAAAAACCCAATTCATGTGGCAAGTGGATGATCAATAGTCACACAAAATACACATTCCTTCACTTTAAATAGCATATGGTCACACTTATTAACACTTTTGGTCACTTGATGGTTAGTTGTATGTGACTAAATACACTCCCAAAAACATGCTTTGTGTGACTAAATGTTACCAAAGGCCACACAAAAACCAAATTCATGTGGCAAGTGGATGATCAATAGTCACACAAACTACACATTCCTTCACTTTAAACAGCATATGGTCACACTTATTAACACTTTTGGTCACTTGATGGTTAGTTGTATTTGACTAAATTCACTCCCAAAAACATGCTTTGTGTGACTAAATGTTACCAAAGGCCACACAAAAACCAAATTCGTGTGGCAAGTGGATGATCAATAGTCACACAAAATACACATTCCTTCACTTTAAACAGCATATGGTCACACTTATTAACACTTTTGGTCACTTTATGGTTAGTTGTATGTGACTAAATATACTCCCAAAAACATGCTTTGTGTGACTAAATGTTAGTAAAGGCCACACAAAAACCAAATTTATGTGGCAATTGGATGATCTATAGTCACACAAACCATACATTCCTTCACTTTCAACACCAAATGGTCACACTTATTAACACTTTTGGTCACTTGATGGTTAGTTGTATGTGACTAAATTCACTCCCAAAAACATGGTTTGTGTGACTAAATGTTACAAAAGGCCACACAAAAACATAATTCATGTGGCAATTGGATGATCAATAGTCACACAAAATGCACATTCCTTCACTTTAAACAGCATATGGTCACTCTTACTAACACTTTTAGTCACGTAAGTTAATATGTGTGTCTATAGTTTAGTGTGTTTTGCTTGACAAAACCTAATGTGTATAGTCACATTTAATTGTAGCACGATCATGTGACTATAGGCTTTATAATAGTCACACCATATCATAAATCTAAATTATGTTTATGGCCACATTATAAGGGTATTATATGTGACCAATATATTCAAAATAGTCACATTGTGAAATATTCATGTGACTATTATTTAGAGCAAAATGTGAACTCATTTATCATTAGCCATGATATTAGTCACATTGCGTGTTTGTGTGACTAAATTCAAGATGTTATATATGGTCACATGAAGTATTTATTTATATGTCTAAATCAGTCATATTTTGTCACACATTATTTAAGTGTAGTCACAATTCAATACTTATGATCACACACATTTCTGATAAGTTTTGTAATTTTGAGGGGTTAGATATGGTATTTTATAGTCTATCTAGTTTGAGTATAATTTGATATTCACTGCATAAATTGAGTTAAGACTATTAGTCATGACTCTTCATTTGCCCCATTACAATGTTGGGATTGTTATGGGTGCATATATAAATATACTCGTATCTGCTTCATTTGCCCCAATCTAACACCACAACACCAACAATTATGTGATCTTACTCGTATCTGCTTCATTATGTAAATAACAAATTTAACACAACACCAACAATTATCATCCAACCAACCACCCCTTTGGTGATATTACTTATATTAGTACCATAAACACAATACACACTTATACAAGAATCCTCACTACAAACTCTCAAAACCACTAAAGCCATAACAAATCCTAGATCAACATAACCTAAACATACTACAAATGTTAAGAGAGGGAATCAGACTTTGTGTAAACGAAGAGAGAAACAGATTTCTGATATGACATTGACATCTTTTCCCTTGCTTATAACTTCTTGAATGATGTTTACATCTTCTTCATCAAGTTTAAGTGAGGATATTGCAGTACAGTCTTTGATATGTTCTGAAAACCCGAGTCTAACACCCACCGTTGACCCTGCCACAAATGGCTCCAATTACAGTCGTGTTGCAGCATTCAGTATAAAAAAAGGCTATTTGACAACTTGTTATTTTATTTGTTTAACAGACAAATTTGAGTGAGCGAGTTTACCTGATCTAGTACGAACTTTACATCAATACTTGGTATGGAGACTCCATGTTTTACTACTACCTGATTAAGAGTTTTAAGAAGAGCTTGGAAAAGACTCCGTCCACCCCATGCATCAACCATCTGGTATATGAAAATATTCAGTATCGTTTGAAACTTTTTTTACCTATTCATGGTGACGTTTTTATACAATGTTTTTTTAATATACTATTTGAAAAGTTAATATACCCGTTTGTATTTCTGAAGCGAAGGAGTGTTAAGTGGAGGTCCTAGAAAAAGGGATTGACTAGTTGGTGTCTAAGAGCTTCTCAGATAATAGTCTGCCCATTACTGTTCCATAGCTGCCAAAAAAGCAATGTGTAATACTAACTTATAAAGAAATTGATCCTCCGGAGATAAAAAATACTCGTAATTGATAGTTCACACGGAAAGATCAGTATACCAATAAGTGCCCATGACTTCATCCTACACTCAATCTAGAAGGAGCATATTATAAACAAGAAATAAGGAAGCAAACTAGGTCGCACCGTTGACCTTCACAATTCTAAGAGAAACTGCTGAATCCAAGAAATTGATCCACTACTTTTGAAACAGAAAAGGCAAGATCGTCTGCTGTCTCCTGTATGTTTGCCTCTGCATAAACTCTCACAACATCCTCTGTTCCTAACGGTCTAACAAAACATCTGCCTTGCGGGTATTTTACTGCACACGTTTACTTAATTGTTAGTCATGCTCCAACAATTAAAAAGTCCCAGCCAAAGACGAGTTGCCCCAATATAGGCAGACATAACGTGACAAAACATGCGAGTTGTTAACGAGTCAACAATTAAAACTCAGTGCAATCGGGTTGGCTTGACCTAAAGACTTCTATCTCAGACACTTTAGGTTTCTTTTTATTTACCTACTTGACCTATCAGAGATAAAAGCATAAGCTCAAATAAGCCCATTTACAAGTCAATGGGTTGAATTTGAAAAATCTATGTAGAATATGTAGCTACATGTTAAGGCAGTGATAGGTTCTTGAAGGCCAGTGGGCTTCTCAACAGTTGTTTCTTGAAGGCCAATGAGAATTCAACGTTGTAGTTCAATATAATGAAGTGAAAAGCTACAGCTACTAAGTGGTTTTTTCATAAGCAACTAACATCCTTTTTTAGCGAAGGCATCGACATTTAATAATAAAGAAAACGAAGTAGCGACAATCAGAAAAATATAAGACACAAACACTTAAGCTCCAAGAGAATTAGACTACTACAAATACATGAAAACCATATAAATCTAAAAATTGACCGCGACACTTTAAAACTAGATAGTGAAAATGGAAGAATGAAAATGCTTAAACAAAATTCAAACCACTGCAACTTTTACAGCGAGCAAGATTCGGGACAATATATATGAGTGACCCCACACATACTAAGAGATTACTAAAGTTCCTGTATGTACGTATTTATACACGGCCATAATTGTTAATTTGCATATAATCTCATAAAAAACCTTATGCAGTAGCCTTGACTTAATTACAATAAGCATGTATCTTCCATGTCACATGCTACCGATTATTAAACCAAAGCCAGCCAAACAAAACTAATTCGTACATCTAAAAGGTCATTGGCTACACTCTTTTTCTGCCATATATGAACCGATCCAAATCATCCAATTAACATCACTTGATCCAATTGCTACTGTCTTTAAAATCCAAGCAACTTAACATCTAATATCTAGAGGTCCTAACTCAATATATTATCTTGCCATACACATAACCAGTAAGGCTAAAGACTTTCAAAGAGCTTTGGTTCAAGTGTGTTTAAAATCAAGGCCTAAACACATCAACATACAATTGAATAATTTCACACTACCAAAAAAAAAAAATAAAAAATAATAAAAAATAAAACAAAAAACCTTACACGAGTTACCAGTAATCAGTAAGTATAGATGAATTAGATATCGAAACCTACAACAACCAAGATAATTATGGAAAATAAAAAATGCTTCTACAAAACCAATCCGAAATTAACAACACAGAAATTTAAAGGAGTAGTATACTTAAGTAGATTCAAGTAATGAGAACGCTACCAAAATCAACCGCAATCGAGATTCACACCGAAATCCATTGATGTGAGAATCAGTAATTTAGAGATACCATCCAAAATGAAATCGAGATTCACAACTTTAGTAAGGGTTAGGGGGCAAAAAATTTCTATTTAGGGGGTGGGACAATCTGGTTTGATGGAAGACATCTACAAAGCCACATCTCTTGTCAAGATGTTAGAGAGATGAAGTGAACTAGTTTGGGGAGAAAATACTATGAAGAGGATTTTAGAGATTGAGATAACAGATAAAGATGGGAGGGGGACTATTTGATTTGATTTTGAGGAAAATCTTAGGCGGGGCTTTGTTAAAAGTTGGGAGGGAATTTTTTTTTGGTCAAAACTTAATTGCGGCTAAGTCCAAGCCTGGCACTAGCCTGGCCCGGGCTTTGTACACCTCTAGTCTAGGGTAGTGTTTTGTAGGGCCAAACAAAATCAAACGAAAACTGAACTGAACTGATAAACCGAGCCGAACCAGATCGAACCGAACCTAACTGATCTTATTTGGTTACGTTTTCGGTTTTATATAAAACAAACACCACATGTCACTACATAATTCGTGGAGATGTAGTGCCACAACCATGCATGGGACCCTCTATAAGTACTTAGCCATTTTCAGGAAATGGCCCAGGCCAAGCTACACTAAGCTAACGGATTATTCTCTCACGATTAATTCCCTTACACAACATGGTCGACTCATGAGCGTTACCCTAACTCGTGACTCCAGTCACACCTTGGGGTCATTAAATCATTAGAATTACACTATTGGCCCTCGTACAAAGAATTATCTAACTCCGTTTGGATGTTTTAAATCAGGGGTCGGATTTCAAGTGTGGTGTCGTTCAAAGAAGGAAAAAAGTTATATATCCCATACCCACAATGTTAAAAAAATAGTATAAATATTATGCAGGGGTATTTGGCAATGTTTAAAATACCAAATGACTTTGGCTCAATTGGTACCCATCTTCGAAAACCCATTGGCGCACTAGAGAGTTTTTTATGGATAAAAGGTCAAGGGCTCGAGTCTCGGCTCTTGCTCATTCCAGTTGGTGCCCCACTAGGCGATAAGATTTGGCGGAGCTATTCCTTGTGCGGTGGACAATGATTGTTGCTAAAAGGCACTTGGGATCAGGGTGTTCCCGCAAATTCACACATTTTGTGGATTTTAAACTCAGGTTGACCCTGATGGTTCAACTGGTTGAACCCGGAACCGGCTCGGATTCCGGTTCGAATGTGATTGGGCTTTTGCTTATTTGAGAACCGGTTGAACCTTTGGTTTTCAGTTAACCCAATTTGAAAAACCCGACCGAGTCATGACTTTTTATCAAAATCTAACAAAACCTTTTTTCCCATCAACCTTTATAAATTTAATTAAGAAGTTAAAGTAGTTAAGAGTGATGCTAGTTATAATTTTGCAATACAATAAATTATATTTATAAATTATCTTAGAAACACCAACTAATATAGTTTTATTATAGATTATTATAATTTAGAATCATAAGTTGATTGTTGTTGCAAATTTTTGCTATATTATTATAGATATAAAGCTTAAAACCAAGGTTTGCCAGTATAGTCATAATCTTTTTAATCGGTTCAAATAAATGTAAGAATAAAGTCGGATAAATGGTCAAGTATTTATAGGATGTCATTTAGGATTGTGAGAACCCGTAAAGGCCATATGGTGGTCTACATGGTGGTTATCGGTAGAAGAAAGGAGAGCACGCGGTGGTCGTCTTAATGGTCCTAGCGAGTTAGCCAGGCGTACCATTCGCCCAGACACGTTTGTTAGGCGAGCTTTGTCTTAGTGATGCCCGAGGAAGTATTTCCCAGGCCTTTTGTCAAACTCCGGCCTTGTTGGGGTCATGTTTGAGTTGATTCTGGGGTGTATGGGCCATAGCCGAGTGGGTTGAAGGTCTTATACGCTATTATAATTTGTTTCATGTTTTCTTCTATGTTACTCATGTTCATTTAGCAAAAACAATTATACGAACATATATGAGTAAACATACTATAGAAAAAAAGTAAACACTCAAAACCTTTAGGGGAAATTTAATATAATTACAATATACACCAATGTTTTAAAACCCTCTTTTTTTATTGACCAGGTTTAGTCGCCGGTTCACCGGGTCATCGGTTCAACCGGTTAAATAGCTGGGTCGAACCGGTTCTACACATATACATACCTTTTTTTTATGTATATATTTAATAATTTGTATTGCATGATCCCATTATTTATCCGCATTTTTTCTATTCCATATTTAATAATTAGTATTACATATACATATACTACTTTTTTCTAAACATTCGATTAAACCGATAAAAAAGATTGAGACTATACCGATAAATTTTGCTTTTTAAGTCTATATCTGTGATATTTTAAACAAACGATTCTAAATTATAATGGTTTATAGCAAAACTATATTAATCGGTGATTCTAAAATAGTGTATAACTATAATTTACTATTTTACAAAATTTTAACAAACATTAGTCATCACCACTTCAACTTTTCAATTAAATTTAGAAAAGTTAATTGAAAAAAAAAACCATTTTGTTGATTTTTTTGATAAAAAGTCATGACCTGGCCGGGTTTATCAAACTGGGTCAACAAAAAACCGGCGGTTCAATCCGGTTCTCAAACAAGCAAACACCTTGTCTCATCCGGCCCGGTCTCCGAGCCGGTTCCCGGTTCAATCGGTTAAACCGGCCGGGGCAACCCGGATTTTAAAACATTAATATACACAAATAAATAGATGTTATACAAAATTTAATATACTTATTAGATTTAAAATTTGTTTACATTTAAAAACCTTACAATAGTTTACCAAATAGAATTAGTTTTCAAGTGAAACCAAAATTTTTTGTTCCGCGGTCAAATTTCGTTTCAAATTTAAGGTTATAATCACAAAATATTATTAAGAGCCCAAAGTATCCCCGATCTAGACATCCAACTCCTAAATTTACATTTGCCTCTCCATAATCTCAGATCCCCATTTTTTTTATCCCAAACCCTCATTAAAAACTTCCACCAGACGCATCTGCCATCAAACTGTACATTTCAGTATATGCCTTCGAACTATCTGGGTAACTCTGAACTTCGAATTATAAGAATTATGTATTGTCTTTGTGATATTTAGATAAATTAGTGCGTGTAAGACCATGATATTTGCTCTAGAATTTAATGCTTTATTGATTCAACCTTAATACTTTTAAAACATAGTATTTCTTTTGGCCTAATTTTGACTTTTTGGGTGTGAATTTGTCTTTAAAGGTTGCTTTGAATATTTGTCATAATCCTTGAATTTGTTATCTCAATTAATTTAGGATTTGGATTTACGAATGTGTAATTTCAAGTATATGAATATAGTTGCAATGGTTACATGAATTTTGGTTTGATTTTGACCTTTGCTAGTGTTTTTATATTGATAGATTAATGACTATTTTACATAGTTGTTTGGAACAGCACCACGACACCAACTCCGCCCCTGTTACTACAACAACTCTACTACACCACCACCACAACCGTGAAGGTATGAAATATGTATAAAGTAGTATGTTGTGATTAAAAGTATTTTGGTTAAGGGATTATACATGTAATTTAAATGCACAACTATATTATTTTAGGGGTTGTTTGTTTAAGCTTATATAGTGGGCTTATGGATTAATTAGTTTTGACTTATGTTTCATAAGCTCACACAAGCTATAAGCCCGCTATATAAGCTTAAACAAACACTCTCTTAATGATATTGTAATGCATTATGTGCTGCAATAGATGTATATTCAATCATCTAAATAATGCCAATGTAACATTAATTTTAATTATAAGTGTTGGTTTATATTTGTTGGTACATGCTCATATTTAAAAATACTGAAGTTTGTCTAAATTTTTGGTAGGCGCGATAATATCTTTTTGAGGATGAATATTGGTTCTCTTGTGTTGGGAGATTATATTGGTATCATCTGAAGTTTGTCTAAACTTCTTTTGTTTGCTAAACCTTTAATTGTTTTTTCACAGCAATTGGTGCAATCTTTTCAGCAACCGATTCTTTGTGCACCTTACAGGTACATAAATAATCATTTAGCTCTTATTTATTCATAGTTAGAGCTGTAAATTTTGACCAGTTTACTTAAAAATGAGACTATATTGGTTGTAGTTTATCTCAGAAGCGGGTCAAATAATAAAAACTCGCTAACATGGGAATAAGTCAAACAAGTTGAAAGTTGCCTGAAGTAACTTCCAAACTGTTTTATTCAAAAATATAGATTTATATTATTCTTTTTACATTTATAATTATATGATAGTTAAACAGATTAATATTTAACTTTTAGAGGTACTAATGTTTCTAATATGACAATGCAGGTGCTAAATCAAGATCAGACGTCTTTATTGTATAGTCTAGTGTTTGGGGAAGGCGCTGCGAACGATGTTACATCAGTTGTCATATTGAATGCAGTTCAAAACTTTGATTTATCTCAGTTCAACACGACTGTTGTTTTTCAGTTGGTTGGAAATTTCTTTTATATATTTTGAACAAGCACACTTTTAGGAGCAGGGGTGAGTCTTCTTCCACCCTCTCACTCTCTTCCTTTAAGTCAGTTTCATGCTTTCTAGGAAGACATGATCTGATGGTCATATGATGTTCTCACAGTGTTCTTTTATGGAATTGCGATGTCTCATTACACTTGGCATAATGTCACAAAAAAATTTCAAGTAACCACCAAGTATGTTTACTCTCATAGTTAATGCTTCTATCAATTTAGGCTAATGCCGCAAAAAAATTAAACATTCATTTGCAACTATCTCCATTTTTGCAGGCACGCCTTTGCAACATTGTCATTTATTGCAGAGTTATTTATCTTTCTTTATGTCGGTAGGGATGCTTTAGATATTGAAAAGTGTATATTTGTTAAAGACATGTATGATTTGGAAATAAGCCAACAGAGCAATATAAGTTATTTGTACTAGAATCATGTTGTGCAACTTAAATGTCGGTATGGATGCTCAAGCTGAATCATGTTGTTTTAACCTGAGTGCTGACGATATTTGCTTTTTGTATGGATGCAGGAATCCTGGAGGCACCCCTAATGGTTGGGGGGTCTAATAGTTGTTGTGTACATATTGGTTGTTATGTGCCTTACATTGGTGTATCTTCTTTCATACATCCACATTTCAGGTTTTCTTTTAGTCGCTATATTGATATTTAAGAATTGCTCCCATTGTTTGAATAAAGATCGGTATTCTACCTTTTGAAGTTGCAGCGTTTATAACTTCAAGTCTTATGGCCTTTTTTTATATATAAAAAAAATAACGATATTTAGTTTGAGAAAGCTATCAAATTCTTTGTTCAAAGATCAACCAGTTCAATTTTAAGTACCTTGATTCTCTTTTATCAGAAAAGTGAATTGTAGAGATGAAGAAATATTGTTGTCTTGGGTTATTTGCTACATGCATGGTTGGATAACTTGTTCTTGAGTGGCGTTGAGAAATAAGTGGCAAGGTAAATATTTGTAGCGCTTTGACCACTACATAATTTCTTTTTTTTATAATTATTTGTGGGTTTTAACCAATGTCGGGCCTGTTTCTAAATTAAAGTTATATTTGATTAATTACTTATACATTCTTGTATGGTATGCAACAGCCAAGGTCATCACCAGCGAAGAAACTGGAGGGACAAGAGTCTTTCTGACTTTTTGCATGGCCAAAAGATCAAGTGGTTTTGGATCCAAAGGTACATACATGTGTTTTATCGACCTACATATATATAATTCTTCATATTTAATTCAGTGTTTGATACATGCGGCTTTTGTTTCTTACAGGCAACACCACCAAGTACCATACAAATGGTTGGTCAGAACAAAACTGCACCTAAATTACAAGCGAAGCACAAAAACGTTTACGTCTCTAGTGATGCCATGCAAAAGCAAGCTAAGAAGAGTCAGAAGTCCTTCAATTATTGAGAATTTTAATATGTACGACATTACAATTTTATATTTGGTTCAGTTATATACATTTCAATTTTCTTGTATTTGAATTTGTTTTGATATATATATATTGATTTATTAAATGTGATGCATAGTCACACTTATTTACACTTTTGGTTACTATTTGCTTAATTCATTGTGTGACTAAATGTTACAAAAAGCCACACAAACATAAAATTCATGTGGCCATTCTATGATCAATAGTCACACAAAACACACATTTCTCACTTTAAACACCATATGGTCACACTTATTCACACTTTTGGCCACTTTATGATTTATTGTATGTGACTAAATACCCAAAAGAGAAATGCTTTGTGTGACTAAATGTAACAAAAGGCCACACAAAAATAAAATTCATGTGGCCATTGGATGATCAATAGTCACACAAACCACAAATTTCTTCACTTTAAACACCATATGGTCACACTTATTCACACTTTTGGCCACTTTATGATTTATTGGATGTGACTAAATACCCAAAAGAAAAATGCTTTGTGTGACTAAATGTAACAAAAGGTCACACAAAAATAAAATTCATGTGGCCATTGGATGATCAATAGTCACACAAACCACAAATTTCTTCACTTTAAACACCATATGGTCACACATATTCACACTTTTGGCCACTTTATGCTTAATTGTATGTGACTAAATACCCAAAAGAAACATGCTTTATGTGACAAAATGTTACAAAAAGCCACACAAACATACAATTCATGTGGCAATTGGATGATCAATAGTCACACAAAACACACATTTCTTCACTTTAAACACCATATGGTCACACATATTCACACTTTTGGCCACTTTATGCTTAATTGCATGTGACTAAATACCCAAAAGAAACATGCTTTGTGTGACTAAATGTTACAAAAGGCCACACAAACATACAATTCATGTGGCCATTGGATGATCAATAGTCACACAAAACACACATTTCTTCATTTTAAACACCATATGGTCACACATATTCACACTTTTGGCCACTTTATGCTTAATTGTATGTGACTAAATACCCAAAAGAAACATGCTTTGTGTGACTAAATGTTACAAAAGGCCACACAAACATACAATTCATGTGGCCATTGGATGATCAATAGTCACACAAAACACACATTTCTTCACTTTAAACACCATATGGTCACACATATTCACACTTTTGGCCACTTTATGCTTAATTGTATGTGACTAAATATACAAAAATAAAATGTTTTGTGTGACTATACAGTGTTTATGGTCACTAATACTGCTTAATCCAACGAAATTTTTACCAAATTAGTCACACATATTTAGGTGTTGGTTACTGTTTTGTGATCGAGACTAAAAATAACTCGAATATGTGACCATAGGTACCCTATGGTCACGCGACCTTTAGTCACACACACTCGAAAAATCGTGTGTGACTATATGTATTTCGTCACACATATTGGGTGTAGTCAAATCCAGTTTTTGTTCTAGTGGTAAAAGTAAATAAGGTAAAAGAATGAAAACAAATACTCCCCTGATTCGTTCGGTGTGGATAAATGGATAACATGGTTAAATCCTCCTCCAAGAAAATGAACGTTGAAAGCTTCCCTTCCGAAATAATGAATCATCTTCTTGTCCAATATAATCTTTTAAACCTGAGAAAACAATCATGGCAACCTCGCATAAAATCGGCAGCAATCTATATATATAAGGATATAATGCTTGTGGAACGATTGTTTTCAGATTTCTTGGAATTTATAAAACTAAAGAATTAACAAAAACTTTAAGACTCCGTTAGAAAAACAAAACTTGTAAAATTTCCAGAATTTTACACCTGACGTCGTCAGGTGTTAATCCTACAGTCGTCGGAGTGTCTTGACAGAAATCTCATGTTAAATTTCCGAAAAATTTCTGGAAAAACTTATGCCTTAATTCCTGGAATTTCCTGCAAAACCTCATTATGACTCGATACAAGAATTTGACTCAAAAAAATACTAATATATATGTTCATTTAATATTGTTGTGGTTCATGTCCAATTTCAGTTCTTAAAAACAAATTTAGATTTCCCTTACACTTAGCTTTTGCGAAATACCTTTTATGAAGTTAAGACAAACAACAAAGTAAAACATTTTCACAATTTAGTATGAAACATGAGCCACAAACAATAAAAATAAAGCATGTATACGGAAACAAATAATATCAAATAAACAAACAATTAAACAAACAAAACAAATAAAACATGGGCTGCCTCCCAAGAAGCGCTTTTCTTTATTTACGAGTCTTGTAGCTAGACTCAAAGTCATGGGCTATTACGTGACCTCGTCTCGTGATATGACGTATCCCATATAAGTATAATCTTTGCTATTGGGGTGGTGGTGTTTCAATCGCTCGACACTCGTAGTCACCTCTCCCCCTCTTTCACTGCTCAAGGTAACTACCCCATCCTGGCGTAGGCTTTTGATTGTGAATGATCCATACCACCAGGGACTTGGTTCATCGGGAGGTATTTTTATCTCTAAATGCCTTAAGAGTAGCAAGTCTCCTTCTGTAAATGGTGTATGATTCTCCGTCGGCTGGCTGCATTCAATCTTGACATGAATTTCATCACTACTTTTGCATTTTTCAAACTTAGTTTCTTTGTAGCTTTTAATCCTTGTTTCCCATGCAAGGATTTTTTTTCTTGAACATGATTATGCGGTGTGTCGGCGTTATTTTTAAACCTCCTTTCCATCATGCTTTCTCGCCCATATCTTGGGGTCATGGGGAAATGAGTCTTCCTTTTTCCTGACTTAAGTTCAATCTCCCCTTTTTCATACTTGATAACAGCCCTTGCCGTGGTAAGGAATGGTGCTCTAAGGATTATTGGCATACATCCCTTTTCTTTATCATCGATAATCATGAAATCGACGGGATACATGAAACCTGCTACATTGACCAACACATCCTCTGTAATTCCTAAAGGATACACATAAGAGTGACTAGCGAAAGATAGCCTAACGCGAGTGGTGGCCGGCATTTCATTGGTGAGTTGGGCATAGATAGTCAAAGGCATCAGGTTCACCTCTGATCCTTGATCGGCGAAAGCATCTAAATATATCAATTTCAACGGTTTGTGCAATGTGGGTCTCCTTTTCTTCATTGCCCTCGTGGACAATGGATATAGAGTTAACAAACTTGGTAGTGGGGGTGATGTCTTCCTTCCTTAACAACAACTTTTCCGGAGTCTTTATGTTTGAGTATTCTTCTAATACGCTCATCATCTCCGTCATTTTCTCTTGCATCTCCTCCTTTTGTCTATAGACTGCCTCCTCAAATTTTGCCAACCACTCATAATGAGTGGACATATATTCTCTCATTCGAGTTTCAAACTTCGGGCTGAGGTTTTGAGGAGGGGTATAGGGCCGAGCATATTTTTGAAAGGTTTCGGCATTCTCTCTAAGGGGTGATTCAGACAACGGTGTTGGGTTTACGTTTGAGATAGAGTTGACCGTCGCATGTCTAGGACTTAAAGATTTTTTTCATTTTTCCATGAGATAGTCAACTTTTCTCTCAAGTTCGCAGAGGTTCTCTCCGGAAAGTTGAGTGGTTCCTCCTGACGATGAGATTGCATTGACGGCAGAGTTTACGACATGGGGAACCTCCCATAACTCATTATCATCGAATGCAAGTTCATCAATGATTTTCCACAACTCTTTGGCGTCTTTGTCACGCAATCTACCGCCGGCGGCTTGGTAAATGGTACGTTTGGTATGGAAGTCGACATGGTCATAAAAAATTTGGATTTTGAGCCAAAGATCTATGCCATGATGAGGGACTTTTTGGAGTAAGTCCTTGAAACGAGTCCATGCTTCATAGATTCACCTTGACGTTGTTGGAACATCAAGATATCATTTCTAAGCTTAGTAGTTCTCCCCGGTGGGAAAAATTGAGCAAGGAAACGAGTTGTGAGATCATCCCAAGAGGTGATGGATCCCGCGGGTAAACGCTCAAGCCATTGACTAGCTTGGTCACGTAGAGAGAATTGGAAGAGACGTAATCGGGTCGTCTCTCGAGTTACAACATCAAGGTCTATGGAATCTACTATTTTGAGGAAATCCTTGAGATGTTGATTAGGATCTTCAGAACGAAGTCCATGGAATGCACATCCGCTTTGCACCAACCGGATGGTGTCAGATTGCAAGGGAGACACATTGGCTCCTTAAGTGAGCTCAAGGGTGTTTAGATAGCCTTGGTGGCTAGGACGGGAGTACTCTCCTAAGGTTCGGGGTCTAGGAGGTTGGTTTGCTAGTGGTGGGTTTTGTGGATGGTTTTGTTGTGGTGGGTTGATGGGATCAAAGAGATTACCACCTTCCATGATGGCGGATGGCAAAGGTTACGAACAAAGGAACGAAGAAATAAGATGGACTAAAGAAAACCTATAAAAATAAAATAAAAATCTTACTAGAAAGGAATCTAGCAAGTAGACCTAATAAAAAGAAATTCTAACCTAGACAATAACTATTTCCCCGGGCTGCGGCGCCAAAAACTTGATACGTGGAATTGCGCTCTCGCAAAAAGTTTTACCTCTCAAGGGATCTTGAGAAGCTTACAATCCCCACCAGGCAGTGTACCTGTTCGTTGTAGTATAGTATAGTGACAAGTACCGAGGGATTGATCGTTCAACTCTAGGAATAGTGTTCGCTAGGGTTAAAACTCTACTAAACTAGGTCTAGGGGTGAGGGATGATTCTTTTTGTATTTTTATATTTTAAATGAAAGCAAGTAAGATCTCGGGTTTTGAAGGAGTGGGCGGAATTAGTTGCTAGTCAACTAACCCAATTAACTAAAGATGCAATCAAAATAAAATAAACAAAACTTAAACTAATTTGTGGTGTAAACAATAATGAGAGAAAGTGTGTTTACTTAGATTTCATTACTCCCTAGATATCTTTTACCGGTTGATTAGCTTGTTACAATTGCATGGATGACGGGTTATATTCCTGAATACTAGTTGTAGGGCCGTGTACGATCTTCCCTAACTCTATACGCTTCAACCTCAATCCTATGTCGAGCCGACTAAAAGCTCCTAACATGGTATCCCTGGAAGTTACCTATGCATTAAATATAACCAAAAATCATAGTACACATCCGATCATGTTTCTTAAGACGTTCAAGCAAGTTACCAATTGGAAGTCTGCCAGTTTTCTTAAGCCTAACATCGAATTCATTCATCCACAACAATTATAAACAAACCATCAACCAATAATTAATATCTAGGTTTCATTACATCTAAGCAAACACGAAGAAAACCTAACCTAGCATGTTAAAGAGAAGACAAGCGTAAGATATAATCAACCAACACATAGACATATTAAATGATTTGGTAAAGTACTTATCTTCAATTTAACATGGAAGAAACAAAGGGTTGAAACCCTTCAAATAGATGGAAAACTCGTCTAGGGTTTTATTCCCTCAAAGTTACACACAATGAATGAAAACTAGAAAACTATATATAGATTTTACAATCTAACGACGTCAAGAGTCAAGTCTGACGCCGTCAACTCGCCGCCAAATTAAACTCGTATTGCCTAGATCCACTTCTGACGCCGTCACTCTATATTGAATCTGGGCCGTCACTCTTTACGATAACTCTTGATGGCCTTGGAATTTTTATACATGACGTCGTCAAACCCCCTTCACAGAACATTTTGGCGCGTCACATGTATTTGATTTATCTACCCTTTTGTCAACTCATGACGCCGTCACTAACAACTTGTGACGCCGTCAAAGGCAATTTCCAGCATGCTTTTGAGACTATGTCGTTTTCTGCACTTTTTTGCTCCAAAAACGTCCAAAATGCTTCTTTTTGTAAAATTCCTCTCAAAAGTACCTAAAATGACAAAAGGAATGATTTAGGGCAATATTTGATCAAATAATCTCGACTTTGGCCTTAAATGACCCCCCAAAAGCGGTACACTTTTCACTTCATCAGTTCTAATTTGTTTAACTTTGACATCATTTTGATTTTCAATGTTCCTGACAAATGATATGATTGTGTCAGCTACCTGACTCTTTTTGGTCAGGAAGTAAACCCAAGTGTATCTTGAGTATTCATCCACAATGACCAGAGTATACTTCTCGTGATGAATGGACATGGGACTGACAGGTCCAAACAAGTCCATATGGAGAAGATGCAGGCAGCTTTTGATAGAGAATGATTGTTTGATTTTCAATGATGCCCTGTGGTGTTTTCCTTTTTCACAAGCAGAACAAGGCTTGTCTTTGGTATACACCAGGGATGGAAGGCCAAGAACTTTGTTCTGTTTGGCCAGGTTGTTGATGTTTTTTAAATTGAGATGAGAGAGTCTCCTATGTCAAAGGCAGTTGATTGTCTCACTTGCCTTAGAGAAGAGGCAAGTCCCATTCTGAGTGAGGGATGACATGTCTAGTACATAAACATCATCCCTCCTAGGAGCAATCAACACAACTTCCTTGTTGGCATTGAAGATGGTACCTTTCTTATCATCAATCTAAACTATGTATTTTGCATCACATAGTTGACTCACACTTATCAGATTGTACTTGAGACCATTGACATAAGCTATTCTTGTAAAAACTATACCATTGCAGTTTACTGAACCATAACCTTCAGTGGGAGATGATGAGTTATCACCAAATACTACTATGGGTCCTAGTTCTTTTACATATTTGTGCAAATAACTCTTCACACTAGTCATACTTCTTGAGCATCCACTGTCGAGGTGCCAAGCAGGATCCCTAATGTGTTTCTGCACAAATAGTAAACCAGGTTAGTTTTTCTTGTTACACCACCTCCTAGTGGGCTTAGTCCTCAGGGACTTTTTGAACTTAGCTAAGGAGTCATGGTCTGAAGTAGAGTGAACTGAGCTTCTACACGTTTTACATTTTGTGGTAGTTGAAGACTCAGTTGACTAAGAAATACTGGTTGAGGTGTTTCTTCTGGCTTGAATGATCTTGTCGTGTCCCTTGTCATCATGAGTGGGATCTCCACAGATGTTACAACAGTTGTTCATCATACAATCATCAGGTAGATGATCATTGAACCCACAGTGAGGACATGGCAAGAAAGGCTTAGCCTTTTGTCTTTGTTTGGAAGATGAGGCATACTAATAGCCTTGTGTTCTATAATGACCTTGTGCTTTCAGGGAAGCAGTGTGAGAGTTGTGATCAGAAGTCATGTGGTCTTCTTGTTTGCATATCATGCAGAACAGGATTTTGAAGCAATTATCAGTGGAGTGACCTGGATGATTGCAATATTCACATCTCACTGAAGGTCTTGATGAGGGTTTTGGTTTGGAGGAACTTGAGGAAGTTGCTGGTTTAGATTTTGAGTCAGAGTGTTTCTCAGTGGACTCAATCTTTTCACTCAACTTCCTGACAAGTTCAGCCAACTGATCAAACTTATTAGTGCTTTCAGGTTTAGTTTCAGTGGATACTGAGGGTGTGGTTTTCAGGTGGTACAGAGGTAGGTCTCTTCAGGATGGTTATTCCTGGATTTGTTTTCTCCTTAGGAGAGTGAGGTTGATAAACTGGTGGTGCAAGGTCTGAACTAGGTGCTGCTCCCTGAAGTTGTTTCAGTGGATGGAGTGGTGATTATGAATCTCACTTAGACTCAGTGATGGACTCAGTAAGACTGGGTTCATCAGTGACTCCTAGCAACTCCTTAATAGCCTGACTTTCAGGCTCTAGAATTCTTCCAGTGTTAAAGTTTGGCAGTTTATTGTCAGGATTGACTCTTTCAATCCAATCACTGAGTTTGGGAGCAAGTTCTTCGCTAGAGAGTATGTTTGCTGACAGAAAGGCTGTTGATGAGGCGAAAAATGAACCGTTTTTAGGGGGTCATTTAAGCCCGAAATTGAATTTATTTGATCAAATATTACCCTAACTCGTTCCTTTTGTGATTTTAGGTACTTTGGGAGTGAATTCTAGAAAAGGAAGCATTTTGGACGTTTTTGGAGCATAAAAGTGAAGAAAACGGCAAAGACTTAATTTTTCATGCTGAGAACAGTACCTGACGGCGTCAAGAGGAAAATTCTGACGGCGTCAGGAGTAAAATCCGTGACGACCCAGTGAAAACCTGAAGGCGTCAAGAGTTAATATGGTGACGGCCTGCATAAGGAGTACACGTGACGGCGTCAAACCCAGATCTAGGCAGTCCGAGAATTTATTTGGCGGCAAGATGACGGCGTCAAACATTTGTTCTTGACGCCGTCACCTCACAAAATATATATATACTTTTCTATTTTTCATTCATAAGAGAGGAACTTGTGTGGAGAATACTAGGGCCGAACTTGAGAAACCCTAGGTCGTTTGTAACAGTATTTTCAAGGGTTTTTACCCCTTGAAACCTTTCATGTTCAATTAAGATAAGTCCTCTTTCAATTCATTCAATATGTCTATGTGTTGTTTGAATATATCTTATGCTTGTCTTGATTTCAACATGCTAGGCTAGATCTTTCATGTGTTTGCTTAGATGTAATGAAACCTAGATGTTAATTATATGTTGATTACTTGTTTATAGTTGTAATGGATAAATGATTTCAATGTTAGGCTTAAGAAAACTGGCAGATCTTCATTGTGTAACATGCTTGAACGTCTTAGGAAACCTGAACCGATGTGTACTAGGTTTTATTGGTTGTATTTAATGCATGAGCAAATTCTAATGATCTCATGTTAAGAGCTTCTTAGCCGGCTCGACATAGGAGTGAAGTAGGCGCTTATAGGATTGGGGAAGTAAGTACGCCACCCCATGAATGGTATTAAGGAATACAATCCGTCATCCACGCAACTGTAACAAGTAATTAACCTGTAAAAGATATCTAGGGAGTAGTGAAACCTAAGTAAACACAATTCTCCCATATATTGATCACACCACTAGTTTAATTTAGTTTATTTTCATTTTTAGTATTTTATTTTGATTGCATCTTAGTAATTGGGTTAGTTGACTAGCAACTAATTCCGCCAAACTCCATCAAAACCAAGATTTTTAATTGCTTTTATAAAAACCTAAAAATACAAAAAGAATCATCCCTCATCTCTAGACCTAGTCTTTAGGTTTTCTAATCCTAGCGACACTATTCCTAGCTGAACGATCAATCCCCCGGTACTTGTCACTATACTATACTACAACGATCAGGTACACTGCCTGGTGGGGGTTGTAAGCTTCTCGAGATCCCTCGAGAGGTAAATCCTGGTGCAATCCCTACGTATCAGCTGTTGAATGGCTACTCTCCCCAGACATTTCGTAAGTTGATCTTCACCCAGAGCAGCCTTTTTGGTACTGGGTGTGAGACTCAGTGTGTCAAAAAGTTTGGGGTTCTTTTGAGTCCATTTCAAAATTACAGCCTTTTCTTTCTTAAGTTCTTCTTGAAGAGCTTGGTTTTGTTTTACAAGTTCAGAATTTTGAATTTGAAGTGTGACACTTTCAAGTTTAGCTTGTTTTAAAGCAAGAAGTTCATCTCTACATTTATTTAATTCAAAACTCAATTTGTTAAATTTTGAAAACAAGTTTAGTCTCTGCTCTTCAACATACTTAAGATCAACATTAATATAATCTAAGTAAGATTTCCAATCAGAGTCATCATCCATAGAAAGTAAGATGTTTACCTTTCTCATTGTGATGTTCACCCATTCTCCATTCCTGGCATGACCTTTTCCAACAGCAAGCTTGTTGTCTTCTGAGAGAGCAATCACGGCACTGATATGAACTTCTTCATCATCAGAAGATACTTTAACCTCATCCCAGTCATATGTTTCAGCAACTAGCCCCTTGTTTTTAGCCTGAGCTTGTTTAGGAGCCTGAGGTGGCTGAGTGACTGAGGAAGCAGACTCAAGAAGAGCAAGTTTGGCCTTGGCCTTTTTATATTTGGCTTCAAAATCTTTTTGAGGAATTTTTTCAATTTTGTTTTGAACAAGCTGATTTGATTGAAGCAACTTAGGTTGAAACTTGCTAGTTCCTGAAGAGAAATTGTTTCCTGAGAATTTGAAAGATGGTTCTGAGGTTGTTTTTGAGAAACAATCTTTTGCAAAATGACCCTTTTTGCCATGTCATTTGCCTTTGAGTTAGAAAAATTTTTGTTTCTTTTAATGAACCTTCTTGGGTTTGCAAGGAGTTCCCTTTCATGAAATTCAATCTGAAGATCATTCAGGTACTCCTCACAGGTTCTTTCATCAACCTCATCATCAGATCCTTCTTTAAAATCCTGCACAACACCATTTGAATAGAAAGCAGTGGAAATGGGTGAGGAGGTCAAAGTCTTTTTGGTCTCCTGAGCTTTACCTGGGTATCTCCTGGTAATAAGGTTGTCTTCATAGACAAACTTCCCATAAATTTCAGGGAGCTCAAGATTTGGATATGGTTTGCATTTCTCAATCCCTGAGAGAAGTTTAACCATTTCTCAGGGAGACTGTTGACAAAGCCAACATTGATCTCATGCTTTGACAGGGTGACACCATCATTGGTCAGCTCATTCAGGAGGGTCTTATACCTGGTATAGGTCTCTGAGAGACTTTAAGAGTCTTTGGCCCTGAAAGTATTGTACTCAAGTTTCAGGTCCATGATCCTGTTTTCCTTGGTATCTGAGGGACCCTCATAGATGTAAACCAAGTCAGTCCATGTCTGCTTAGCAGTAGGACAATTGATGACTCATTCCATTATATCGTCAGGAAGACAAGATATAATGATGCTTTTGAGACGTTGGTCCTGATTGACCACCCTCCTCTCATCAGGTGTCCATTGAGCTTCAGGTTTGACTAAACCTTGGGCAGTTGTTGGGACATATGGACCATCATTAATTAATTGAATGTAACATGGTTCCATCCCAGTTAAGTAGCAAAGCATTCGCTTTTTCCACTTATTGTATTTTCCAACCTCAAGTCGAGGGGCAGTTGCTGAATAACTTCCATCCTTTTTATCGACAAGTTGTGGAACATCTGAGTCAGCCATAGTGGGATCTTGATTTTAAAAACTTTTGAGCACTCTTTTGTTTTGAAAACAGATTAAGAAAAGTTTTACAAATCAGAGGCTCTGATACCACTTGTTGTTCACGTTTACTAAGTTAATAGTCAACTAAAGAGTTAACCTAACCAAGTTTCATGGCTTTTTAGCTCAGATATAAAAGATTAACAACAAAGATAAACGTAAAGAAATAGACACAATATTTTTCAACGTTCAATTCTTATTAGAAGTTAATCAAAAGAATTATACCCAAGTGTTTGCGGAATAACACTTGCGATTGAAATGACAAGTATGGTATGGACTCCTCACTAAACTCAAACTAAGTTGAGTGACAACTAAAAGGTCACACTGAGCTATCTTAGGGACTGCGTTGTTCTTTGGAGGAGTAAAAGTGGTTTGTGAATGCTTAGCATTAAATGCACAAACTTGTCAACTTTTACTCCTCACTTATGCTACCTATTTATACACAAGTAAATTACAACGTTACTGATAAAGACAAAAAGATGACATAACTAGTAGAGACAAAATACTTACATATTTTGTCTCTGTTACAATAGACTATATTGGGTAAAAGACAATGTGCCTTTTTGATGCACAGTAATGACACCATCTTGACGTTATGCCATTCAGGAAAAGTTTGACTTCAGGTTGATAAGGACACCTGTTGATACGTTCAAACTTTCCCGCCTTGTCCCGCCCATACTTCAGTCTTCAGGTCTCCAGTATTCAGTACTTTAATAGTTGTTGAGGAGTCTTGGGGTTCAGTAAGTTATTGTCATCCTCACTTAACCCATCAACTTCTTCTTGGCTTAGATGACACTCACTGAGTTCCACCTCACTGAATGGTGAACCTTTCTTCATAGACTCGTTCTAAGCATCCAGAAGATGACTCACTGAAATATTGTTCACTCAGTGACTTGTTTGTGTTTACGACACTTAGGTTATTTTATGTTCAAATCCTAGTTAGAGGAGGATTGGGGAATTCAGTGACCCAACATAGATGAAAAGGAGAAGGAAGAAGCAACGGAGCAGGAAGAAGGAGAGAATGAGGCAGAAGGAAGCCATGCTGAAGTGATAGAAGGAAGGCGTTCTGAAGCGGCCGAGGAGCATTGGAAAGAGAAGGCTGAACTTAGGAAATTAGAAAAAAATGGATAAAAAAAATAAATGATGAAAGTGAAGAAGATGAATGTTTAGAAACATTCAGTTATGATGATGTCCATTTGGCATACGCCTCGGACTAATGTAATTATGTAACGAATATATATTTTAAATGATAATCTTAATCTTGCATTTTCTGAGTTTTTGCTTTCAATTGCATGTTTGTATCTTCATATACAGTTTAGCGGGTGTTTGGATTTAACCAGAGAGACAATCTCTCATTAACACAAACTTAAGTTCATCAATAATTAAAAGAGTACATCGATTAAAAATACTACATTAAACATTACATAAAACATCAAGAAAGTACATGGATATGAGATTTAGCGTTTATGTAAACCATGTATTTATAAGAAGATAGCAAGGAAAGAACGAATCTGACCCAAGTTGTTTATTGCTCCAATAAATAAATAAAGACAAAAATACGCTGTTGGTCCCTCATTTTGACTATCGGGTTTAGCTTGGGTTAGATCATAGTTAAATAGTGATTGGACTATTATGCCCCTGAAACAAGAACATAAAACGTGCGTTGACCTTGCCCAAATGGGTCAAGGGACGCAATCAGCCTCAATTTCACATGTTTTTAGAAAGTTAGGGTGCCATGCGATGTTTTGTGGAAAGTTTAGGGACCAACAGTGTATTTTTGTCTATATTAAATGTCCAGATTTGACTTTTCAAGTCTTTCTTTATCAACTTTGACCTTAAATATTTTTGATTATGTTATATAGTATTTAATAAAAGTTATACGTAATGAAAATACATTTAAAACTCAATACATTCATATATTTTGTATCAAGTATTATATTACACAAACAAAAATATTAAAGTTAAGTTGAGAAAGAAAAACTTAAAAAACTCAAACCTGACATTTAATATGAGACGAAGGGAGTATTTCTTAAGTTTCATATGTTTTTTTTCCGATCTTTTTTTCGTATCGTTTTTTTATGTTCCGTATGTTTTTAATATGATGTATTGTAATTTTATTTTAATGAATGAAAGTTTATTTGGAAAATTGAAAAAAAAAATGGTGTGACCCGAATGGAGAGCTTGTGTTATGTTATACGAAGTAATAAAGAGGTTGTTTTAAGTGTTGTTTTATAGTGATGTAACAACCGTGAGCCTTAAATAAAAGACAGATGCAACTTATAACTTCATCGTCACATATTCCTAGTACTTCTCATTCACTAATCATCACTTTCACCCTCCGTAATCCTTATTCACCACCCGCCGTTTAATTTAAGGGTTATGTTATTGGCACCCCTCATAGCTCACAAAAGGTACATGTTTTGTACCTTTTACTCCCCCTTGACCCACTGTTTACAGTACGATATAGTTTTTTATTAGTTTATGTGTTATACATTTTGCCAACTTAGTACTTTTTACTTGTTAAACATTATATTTTTTGTTTCGCACTTTTCGTTTCATAGTTTTATAAAATAAGCAAAATTATAAAAAATTAAAAAAAAAAAAAAAAAAAAAGAAAAGTAAATTTCATGGTTGGTCCTTGTGGTCTGTCGAAAATAACAACTTTCGCCCCTCGAAATTTAAAGTTGCATTGGTAGTCCCTAAGTATGGAAACAAATAACACACCTGGTCCTATAGGGACCATTCATGTTATTCTTTGGAGGCGAAAATTTCACCTATAGGGACCATGTGTGTTATTTGTTTACATACTTAGGGACTACCAATGCAACTTTAAACTTCGAGGGACAAAAATTGTTAATTTGGACAAACCACAGGGACCAACCATGGGAAGTAACACTTGTATAAATTAGAGGTCTTAATAACGTATTCTTTTATATTAATTTAAAAAATTAAAAAACATTGATAAGGTTTTTAGATTGAGAAGATTACGAAATCTTCGTTTGAGCTATTTGATCATATTTTTTGATTTGATTCACAAGTATACATTAATTAATAGTGAATCGAATATATAAATCACAAATTTAATTCACAAATCTTTTTAAAAATCGAGTTATTGTAATGATCCATCAGGGGTAGAGCCAGAAATTTCTCGTCAAGGGGCACAGTTTTGTAAATTTTAGAAACTAAACTATAAATTGATATTGAGGGTGGGGTGGGGGGATTACGAAAAAAGACAAATATTTTTGAAAATTTACACTACAATTTTTTTTGTTAGGGTGGTGCCCTTTTTATCTCCGCCCATGTTAAACAATACTACTTATATAGCAAAATCGTGAAATTTTTAACATTAATTCAATTTTTTATATATACATTTTGATTAGAATCATATTAAAATGAGTTCTACACTCGCATTCAGTGACGTAATGTTAATTTAAAAAAACAAAGAAAAAAAATGTAAAGAAAAAAAAAATATTTAATTTCCTTAAATGCATTTAGTCTAAAGCAATTGTGTTTTGGATCTGGTTTAATACTTTTTAAATGCACCTTGTTACTTTATGTAGTGAACTAATGATGTTCTCTCTCTCTCGCAGCCACTTGGTTCGGTCACCTTCCTTACCGGACAGTTGGTATCATAGCAAACCCCACTAACATGTTAGTATGAATCTTGACAGTTTGAAAGCGAGTCAAGAACACACGTAATTTTACATCTACAGTAACGTATATTTTTATGCTATTTGAGCTTTTTTTTCGTGTATTTACGATGCGTCACTTTACTTCGACTAAAAATTAAAAATTAAATTTCACTTTGTTGTTGACAATTTGAATTACTCATTGTTTTTGTTGAATTTTCATATGAAAGTGATGGATGAGCCGATTATAACGCCGGTAAGGTACCAAGCGCACATGCACGTATCCACTTGACTACAAAAAAACAATTTGTGTTCTAACAAAAAAACCAAAACAGTTAGACACAGCCAAAATCTGGCTGCTTTTCAATATTGGTATTCTTTCATTTCAAGCAATTTATTTTCATTTTGCTCAAAAGTAATTTTATTTTCATACTCCTAATATTATAAAATAGGAATTCACAACTATACTTTAAATAGTTAATCGTCTAAAAACCAGTTTGACCTTCCTTCAATCATTCTACATCCATAAACGTTTAGTTGACCCATCAAAGAAGAGTTCTTGATTAAATGACTCGAGTTAAATCTACTAGAAGGTATGGCTAGTAGACTTAAACCAACAACCGGGCTTGGGCCAACTAACTTAAAATCTTCTACGGGTTTGAGTCAACTAACCTAATACGTTCTAATACAATCCCAGTTACTGACTAATTAGGTTGGTGGAACAAAGATCATTGTATGAGGCGTGGTCATTATTGAAGGGTCAGGTCGTCACCTCGGTGATACCTGAGATCAAAGGTGTCCTCACCCATATACATATTTTGAGTAATCATACATTTCTATGATATAATTAGTTAACTATTTGTCATAACATGTTTTTTTTTTTTTTTTACTTGTATGATTTTGAACAGCTAATTGTTTTTGAGTGTTTATATTTGGAAAGAACATTAATTCAAATCTGAAAAATTACCGAGTGTGACAGTAAATGTGAACCGCTCAATTGAGTCAGACAAAAACATGGTTTCAGGCCTGGGGTGGTTCATAATTTAGGTTGGCAAATCAATGCCCATCCGGTCTTGACCGGTAGCAATGTGTCTGTACTATAGGATACTGTCTCACCTAAACGTTAAATACATACTACTTCATTCCCTATTTGACCAAATTAAATTACAGGAAGTTAAATGCATGTGGAACTTTTAAGATGTTTTGTGTGATTTTGTATCCATCATCGCTTAGATTACTTACATCCGTAACATGAGTTAAAACTTAACACAGTGTCACATCAGCGTCACATCAGCTTTAACACTTTCATTTTAACTCACAAAAAAAACACCCACATTCATAACTCAGCTTTAACTCAACTATTTTCAAATTCAACCCTTAAACTAAAACTAACAATTCATTTAATAAACCACATAACATTAAAACTTAAACATTACAATACGAAATATAAAAAAACATAAAATAACAATAACAACGATTAAAAAAAACGAAACATAGGAAATTAAACCAAACGAATTACAACTAATTATTAATCATCTACGTCTTCGGAATATTCTTCTTCATGTTTTTGTTGGTGTTGAAGACGTTTCTGCCAAACATGCTCCATAAGGTCACATTTGAGCTGAGAATGCATTTCTAAGTCGCGCATTTCCCTTGACTTGCGTTGCTGGGTATCACATCTGTCGACCCATGTTTGTTGCCTCAAATTTGGTACCGGATCCACAAACAATTTTTTATAGTCACGGAGCACAAACTTTTGATCTTTCAATATCATGTTATGCAAAATAATGCATGTATACATGATTCGTTGTATCTTGACAATTTCATAAGCACGTGCCGGTTGTTGTAGTATACCCCACCGTCCTTGGAGCACACCAAAAGCACGTTCGATATCCTTTCATGCACTTTCTTGCTTCCTTTTGAAATAACTATGTTTCTCGTCAGTCGTTGCCGAGAAAGATTTAACGAAAGTTGCCCACTGTGGGTAAATTCCGTTTGCCAAGTAATACCCCTTTTCATACCTTCTTCCATTTACCATATAAGGTGCCCTTAGGGATTCGTCTTTTAGCAAGTCGTCGAACAAATTAGAGTTATCCAAAACATTAATATCATTATTTTGCCCTGCCATACCAAAAAATGCATGCCAAATCCACAAATCTTGTGAAGCAACAACTTCATGCATTAACATTGGGTATCTTTTATCACCCCTACCAAATTGCCCCTGCCAAACCACCGAACAATTTCTCCACGCCCAATGCATACAATCAATGCTACCAAGCATTCCCGGAAAACCATGTTCCCGTTCATGCTTTAGGTAAATGCTTTGAATGTCCGCCCATGTTGGTTTTCTTAAAAACTCAAGCGTAAACAAATCAATAACACACATGTTAAAATTATCAAGACATAAACGCATATTACTCGAACCCAGTTGCAAATACTCATCAAACGCATCGGGTGCGTTGCCGTATGCCAATTGGCGTATGGCAGCTGTACACTTCATAATAGCACTAATACTCCCTTAACCAGTACAATCAAGCCCTGACTTAAAGTATTGAAAGTGATCTGGAATAAAATCGGATTCATAAGATTCAATACCTTTGACTATTTTTAGAAATAGTTTTTGGCGCATACGAAACCTTCTACGAAAATTACGGGGCGTATACTTACAACCCTGAACGAAATAGTCGTTTAGCAAACGTTCTTCAGCAAGCTCGCGTTCACAAAATATGTGGGTACGAGGCACATAAGGCTGAGGATGAGCTTCTTCTTGTTCTAAGTGTTGCTGATACTCCATCGCAGCAATCATAAACTCTATATCTTCTTCGTCATCTATGTCTGACCAAGTTGCAAGTGCTTTGGCATTTTCATTTGGGTCCATTGTGAATGAAGGGTTTTTTTTTTTTTTTTTTTTTTTTCCTCTTATAGAGTAAGTATAAAGAATTGAGAATTAGTAGTGGATGTGTGAAAAAAAATTATGTGTTTACTTGGTATTTATAGTGGTGGGTATATGATTTTGATTTTTTTTAAAGTTTGAAATATAGTCGTTTGGTATTAAAGTCGAGGGGGTGGAATTGAAAATTTGTTTTTTCAAACCAATGGATAGAAAACTAACCGTTGAGGGGGTCAAAAATGATTTTTTTTTTTTTTTTTTTTTTTTTTTTACACTTTCTCGCCTTTAACTTGCGTTACTCCCTTCACGTTGCTCGTTAACGCACGCTTAACGCTAGAGGATGCATTGGTTCACTCCATCTTAACGCACGTTAAATCCTATTTAACGCAACAATGGCGTTACTACTGTAAGTGCTCTTAGTATCAACAATCAAGTCACCTAAAATCTTGGTAAGAGTTTAGTGTTTAGGATTTTTTTTTCGAAAGGCAAATTTTAAACACATCGAAACGTCAAAGGCACAAACACCAAGAGGCTACAAGGAGGAGCCTAAAACACTAAACCAACCATACAAAAAAAGAAGAAAACTCGCTCACAAAAGCTCATTTAAGCTATAAGGCTTCGAGACCCAATTATCCCAGTTTAGAGATGAACGAGCAATCATATTCTTAAGCCATAAAAGAGATAATATGTGCATCGATGGAAAATTGTCTTCATGTTTAGCTTTCTCTAACTAATCAGGTTTAACATGAAGAATTTTATTCGCCACTTCTAAGTAGACCAAAGGAGAACATAGCAAACGCCAAATAATGCTTTCACCACACTTTTATCATTGAAAGGCAAATTTATTTTGCGATAAATAATGTTATCTAAAGAGAGGTCATCTGGAGGTCGGATGTTCCACCAACTCCAAATCTTCAACCAAGTAGTCCTTAAATTGGGACAACTAATAAGGCAATGGTCCAACGTTTCTTCATGATCATTACAAAATTGATCTCTTTATTCATCAAATTTGAACGGGTTGGTAATCGATTTAAAGACGCCCACCAAAGAAAAATATTAACCTTTTTCGGCACCCAAGAATTCCATTTGAAGCTCACCTCCAAGTTTGATTCTGCCAGTAACTTAGATTGTATTAGATGAGAAAGACTTTTCACTGAAAACTTGCCTGATGCGGCTACATTCTAAGTCCAGGCATCAGCATTTCCGAGTTGCAATGACAAGCTACTAAGCAGTTGTTGAATAGAGTCAAGATCAAATTCGGCCCATCTGCGCAGAGGAGATCTCCAAGACCAAACACCCTGCCAATTCCCGTTCACAATCTTTCAACGATCACATAAAAGGCAGTCTTTCTCAAGCTCATGGGCATACAACCTAGGGAAGCTATGTCTAAGACTCACACCTGACGTGGACCAGTGATCGTTCCAAAAGCTTGTATGATAACCAGAGATAACTTTCTGAGTCATGAGGGAAGCAAGTGGGACACCAATCTAATTTATTTGCTGAATGGATCTTAAGATATTTGGCCAAACACCAGAGTGAGATTTCAGAACTCGAGCATCCCCAATACCACCATCAGAACCATAAATCTGCTTAATAACCTTTCTCCATAGGGCAGACTCTTCACAACAAAATCTCCATAGCCACTTGCTAGTGAGACAACATTTTTTGCTCGTAGAAGACCGACACCCAAACCACTTGCTGATTTATGTTTTAAGATATTTAGCCACTTTATCCAAACTAACTTCTTCTCATTTTCTTTAAAACCCTAAAAGAAGCGACAACGAATCAATTCCAGTTTGTTGAGAACCTGATTAGGGGCTCTAAATATGGAAAGGAAATAAAGAGGTACACTTTCAAGGACAGCTTTTACTAAAGAAAGACGTCCTCCAATTGACATTAATTTTTCTTTCCATGAAGATAGTCTTCTAATAAAACTGTCAATCACCTTACTCCAGCTTTCCCGAAATCTCATGTTTTTTACCAACCGGGAGCCCAAGGTACGAGAAAGGTAAATTATAATAAAGACATTTGATAGTGTTCGCAACTCGATTCACCTTTATAGCAGGGACACCAACACTATATATACGACTCTTTAATAGGTTAACTTTTAGACTAGATACATCTTGAAAGCATTTCAATAATCTAACCAAGTTGATGGCATTAAAACTTGACCATTCACAAAAAAAAAAGTGCGTTGCTCGCGTATTGCAGAAGAGATATGTTTGAGCCAACCCTAGCAAGAGAAACTCCATTGTAAAGTCTTCTGCTACAAGCTTACAAGATTAATGATGAGACGAAAAGTGTTACGCTTTTAAGAGGTCGTTTAAGCCTCAAATCATGATTATATGATCAAATATTGCCTTAAATCGTTCATTTTGTCATTTTAGGTACTTTTGAGAGGAATTATAAAAAAGAAAGCATTTTGGACGTTTTTGGAGCATAAAAGTGAAGAATACTACAAAGTCCCAAATTATGCGGAAACATTATCTGACGGCGTCAAGCACCACTTGGTGACGGTGTCACATGTTGGCAAAGGAGTGGATATGAAGTTTACACTTTACGGGCCAGAAAGGAATTTTGGAGTTTAAACGTGACGGCGTCACGTTATAATGCATCAAGGACATCACGTGTTATCACAAAGAGAGATGGCCCAGAACCTTATTCAAGCAGACGGCGTCAATAGTGGATCTAGGCCATCAAGGAACCCTAAACACGGCGAGGTGACGGCGTCACGTCCCATAAGGTGACGCCGTCAAAGTTGTAAAATCTATATATATTCTTCTAATTTTCATTCATTATGTGTGGAACTTTAGAGAAACTTACGGTACGAACCCTAGTCGACTTTTGTAGCTATTTTGAGATTTCTAAACCTTTTTTATTCCATGATTAATTGAAGATAAGTATTCTATCAATCATTCAATATGTCTATGTGTTGTTTGATTCTATCTTACGCTTATCTTTCTTTTAACATGCTAGGCTAGGTTTGTTTGTGTTTGCTTAGATCTAATGAAACCTAGCTATTGATTATTGATTGATGGTTTGTTATTAATTGTTGTTGGATGAATGATATCAATGTTAGGCTTAAGAAACCTGGCTAATCTCCTATTGGTAATTTGCTTGATGTCTTAAGAAACATGAATCGGATGTGTACTACGATTAATTGGTTGTGTTTAATGCATAAGAGAATATTAATGAGGCCATGATATGATACTAAACGTGTCCTCATAGGAAGAGATAGGATCTTATAGAATTGGGTAAGGACGTACACGCCCCCACGAATGGTATTAAGGAATTCAACCCGTCATCCACCCAATTTTAACAAATTTATCAATAAATGAAAGATAGCTAGGGAGTAGTGAAACCTAACTAAACACGTTTTTCTCCATATTAGTTTTTCACACATTTATTTTCTTGTCATTTTATTTTATTTTTATTGCATTTGTAGTTAATTGGGTTAGTTGACTAACAACTAATTTCGCCCACTCATCCAAAAACGAGATTTTACTTGCTTTCCATTAAAAATATAAAAATACAAAAAGAATCATCCCCCACCTCTAGACCTAGTTTAGACTGTTAATACAAATAATGCCAAAAACGTTATTCGCATTATTCAATCCTCTTGTGTTTTGATAATCACAAAATATAAAGACATGTTACGTAAAGTTACAGTTTATAATTTTTAAATCGAGGAAACTCGTTACCTCTACGTAGCTGCTTCAACAACACTTCAGGTATGAACAAACTTTATACCGTCATTAGTTAAGTGATCAAAGACTTTTATTTTCTCCTAAACTTACATTTTTAAATTTGACAAAACATTTTCACAAAAGTATTTTTGTGTTTTAAAAAGAAATGTTTTATTAAGAAAATAAATTCAAATTCAAACATTGCAACAGCTAGTTTTCCCTCCAACCTTCACCAGATAGTTTTTCACCACGTCTGGGAAAAAATTGGAGCGTTTGTCGGGGCGGTCCCGTAAAGGCATAAAGGGGTCGACGGTCCCTCACTGATAAAGGACCGTCGCCTATAACATGTCGGTATATGTTTATAAGTGATTTCCTCTTCCGTCAAGTGCAAGAGAAGAACTCTCGACAACTATGAAGATTCGAGATGTTATAGGTGTCCACACGCAAACGTAACATGTGTTACGTGATAGGATTGATATCATTGTTTTCCGACTTGTGTGTGAGTCGAGGATGGGGTATAAACTTGGATGGTGATGTAGTTCCAAGTATTGTATTTGTGTGAGCTTGGATGGTGATGTAGTTCCAAGAAATCTTGTAACTAGATTAGTTCATGTAATTCTTGTGAGGAGAGTGATGTCCTAATATTTAGGTTAGGATTTGTTGTGTCATTATGTAAAGACTTGGATCGGGGATGATCAAGTGCGATATGTATGTAAAGACTTGATTCGGGTGAAGAATCAAGTGAGTCGTGTGTGTGAAGGCTTGGTTCGGGTGAAGAACTAAGTATGTCTAACAAGTGAAGACTTGGATCGGGTGAAGATTCAAGATGGAAAAGAGTGCTTGTTCGTGTGGCCACGTGGGCCTTTGGAATAGATTGGTTCTAGCTATGATTAGAACTCGACATTTTCTTAGAGTTGTTAAGCCTTGTGTAAGCATGTGTACGGATTGCTCCGCCTGAAGGAGTGTGTTGATATAGTGATTGATAACTCTCGAATGTGGTACTCGAGGAGTGGAGTAGGACGGAGAGTGAGCTTCGCGCCGAACCACTATAAATCGCCGCGTCTCTTTGGTTGTGTTCTTTCCTTACTCTTTACTTTACTTGTTTGTTTACATTCCTAGTTGCTAATTAGATATCACATAACAAGTAGAATTCAATAAGTTTGCAAAAGAAAAATAACCGGACCTAAAAACGGTGAAAAGTTTTGTAAAGTATAAAATGAGCGGTGAAACCATTCGTCCCCACTTCTAGTTTCTACAATTGGTATCGGAGCCAGGATTATCAAGATCTTTAAAGTATACTGTACTTTAAAACTTGAATCGATCTATGGATTCAAGATGATATCTAGAAGGGTGTTACTTGAATGAACCACCATTTTTCGAAAATGAAAACTTTGTCATTTGGAAAAATGAATTTGAAAGTTATGTGAAATCAATAGATCATAATCTTTGGCATGTCATTTCTATTGATGATGTATAATCAATAATAGGAAGTCTTACAAATAAGTTTTTCATAAATAACTTATGTGAAATATTTGAAGCAAAAATGTTGATTTATGAATCTTTGCCGAAAATCTAGTTTGATAAAACAATTTTGTGTCAAATGGCAAATGGCACTTGGTAAAATAGTTTTAACTTTATGTGGAAAACTATAAGGGGGTTGAATAGTTTACCGTTTAAAAACTTTAAACTTGTTTGATTATCTTTTGAAACTTTCCGTTTAATCAAAGATATGAACACAAACACAATATATAACATGAAAGTATAAAGAAAGAAACGATCAAACCACAACACGAGTATTTATCGTGGTTCGGCTACAAGGACTCTTTTTCCTTGCCCTACGTCCACGCCCCGAGTATCCAACTCGAGAGTTTCTTTCACTAGTCAACAAGCTCCTTTCAGCGGCGGAGAAAACCTTACACGTCGCTTATACACGTTTACCGACACTAAGCTAGATGTCGAGTTCTTTTACAAGGGTACAACCACTCCCGTTAGTTCTTTTACAAGGGTACAACAACTCCCGCCACACTTTGTATTTTGAGGACTAAAATACTAACCGATCACTACTACAATCAAATGAAGTGTAAACTACAAAAAGTCTACACGATGCTAAGCTAACAAGTCTTGCAACGTTGTGTTGAATACTTGTAACTTTATATGAACTTGCGAACTTCTTTGCAACAAAAGAAACTTCACATAGAAATGAGATGTTAAAGGGTTAGATGAAAGAATGAATGTATGTGTGTGAAAATCTAATGTAGAGTGATAACGCCAAAATTCAAACATATGGCTTGGTATTTATAGCAATACCTTCTGCAGGTCTGGCAGATACGGCGGAACCCTCAGATGGGTTCCGCCCGTGTACCCCCAGGGTTCCGCCAGGCTTGCAGTTGGTTTTGCAATAAATCATTCAAACCAACCAAAGTCACATCAAATAAAAACTAGTCAAACGCAAACTTGTGCAAGAAGACTTATGGTTAGTCAAACACACAATCTTTCCTTAAATGTATATTGACAAACTTACCATAAATGTGATGTGACAATTCTATTTTAAGAAATATAAAAATGTTGTGTTTTATATGAAATGTAAAATGTAGCAAATGTCTAATTATGCAAGTTTTTAAACTAAAATTAAGTTTTACTTAGAAACTAAAGTTTACATTTTGTCGTTAACAAAACTTAGCAAATATCGTAAAATATAAATAACGTTTTTAGGCGATATTTGTATTAACAATCTCTCCTTTTTTGTTGATGATAAAACATAAACTTTGTTTTTAAGTAACTCACAAAATTTTAGTGTTTAAGACTTAAAAAAATGTTATATTAAACTTGTTTTACTTAAGTGATGAAAATCATTTTAAGTTTAAAGGTTAATATATGTTTCTCCCCCTTTTTGTTGAAACAAAAAGTAGAGTAGCGAAGCGGAACTATGCACGTGCTCCCCCTTGGTCGATATTCCCCCTAAAAGGAGTGCCAAGATGGGAAACATGGATTTTGAACCTACAAAAAATTGTTAGTTGGTGATAATAACATATAATCAAGCTTGTAGTCACCACACAAAATGCAACCACAATGACAACTCATATATGATCAACCAACAATGCAAGTAAGAAAGTAGTAAAAGATGTCATTTCAAGTAAAATGTGACTTTGCAAAAGTCAAAGACAAGAAAAGGAAAATATCCTCCTACTTCTAAAAATAAAAATAAAATTAAAAATAACCAAGAAATAAAAGAAAAATAAAATCCTACTTCTATAAGTAGAAGACATTAAACACATCCTAAATGGGGCAAAAGGCCTCCAAATACGCTTTAGGAGTTGTTTGGATGGGAAAGAGCATCCAAACGCTCTATGATGTGTTGTATAGCAAAACGGGTTTCATTTTGAAATTGGTGAAGCAACATCTTGATGCTTTCACCTTGTTTGAGCATTTGCTCACATTGTGAGCAAACATGGTGATTAGTGGGTGGAAACGGGTCGTTTGATGATGGTGGTGGTAGTGGGTTGGTTTTGGTTTCTTGGTTGGAAGATGGGTTTTGTATGGAGTCAAGCAAGGTGGTTTGAAATTCCATTGCTTGATGGAGGTGATTTTCGACCATGCTTTGAATTTCCTCATACGAAGGAAAGAAAGACTCAAAGGTTTGGGATTGGGAATGTGGTGGAGTTGGGTGATCATGATTTTCAAAGTTTGGTTCTCCATATAGAGGACCATGGATGTCATTGTAGAGAGGGTGAAACAACAATGGTTTTGGTTGATGGTACTCTTGTTGTGGTGATTGGTTGTGGTTAAAAGGTTCATTTTGGTTAGGCAAAGGCCTTGGTTTTTCATTTGTGAAAGGTGGTGGATTTGTTGATCTTGGTGGAAGATCATTGAGGTCTTGAACAAAAGGATGTGGTGATGTTGGAGGAGACCCAAAAAACTCCATTGGTTCAAGTTTAGGTAATGGTGATGGTGATGGAGTTTTGTATGGTTGGGTTGGAGCACTTGGTGGAGTTGGATCAATGGGTGATTTTGTTGGTGGTGGAGTGGTGAGCTCATTAGGTTCATTGGGTGATGGAGTTGGAGATGCAAGGTTTAGAAAATGTTCATTTTTTATGGGTGAGGAAAATTAATGGATTTGAAGTCTCTTTACCAAAAGCCATCACTTCTGGAGTAGCCAGGTGTAAGAACTGTGGCACACCTGATAGCCGTGTGATTTTGAGCAAACCACCAGCTGTCAACGGATTTGATTTATCTTTACCAGGAGCCGTTTGCTCCTGGACTAGCCAACTCTTGATGGAACAGTCGACATCTTGGTGAGTTGATTACCAATTATGGTTTTTCCACAGCCTTTACCACAAGCCATAATCTTGCGGGCTAGCCAACTCATTAGCTTTTGAGGATGATGGGGAGTTGAGGAACCATACAATTTTTGGCAAATTGCAAGCCATCAACGGGTTTGAGTTATCTTTACCAAGAGCCGTTTGCTCCTGGATTAGCCAATCCCTTTTGTCATTTAGACAAGGCGAATTGATAACCACAAAAATTTTGAAATAAAGTGAAAAAAATTTTAAAAATTTTGGCCAAAAACGGGGGTACTAGACGGTATATTTTGATAAAATTAGCTAGAATTTTCCCCTCCCCCACACTTAGAGTTGAATATTGTCCTCAATATTCAAAGTCCCGGCGATTATGCCGAAATTTTGAATGAAAGACGAGAATATTAAAAGCTAACTGTGGGAATGTCATTTGTATTTTTCACTTTATTTATTCGAACACACATTTTTTTTTTCGGAAAGATATATATACAACTCAAGTAGCTGCGGGGGGTGGCCACTCCCCCACACTAGGGTGTTAGAAAATAGAAGGAAATCAGATACACAGGTGAAAACCCGTGTTTGTTGTTACTTGTTTTTGTTTATCGAGTCGCTAGCTTGACTCGATCCCCGAATTCATTGGTCCATGGGGAAAGTTTGGAGGTCCGGGACAATAGGTGGTATGTCCCCTCCAAAATAGTGTTTCAACCGATGCCCATTTACTTTGAAATTTAGACCGTCGTCTTGAGATAACTCGACGGTACCATAAGGATAAACTTTGGCAACGGTGAAAGGTCCGGTCCAGCGGGTTTTAAGCTTACCCGAAAAGATCTTTAATCTAGAGTTAAAAAGAAGGACTCGGTCACCAATGTTGAAAACGCGGTTCTTAATTTTGGAGTCATGGATCTTTTTGGTTTTCTCTTTATAGATTAAAGAGTTTTCGTAAGCCTGATCACGAAGTTCATTGAGTTCATTGAGTTGAACTTTCCTGTGATCACCCGCGGACTTAAGATCAAAATTAGCATTCTTCAAAGCCCAATAAGCTTTGTGCTCGAGTTCAATCGGTAGATGACAAGCTTTTCCATATACGAGCTTATAAGGAGTACACCCGATGGGTGTTTTATAAGCCGTGCGAAAAGCCCATAGAGCGTCGTCTAGCTTATCCGACCAAGAGGCACGGTTTTCGCCTATGGTTCTTTCAAGAATTCTTTTCAAACCTCGGTTTGAAACCTCCACTTGCCCACTCGTTTGTGGGTGATAGGCGGTAGCAAGTCGGTGAGTGACACCATACTTGAGCATGACTTTTGCAAATTGTTCGTTGCAAAAGTGAGTACCGCGATCGCTTATGATAGCGCGGGGAGTTCCAAACCTTGAGAATAATAATTTCAAAAATTTTACAACTACTCGGGCATCGTTGGTTGGGAGAGCTTTTGCTTCGACCCATTTTGACAAGTAGTCAACGGCCACGAGTATGTACTTGTTCCCTCGTGAAGACGGGAACGGCCCCATAAAGTCTATGCCCCAAACATCAAAGATTTCACACACTTGGATGACATTTTGAGGCATTTCATCCCGTTGTGAGATCTGTCCTTGACGTTGACACGAGTCACAAGATTTGACTAGGTCATGGGCGTCTTTATAAATGGAGGGCCAATAAAAACCGGACTCAAATACTTTTCGAGCGGTGTAGTTCGGGCCATGATGTCCCCCGGTGGGTCCATTATGACAAGCCTTAAGGATTTCCATGGCTTCTTGGCCATGAACACACCTTCGAATAACCTGATCCGCACAAATTTTAAACAGATAGGGATCGTCCCAAAAGTAGTGATTAACATCTTTGAAAAACTTGCTCTTTTGGTGGGACGACATCCCTTTGACAACGAAGTTCCCCGCATGGTAGTTTGCAAAGTCGGCAAACCATGGGGTACTAGAATCACCACGAGAGGAAATCACATTGAGTGTCTCGAGAGGAAACGTTTCATTTATTTCCTTTTTCTCGAGAACTCCTTGATGAGGATTCTCCAATCGGGAAAGATGGTCAGCAGCGAGGTTCTCGGCTCCTTTTTTATCACGAATTATGATATCAAATTCTTGTAGGAGGAGAACCCAACGGAGCAATCTCGGCTTTGCGTCTTGCTTGGCAAAGAGATATTTTAGAGCCGAGTGGTCCATGTACACTATGCACTTAGTCAAGATTAAGTACGGCCGATATTTCTCAAACGCATACACCACGGCTAGTAATTCTTTTTCCGTTGTGGTGTAATGAGCTTGAGCTTCGGTCAAGGTCTTGCTTGCATAATGAATCGGCTGAAAATGTTTGGTTTTTCGTTGCCCCAAGACCGCACCCATTGCAAAGTCACTTGCATCACACATGAGTTCGAAAGGTAGGTCCCAATCGGGGGCAACTAGAATGGGTGCCTCGGTAAGCTTTTTCTTGAGAGTTTGAAAAGCTTTGATGCACTCATCGGAGAAGAAAAAAGGAGTTTCTTTTTCAAGAAGTCGGGTCATAGGCCTAGCTATCTTCGAGAAATCTTGAATGAATCTACGATAGAAGCCGGCATGACCCAGGAAACTCCGAACACCTTTAACAGTAGTGGGAGGAGGGAGTTTAGCAATGATGTCGATTTTAGCTTTATCAACCTCAATCCCACTCTTGGAAATCTTATGGCCAAGGACAATTCCTTCCTTGACCATGAAATGACCTTTCTCCCAATTTAGACTAAGATTGGTGTCTTCACACCTTTGAAGCATTTTGTCTAAATTGGAGAGACATGATTCGAATGAATTCCCAACGCCCGAAAAATCATCCATGAAGACCTCCATTGTTTTCTCGATCATGTCGTGAAAAATGGCCATCATGCATCTTTGAAACGTGCCCGGAGCATTGCATAAGCCAAAAGGCATGCGTCGATAAGCAAATGTTCCGTATGGGCACGTAAAAGTCATTTTTTCTTGATCTTGAGGATCGATGGGAATTTGGAAATAACCCGAAAAACCGTCAAGAAAACAATAGTATTCGTTTCCCGCCAATCTTTCGAGCATTTGATCCATGAAAGGTAATGGAAAGTGGTCTTTACGGGTGGCGTCGTTTAATTTTCGATAATCAATGCAAACGCGCCAACCCGTCACCAATCGAGTTGGAATCAACTCGTTATCATCATTTTTTACAACCGTTATGCCACCCTTCTTGGGCACACAATGAACGGGACTCACCCAAGGACTATCCAAAATAGGGTAAATCAAACCGGAATCAAGAAGTTTAATGACCTCTTGCTTGATGACCTCATGAATCTTAGGATTTACCCGTCTTTGTTGTTGAACCGCCGGTTTATAGTCATCCTCCATCAAAATTTTGTGCATACAAAATTCCGGGTTAATACCCTTGATGTCGGAAAGCCTCCAAGCAATGGCTCGCTTGTGTGACTTTAAAACCTTGAGAAGAGCGGTTTTGTTTTCCTCATTCAAGTCTTTAGCGATTATGACGGGAAACTTATCGTCACCCTCCAAAAACGCGTACTCGAGATGAGGCGGAAGTTCCTTGAGTTCGACATCGGGAAAGTCATCAGTTTTTTCAACATCTTTGACTTCCACATTATGAAGTTCTTTTGGAGGAATAGATGAAGGATCATCATTGAGCAACTTCTCGAGGAGAAGTAAATCTTCCTCGGGATTGATTGAATCATAATCAACATGAGAATCACACGACAAACAAGCTTCGATTTCTTCCAAAATGAAGTCACCTCCCAAAAATGGAGTAAGAGAGGGGGGAGAGACATCAATGGAAGAATTGATTGATCCTTGCACACTTAACACTTCTTCAATATGGTCATCGCATGCAAAATCGATGACATCAAGTCAGTTGATTTCTTCTCTTTCAAGGTCGAGAAGATCCTTAGAAGTGTTTTCGATGTTTATGATCAATTTCTCATCGCCAACTCTAAGAGTCATTTCTCCTTCGAAGACGTCGATTAATGCACGAGCCATTTTTAAGAATGGTCTTCCCAAAATAAGGGGGACACGAGGATCGGCATCAAAATCAACGACTACGAAGTCGGCAGGAAAATAGAACTTGCCAACCTTCACAAAGACATCTTCAGCAATACCCTTCGGAGTTGTAACCGAACGGGTTGCTAATTCGAGAGTCATTCGTGTTGGTGTAAGCCCGGGAAGTGAAAGTTTTTGCCAAATAGAGAAAGGCATGAGGTTTATGCTAGCGCCAAGATCGGCCAAGGCAAAGCATTCCACAAGCTTTTGGAAATCACATGGAATGAGAAATTTTCTGGGGTCTCCTAATTTTTCGGGAAGTTTCTTTAGGAGAACCGCCGAACAATTTTCGTTCAAACGTGTTTTGGTGAGTTCAAATAGTTTCTCTTTGTTACTTAGAAGACTCTTGAAAGTGGAAGCAAACTTATATAGAGAAGAGCATCCGCGAAACTAATGTCGAAGTGTAGTTTTTGAAAAATTTCAAGAAACTTTTTCATTTGATCATTAGTTTGCTCGCGGAGTCTTTGATCATTTAACCGCGAAGGATATGGTATTGAAGCTTTTTGTTGAACGGGATTTTCTGATGGTTCAAAAACAATTCCCGGTTTTGATTTGGTTTTTGGGACAACATGAGGTTGGAAGTCTGCGGTACTTCGTGTACTTGTATTTTGCACCTTATCATTTGTAGCCTCGTGTTCACGTTCCACTACCTCGGGAGGAGAAGAAGATGAGGTAGTAGGAATCGTGGGTCCATTATAAGAAACCCCACTACGGGTTGTGATCGCCTTTACATCGCCCTTCGGGTTGGCGATCGTGTTGCTTGGTAGCGTTCCCGATCCCGAAGGTCGATCATTTAAAGACTTCTTAAGTTCATAAATCTGACCGATCAACAACCTGTTAGTTTCTTCTTGAGCTTTCATAAATTGCTTCAACAACTCATCGGTTGATGATTGAGGTTGAGCAACATTTTGATTTTGAGGAAAGTTTTGAGCTCGGTTGTTTTGATTGAAACCTTGATTTTGAAAATTTCCATGGTTTTGATTACCATGAAAATTGTTTCCTTGATTGAAATTACCATAACCTTGGTTTCTATTCAAGTTTCCTTGATTTTGAGAACCTTGGTTGTAATTTCCCCCTTGATTTTGATATTGATTCATAGGGGCTTGAAATTGGTTTTGAACATTCGGGTTTCTTTGTTGATTTTGATTGAATCTATTTGGATTGTTGGGTTGAGAAAAACCGGGTGGACCACTTTGATTGTTAGTACGGTAATTTTGTTCCATTTGAGGACGGTATTGGTTACCTCCTTGATTGGAATTACCGACTATTGCATTGACTTCAAATGGATTGCCATCGGTGGCAGTACAATTGTAGTAAGCGTGTGGACCACCACAAGTAACACAAGTGTCAACCTTTTTGACTTCAGCAGGTTGAGAAGAAACTTTCTTTGTTTTGGTGAGAACCAAAGCATGAATTGCTTCCGTGAGCTTGTCAAGTCTAGCATCGGTGCTAGATTGAGCCACGGGTGATGAGGAAGAAGGACCAACATTAATTTGCGAAACAACCGATTTGCTTCGTGGAATGCGGACCTTGGATTTGTTTTCAATAATCATCAAAGCATCTTTGATGGTTCGATTCAAGAAGTTGCCTCCCGCGGAGGCATTAAGAGAGTCTTGATCGACTTGGCTCACACCATTATAGAAAGTGTCGAGTTGCATCAACTCGGAAAAACCGTGATGAGGACATTTACGAAGCATGTCCTTGTAACGATCCCATGCCTCACCGAATGATTCATCAAACTTTTGAGTGAATTTCATGATCTCATTCTTGAGGGCGGTGGTTTTGGATGGAGGAAAGAATTCGTTCACAAACTTCTTGACCAAATCTTCCCACGTTTCAATCGATCGAGGGGGTTGTTTGTCTAGCCAATTTTTGGCAGCCCCATCGAGGGAAAACGGGAAGAGGAGAAGTTTGATAGCCTCCTCAGGGACATTTTTGCATTTGATGGTCGACGTGATTTTGTTGAACCATCGAATGTGATCTTGAGGATCGTCCCTCTCGAAACCATAGAATTGACGCGAGGTGACTAAGTTAATCAACCCCGTCTTAAGCTCGAAATTGTCAGCCACGATGGCTGGAATGATGATAGCATCTCCGTAACCCTCGATGGGTGCTTGGAGAAGCTCATTCATAGTGGGCTCGGCCGCCATGATGGGAATAGTACGAAGCTCGGGTTCTACTATTCGATTGGTACGTCGTCGATTACGCCTTCTCGGAATGTTATTAAGCGATTGCAAAGGACTCGTTGACGTAGACGAACGTGTGCGCATGCACCACAAAAATTTCAATTAAAACAATACCACTTTAAAGACAAGGGAACTTAAACCAATAATCAAGAACGCAAGGTCAACTTCTAAGGAAAAACGCACAAAGGAGCGGGAGAGAAGAATGGATCTCTCACTGGGCGAAGTTCGTTGGATCGCCACATACCGTTTCGACTCCTCTTAAAGTGTGATTCTCGTTTAAAAGTTTTCCAATACGCAAGTGATACAAAGGCAAGTTTTGATCTTTTGTTTGGTAACTTATTATGGTCACACCCCCAGTTGGTAAGTGTTCTGCCTTGGTTTGCGGTGGTAAGATTTTAACTTTGTATTTATTAAACAATGAAACGGGAAAATCTTTTTGTGTTTTTCTTTATCTCATATAGATATAATACATATACTAGAAACAAAAGAAAAATATTTTTGGTTTTTTATACATTTTATAAAAGCGTAACTTCTTGCGAAGGTTCTACAAGACTAATCGTCTAAACCTTATCGAGACTTTCGACACACAGCCTCCTCTGCAGCGGCGCCATTTGATTCGTTGTGTTTTGGTGTGTAAACAACAATTTATCAAAATATCAACAAACGTGAAGTTTAATTCGTCGTGAGACAAATAAACGTGAAGTAATACGAGTAAACCGTTTAGGAAAACGATTACCTCGCAAAACTTGTGAAAGTGATATTCAAATTGTGAGACCGGGAAGTGATTTCCCGGGTCGTACCCCAACGAGCTGTGAATGGAAAGCTTCGAATGAGATTGGAATTAAAATCTTGTATGATTGGAAAAGTTATTTGGTTTTGCGATACGTTAAATTAACTAATTTGAAAATTAACGAACGAAATTGAAAATAAATTAATCTAGGCAAATAACTAACTAAGAAATATCTAAAACACTACGGGAAATCATAATTAGGTATCGGAAATCCTAAAACGTTAAACAACTTAAAAACGTGACGTTTAATAAAAAGTTACGCGAGTACGCGAAATAAAACCTGAATTTTGAGCTCCAAACATCCTACGAGTTTACGAATAATTTTCTTACGTGCTAAATGACAAAAGAAAATTTTGAAAAAAAGAAAATTAATTTTTCAAATAAAATTCTATTTAATATGATTTAAAAACTAATTAACCTAAATTAAATTCTAATAAATAATTCAACAATAAGAAAATTTTGAAACTTTTCTGGAAATTAAATCAAATAAAAACTAATCTAAGAAAAATAATAAGTTCAGAAAAAACATTATAGATAAGCCAGAATAAGCTGCACAAAGCTGAAATTTAAAAAAAAGCTAATTGACAATGCTTAGATAAATAAATCACTAAAGGAAAGCATAACAAATGAGATGGTTAGCACAGATGGGTGAGGACGAGTTGTGTGGGCTGTGCGGGCTGGGTTCGAATCCCACCCACATCAGTTTTTGGTATGTATTATTATATTTTTTTTCTTTCTATTCGAGTACAGTAAACAAAAAGATTTCAGTTTCTTTCTTTTTTTTCTTTTCTAAACAGCCAATTGGCTCAACTTCAGGACTTCCCTTTACTTTTAAAACAAATTTTTATCAAGCAAACATATTTTAAAATCAAAGTTTTACTCAAGATTGTAAAACCTTGTGTTTCCTTCTTTTTTTACTGCCAAACCGATCATGGATCTAAAAAAACTTTAACAAGCTTAAGGCTTGAATAACCATAACCATAAGTGACACAATCACAATAACACCGACAGACTTCAATCCTCAAATAGCTAACAACACAGATTCAAACAAGCATTAACGACTAAAATTATCAACAAATTCTCAACATAAATCTGCTGCTGCAACAGCAGGTATGGGCAAAAACGGGTCGGAAAAAAAAGTCCAAATAAGCTAGAGGATAAAATGGCGTGGGTTCAAGCAAATTATACGAGCACCAAAACAACCTAAGGAGGTTCACAGAACACCAAAAATCAAAGCTAGTATTTAATTACTAAGCTAGTTATGACCCAAGGAAAATGGGTCAAAACTGATGTAGCTGGGTTAAAGGCAGAAAAAGAGACTCAACTTGGCAACTTTGGACTTGAATCTACTCAAGTAAACGACCTCCGATCCGTAAAATTCTTTTTGCTAATAAAAGACAAGCTACCAAGGTTTGAAAAACAACAATTTTTTGTTAATTTCTAAACACGTTTACACCTTAAAACTTCCATAGAAATCTGCCCATTTTCATAGAAATGAAATTTTGGCTTTTGAAACTTTTGCGCAAGTTAACTAATTCGAGACTACACTGATCCTAGGTTGTTGAATGTACTTAACTATCCTCTAACAAGTGTTCAATATGCTAAATCTAATGGTTACACTACCCTAATTCACTAACAGTTTAACATTGAGGAGGGTTGTACAACGATTTCTGACTTTTTAACTATAGTCAAGAACTCAGCAAATAAAGTAGAACCAAACACCCTTAACCCAACTGTTTTCACAATTTTTACGCAAACTACTTAACTAATGAGCAATTGTATCAAGTTAATTCTACAATAACTACACCAAAGCAAATAAGTAAAATCTAACAACTAAGAGCTACACATTCAGATTCATTAAAGTTATAAAAAAAAAAATATGTAAAGCCTACTTGAACTTCGAGTATGCAGTCACGAACCAAGGACCACCTATATGCTCACCCGAGCTCTAAACCAAACTTTTCCACTCCATAGCTGCTACTGCTATTCACTTCCCCTTTTTTTTTTCTTTTTATGACTCACGACTCAAAATTAACCATGAATACCCAAGCAAACTTTGATAAAAAAAAAATAAAACTTAGACAAGAGTTGAGAGAAAATTAAATTCCAACTTTCATTAATACTTGAAAAACATTCGAATTACAACTAAACTTTTTGAAACAAAACTACAATTGAAACTGATAAAAAGATAGAAAACTGAGAATGCCCTAAGGCTTACAATCAACCATATATTTATACTAGAACCTTGGAGGAGGTAGGTACGATTTCTTCAACTCTTTGTCTTCTACTTCGTGTGCTTCTCCACTGAGGGGGGGGGCTGAGCTGGACATTTTGAGATGAATCTCAACCCTTGATCAATGCTTCTTTTATTCTAGCCCTTGATTGTGTCTTTGGCGCCCAAAAGATGTTGAGGATCCCCAGCTTGTCACCTCTTGATTGGTAGATGGTGTTAGGTACAGATTAGAGTGGGTTTAGTGGGATTGGGGATTGGGTTTGAGGTTGATGGGAGGGGATGGTGATGGTTATGTTGGCTGGATGTGATCACGGGGGGGGGGGGGGGGGGGTTGGTTGTGTTTTTTTTAATCAGAGGGTTTTGAGTGGGGAAGATGGGGGAAGTACGTTTAATATGTTTTAGGGTTAGGGTTGGAGTGATGGTATTAAACGTGAAAGGGAGAAAGGGGGTGGGCTTGGGTAGAGTTGGGCCAGGGAGTAATGGTGGGCTGATGAGGGTGTTGGGATATGTTTTAGGTTTGGTGGAGTAGTATGACTTGGTCCGTTTGGTGTGTTTATATATTACAAGGACCACTTTTGCAATTAGTTGAAAATCCAGGGACCTGAGTTGCCACTTTCCCAAATATATCATAAGGACCAATTTTACCATTATTCACTATTCCAAGGACCATAGATGCAATTTTCCAAAATTTGAAATACCAGGGACCAAACTTGCCAATTTGCCAAAGTACGGGGACCAAATGTGTAATTTTCCAAAAGCTTTCACCCAAAGATCATTTGTGATTCGTTTTGACTTTTAAAGATCAAGGGTTGACTTTTCTTTAAAAATGATTGACCAGAGACTAGTTTTGTCAAATTTTGAAAGTCGGGGGACTGAAACTGCCAAATATGTAACTTTTGTTCTTTTTTTCGTTTGTTTTCACTCGTTTTGCATAAGAAACATATAAAATACGATCTTTGGGATTTTCTTCGCATTTTGGTGCGTTTTTGAGTATTTTTGATCGTTTTGCAGCTTAGATTTGACTCAAAATGATGAGTATTTACACACTCATCATTTGGGATTGGGAATGTGGTGGAGTTGGGTGATCATGATTTTCAAAGTTTGGTTCTCCATATAGAGGACCATGGATGTCATTGTAGAGAGGGTGAAACAACAATGGTTTTGGTTGATGGTACTCTTGTTGTGGTGGTTGGTTGTGGTTAAAAGGTTCATTTTGGTTAGGCAAAGGCCTTGGTTTTTCATTTGTGAAAGGTGGTGGATTTGTTGATCTTGGTGGAAGATCATTGAGGTCTTGAACAAAAGGATGTGGTGATGTTGGAGGAGACCCAAAAAACTCCATTGGTTCAAGTTTAAGTAATGGTGATGGTGATGGAGTTTTGTATGGTTGGGTTGGAGCACTTGGTGGAGTTGGATCAATGGGTGATTTTGTTGGTGGTGGAGTGGTGAGCTCATTAGGTTCATTGGGTGATGGAGTTTGAGATGCAAGGTTTAGAAAATGTTCATTTTTTATGGGTGAGGAGAATTCATTCGAGGATGAAGAGGTTAAGTTGATTGTGTGGTTTGACCAAAGTGGTTTGACACTTATGCGTGCGGTTCTCCGAACGGATCATGATGGTTGAGAGGTTATTGTTGACTTTGTCATTGTCAAAATGGTTTAGTAGAGGTTTAGAATCAGAGATTGTGATGGGATGGAGTGTTTGGATTTGATGTTTAGCCATACAAAAATGGGGGTTCCTAATGATTTGGAAGACTAATGAGGGTTGTCAAATCATGGAAGTCAATCCAATGAAAATGGTGAAGGAAGAAGACAAAGATTTACACTAAATGCTTAGTGGTTTTGGCAAATTGGTTGAAGGTATATGTTCCACGGATTGCAAGGAACCTTTGGAAGGGTTCCTTCCTTTATAGGTGAAGGTTCCTTGAGGTTGTTATGGCTAAGTTTGAAATTTGGCGGGAAATAAGTTTCTATGAGTTCTAGAGGATGAGAAAGACCTTAATGTGCTTAGCAAATAGTAGGGAATGGGTTTCTATCTAAAAAAGATGGTTTGTTGTTGAGTGGAAGTTGAAATGTCGAAAAATAAGAAAAAATGTGCAGGTACACTGGCGGAACCCTCAGAATACACAGGCGGAACCCCTGTGAGGGTTCCATCTGATCTGTTGAGCCATTTCTTGGTTGCCCAGAAAATACACTGGCAGAACCCATTCTAGGGTGCCGCCAGATCCGCCAGGCCTGAAAAAGTAGGCAGTCCGCGTATTTGACCCGCGAGACGATTTTCAAATTTTTCGAAAACTCCTAAAACTAAAAATATAATTCATATCTGGTTAGGAAATGCAAAAATTGGACATGTAAACACGCATACCATTGGACTTTGACCGGGGGCTAGCGAATTCCACTATACTTAGTGAAATTTTTATAAACATGAAAATTTGACAACATGCCAAATGTTGTCGACCTGCATCATAGTTAGTTAATACATGTTCCAAATAGTATCACATATTGTACCAACACTCAAATTCATGACAAACATTGTTTAAACGACCAAATTGTTCAAATAACACCTAGTGCCAAACACTCCTACACACCCGCTCTCATTGACGGTCGATCTTCTTCTTGAGCTTTCCAAGGAATCTCCCAAGATTCTTGAACATCCCCTTTGTTTGCTTGAACTCCGCCGACTCGTTTGGAATATCCGGAAGTTGGGAAAGGTATTCTAGAGGCGGGAGCCTAGAGTTGGGCAAAGTCTCATCTTCACTCATTGAGGAAGATGAAGAGGAGGTAGGAGGATGAGGACATTTTCCTTGGGCTTTGTAGACTCTCCTATCACTTAGTAGGACAAAAGTGTGTGTAATGAGAGAGTAGTCTAGGCGAAGACCTCTAGGAGTTGGTGGAATTGGAGAGATGAACCTAAAGAGACGGGTCAAGAGCATTCCATACGTCATAGCCGTTGTGCCTTGCACGGGAATGTCGGCCATTCTCTTGGCCATGTAGTAAGCAAGGTTGAAGGGTTGCCTAACGGACAAGGAGTAGAGCATGTAGCAAAGGCAAAGATTGATATGATCCCGGTTTCCTATGGTGCTAATGACATTGGCTCTAAGGAGTTCTTCCCATTTCTTGAATTGGGGCTTGAGTTCATTGAGTTCCATTCCATATGGGTCCTTGTTGACCTCATTTCCGGTTCTAGTTCTCCTAGTGTTGGTGGTCCTAATGAAGAGGTGGTCACGGAGTTCATCCTTGGACACAAGAGGGGTATCATAGGGATGGATTCGGTCAATGAGTGTGTCAAGAGTTGAGAGGGAATGCTTGTCGGAGTAGATGCAAGTACCACAGTTTGGGACACCTAGGATTTGAGCAAATTCCTCGAGAGTGAAGGAGTACTCATGGCTACTAGCCCTAAAGTTAATAGACATGCAACCATACTCATCCGTAGAGAGAGTGACGGATGCATAGAACTCTAAGATGAACCTAGGACAAATAGGCTCGTCGATTTCTAAGAGACACTCAAAGTTGATTGTGGCAAGTTCCTTGTAGAGGTTTGTGCCTTCTAGGAAGGATGGGTCAATGGTTCTACCCTCATGGACGTAACGTTTTTCTAAGGCTTTGAAGATGTTGATTTGAGCTTCGGTAAGACCTTTGGTTTTGTGGTGTTTGGGTAGGTACTTAATGGTGTCCTTGTGGTCGTAGTGGGTTAGAGGAGGCATGATGATTCCTAGAAAAACAATATTTCACATTTTAGTCTAAGTAAACGACTATTGTAATGTGGATGTTCTAGTGTGTGCCTATATGAAAACAATGTGGAGATGCGGTTATCTTGACTCATTTTGATGATCAAAAACGTTTTATAATGCAAGTTTTGTTATAAAATAAAAAATAACCCAAGCGCTCCTAGTTCAATGTAGCTTCGTTTGAATGTACCCGAAAATACATATTGGTTATGTATTCCCTTTAGCATTCAAGAGACATTATGCAAGTGGTGTTTTAAACATAACGTTTTGATTTTGTATTCACAATGTGAGACAAAAAAATATTTGTCCTATTTGTGAGAAATTTTTGCAAAAATTTGAAATGGGTTGTTTTAGTAAATATGTTTACAATTAGTAAGAATGCAATTCCTAACTATGGGGAACATGATTTGTTTTGTTAAACACTTAATTTCATGCTTGGGTTTAACAAGTTAATGCATAACCCCAAGTTTTTGTTTTTTGTGCAAAAATAGAATTCCTAGACTCAGATCAGGAGTGTAATCATGTTTAGAATACTTACAATGATGGTTGATGAGCAATGTGAATGAAAGGAGTACCAAATTTTCGTAGGTGTGGATGAACGGTAAAGTGAATAGTAGCAGTTTGGAAGTGGTGGTATGAGATAATGGGTGTTTGGTTTAATATAAACTAAGAAAAAGGTTCTGCAGGTCGGCGGATACGGCGGAACCTAAAATTGGGTTCCGTCCGTTGTGGCTGAGGGTTCCGCCGACCCTGCTGAAAAAAAAGAGTTATTAATTTGTTTTGATTTTTGTGATTTTTGTCTAATGTCTAGAACTACAATGTAGGTTCCATGAGTCCTAAGCCTAGCCTAAGAAGGTTAAAAGGTTCTCGTTTAAGAGGTTTTGTGAGAATGTCGGCTATGTTGTCTTCGGAAGAAACTTTCTCAATTGAGATATTTCCTTTTTGAACGTTATCACGAAGGAAATGATGACGGATTTCAATATGTTTGGTACGAGCATGTTGAATTGGATTTTTGCTAAGATCAATGGCTCCTTTGTTGTCACAAAGAATGGTGATGTCGTTAAGTTGAATTCCGTAGTCGACAAGAGCTTGCTTCATCCAAAGAGCTTGTTGACATGCCTTTCCGGCCGAAACATACTCGGCTTCCGTTGTTGAGAAAGCAAGAGCCGATTGCTTCTTAGAGAACCATGAGGTGAGACAATGTCCAACAAAAGTACAAATACCACTTGTGCTTTTTCTATCAACATAGTCACCGGCATGATCCGATTCAGCATACACTATGGTGTCTATTCCCGTTCCTTTGGGATACCATAAACCTAAATGTGTAGTGCCCTTAATATATCTAAAAATCCTTTTAACGGCTTCGAGATGAGTTGTCTTAGGATCTTCTTGAAAACGAGAACATAGACAAACACTAAACATAATGTCAGGTCTACTAGCCGTTAGGTAAAGTAGACTTCCAATCATACCTCTATATTTAGTGCTATCTACGGATTCACTTTCCTCATCCTTGGTGAGTTTTGTTTCTGTGGACATGGGCATTTTGATTGGTTTCGAATCTTCTAATCCAAATTTCTTAAGCATGTCCTTAATATATTTAGATTGGTTAAAGAAGATACCATCTTATAGTTTTTTTAATTTGGAGTCCTAGGAAAAAGTTGAGTTCTCCCATCATACTCATTTCAAAATCATCATGCATGATCTTTGAGAAATCCACGCATAATTCTTGACAAGTTGATCCGAATATAATGTCATCAACATAGATTTGGACTATGATAATATGTGAATCTTTCTTCTTAGTGAAGAGAGTATTATCAACTAAGCCCATGGTATACTTATGGTCAACTAGGAAGGTTTTAAGTTGATCATACCATGCTTTTGGAGCTTGCTTAAGTCCGTAAAGAGCCTTTTTAAGTTTGTAAACATGATTGGGTTTTTGAAAATCGATGAAGCCCGGTGGTTGAGCAACATACACTTCTTCATTAATGAACCCGTTTAGAAATGCACTTTTGACGTCCATTTGAAAGAGTTTAAAATTGTGTGCACATGCATATGCAAGTAAGATTCTAATTGACTCAAGCCTAGCAACCGGAGCAAAAGTTTCATTGTACTCAATGCCTTCTTGTTGATTATATCCTTGTGCTACTAGTCTAGCTTTGTTTCTAGACACAATTCCATTTTCATCCATTTTATTACGAAAGACCCATTTTGTTCCAATTATTGTTTGACTCTTTGGTTGAGGAACTAATGTCCATACATCATTCCTAACAAATTGGTTTAACTCTTCTTGCATTGCTATTACCCAAGACTCATCTTTAATGGCTTCATTAATGTTTTTCGGTTCAATGGTTGACACGAAACAAAAGAAGTTACTTTCATTTTGAACTTTTGATCTTAGTGTTCTTTCGTTAGTGTTTCCTATGACACCATCTAATGGATGACTTTTAGATTCTTTGACATTGACAAATTCTTTGTTTAATAGTTCATTTTCCTTGTCATTACCTAAGATATCTTGAGTTTCTATTGTTTGCTTTCAACTAAGTCATCATCTACCAAAGGTGATGTCTTAGAGGGAGGTGGACTTTTGTCGAATGTTACGTTCAACGATTCCTCGACTCTTAAGGTTTCTTTGTTCAAAACAATGTAGGCTTTACTATTTTGTGAATATCCAAGAAATACACCTTCATAAGACTTTGGGTCAAATTTGGTGAGATAATCCTTGGTGTTAAGAATAAAGCATTTACTTCCAAACACTCTAAAGTATCCTAATGTAGGCTTTTTACCTTTATATAGTTCATAGGGAGTTTTATTCAAAAATGGTCTAATTAAGACTCGATTTAAAATGTAAGTTGATGTGTCAACGGCGTTACACCAAAACTTTTGTTGAATGTTTTGTTCATTTAGCATTGTTCTACTCATCTCTTGCAAAGTCCGGTTTTTACGTTCTACTACACCATTAGATTGAGGAGTGCGTGGAGCCAAAAAGTTATGAGTAATTCCATTTTTATCACAAAAGTTTCCAAATTGAAATTCATTATCAAATTCACGACCGTGATCCGTTCTAATAGACACAATACTAGACCCTACTTGATTTTGAATTTTCTTACTTAGAATCTCAAATTTATCAAAAGCTTCATTTTTACTTTTCAAAAATTTTGTCCAAGTATATCTTGAGTAATCATCTACTATGACCAAAGTATAGAAGTTACCTCCATAACTTTGTATAGCGGATGGACCAAATAAATCCATATGCAAAGTTCTAGACACCTAGATGTAGAAACTAAGTTTTTAGCCTTATGGCTACTATGGACTTTTTTACCGACTTTGCAAGCGTCACAAAAGTGTTGGTCATATTTCAACTTAGGTAGGTTTCGAACTAAGTCTTTGGAGGAGAGGTTTTGAATTAGTCTCATGTTAGTGTGTCCTAAACGTCTATGCCATAAAGTTGAAGATTCATCTAATGAGGTAAGACAAAGTTTGTCTCTAAATGTTTGATCCATCTTCATGACGTATACGTTGTTCTTAAGAACACCTTTGGCTATGGTTATACCGTCTTTAAGTATTTTACTTCCATTTTCACTAAAAAGGACATTATACTTATTACGGCAAAGTTGACTAATACTAAGGAGATTAAAACCTAAGTTATCAACATGAGCTACATCATCTATAAAAAAGGAGTCATGAGAGATTGTACCTTTTCCGATGATTTTGCTCTTAGCTTTACTACCAAAAGTAACATTACCTCCATCACATTTGTGATAAGTTAAGAAGAGGCTTTTGTTACCCGTCATGTGCCTTGAACAACCGCTATCTTTAATCTATTCATCCGGTTCCAAACATACTTTGAGGCACACCTATTTTACGAAAAACACTCAAACATTTGGTCCCCAATTTCTCATGGGTCCATTTTGGTTAAGCATACCATTAACTTGATCCAAGTATGACAATAGAACATAAGGGTTCCATGACATGTAATTTGGAGTTTGGTAATGTCCAGGAGTGTTTTGGTTCCAAACATGTTGGTAGTTTGGTCGTGTGTTGTAGTTACTCTTTGGAAAGGGGCGTTTGGGAATTGGAGTCTTAGGTCTTGGTTGAGTAGTTCTAGTTCTAAATTCTTTTTTACTAAGTCCTACTCCAGTTTTAAAGGCAGGTTTTGTTCCATTTTTATATGTGACTTTAACAAATTTTGAACGATCCGATGTGGAGGATGTTAGTGCTGCAGCAGACCTGGCGGAACCTTTGGGTTCAACGGGCGGAACCCTAATTTGGGTTCCGTCTGTTCCGCGGGCTGCTGTAGCAGTTTGTTAGTTTCTTGTGCTTTCTTTTCTTGTTTCGTTTGACTCTTTGAAGTTTCTAATTTCATGAAACCTAGTCCTGTTTTATCAAATGGTGACTTTTGAAGTTTCATAATTTCATCCGCACAAGAAATGCTCTTATCGAACTTCTTAAACTTTGTGGTTTGTTTTATTAGATCATCTTGAGTAATTTTAAGTCTCTCAACTTCGAGTTTAAGCTCTTCACATGATTTGCACGATGTGTCAATACCTTTACTCTTTTCTAATCTCTTAGCTTTTTCTTTTAACTCATAAACTTCATTTTCTAAAAACTCCTTTTTAGTTTCAAAAACTTATTTTTGTTTATGATTTTTAAGCTCAATTCACAAAGTTTGTTATATTTTTTTTGTAAGGTATCATCATCAATAGAAGAATAAGATGAGTCGGAGAGTACCTCATTTGAGTCGTGAGCCATGAGAGCAATATCATCATTCTTTGGCTCATCGTCATCTCCTTCATAGTCACTCCAAGCACCACCCACAAAGGCTTGTTGAGACTTGCTTTTGGGTGGTTTTGGACATTCTCCTACGAGATGACTTGTGTCTCCACACCTATAGCATTTCCTTTCAACCTTTCCTTTTCTATCATCACGATCTTTTCGGAAGGTTTTCTTGTCATCTTTAAGTTGCCTTACAAACTTCCCTCGTCTACGAAACAACTTCTTGAAGTCTCTAACGGCCATAGCGTATTCTTCATCATCACTATCCGTAGTAGATTCTTCATCATCACTTGATTGGACTCTAGCTTTCAAGGCAATGGACTTAACCTTTTCTTTCTTGCCTTTAACTATTTCCGAATCTTTTTCCATTACCATTTCATGAACTTTGAGGTTTCCAATTAGCTCGTCAAGTGACATGCTTGAAAGATCCTTGGATTCTTCAATTGCCGTCACTTTTGCTCTCCACTTCGGATGGAGTGCTCTAAGGAATTTCCTGACAAAATTCTTGCTACAAAAATATTCATCAAGTGCTTTAAGTGAAGTAATAATAGTGTTAAAGCTAGCAAATGCACTATCAATTATCTCATCTTCGGGAATAACAAATTGTTCATATTGTTGAACAAGAAGATCAATTTTGTTATCCTTAAATTGTGAGTTTCCTGATGAGTGACTATTAAAGAATGCCAAATATCTTTGGCGGTTTTACACATAAGACTCTTTCATATTCTTTCTTAGGCAAAGCATTGTAAAGCATCATTTTAGCTTCATTATTTTTAACAATCAATTTCTTTTGATCATCATCTTTACTATTAGTAGCTATATTATCACCATCAATGATTACATACCATAAATCTATATCTTTAAATTTCACGTAAGTTTCAAAACGGTTTTTCCAATATATAAAACCATTTGCTTAAAAAAGTGGTGGTCTTTGCATAGATTGCCCTTCTTTGTAATTTTCAAAATCCATGGATCGTTTCATGTTTTAAAACACAATATATTTTATAAGCTTGAGTGACGTAGCTCTTGATGCCAATTGTGGAAAACTAGAAGGGGGTTGAATAGTTTACCGTTTAAAAATGTTAAACTTGTTTGATTATCTTTTGAAACTTTCCGTTTAATCAAAGATATGAACACAAACACAATATATAACATGCAAGTATAAAGAAAGAAACGATCAAACCACAACACGAGTATTTATCGTGGTTCGGCTACAAGGACTCTCTTTCCTTGCCCTACGTCCACGCCCCGAGTATCCAACTCGAGAGTTTCTTTCACTAGTCAACAAGCTCTTTTCCGCGGCGGATAAAACCTTACACGTCGCTTATACACGTTTACCGACACTAAGCTAGATGTCGAGTTCTTTTACAAGGGTACAACCACTCCCGTTAGTTCTTTTACAAGGGTACAACAACTCCCGTCACACTTTGTATTTTGAGGACTAAAATACTAACCGATCACTACTGAAAATTCACAATCAAATGAAGTGTAAACTACAAAAAGTCTACACGATGCTAAGCTAACAAGTCTTGCAACGTTGTGTTGAATACTTGTAACTTTATATGAACTTGTGAACTTCTTTGCTACAAAAGAAACTTCACATAGAAATGAGATGTTAAAGGGTTAGATGAAAGAATGAATGTATGTGTGTGAAAATCTAATGTAGAGTGATAAAGCCAAAATTCAAACATGTGGCTTGGTATTTATAGCAAGACCTTCTGCAGGTCTGGCGGATACGGTGGAACCCTCAGATGGGTTCCGCCCGTGTACCCCCCAGGGTTCTGCCTGGCTTGCAGTTGGTTTTGCAATAAATCATTCAAACCAACCAAAGTCACATCAAATAAAAACTAGTCAAACACAAACTTGTGCAAGAAGACTTATGGTTAGTCAAACACACAATCTTTCCTTAAATGTATATTGACAAACTTACCATAAATGTGATGTGACATTTCTATTTTAAGAAATATAAAAATGTTGTGTTTTATATGAAATGTAAAATGTAGCAAATGTCTAATTATGCAAGTCTTTAAACTAAAATTAAGTTTTACTTAGAAACTAAAGTTTACATTTTGTCGTTAACAAAACTTAGCAAAGATCGTAAAATATAAATAACGTTTTTAGGCGATATTTGTATTAACACATTCGTCAAAGAAATGCTCAGGCCAAAGATTATGAAAATGTGATATTAGAAAGACACTTAGTTTAAGTGAAATCATATACTACTAGTTTGAATGCTTTCATTGTAGGTAATGTGGCTGACAAGAATTCCTTGAGCAACTTTGTTGGTGTATCAATCTACTTGCTTTGATGTAATGACTATCAAGAAGACAATGTGCGGTTTTATGTGCAATGTGGATAGCTAGCTAAGAAGACAATACGCGCCTTGAGCATGTAGACGACCTAATGGTCATCTTACCAAGCCGATTGCATTACTAATCTTATGGACTTATAGCCAAGTGAGTATCACCTAGTTTTGGATCACCAACAACACATGTTTATGGTTATGTGCTAATAAGGATTGCTAAAGACAAGGTAAGTCTTCTTACCAATCTTGACTATTATGCTTGCTATTTGATTGCTTGCTATATGTTCATGTAACTACGTGATTAGATATTACTTGCTTATATGCTTGATGATGTTTGTATGCCAATATGTGCTAGATGCTTTTGTATTGATTAGACGCTTTGTCTAAATGCTTATCCTTCTTTGGATTCAAGCAAATTATTTGGAAAAATAATGGTCTTACCACAACCATTGTTTATAGCAAATTTAACGTCAATCAATCACTATAGACGATGCACACTTGCTTCATTCTTTGTTTGCTCTCTAGTTCTCATCTATGACATTTCTTGAAACTTATTTGATTGACTTCTAGCTTCCTCGATGCAAATCTCATCCTTAAATCTTATTCTCTCTTTTCTTCTGTTTCGACTCAAAATCTACTCTTTAATCAAGCGTATCGAATCTTTCATTCTTCTTATGTCACGATTCCACTCCTTACCCATTCCTTAGCCTACTCGTGCGTATTAAGTCATTTTCGTGTCTTAAAACTCAATGTGTTATGTTTTAAAACCATCTGAAACCAAAGATTTCTCATACTAACCAAAACACCAAAAATCATCCAAAGACCACAAGCTTCTGGTGGCGGTCCCTTAGCTCTCGGCGGTCCCATATCGATAAGGGACCGTCCATGTATTTTTGCCCATGCCTCGTTTTTCTTTCTGCAGAACATCCAAACACCCCTTTAGTGCAGAAAGTGATGAAAAACTCGACCCAACACACAAATCCTCACTAACCCATTATCAAATTAGTTCAAGGCTTTCAAAGTTAAGATCATCAACCACCTGTACTCACTAATCACTCCATTGTAAGTCAATTTTCTAAGTTTCAATTAAATTAATTTGTAATTGAATTTATAGGGTTCATATGAACTCAAAATTAAATTGGGGATTTTTATTTCTTTGCAACAACAACAACAATTGAGGGTTAATCTTAACAATGTATCACCAACAACACGTAAATTAATAAGTCAATTGTTTTAATTCGTGAAGTTTTTGAAAATGGGTCAAAATGAGATTATCCCCAACTCAAATTTGTGGATGATAATATTGTTCAATCACGTAACAATAACGTAATTAAGCATTGTTAATACATGTCAAAAACGTTTTCATAATCATGCAACATAATGAATCAGGAATTCCAAAACTAGTAATACATGGAAAGTGTTTAGAATAAACGTAATATTACTATCCAGTTAACCTCTTATTAATTTTATATAGGTACAATCATGCCTCACACTTATGACATCGATCACATCTTAACTCAATCTTATATTCCCAAAATTTCTTCTGAAATTGACACACCACATGAATTTATTCCATGTATCAAACCATTTGAGTTAAGTCATGTTCATGAAGGACGAATGGTTGATCCTTTGTATCCTGATAATGAACGTATCGAAAGAGGTTTTCGTTTCATAGGATTTGATTGTCTTCTAAATATTAATGAACCTATTTTTCATCGCTTTATACTTGAATTTCACTCTAGTGTTAATATCAAACGAGATCAAAAATTTTATACACCTTAAGTGTAAAATTGGTCACTACAATGTCCATGTATCTCTTAAACAATTTGGTCAAATTCTTGAACTTCCTAGTAATGGGCAATGTGCTTATTCGGAAGAGTTTGATCTTAACTCCCTCCTTGAAAATCGAGAAGATGAAGGTCCATATCGAACATATGTTCCTTCTTCAGACAAAATAATTGAGTCAATTTTTCAAACGTCCAACACTCTTCACCCAAATAAAATTTGTGTTTCAGAACTTCGTCCTGGTCTTCAAGCTATGGCTGTTATTCTTCGTGAAGACGTTTTCTGTCTTGTCAAGGATCGTGAATATGTACCAGCATGTTGCGCTCACATGCTGCATTGCATAATCAAGAAACGACCTTACAATCTTGCTTATTTCTTCGCTAAGCGAATAATGCAACTCGAGGACACTAACGACAAGTTAATGCCCTATGGGATGCTCTTAACTCGTTTTTATAACTTCGTAATTCAAACATATCCACACCTCCAAAGCACCCAATACCAACTCTTTTGTCATGTTATGGATCCTATATCCAAGTCACACATTTCATTATTCCTTGAGTTTGAAAGGCTTCCGATTGATGATATTCTCGATGAGGAGTTACCCATCTATCAAGAGAGACACTTCGAAGAAGACTGAAGTCAACAATCATATATCTTTGGTTGCTATGTTAAAACTTTGAATGATTCATAATATTTTTATTTATTGCCACTCTTAGCATTGCTATGATTATCGTTTGTATGAATGATGCGTAGGGATTGCACCAGGCTTTACCTCTCAAGGGATCTCGAGAAGCTTACAACCCCCACCAGGAAGTGTACCTTATCGTTGTAGTATAGTATAGTGACAAATATCGGGGGATTGATCGTTCAATTTGGGAATAGTGTCGCTAGGATTAGAAAACCTAAAGACTAGGTCTAGAGATGAGGGATGATCTTTTTGTATTTTTTATATTTTATAAAAGCAAATAAAAATCTCGGTTTTGAAGGAGTTGGGCGGAATTAGTTGCTAGTCAACTAACCCAATAACTAAGATGCAATCAAAATAAAATACTAAAAATGAAAATAAACTAAATTAAACTAAAGGTGTGAGCAATATACGGGAGAATTGTGTTTACTTAGATTTCACTACTCCCTAGATATCTTTTACAGGTTAATTACTTGTTACAGTTGCGTGGATGACGGATTGTATTCCTTAATACCATTCATGTGGTGGCGTACTTACTTCCCCAATCCTATAAGCTCCTACTTCACTCCTATGTCGAGCCGGCTAAGAAGCTCCTAACATGGGATCACTAGAATTCGCTCATGCATTAAATACAAACAATAAAACCTAGTACACATCGGTTCATGTTTCTTAAGACGTTCAAGCAAGTTACACAATGGAGATCTGCCAGTTTTCTTAAGCCTAACATTGAAATCATTCATCCATTACAACTATAAACAAGCAATCAACCTATAATTAACATCTAGGTTTCATTACATCTAAGCAAACACATGATAGATCTAGCCTAGCATGTTAAAATCAAGACAAGCATAAGATATATTCAAACAACACATAGACATATTGAATGAATTGATAGAGGACTTATCTCAATTGAACATGAAAGGTTTCAAGGGGTAAAAACCCTTGAAAATACTGTTACAAACGACCTAGGGTTTATTAGGTTCGACCCTAGTATTCTCCACACAAGTTCCTCTTTTAATGAATGAAAAATAGAAAAGTATATATAGATTTTGTGAGGTGACGGCATCAAGAGTAAATTTCCGACGTCGTCATCTCGCCGCCAAATAAATTCTCGGACTGCCTAGATCTGGGTTTGACGCCGTCACGTGTATTCCTTTTGCAGGCCGTCACCAAAATTGCTCTTGACGCCCTTATCTTGACGCCTTTAGGTTTTCTCTGGGTCGTCATGGATTTTACTCCTGACGCCGTCAAAATTTCCTTCTTGACGCCGTCAGGTACTGTTCTCAGCATGGAAAATTAAGTCTTTGCCGTTTTCTTCACTTTTATGCTCCAAAAACGTCCAAACTGCTTCCTTTTCCAGAATTCACTCCCAAAGTACCTAAAATCACAAAAGGGACGATTTAGGGCAATATTTGATCAAATAAATTCAATTCCGGGCTTAAATGACCCCCTAAAAATGGTTCATTTTTTGCCTCATCAACAAACTAATCTTATCTATATTAGACATGAATGTTTGTTGATGATGTTATTGGCTTATTTAGAGTTTGAATAACACCTTTCATGGTTAAATTCTTGATTATGATGTTCTGCAACAAATAGGATTGATTTAAATATGCAGGTTGCAGAAATGAGAAACTAGGCAAAAACCTGAGAACCCACTGCCTGCGGTCCTCCAGTGATAAGGGACCGTCTGTGGTTTAAAGGACCGTCCGAGTGGGATCACGGATTTTTGCACTATTTTCTTCATTCCGAAAATCCTAAACCTATTGCATGCTTATCACCACCTTGCCATGTTTAGTTAAACAATTTGAAGTGCTTAAAAACTCCTAATGCATGCTTTGCCCAAATCACAACCATGCTTGATTATTTAAGCCTTCCTCATCATCCTCAACCTCATTACAATCATCCTTCAAATCAACTTCATCATCTACAATGGCCTCATCTTCCACCTCCTTGCCAACAACAAACAATGAACCCACAACACAATAATCAAACAAAAGGCCTAAGCTTAAAATCATTCAACCTCAAACAAATTTCATTGACCTCACACTCTATGACACCACTCCATCTCCTAAGACACCACCATAATCACCTCAAGCACCTAGTGCACCACTCAAAACACCATCCACCAATGGAACATATCACTCCTCTTCTAAGACATCCTCTAGCTCAAAGACAACCACATCGCCTTTCTCATCATTTGTCAAAAACTTGTCACCCTTGCTCACCCAATCTAGTTCGGGCGCTTTCACTCCATTTATAAGCAATCAACCATCATCTCCCACTCACTCTATCTCATCTCCAAGAAACTAACATCCACCTCTAACAAACCCATCAACTCACAATCCCACATCACCAAATGGGCCATTGGAAAATGCTCCACAAACTCCACCATCTCCTCCAACCCTTGGCGATCTTCTACCCTACTACTTTGCTAACAACCACACTGTGGGTTGTGCTTGTTGTTACCACAATTTTCATCTCATTTCTACTCTTCGAGATGAACTACATATCATGTTTGGTCACATTGAGTTTCTTCTTGCTCAACAAAATGTGCAACCAACTCCCCTTGCTTCCATGCCACCTTCGGCACCACCTTCTACTCCACCGTCTTCCTCACCATCATCTACTCCACCCTCCGACTAGATATTCTCATATGTCTAGTCATGAATAATCAAGTGGAAGTTGTGTTTTGGACCAAACATGATTTGGGAGATGACTTGTTATAGTAGTTTATGATTGATATTGTTGTTTCTATGATGTGTTTGTTGTCAAATTTTTAAGGTAGTAATTGTATGACTCTCTTGAATGAATGAATGGATGATTATGTTTTAGATATGATAATGTGTTGTGATATTAGTCATTGTTAAACATGAAAATGGACTAAAACTATCTAACCTTAAAAATGAGAAGTTACTTAAAACACAACACTTTAGCCAACCAGGACACCTACTGGTGGCGGCCCTTTATTGTGTTGGCGGTCCTCTAGTGATAAGGGACCGTCCCACTATTTAAGGGACCGTCCTCAGTAGTTCTCAGAATTAAAACTCTCCTCTGTGTTTTTCTATCTGATTTCTGCACTACATAATTGATTTCACATCCATATCATCTTCTATTTATGTATTTGTATGCATGTGCTTTGTTCTAACTCTGTTTTGTAGCACATCACCATAGCTCGATTCCTCGGTGCCCTCATTAAGTGGGAGCACTTAGCTAGGGGGAGCTTGTATTTCGTTGATCACTCCAACGATTATCTTTCAAGGGTGCTTGTGTCTTCTCTCCTCAATAACCACGACACACCATTTTTATTCTACAAAAAGGGGGAGAAGTAACGGGAAAACTCACTAAAAATTTACCAACGAATAATTTTACTTAAAATGAGTTTATATTTTGTAAACATCAAAAAGGGGGAGATTGTTAATACAAATAATGTCAAAAATGTTATTCGCATTATTCGGTCTTCTCGTGTTTTGATAATCACAAAATATAAAGACATGTTACGTAAAGTTACGGTTTATAAGTTTTTAATTGAGGAAACTCGTTACTTCTATGTAGCTGCTTCAACATCACTTGAGGTATGAACAAACTTTATACCGTCATTAGTTAAGTGATCAAAGACTTTTATTTTCTCCTAAACTTATATTTTTAAGTTTGACAAAATATTTTCACAAAAGTATTTTTGTGTTTTTAAAAGAAATGTTTTATTAAGAAAATAAATTCAAATTCAAACATTGCAACAACTAGTTTTCCCTCCAAGCTTCACCAGATAGTTTTTCACCACGTTTGGACAAAAATGGGAGCGTTTGTCGGGGCGGTCCCGTAAAGGGGTCGACGGTCCCTTAGTGATAAAGGATCGTCGCCTATTTAAGGGATCGTCTGCTCCTTTGTGTCGACTATAAATACTGGACTGTTTTCTTTTGGAACAAGACTTTTCACACACACAAAACTTTCTGGTCTTTGTTCCTTTTATTCTTTGATCATTATAACATGTCGGTATATGTTTATAAGTGATTTCCTCTTCCGTCAAGTGCAAGAGAAGAACTCTCGACAACTATGAAGATTCGAGATGTTATAGGTGTCCACACGCAAACGTAACATGTGTTACGTGATAGGATTGATATCATTGTTTTCCGACTTGTGTGTGAATCGAGGATGGGGTATAAACTTGGATGGTGATGTAGTTCCAAGTATTGTATTTGTGTGAGCTTGGATGGTGATGTAGTTCCAAGAAATCTTGTAACTAGATTAGTTCATGTAATTCTTGTGAGGAGAGTGATGTCCTAATGTTTAGGTTAGGATTTGTTGTGTCATTATGTAAAGACTTGGATCGGGGATGATCAAGTGTGATATGTATGTAAAGACTAGATTCGGGTGAAGAATCAAGTGAGTTGTGTGTGTGAAGGCTTGGTTTGGGTGAAGAACCAAGTATGTCTAACAAGTGAAGACTTAGATCGGGTGAAGATTCAAGATGGAAAAGAGTGCTTGTTCGTGTGGCCACGTGGGCCTTTGGAATAGATTGGTTCTAGCTATAATTAGAACTCGACATTTTCTTAGAGTCGTTAAGCCTTGTGTAAGCATGTATACGGATTGCTCTGCCTGAAGGAGTGTGTTGATATAGTGATTGATAACTCTCAAGTGTGGTACTCGAGGAGTGGAGTAGGACGGAGAGTGAGCTTCGTGCCGAACCACTATAAATCGCCATGCCTCTTTGGTTGTGTTCTTTCCTTACTCTATACTTTACTTGTTTGTTTACATTCCTAGTTGCTAATTAGATATCACTTAACAAGTAGAATTCAATAAGTTTGCAAAAGAAAAATAACCGAACCTAAAAACGGCGAAAAGTTTTGTAAAGCATATAATGAGCGGTGAAACTATTCAACCCCCCCCCCCCCTTCTAGTTTCTACATAGACCACTTTCAATCCTAACTAACACTATTCCCTGTGGAGAACGATCAATCCCCTGGTTCTTACCACTACACTATACTACATCAGTCAGGTTCACTTGCTTGGCGGGGATTGTAAGCTTCTCAAGATCCCTTGAGAAGTAAAACTTTTGTGTGACAATCCAAATCGCATCAAAATTTGGCGCCGCTGCCGGGGAATAGTTATTGCTTAGGTTGAATTTTATTTTATTAGGTCTACTCATTAGATTCCTTTTTAGTGAGATTTTTATTTTTATTTTTATAGGTTTTCTTTAGTCTATTTTTTTCTTTGTGCCTTTGTTAGTAAATTAAGTTCTTTGACTATTCCGTTTGCCATTATAGACAACGCGAATCCGCCCCTTTCACCTGAGGAAATGATAGTGTTGCGTGATTAGCTTGAAAGTGAGTTTAGAAAATTTAGGGAGCTTAATAGGTTAATTGATATTAAGCTTGAGAATACACTTAATGAGTTAGCAATCGCCCTGTATTCAAATGAGGACTTAGGACCAAATGATTTTGCGGTTGTTGATAATGTAGCAAGATTTGAGGAAGGGGAGATTGACCCAAAACTTGATGATTATCTCAATCTATATCCCACTAAGGAGGAAAATGCTTACTATAATAATCTTGTTGATAATCCTCGGCCCCCTTTTGTTAAAATTGACCCTAAGATAAAGAGAGGTAGCCATAGGAATGTGAAGATACCATGTATGATTGGGTATAAATACGTTGAGCAAGCTTACATCGACTTTGAATCCCCAATCAACATCATGTCTTCAAGTGTATACGATGATATCATGAAAACTCGGTGATGCGTGGGAATTGCACTAGGCTTTACCTCTCGAGGGATCTCGAGAAGCTTACAACCCCCACCAGGAAGTGTACCTGATCGTTGTAGTATAGTATAGTGACAAGTACCGGGGGATTGATCGTTCAACTCAGGAATAGTGTCGTTAGGATTGAAATTAATCTAACTAGGTCTAAAGGTGAAGGATGATTCTTTTTCTATTTTTATATTTTATGAAAAGAAAGTAAAAATCTCGGGTATTGGAAGGAGGGGCGGAATTAGTTGCTAGTCAACTAACCCAAAAAGCTACTAATTAAACTAATTAACAAGAAAAGTAAACTAGGGTTCTACAAGATAAGTGAAGCATGTCTACCTATGATATGTTACTCCTTGCTAGCTATCCAATTCTACCTATTGAATTGTCACACCTTGTTTTAATTGACGGGTTGTATTCCTTAATACCAATCATGGGGTGGCGTACTTACTTCCCTAATTCTATAAGCTCCTACTTCACTCCTATGTCGAGCCGGCTAAGAAGCTCCTAACATGGGATCACTAGAATTCGCTCATGCATTAAATACAACCATAAAAACCTAGTACACATCGGTTCATGTTTCTTAAGACGTTCAAGCAAGTTACACAATGGAGATCTGCCAGTTTTCTTAAACCTAACATTGAAATCATTCAATTAAACAAGAGACAATAGGAATCAAGAATTATAAACTAAACCAATTAGACCTATTGAAGTGTCACACCCTAATTGATGAAGGTAGACACAAACATCAACAAGGAATCAATAAGATCTAATCAATTATATACAAGTTTCACATAATCACAAGTAGACACAAGGTGAATTAGCAAATCATCATCAAAGAATAGCAAACAACAATGATAATGTAAAACATAATTAAGATAGAATCATCAAACCAATATATGATGTTTATGGAGTGATTGAAACCCTCTAAGTTGCTGGAAAAACACCTACCTAAACCCAGGAATCGACCTTAGGGTTTAGGGCTTGGCCCTAATATTCTCCACACCAGTTCCTCTCTAATGAATGAAAAATAGAAAACTATATATAGATTCTGAAAGGTGACGGCGTCAAGAACAAATTGCTGACGCCGTCATCTCGCCGCCAAATAATTTCTCGGACTGCCTAGATCTGGGTTTGACGCCGTCATATGTATCCCTTACGCAGGCCGTCACCATATTAACTCTTGACGCCCTTGTTGTGACGCCTTCAGGTTTTCACTGGGTCGTCACGGATTTTACTCTTGACGCCGTCATGATTTTCTTCTTGACGCTGTCAGGTACTGTTCTCAGCATGGAAAATTAAGTCTTTGCCGTTTTCTTCACTTTTATGCTCCAAAAACGTCCGAATTGATTCCTTTTCCAGAATTCACTCCCAAAGTACCTAAAATCACAAAAGGAACGATTTAGGGCAATATTTGATCATATAAATTCAATTCTGGGCTTAAATGACCACCTAAAAGTGGTTCATTTTTTGCCTCATCACTCGGCTTGCACCTAGGAGAGATCTCAATTATCCTTGTGGGATTTGTAATTTTGTTGGGAGAATTAAGGATCTTCACATTTTAGTCGGGGACTTCACTTATGTCACTGACTTTATAGTTGTTGAAGACTTGGCTAGTGTTATAGATTGTCGCTTATCCCATGTTGTATTAGGTATGCCGTTTGTTGAGGAGTCCAAGTTAAAATAAGATCGGTTGGAGGGAACGGTCCAATTCTCTAGTGAAACCAATAAAATCACATATAGGATGCCTAGTAAGATGAGAGAATTCCGTTATGTTTCTCAATTAGAAAATGATAACATTAGTGCAATTGAGGACATTAACGAAGAAGATAAGAAAAAGGGAATGGATTTTGTCTGGGAAAAGAGGAGCCTTTAATATAAAGATTGCTTAACCCTCGGACCCAAGTATAAAGTTGACATGGAAATAGTTCAAAGGTTAAGAGAATCGATTGAGAAGTGGGAAAGGAAAACGTAGGGCATGACTTTGAGTCTAGCTACAAGACTTGTTAATAAAGAAAAGCGCTTCTTGGGAGGCAACCCAAGCTTTTTATTTGTTTGCTTGTTTGTTTATTTGTTTTATTTGCTTCCGTATGTGTGTTCTTATTTCTATTGTTTATAATTCATGTTTTAAATGAAATTGTGAAAATGTTTTATTTTGTTTTTAACTTCGTCTTAATTACATATAAAGGTATTTTTCAAAAGATAAGTGTAAGGAAAATCCAAATTTGTTTTCAAAGAACGAATTGAACATGAACGATAACAATGAGATATATACATACATATTAGTACTTGTTTGAATCAAATGCTTGTATCGCGTTATATTGATATTTTGCGGGAATTCCAGGAATTAAGGTATAGGTTTTTCTAGAAATTTTCCGGAAACTCAACATAAAATTTCCGTCAGATCAATTCTGACGGCGTCAGCAATTAAAGCCTGACGACGTCAGGCTTAAATTTTCTGGAAAATTTTGCAAGTTTTGTTTTTCTGTCGGAATAGTAAAGTTTTGTTAAACTCCACAAGCATTATATCTTTATTTGCTTTTTAGGATTTTATTTTATGTAGTTTTTACCACCGATATTACGCTAGGTTTTCTTGTTTGTTTTCTCAGGTTTAACATGTTATATTGGAGAAGAAGATGTACATGGATGGTCAAGTATTTGAGCATCAAAGTCTCAAGTTTTTGGCGTTGCTTTAATCTTGAAGTTGTTACATTCTCTTGGAGGAGGATTTAACCATGTTACCGCATTATCCACACCGAACGAATCAGGGGAGTATTTGCTTCATTCTTTCATTTTCTTTACTTTTATATCTTTTAATTGAATATTGGGGACAATGTTCAGCTTAAGTGTAAGGGGGGGAGGTAAATGAAGATACTTTAGAGAATACCATGACACTTGACTTTTGTTTGTTTAATAGTTGATGCGTAATAAAACTGAGAGAAATATTTATTAAGGCAATTTTAGCACCAAATTTAAAATTTTTTGCAACATATAGGAGTGAAACTTTAGTCTTAATAAGCGTCTCATGGATAGGAGTTATATGACTAGCACAAAAACAGTACCACTCAAAAAAATTATGAATAAGGTAGTGACCATCCGGGTATTAGATTAATTGACTAACATGCCAGCGATCTAGTGTATGACTTGTTGACCATCCTTTATGCAAATAACGCGCCAGCGATGCAAGAAGTGCATTAGTAACTATCCGTTAGTTGAAGCATCAAAGACTCGTGCCAGCGATCTACTAAATTTATACAGGTGAGGTTTGTCCCTAGACTTGTTAGGAAAAGCCTTAGTGCTTATGAGTGTACCGGTAGCACTTAGATTCTAGAACTTGCGTTAGTGATTCATTCTGAGCCCACAAGTGAGACTACTTTCGTGTAGTTAGATTTACTACATGATAAGAGGCATTAGGATAACCCATGTTTTTACACCTGTGTTTTATATAATTACATTGACATCATTGGTCAAGTAATTCTCCCACACCCTTGCGTTTTACTCATTTTAGTACACAATATCCCTAGTACACCCCTCAGAGCCTATCTTTTTAGTTTCTAACTTTAAGAATATTACTTAAAGAAAGAATTTGTTTACAATCCACCGCAAATGTACACCCAAATCGCCTTAGCCTTCCTTGTATGCACTCATCTTTAGTGCATTATTATTATTTGTGTAAACCCTTTGTTAGTTGTCTAATTGATTACATGGTTGCTAAGTCGAGTCATATCTTGTACATATTGTTTTGGGACTCATGGGTAAAGTACTAATGATATGGAGTAATGGGGAAGAACATCAATTATTACCCCCATATGTGCAAAACGTTTTAAAGTACTCCAAGTGTTTTGATTATCTTATTTCAAGTTATTAGATTAGTTACATGTAAAGTATGTAAAAGTTCAAGTGTAAGGGGAGAACCGAGGCCCCTATGATGTATTATTTTGGATGGTAGGGCAAGAGTGTATGCAAAAAAAAAAAAAAAAAAAAAAAAAAAAAAAAAAAAAATACGGACTACCATCCCGTTTCTTTCATTTATTTTTATGATTTTGATTAGCTTAAGTTGAGTCGAGTCTTGGCTTAGCAACGCTGCATTGTACATGTAATTGACTTAGATGATTAACTTGCCACCAGTAATATATCCTTTATCCAACAAACTGTGTTTTCCATTTCCCTACACCCAACATTATAACCCTTGAAAAGCCCTCTTTGATAGTTTATCTTAGGTGCTTACGCCTAGTGGAGGAGGTTTTTGATCATTTTCCAAGCCTATGGTAATCTATTTGCTATGACAGGTAGTGAGTGATATTTTTCCATTTCCATTAGTTATATAGGTTTATAACACCCGAGAGATGAGAATATCCAAACATTATTTGAGAGGTGCTAGTGTATGATTTACGTGCTTATTTTGATTAAGGTGGAACGATTATTTGTTGTAAATCTGTAATTGCTTTTATATTAATGTTAAATGACCCATAACTTGTATTTTGATTAGAATAAAAGCTCATTTGCTTGAGGACAAGCAAATCCCAAGTGTAAGGGTATTTGATGAGACGAAAAGTGTTACACTTTTAAGGGGTCATTTAAGCCTCAAATCATGATTATATGATCAAATATTGCTTTAAATCGTTCCTTTTGTCATTTTAGGTACTTTTGAGAGGAATTATGAAAAATGAAGCATTTTAGACGTTTTTAGAGCATAAAAGTGAAGAATACGACAAAGTCTCAAATTATGCTGGAAACAGTACCTGACGACGTCACGCACCACTAGGTGACGACGTCACGTGTTGACAAAGGAGTGGATATGAAGTTTACACTTCACGGGCCAGAAAGGAATTTTGGAGTTTAAAAGTGACGGCGTCACGTTATAATGCATCAAGGACGTCACGTGTTATCACAAAGAGAGACGGCCCAGAACCTTATTCAAGCAGACGGCGTCAAGAGTGGATCTAGGCCATCAAGGAACCCTAAACACGGTGAGGTGACGGCGTCACGTCCCATAAGGTGACGCCGTCAAAGTTGTAAAATCTATATATACTTTTCTAATTTTCATTCATTATGTGTGGAACTTTGGAGAAACTTAGGGTACGAAGCCTAGTCGACTTTTGCAGCTATTTTGAGGTTTCTAAACCTTTTTTCTTCCATGATTAATTGAAGACAAGTATTCTATCAATCATTCAATATGTCTATGTGTTGTTTGATTCTATCTTACGCATATCTTTCTTTTAACATGCTAGGCTAGGTTTGTTTGTGTTTGCTTAGATGTAATAAAACCTAGCTATTGATTATTGATTGATGGTTTATTATTAATTGTTGTTGGATAAATGATATCAATGTTAGGCTTAAGAAACATGAATTGGATGTGTACTACGATTAATTGATTGTGTTTAATGCATAAGAGAATATTAATGAGGCCATGATAGGATACTAAACGTGTCGTCATAGGAAGAAATAGGATCTTATAGAGTTGGGGAAGGACATACACGCCCCCACGAATGGTATTAAGGAATACAACCCGTCATCCACGCAATTGTAACAAATCTATCAATCAATGAAAGATAGCTAGGGAGTAGTGAAACCTAAGTAAACACGTTTTTCTCTATATTAGTTTTACACACATTTATTTTCTTGTCATTTTATTTTTATTGCATTTGTAGTTAATTGGGTTAGTTGAATAGCAACTAATTCCGCCCACTCTTCTAAAAACGAGATTTTCCTTGCTTTCCATTAAAAATATAAAAATACAAAAAGAATCATCCCTCACCTCTAGACCTAGTTTAGACCACTTTCAATCCTAACAAACACTATTCCCTATGGAGAACGATCAATCCCCTAGTTCTTACCACTACACTATACTACATCGGTCAGGTAGACTTGCCTGGCAGGGATTGTAAGTTTCTCAAGATCCCTTGAGAAGTAAAACTTTTGTGTGACAATCCAAATCGCGTCAATTAACACTTGCAAAGCCTCAACCACTATTAGAAAAAGGAAATGAGAAAGCGGGTTACCTTGTCTAAGGCCCCACTCCATCCCAAATTCCTTTGTCAGGGGACCCATTAATGAAAACTGCCACAGTTGCCGAAGATAACCAAGTCTTGATCCAATTAAACCATTTAGATCCGAATCCCATTTGACCCATTACATCTTGAAGAAATCTCCAATTCACATTACCAAAAGCCTTTTCAAAGTCTACTTTAAATAATAGTAACTAATCTCCCTCACGCTGAGCAAAGTTAACAATCTCGTTTGCTATAAGAGCACCATCAAAGATTTGTCGCCCGGTAAGGAAGGCAGTTTGATTTGGAATAATTAATTTATGAATAACCTTGGCTAATCACAAAGAAAGGATTTTTGAAATAACCTTATAAGTGCAGCCAATAAGACTGATGGGACGATAGTCATTAAGCACCATAAGGTCATTCTTTTTTAGAGCGAGGACAGTAAATGAAGCATTACAGCCTCTCGCGAGAGAACCTGTAATATCAAAGTTTCTGATACAATTAAAGATATCATCTTTTAATAAGTCCCAGTACCTCTTGATAAACTTAAAGTTTAGCCCATCGGGACCCCGGGGCGTTTGAGCATGCACAATTCCATACAACTTCTTTGACTTCTTCTATAGTTATAACTGCTTCAAGCAACTGTTTGTCACCTTCTTCAAGCATTCGAAAAAGTGAACTACGCAATAGAGGACGATTCAAAATTGGCACTTTAAACTGATCTTCAAAGTGTTGGAAAGCCGCTAGTTTAATAGAGTCAAGATTCTCTGTCCATATCCCGTTGACAAACAACCCCTTTATTCTTTGCTTTTCTGAATTTTTTGTTCACCTGTGAATGGAAAAATCTTATATTTTCATCTCCCTCTATTGCCCTTTTCATCCTACTTTTTTGCTTAAGATCAAAGTTTCTATTTATTTGCTCCAATTGATCCAGCTCCTAAATCCATTCATCCCTGTTAGAATGATCATTCGTGCTTAACTCCCCTTGTTCCGCTTTAGCGTCCCAATCCATTAGGCATTTTTTAATTACATCCTTTGTTTCATTATTTTTGGCAATCTGAGAATGACACCAGACTTTACTATCATTCTTCAACTTTTGCAATTTTTTCTTAAGGACAATATCATGGGAACCATTAAAAGTCCCATTGTTCTAAGAGTTGGCAACAACATCTCCAAACCCCGGTGTTTCCAGCCAATGGTTAAACTGTTTTAAGGATTTTGGACGCAATATAGGGCAATGGTCATAGATTGTTCAGGCAAACACCGAAACAACTGGATTTCTCTACTCATGAAAAAAGTTCTCAGAAACGAGGAAACGATCAATTTTACTCATTTTTGTTTCTTTTTTATTAAATCTAGTAAATCTACAAGCACCCATCTGAAAGTCATGAAGCCCTGCCTTAGCAATGAAATCATTAAAAGAAGTTGCTTCCCTGTCCGAGAACAAGCACCCAGCACGCTCACTTCTGCTTCTAACAACATTAAAATCACCAAAAATGATCCATATTGCATTTATGGAACTAATGATAGTAAACAATTCATTCCAAATCACCTCTTTATGAGTACTCAATTGAGGCCCAACCCACTTTGCTTTCAACACCACACCAATTACCAATAGCTCCCGAGAAGTTTGCCCCTGTAACTTCAGTATCTTTTTTGAATATATTGGAATTCCAAATTAGGAGGGCACCTCCAGATAACCCGTTTGACCCACCAACATTAAAGTCATGATCTTGAGGACTCCCAAAGAAAATTCACCAAGGAAGGATCAACATTCTCTCTTTTGGTTTCTTAAAGGCCAATGACACTTGGGTTTGAAAGTTTAATAAGCTCCTTTACATCAAAAATTTTGTTATCCGAACGTAACCCACAACAATTTAAGGATAGGATATTCATTAGGATAAAATATCGCAACTTAAGGCCATCAAAGCCCTAGGACAGGACATCCGTCCCGATCTGCTTGGTACGAGTTTTTGAGTCTAATTCATAAATCAAACCAAGAGCTTTACCCAACCTTTTGTGTTTTGCTCCTTCCTTTTGATCATTAAGGTGTATGCTGCTTCCAATCGAAGTAGATGACCCATATTTTGAGATGGCTAAGAAAATGGTTGAAAAACGATCATAGTGATATCTCGATTATACCGTGTAGATATGAATCAAAACTCGCACTCACCATACAAGGTGAATAGAGAAAACCACATCTAATACATTTTGTCATTTGATTTTTATACTATCACATGATGCTGCTTCATAGTTTTTACATTTTATTAAATGAAAACCAAATGTAAGCTTGTAAAAGCCATGTTTACAAAACTTTATATCATAGGCAAAAGTTATCCACACCCTGTTCTATTAAGATTTTGGCACCATTTTTTTTTAAATTTCGTTTTGATATAAAACTACAAAACTGAAAGTACGGAATATAAATAATAAAATTTGATAAGTCAAAATTTAAAAAAATAAATAAATAAAAGGCAAAAAATTGTCTTTTTCCTATTAACAGACAAAATTAATGAGAGTAAGGGAGGCGTCACTAACATGTAACTCTAACATCACCTTTTATCATACCATGCCTTCTAACATGCATGGTGTTAAAGAAATGTGAAAATTAAAACACTTCGTAACATACGTTTTTCGACTATCATATCGATGAATTGAAGGATTTGGATTATATGTGGTCCTAATTTGCAATTGGGCATATGTGGAAAACAACATTCTAGCTTGTTTCTGATATCATAATCTAAAATAAAAATTAATCGAATTTATAGAAATAATGTTTATATGGAATAAACAAGAGGATAAGAAGAACAAAAGGTCACTACACATTTGGTTAATGGATATGAGTGACGTATCACTTTCATATAAACGATACATGTTCCGTTCAATACCTTAAATTTCACTTTATTCTTATGTCATACTTATAAAGTATTTTTCTCAAATAATGCAACTTTGTGTAGTTCGTATGTACTATATTGGATCATTGTGTTGAATCTTGTTGGCTATTGATACATTTTATAGCTAAATCGACGTTGGATCTTTTATCATCAAAGGATTCATGTCACGTTGGATCTTTTATCATCAAAGGATTCATGTCTTAAATTGGCCAAACGAAATTGACTGAATGTGACCATATACAAATATTTTGTTATAATAATAATAATAATAATAATAATAATAATAATAAAATAAATTAAGAACGTATAGTTAAATAAAAGTATTTTTGCTAATAACAGCCTTTAGGATTGTCGTTAACAACTAATTACGGATATTTATGCTCATACATTACACAATGTTCAAATAATATCATTCAAAATCACTAACAATTTGCTAAAATATCTCAAATAAAAATACAATACATTCTTCATATTAGTTACATTAGCGAAAAATACGTAACTTGTCTTTAATTATGTTCTAATATCAAAATAATTTGTGGAAATTTGGTTGTTAACAACAGCATTTCCCTAAATAAAAATATGTAAAAGTAAAATTAGTAGAATTTTAGTCCATGACAGTTCACAGGCAAAAACAAATCAAGGCAACGGAAGTGATGCTTTGAAAGGGTAGTCGGCAGCAGGTCACACCATGAAAATCTTGTAGTAAGATTTGCTGTCGCTAAGATACAGTTTTTATTTTCCATTTTTTTTTTTTTTTTTTTTTTTTTTTTTTTTTGAATCTAATGTTAAATTATATTCAAAGAAAATAAACTTTTTACAAACGAGTTACAAACTTTTTGTTCTAAAAACTAAAAACAAAACAACTTTGAGATCTCATAACAATCTTCTTGTGCTAAACCAACTTTGAGTTACAAACTTTTTATTTTCCATTTTTATTATCCTTTCAACTATAACAAATGCTATTACATGCACCATACACTCGGATTCAAAGGGTTATCGCGATAAGGATCATGCAACAATCTTTTATATTCATAACATTATTATTTTATGAGAAGGTGTATAATTCAATCATCTTTGCAACGCCAAACCGGCCTACGTAGTTTTGCTAAATGAGTCGACATCACCAAGAAGATTTTAATGTTAACAATGTGTCTTCTTTTCTATTTGCTTACAAGCCTGGTTAATTTGTGATTGAATTACACATATTTACAATTGTATAATTCATAGATTTTTGGTACGATGTGTCACTTCAATGGGGTGGTCTTGTCATTAGGTTTATTTTCATAAACCAAATACTCCGTAACGTGTATATATCGTTTACAGTGAAAAGAATCGTATTGTATCACGAGAAACGCATAATAAGAACCTCAATTAACTTTTTTTAAAAATGGTCGAGAATTTATTATTATTATTATTATTATTATTATTATTATTATTATTATTATTATTATTATTATTAAAATGGAGAGAGTTCAAAAGATAATTAAGAAAAAGGAGGCTAACACTACCACTAACTATATTCATCTATCTTAAATTAATAAAATAAATAGTGATTTTATCATTTTTTCCATCATAAATTAATCTCGTTTTCTGTTAAGATACACATACTCATAAACAAATTATTAAAAATCGAGTTATTTTACGAACCAAAGATTTCTCACATGGACTCATCCCTACCATCGATCTAAAAAAATCAATTGTTGAAATTAAAACCATTTTAATATTTCACACATTTTTTATAATTTAAATATCTCTTAAACCGTTAATCGTTAAGCGAAAATAATTACACCATCGCGACGAGCATTTAATTACCTTTCTATAGACGAGCACTTTGATATATTTTCAACAAAAAAAAAATTCATTTTTTTCACGTTTTATTTTCTGGCCAAAAAAAATATCACATGTGATGTGATATATCACATGTGACATATCACATGTGATATGTAATATCACATGTGATGTGTAATATATGTAATATGTAATATCACATGTGATATATCACATGTGATATTTTCGGTCAGGAAAAAAAAACATGAAAAAAAGGAAAAAAAATTGTCAAAAATATATCAAAGTGACTATATATAGAATGATAATTAAATGCTCGTCGTAACGGTATATTTTTTTCGCTTAACATTAACGGTATGAAATATATTAATATTTGAAAAAAAAAAAAAATGAAAGTTGGTTTTTTAAATTGTTAGATTAATCTCATCTATTAAATCACATAAAGATGGAGGGAAGATTGATGGTGGAGATTAGTCCCTTCGTATGTAAATAAAGTTTTGTAATTGATCTTTTCTCAATTATTAACGATAAAAAATAATGACTTTCCTTCATGATCGTGTCGCGAGTGGCTAAATCATATATACCAGTACATAAGCAATGAAGAGGAGAGCCAATGTGCCAAGATGCGCAGGTTCGAATCCAAGCCGGCCCCGGTTTTCATCTGATCGTTTCTCCAGCGAGTAATACTCGTGTGGAGGCGGTACGGTTTCCGGGCGAAAGTCGTTTATAATCCTCACTACTTCAGCGTAGACCCAGTTCAGACAACATAGTCTGGGTATGTGGTGGATGAGGGCCTGCTAATGTGGCGGGTGCGACTCTAAACCAAAAAACTGAAAGTCGCCTTCCAAAAAAAAGTAGACAATTTTATGTTATCTGGTTTATGACATCGATTCCTATGTCATGACAGAATATGCACAGTGAAAAAGAAAGGGGAAGGAAATTTCAGTAATAGCGACAAACATAACCATCGCTAACTTAGTGTCACATTAGCTTTTCAACACCACAAATATCACACAAACGTACTGTAATAAAACAATCAACTTTACAACTTAAACATACCGCACTTAAACACAAATATAGACCACAAAAACCAACATTACACACAGAAATCCCATGACACCACATTTTGGCTGTAATCCTTGGCAGCAGAAAATGTGGTGCCGTCGTTTTTTTTTTTTTTTTTTTATATATATATATATATATATATATATATATATATATAACATACATAATATTAACTAAAATAAACTTCATTAATTTAAAAAAATACACATTACATTATTAAAAAAAAAAAGAAAAAAAATGTTGCATAAACATAAAAACCTAGTACATAAACATAGAAATAAAAGACTATTCCTCGTTGGTAGGATACTTTGCCCGGATTCATGCTTGTTGGGCTTTCTCGACCGCCGCGTTGATCGGATCCATCTTGCTTGTTTCCATTTGTAGCACTCGCATGTCCTCGGGAACCCTTTGAGATTCATATAAATTAACTTTCGCGAGTGACTCTCGTTCGAGAACATCCATTTTTGTCTTGTGGTCTAACTCGTATTGTCATTGCAACATTTGCTGAAAGCCGGGTTTGAATCGGAACCAGCGGTCGAGTTTTACGAACGTTGACTCTTAGAAATCCGGTACATGCCGTTTGGCCGTGGCAACGCGTCTGCTCCAAAATGCTCGGGAACCTCGTCCGTAACCCGAAGATGATTACGTAATAGTTGAGTCGGGATTTTTCCACTTGTGCTTGTCTTTCAAAAAGTTTCAAGCGCTCATGTGTCTAAAGTCATAACCCGTTGTTTTTATTAAACAATACATGACAACGGGTCATAAAACTCTATCATTCTCCCCACTCATAACAACCGTTTCGTCAATTACCGTATTTGTAACACCCCCAAAATATCGCAGCGGAATATAATATCATTGGGGTGCTATTTATTAGTACAACAGTCATAATCATAGAAAACGATTCTAAATAAGGCGTTTTTAAAAGTTTATCATTCGATCAAAATAAAATCAGAGTTACAAAAGGTACCAAGTAGTTTTAGGGTACAAGACATATAAACATAAAGTTTATAAAGGTTTATCGAATGATATTATTATGCAAGCCATCAAAACATTCTCCATGCGACTTCGTGCTAGCCAAATACCTTAGGAACCTGAGATAAAACATGCTAAAAAGTTGATGAACTCAAATAACTACATTTTATTGTTGTCATTTATCTTATTTATTTGACTTGTTTTATTATATTATTCATGAGAATCGATACTTAATCATTTACTTTAGTAATTCTCAGGTAAAAACAAGCAATTGGTGAAACTTAACGATTTTGGACGAAATATGGAGCAAAACTAGCAAGATATCAAAAGTCTACTGGAACCCAGAAGATGCGCCATATCTCTCTCAATAGATACGCCGCAATATTATACTTAGATGAATTCGAAAACCATTGCCTGACTTTGAAGAATGCGCCGCATGTAATTCTAGCATGCGCCGCATATGAAACTTTGGTCAACGAAGAAGGTCAAGCTTGTTCTACTCCAAATACGCCGCATAATATTTCTGACATACGGCGTATCACTATCAAGATTTCACAAGATGTAATCCAAGACGCTAAAGGACATGCGCCGCATACAAGAACCAAGTTACGCAGCATCTAAAGGCGGTGTATGAATATTCCAAAATATATTAATCTTGGACCCCACGCGAAGTTAAGTTAATGCGCCTCATCTCGCTATTCTATGCGTCGCATCTTACCCTCAGACAGAAAGTATAAATACCCCAAGGACAGACGAATTTTAAGAGGAGATACGAAGTGCAAAACCCTAAGAGACGAATTCAGTCAAAGAAGCTTCACAAGATACACTTCAAACAAAGATATTAGAGCTGTAAGAAGGTCCTACATGTATTTAATTCATTAAGTAGTTTTGTTTTATTGTATTAGTAAGCTTTAATTCATAAGGATAGATGGGCTTGTGATATGTGACTACAGAACATCGTACACTCCCCTTAATATTGCTTTCCCATTAATTAAAGTTTATATGTTGATGTCTTTGGTGACTTATATTGGTGTTTTGATAACCTCTGTGTCTAGCTGATCCCGTGGACTGCCATACCTGCCCCTCGCCTATTTAATCTAACGTCTTTAGATAAGTAGGATAGGCATAAGTGATCATTAAGGGTTTACTCGCCGATATACTCGATCCAACGAGAAAGAACAGATTATAATACCCTTCATATAAAAGTAGCAATAAAATAAGTGACAAGCTACTTAATTACCAGGAGAGGTCTTCTTATAGTCTCTATTATCTATCTGTGTACGTGTTGCTATTTGCTAAATCGTTCTCATTAGTTTAATATACTATTTAATAAAACCAAATCTGTGCTAGTCTCTCAGACTAAAACCCCTTTGCGTTAGATTAGATTGTAAAACTAACTTAGAATATTAAAATACTCATAGACAAATTAAGGTTTTCGTTTCACTCTTAGTGATCGACACTCTGCTTACCACTATATACATATTGATCGGATACACTGTCCGTTAGAGTGTGTGTTATAGGATAAGTCGGCTAAATATAAATTTAAAACTTTGAAATAGGCCATTACCCCTATATTGCATATGACACAACACGCACATCAAAAGTCAACACAAATGTTGAGTGAAATTCATAGGTTTATATGTATAAAGAATGGACCACAAGATTTCAAGTTTATGAGACAATTGATAAAGTAGTTATTATTGCACTAAGCTCATTAACGCAAAACGTTAACAGTTGCTATCATAGAGATGATAATAATAATAATGCCCTGGTAGGTAATTTGCCATTTACCTAGTTACTCAAATATAGTGCGTTTGCGGTATCTTAACTGACCACACAAACGGGATTCATCAATCCCAATAGGCCTATTCACAATATTCGCGTTCACTCGTAAGTGATTAATGGTTCATGATATGAGGGACTTATTTGGGAATAATGGTACTTAGGCAATAATACATTCAGATAAGCATACGGTTCAAAGTACTTGTGTCCAAATTGTAAAATAGCATGTATCTCCCCCAATGGGTTTATAAACAGTTTAAGAGTTAAAGTGGTGCTATGAACTCACCATAAGCAACAGTGAATAGCAAGATGTAATAAACTGATGAATGAACCGAGAAGTCTGACGAGCAACCTAGACATAATATGTTGCGTCTTAGGATTTTTAAATAGTAAATTGTAATGCATCAAGTATCATATCATTATTATACTAATTATGCAATTGTACATAGTGGTTTTGAAGGTTTAAAAAGTGATAGGTACTAACATTGACAAGTTAGAAAAGTGTTACAAGTCCTAAAATATATCTTGTCCTAAGTTCGGGTTAATATTATATTTATAATCCAAGAATTTTATTGTGTTGGTATGTGGTTATAGTGTCCAAAAATGAGTTATTGGGTTTATTCCCGAAAGTGGGTCCTACCACTTCAGGTAAATATAAAATTTATCAAGTGTTTAATATAATCATAGTTTACCAAGTTTTATTTTTATAAAAATGGTTATATCAATATTATTATTATTTTATAATGTTTAAAGATATTATATAATATATTTGTCCGTTTTTAAGTAAATTTGATAATTTGTAAAGTTTTTAGATTAGGTGCGGGTTTTGAATAAAAGTGGATATTCGTCACCAAAAATTTCGTTTCTCCTAAACTGTAAGGAGTTATATTAAAATTTTTATATTCTCGGAAAGGTATTTAAGTGTAATAATCAGATGTGTTGGTCTTATAGCTCTAAAAATTATATAACTTAAGTAAGATTACCATTTCACCATAATATGTCATGTCTGATCGGGACAGCACCTAATAGTCCCACCATTTTTGCGATAAGTTGAGTTTTGTAACTCTTTTCAATGCGGGGTTTTTGGCTACGTTCAAGTTAAAGTGTTACCTACATTTCATAAAACGGGACTGAGTCTCAGAAATGATTAGATCTATGAGCTTTTTATGTTTAGAATCTGGTGTGCGTTTTTCGACTAGTTTTACCGTTTATTTTCTAGTAAATTCATAGGGTGTCATTTCACGACCACCCAGAAAATCGAAGCTAAGAGATAGATCTACAGGTCTATATTTTTACCTAAGTCTCTAAGTGTACTGATTTGTGCAGAAAATTATGAGAACTGTCCCTGGTCCAAGAGTTTCTTTGCAAATCTAGTCCCAATGATAGGTTTTGGTAATTTAGGCTATGTACAATGCATAAATTAATATAACAAGTGTATGAAACATAAAAAGTACATAAAATGAGATGTACATCAGTAGGTAAATAGAAAATATGTAGTGGTTTCTTACAAAAATTGATATGGAACACAAGAAAACCAAGATCAAATAGCACTAGATCCTATATCACCACAGCCCAAGCTTCCAAAACAATCACCAAAAACCATCACCCTTTAACTTTATAGTCCAAGATCTACTAGCAGAAATACTTCCATGAAACCTTTGCTAAAACTTCTAAGAAACCCAAGATTTGATGAGATTGATTGTTGTTTTGAGTGAAATAAACCATGAATTAGTTAAAATGACTCATGATCTTCAAATTATGATCAATAAAGTTAGTAAAACCTTGATGAATTTTGTGTTTTGGGCTGTATAAGCCACGAAATTCAAGAGGAGGAACCAAGAAAATGAAGCTAGTATTGAGATCTAGAAAGAGTGGTTTGGTGTTTAATGGTTTTAGTTGCGTGGTTTTGGGATAATGTGGAACAAAATAGAAGAAAATGCACAAGTGCCTTTTGACACTTACAAATTGAACACCTCAACATGAGGTGGTGTGAGTTGGTGATTTTTGATAATGTTTGGCTTAAAGTGTATCATTTAGTGTATAGTTTGATCCCAGTAATTGCAAATGTGATGTTTTTAAGACACGAAACTTAAAACCGGGTAACGTAAAAATACAAAACTTACAAAAATGTTACAACTTGACATCAAAACCTATTTTGATATTTTAGATGATCCTTGAGGTTGTTGGGTGATTACTTGATATTTAAAAGAATTGAAACCGGGCAAAACGCGAAACGTACAAAGTTTAAGTAAAAATGAGATATTTAAATTATGATTGTAAGAAACCAAAATGCATAAAAATAGTTATATTATATATAGTCAGGTGTCGGTTTGAGTTAAGTGAATGTTTAACAACGTACGCGGAATAACCTATATAGTTATTCGAAAGAGTGAATTTACTTAAAATAAAAATATTAAATAACTTAAAATACTAAATAATGACCTCAAAATTGTGAATTGTTACAGTATTCCACTTCTTGACATCTTTATTCATTAGAGCCCACTTTCCCGTCAACATATTTTTGGTGCGAATAGTATAGTTGAGCCATTTTGCTTCCTTTTTGTATGCATCGAGCACTTTGTACCAAAACGTATCCTTTTGTTGATCCGCACCCATTTTTGGATCCTTAGTAATTTGAATGAAACACTCCCCCAAAAGATACTCCTCTGCTTGGCTCCAAAAAGCTTGAGGTTATCGGGATGGGACCACGTCTTCATCTTCGTCTTTGTCTTTGTTGGTTTTCTTCGTCTTCGTCTTTGGCTTTGGCTTCTTCGCCATCGTCTTTGTCCTCGTTTTTTTTCGAGGTCGTGGTCAAGAACGCTTCTTCTTCATCATCTTCATTGGTGTCTTCGTCTACTAGATGAAAGGATGCATGGTCCGAATTTGGTTGGGAATGGGTGGCTTGGTGTGTTTATTGAGGCTGAGTAAATTGAGTATATTATTGTTGTTGTAATTTCCATTGATTAAATAGCATTTGTTCTTCGGGATTCATATATGGGTTTTGGAAGGTGGGAAAGTAACCCGCTTGAGGGTATGGATTTGAAGACGAGCCCGGCATTTGGTTCGACGGGCCGTTTAGCATGTTGTTAATCCATGGTTAGTTTAGATTCATTTTGGGTGGGAAAAAAAAAGAGAAGTATAGAATAGTAATATATTGAAAGTGTATGTGAACTATGAAATAATAAGGGGTGTTTATAAGGTTTTTAAAAGGTTAAACTTTAAGGTTTTAATGATGAAAAAAAAAAAAAAAAAAAAAAAAAAAAAAAAAAAAAAAAAAAAAACGGCGCAAGGCACCATGACGCCACCAGCGGTACCGTGCGATGTCGGAGATTTTCGGTTGGTGGCCATGGCGCCATCAACAATGGTAGGGTACCTCCCGCTCTTAGTGGTTTTGAAATAGATTCGGGTTAATAATGTTGGGTAGTTCTAATATTTTCTTTTTATTTCCAAAAGTCCAAAAACATGATACACCAAAACTAGCAAGATATAGATAGGGGTTTTGTTTTGACCATCAGACAGTATACGTATAATCAGGTTTGATCCTAAATTGGTTCACCTATGGATACAACCATGGTCCATGGGCTGCTTTGGACCTACTTACCAGTAAGGCTAGACACAATAAGGAGGGTCAATCCTACTCTTTTTCTCTGTCACGTCAGCTTTCTCTCTTCAGCGACTTGCAGGCGATTGGGTGCCCCAGTAAGGACGACCTGCACTATAAAAAACATACTTCACAAAAATACATTTTATATTTAATTAAACACACACACAAAGAAAAAAAAGGGGACGATTGTCAGTCGAGGTTGAGACCGATTACTCTTTTTTCATCCTTCATTTCGGTCGCGACCTGCAGCCCACAAAAGAAATGACCGACTGGGAATCAATCGACCGAGTCGGTCGTTGTCCTTATTGCATGCAGTCTAACTACACACCCATGTTACTTATGCACAAATTCACTTATTGTCATTTTGTTCCATACTTAAATTTTGATCATAAAAAGCTACTACTATTACTACGTATTACATTTGACATTCAAAAACTGGACTCTATCACAACACATTATGTTCTTATGGTCATATGTCTAACTCTAAACGTGTAAGTAACAAATTGCACATTTGCACCATTTAGAAATCAGAAAACCCTAAAGTTTGGTCTAACATGTGATATGGACTCTTCTATTGATGAATTATTAGAATTTATTCAGGTCATACAGAATTAACCAAGTCAAATATGTCATGTACAAAAACATAAAAGCAAAGTATATGGGTAGAAAGCAGCATATCAGAGTGGTTAAAACTGTCCAATAGCTCCCTGCCCTCGGTCACATGGGTTCGGGCTTTTTGGTTGATGTAACAACATAAAAAGATAATTATGTAAAATCAGATGCCAGCTTACTTCTTGACTTGACAAAAATAAGGAAATTTTCCTGAAATATTTTGTTTCCAACAGATTTGTGTTTCACATGCATGTGTTTGCTTGTTAATTTTCACAAACAAATCTTAACAAATTAAGAAAAACACATTTACAAATGTTAAGATATAGTCAGATAAACATATATGAACATTCAAATCCTACTACCAAAGTGACAATCATAGTTAATTGCTACCATAACCAATTTATCCACAAGGGATGCCCCTTAACTTTAATTATGATGTATATGTGACCAAATGACAAGGGCATGAGGTAAAGTGCACTATTGATTAAGCTATCCAATGAACAACTGGTTTCCTTAGAAATTTGAATGGTGTGACAACTCAAAAAACCAATGGATCACAGCATGTTAAAAGAGGAAATTAGGTTTTTCTTGGTTGACAAACTCACATGGTTGTCCCCATATGTGCTTTCAATGTTCAAACCTATTTATATTGTCTATACCCTTTTCTTCATTGGGTTATTCTACTTTTTAAGTATCAACATAGTGATCAAGATGACACAAATAATTTTAAAAACTTTTGTTATTGATTGAGATAGTCATGTGTAAGTCATTTGATGTCATATAAACTTTCTTTTAATGTTCCTATTTTCTACGTGAGAGGTGAATTGGAGTCTGGAGTTTATCTAACATTTGGTGATCAATATAGTGAGGATTGGCTTTGAGTTGGAGCTACATATAAGTTTTGAACATTTAACAAGTCGAGTTGGTGCTTCTAAAAACTTAACCCAAATATTTATCGAGTATTTTCGAACTGCATATGTGTTCATATTGTGTGTAGCAATAAATTAAGGGCCAATCACATTCAAAACTATGTTTGACTTAAATGTTTAATCTATATATGTCGAGCATATATCTATTAGAAGATATATAGGTCCAAGCCGGTTTGTGGATGGACAAAATTGTCTCAAGCTGTCTTAACAAGATGTAGAAAGCTATTATTGAGCTATTGCACATTTCAAATGAATGACTGAGTCTTTCTCAAGCCAGGCTTCATTGTGCATCAACAAAACTTATCTAAATATAGAGTTTTACTTTAACCCTCACTACAAAATCAATCCTAACGTTATTAAGCTCGGACTCATTTGAGTTCATTTCGTGAGTTGTGACCCTAGTTTAACCAGTTCACGTGAATGTACTGAACAATTACATTTATAAAGTTCAATCAGGCACAGATCAAATACCTATAGTACCAAATAGCAAAATATATATATATATATATATATATATATATATATATATATATATATATATATATATATATATATATATATATATATATATATATATAACAATTTTTTTTACAAATGGGTCCTTACCTCACATGCACTTGCATTAGCAAATATAGTGCACTCATCTATCATTTAAGCCTAACTCCTAAGTGCCCTTTTTTGACTACCCATTTTACTAAAATTGCAAAATCCAAACATATTGTATCATTTCTTACAAAAACAGTGTTTGTCATAAACAATTAAAAAAAAAATTACGTTGTCGACGAATGAGAAAATTTCGGTTAACATGACTTAACAGCAACTTAAAGTCAAACTCGAAAAAGAAGAATAACAGTACATGTAACAGTTAGCTCGTTTAGTTTTTGTGTCGAACGCTTTCCATAAATCTAAACCCACTTCTTCCAGTTATCTTTCTCTTGATATAAATAAAGTTACGAATCAAGAATCAAGTTATATTTTGTTTGAGATCAAGTTGATTAAGTTGTACCAAAGCTCATATATTTTGTTAGGTTGAACATTTATGAAACTCTTAAAGTAGTGTTATATGCATAATAATAATGGATCAAATTAAAATCCACTTGTGCTAGTGGTTTCTTCAACAGTGCATAACAAATTAACATGATAGCTTACTAAACTAGGCTGACAAAATTGTTAGATTCTGGTGTAAAAGTTTTCAACAAACATTCATTATTTTTTTTTTAAGGGGAGGAATGGGTGTAAAAGTTTTCTAAAAACCAAAACAAATATCTTTTGATGGATATGATCGACCTATTTCAAATAATTGGATCGTGGATCGGATGATGATCCATCTCGTTGGATTATGGATCGGACCATTAAAAGATTGAACTATGATCCGATCCGATCATTAACACCTCTAGTTAGATGCAATTATCATATTGCTAATAATCTTTATTGTACTTTATGTTAAAAGTTCAATACGTAAATACAATGATTGAAAAGCTTGTGATATAATCATACATGTGTAGTTTCATCCTAGACTGTAGATAAGAAGATTGGTCCCCCACAAATTGTAACCCAATGGGCTTCTTACATCAATAAATTTTGTGGGCCTGGTTGAGACATGTTTACAGTAATAAGTTTTTAGTTTCGAATTTATGGAGACATCCAAACAAAGTTTGCAGCAAAATGTGTTACGGTGTTACCTTTTGGTCCAGCTTCCACATTGAGATGTTGGTGGTTGCATTAAAATGTACTTGACCTAGTGTCTGGTCGATTCGGACTTTGTTTCGTTTTCTCTTTCCATGTAGAAGAGTAATGACTCGTTTGCCTTTAAAATGGCCGAGTACAAAGCCCCGGAATGCTAGTATGACAAGTCAAGTGTGTGTACAAACAGTACAACGACATGTTATCTTCAAAACAAGTTTACATAGTCTAGCACATGATCACCGGTCGTTACATCAATGAGAATTGATGTTCATAATGCCACCTTGCTATCAGCTTCACTATCTCAGTCTTACTGGCTGCATTGAATCACCCAAACTTACATTTTTCTTTCTAACAAAGCTCAAACACACTTTAACCACTATGATCAAGAAACTTGCAAACTAATTGATTGTTTATTTTGAACCATGAAATCTAGCTTGATATTATTGCCAATACGAAAGAAATTCACACAAGTATCCGAATATCTAGTTTCATTCTGTTTTTTCAATGCTATATACAAGAGTAACAAGACAATAATAAAGCTCTCAACTCACTTCATTTATCTGGAGCTTTATAGCATAAATGAAAGTTAATCCTGTATAAATATAACATCTTAAATTGTTCTATTCATATAGAGAAATTATCCAAAGATGTTACTAATTTGATGTCTAAACGTATGTATGTCTGTGTTTACTGATTTATGAGAATGGTACTACTATTGGTACTCGTGGCTTATAAAAAAGTATTTAAAAGTACAAAATATTTCTTTTTGACTTTATATATATATATATATATATATATATATATATATATATATATATATATATATATATATATATGTGTGTGTGTGTGTGTGGTGTATCTTTATTTTCAGAACCCTGTTAAGTGGGGGAACAGCGAGAACTCCAATTTTGCTTTAGAAAACATGCATGTTCATATAAAACATGTATGTTTTCTTACATACACATTAATACACATACATGCATAACATACATGTTCATATAAAAACATGTTAAGTGCAACAGATCAATGCAAAATGGTTTTATTTTTAAAACCCTGTTAAGTGCGGGAACTGCGAGAACTCCAATTATGCATTAGAAAACATGCATGTTCATATAAAGCATGTATGTTTTCTTACATACACCTTAATACGTAGGCATGTGTATTAAGGTGTATGTAAGAAAACATACATGTTTTATATGAACATGCATGTTTTTTTAATGCAAAATTGGAGTTCCCGCACTTAACAGGGTTCTGAAAATAAAGCCCCCTTTATATATATATATATATATATATATATATATATATATATATATATATATATATATATCAATTTGTGTTCTATATTTTTTGTCAGTTTAATTCTTTTGACATATTAAACTTTATATAATTGTATGTTCCGTACTTTTAGTTTTATACAATAATAAAAAGAAGAGTAAATTGCATTTTTTTTTTAATCCTTGTGGTTTGGCCAAATTGCAGGTTTAGTCTCTATTCTTTCGAAAGTGCAGTGGTAGTCCTCATTTTGAAGTTTGGATTGCAAATACAGTCCCTCTATCAAAGTGAAATGACCAAATTACCTCTATCTTCTTTAAAATAAAGGGAATTTTAGCCAAAAATGCAATTTACTATACAAAGAAAATTATAAAAATAAAGAAAAAATAAAAGTAAACATAAAAAACAAAAACAAAGAAGGTACAAATGATGTTTTAAGATGGTTTTTTTAACTTATCCTTTATAAGAGAATAAGTCTATTAATTGCAACCAACCAGATGATGCCACAAATATTTAAACTTTATTTAAACTTAAAGCTAGAGAAATCTATAAGTATATCAATCATTTCTCACTCATAAATAGATTTATCATGTGGAGCAACTAACCACAAAACCCATGTTACTTATTCTTTTAGGGCAATTACATATATACCTACTAAAACTTACATATTTTTTTAAAACATGCTTAAATATTATTGTATATTATACATTAAAAACTTGAGAAAACATGCAAATATACAAGTTTTATTAAGTATGAAAAATTGCGCATATAGCCACTAAAACTCAAATACTTGCATATATCTCCAAAATACAAGTTTTCAATGTATAATGTACAATACAATTACGCATGTTTTGATATATATGTTTTGATATATATATGTCTTCCTTGTTGGGTGGGAGGCTCGGTACCAAAAAGGTATGCGGACTTGACATGGTTCCGCCAAACCATTTTTTTTTAATTATCTTTTTTTATGATATATATGTAAATATGCAAGATTTAGTGGATATATATACAATTGCTCATATGCAATTACCCCTATTCTCTATGCACAAGTGTTTTTTTTTCTTCTTTTCTTTTCTTTTTTTTTTTGTTTTTGTCATTTTTGGTCCCTAAACAAATTTCAAATTTGTATTACATATCACAAATGTATGTCATTTGTAATTTTACTACTGCTACAGTGAACTCACAAAGTATGACCAAACTCATTTTGATGATAACTCAACTTCTTGGTCTACTTACTCGAAACTAAATAAATTTCATTAGGCTATAAACGAATCGGATGAACACGAACAAGGCATTGTTCATGTTCATTCATTTAATTTTAACCGAACGAATAAACGGCCACGTACGTTTAAACAGACGAATTTTCTTATTCATGTTCGTTTACTAAGAATATGAGTTGTTCATGTTCGTTTATTAAGACACTAACGAACGCTAAACGAACATAAATAAACATAGACAAACAAACATAAACTTTATTAAATTATGCACAATATATAATTTTTTAAGTGTTTTTTGTTTAAACAACCAAATTTTAAAATCATGCAATTAAAAGATATTATATACGTACATAAATAAATAAACAAATATAAACGAACGCAATCGGACATTAACGAACATAAATGAACGGACACGACTTTTATTCATGTTCGTTTATTTAACTAAATGAACGTAAAATATTGTATGTCTCCTTTCTATATGAAAGACAAAGATCTGGCTTTGAAGCCTCCTTGAGTCCAGCTTAGCTTCAGGTACGAGTCAAGAACAGAAGAAGGGGATCGCCATCCATTTAATAAATAAATAAACATAAATGATCTTTTTACTGAACGGTTAATGAAATATTCACTGAACGTTAGGTTCATTTACGGTTTTAAATTTCATGTTTATTATACAATCCTGGGTTTAATTTCGTATATTGCAACTCTTTTGGAACCGATAGTCTTCAAAAATAGCGAGTATGACAAAGCCTGGAATATTAGTTAGAATAGTCGTGTATGTACAAATTGTTAAACCATATTATCTTATAACAAGTTCAATTACTGTCAAATGTTACACACTTACATAATGATTCTTGATGTTTATAACTTTTCACACTTTCATTTCTCTTTTATGGTTTTTTCCAGTAAAACATCTTAACATGGATGCATACCATCCCAGAACCTCAAGATCTGGAAACAAAACAACATCCGATATCTGAAAACAATAAGTAGCTTATGTCGTCCTTTTAATACTTCAGGAGAATGAAATGCCAATGTAGACACAACGAAAAAAAAGCCAATGCGTTGAAACACATATCTAACCCAACAGTTTGGCTTCACATGTCATTAATAAGACTAATATTTTTCATACCGTTTTAAAGGATACAAGGGAAACGCTATAATATGCAATTTTTTCTGCCGCTGTTAACAAGTTAAAAACCACATTTCCCAAAATAATTAACCCCTAAATCATTTCAACACCGGTGCTTGCAGGTATATGTACACACAGCTTATCAATTTTCATTTCTTACCTACCTGATGGTCTCTTCGATGATCCAACTACACCCGGGAGTTCTTTGCTTGAGTTACTTGAGTTACTTTTTAAGGAAAGGCTCTTTTTAACCCGGTTTTTGTTTATTAGCAACATGGCATTTCTCGGAGGTGCACTAAGTGCCCCTTCAGCACAATTACCAGCTTGACCGCATACCCAGGGTCTAGATGGTCCATCTTCACGGAAAGGTCTAAGCTTAGGAAACCCGTTTCTCATTTTTGAAAAGACCCGTTGATCAGGAGAACTTTCTTCATCGGATTTAGCGCATACAGGACACGGTGGGTCACCTTTACGGACTTTCGGGGTTGTTTGGTCTAAGCATTCTGCATGGAAGACATGTCGGCAGGAAAGTACACTGGTAACCGGCATGTCTCCGCTTCGAATAATCCGACGAGAACTCCAGGGTGATCTTTGGGAAAGAAAACGTTCACATAGACAACATTTATAAGCATATGATTGGTTTACCGATGGTCGGGAAATCGAATCGGATTCATCTGTAATATCAAAATCACAACTTGGAGTGCTGAACCGTCGTCCGTCTCTTTGGGTTTCATCAAAATCTGGAAATGCAGGCCCTTCTCGTCTTTCAGGTGGAAAGGTTATAGGATGAACGGGTTTGAACATGAAGCAACGTCCGCTCGTATAGTTGCGGTGTGAGGACTGTGATTTGGCGATAGGATCATAATCACTACTATCTGAACGGGAAGACATAGAAACTCTACTATCTTGAGGGGCTGAAACTGACATTTCCTAAAAACCGACTGACATTAGACTAAAATTTAAAGTAACGTAAATGGACTCGATATCTTCATTTCAAGGTTCGCAATTTGGTTGTGGTTGGGCTGGGTTGGATAACGATCAAACAGTCACTTTCCAAAACAAGTCAAATTCGCTGGGGATTGAAACGGGATGGCCCGTTCAACCTGCTACTTTTGTCAACTCACAAAATACAATTTCAACTCTACTACAGAATACCAAATTGTTAAAACAATTTTGGTATTGAAGACTAAAATCAAAATTTTATTCTATACGCTCATAAAAATCTGGTAGATCGTTGTGGGTTGACTGGACCCAACCCGCTTTGATCCGACCAGGCTGACAAGTTTAGAAAGTGACCCGTTTTGACTCGTTACCAAATCCAGAGTGACCCACCGTTTGCCACCTTGAAAATGGAGATATATAGTATATAATAATATACCTCAATAGTTGGTGAATATGATGATGGCCCCAAAACTGCAAAATTCAAAGGTAAATTAAAACATATCAGCAATAATGAAATATGGACCAACACAATATAAGAAAAACTGGATCTTTATCATTTCTTGGAACGCCTAATAAAGGTCTAAATGGTCAATAACAGCTGTATAATACAACGAATAATATTATTTACCTCTCCTAGATGAATTTCCGAACTCATCAACACTGATTTCTTGTACTGTGGGAGGGATCCACTGCTGATTTGGAGAAAAGTCAGACAGACTACTAATATCTGGCCCGACTCCATCAGAAGCAGAATGTTGATGATTAGGAAGATAATTTCCTCTTGACCAGCTCATACTTTCTCTACTGTTTGACGACATGGAAGATCCGTATAACTGACTGCCCTCTTGAGAACCAAATGAATGGACTTCAGAGTGGTAGCGGATATCCCATCTTGGTGGAGGTGAGAAGCTTGTGTTGGTTCTCCAGTAGGGTTCGTGTGGACCCATGGACCAGTCACGGCTAGCTGCATTAGACCCATGTGGCCTAGCAGCCACACAACAGAGGGACCCCGTTTTAGCTATCTTTTGGATTACTAGGAGAGTATTCTTGCACAAATCTACGACTATCTCACCGAACTCAAATTTACAAAACCGGGCACTTTCAAAGCAACCGGACTAACTTGCATCTCTTGTTCCAACAGTAGTTAACACAATACTTTCTTATCGAATAATTATAGAAGAATGCAGCAAACACAACACACGACCCTCACTTCGAAAAAGTGAATATATGTCCTATTTCACGGTAGCAGCCCTAGGTTCAACAGGTATACAATTAGTTAATGCTACGATTTGAACTCATATAATTCGGGGTTTCCAACAAAAAATTCAGCTACACGAGACATATATACTCCTAGAAAACTTTAAGCAAAGTTTAAGGAATGCTTTCATCATGATGGAACTACCTATTTTTAACCAAAGAGTAAACTTTTATAACAAGGATAACCTGTTTGAAATCTCACATGTGCACTCCACTCAAGATCAGTCGATCAAAAAAGACATCATAGTACACCAAATCTTTAAATCGAAGTCAACTTCATTTCTCAACTTAAAGATCAAAACTTTAACAAATTATTCGTTCTTTTTCACTCTACATAACAAAGGACAGAGTAACAAAGTAGTTCATGGTTAATCTTTCAACTTAATCATCAAAAAGTTTCATTTGTTTATGCTTAATCAACTCATTTCAGCTCAAAATCAGTAGGTCAAAAATGACTTGAAAAAAAAAAAAAAAAAAAAAAAAAAAACGCTTATTAACCACTAGGGGCGGCCAAGTGGTAAAAAGAACTTGTTAGTATCATCACTAAAACATAAGAGGTCTCAAGTTCATTTGACGCTTGGTGCAAACAACCCTCAAGTGGTCACGCAAACCTTCCCAAGAGGGCTTTATCCAATCTGTGTGGCGGTGGGCTCAAATCCCATGAATTAGTCAGCCAAAAGTCAGAAACCAGGTTTAATAAAAAAAAGTTTATTTCATTTCACTTTAAAGACTAAAACTTTAACCATTTCCCATTATTCTTTTTCGCTCTCCGTAACCTGAAAAAAGATTAAAAGGGTAGTACATGCATATACCATACCATGGTTCTAAAAGGTGCGCAAAGGCCCCGCAAACGTGTGAGGCTTGGTTATGCCGCCACATCACGCCTTATGCCACGTCTTTTTGTAAACTCGATATATATGAAATATGATATAAATATATAAATATTTTCATATTTTGTGCCGCCTTTTGCAACACCTTATAAACGCAAAAGCTTCACCTTGGCCGCTAAGGCGTGAGGCTTGGTCATGCCGCCACGCCAGTCCTCGCGCTATTTATAACATTGGCATATACTACTATTATTAATTTTATAGAACTAAACCTCATAAACTATTTCTATATCTACAACAAACATGTAATCAGCTAAAAGACACTGAAAGTAAACAAAATTGAGCAAAAATTAAAGATTGAAAACAGTATAAATAACTTAAAGATAAAAAGGGTTTGAGTTGTGTGTTGTTACCTAGATGATTGATGGGTTTGGAGATGAGTATGAGCTTCCTGATAATGGAAATTGAAATGCTGAGAAAACCCTAATTTAAGGAAGAAAGTACCACTAATACTACTATACTACTGTTCCAACTTTGTCCTCTTTTCCTTTCTTCTTCCAAATATCTATCTACCCTTTTCTTTTCTTAAAAGGGTGTTTGGTTTGGTCAAAAGATTTTTGACACTATTTTTTTTTTTTTTTTTTACTTTTAACTTTCTAAATTTTTTTAAAGACAAAAAGTGTCTCGATACATACAACAACAATAATACCCAATTACGCCGGAGTCTCCATCCATCCAAAATGAGGTATAAGAGAGGCGAGATGTAAATAGTCACACTTTTACCCAAAGATAAAAAGACTGTTTTTAAAAAGACATCCAACATGCAAGTGAAACGAAAAAAAAAATGCAAGGCTTCACTACATATATATATATATATACTATCATAAATCTACCTTTTAAAGACAAGACAATAATTTGTCTGGTTATCATACATGAGATAGCATTGCACTAGAAGCCTTGTGGTTTCTCAAAATTATTTTAAGTTGACATAAAACTTTGAAATCGTACATTAGTAAATGTGGACAGACAGCCCAACAACTTTTACGGAAATTGATTAAACCAAAATCGGTTTAACGGAGTGAACTAATCATTACACAAAAAAACCAATACCACCAACTCACCAATTGATGCTCCTTTGATATTTTTATTTACAACTTTAAATTAACAATCCAAAACACCTTTTGCTTTTTTCTAATTATGCGTTTTCTCTATAAAATATGTTTCTTATTTGTTGCTCGTCGTTTAAAATAAATTGAAAAACAGAAAGAGGTTTTACATTTTAGTTTATGGTTTGTTAAACATGTGAGTCATCTTTTGTATTTTAGCAATGTATCAACTGTCTTAAACATTGAACTTTAAACAAAATAAGTTAATAAACCAAAAAAGTAAAAGATGTTTGGAATTGTTAACTTTATCACTTAGCATCCACGAGTCACGACTTCATATAATTCCCAACTTTTAGCTCCTTTATTAATCAAAACTGACAAATTTCAAGAAAAAAATTATCAAATATCAGCTTTCACACATTTGTTAATCAGAAACTAATTATTGCCTCATTTGTTTATCACAAAACAAAAGACTAGATTTTAGTTACATTTAACCAATGTTTTGAAACCCGGGTTCACCCGGCCGGGGTAACCGGTTGAACCGGTTCCGGCTATAAAAACAGGTAAAAAAAACCCGGGTTTCTAAAACCGGGTTAACCGGTTAGAGCCGCCGAGTTTTAAGTGACTCGGGTCAAACCGGTTCTCAAAACACGGCCGGGTTTAATTTTTCTCATTTTTTTAGTAGAAAATCTGAAGAAAATAAACTATGAGTATTTAGTTTCACTTTTTCACTTTATGCAGGTTTATGTATTAAAAATTATGCAGTTTATATCCTATGAGATTACAAAATTATGCAGGTTTACGTATTAAAAATATTATGCATGTTTATAAAATTATGCAGTTTTTTTTTTTTTTTTTTTTTTTTTTTTTTTTTTTTTTTTTCACAGCAAAGTAGTCTTTGGACAACAGAAAATGGATTTTGGGACATGTGCATAAAAACGGGTTGACCCGGAGACCAGTTGACCCACCGACCCGGTGACTCGGTCGGGCCGATCACAAACCCGGTTTTCAAAACATTGCAGTTAACAACTTAATAAACAACTTTGGAGAGATCTTCTTATTTTTTAAACACTTTATAATTATTGTTATAACCCGTTAAAAGAAAATAAAAGAAAAAAAATATATAAAATAAAACCTACATCATTTAATTACCGTTAACAACCACTTTTTTTCTTTTTCTTTTTCTTTTTTTTTAGTTAGTTAGTTATTAAAAGTTGTAGCGACTATAAAGTATAAAGAAGTACATTAAGAAAACCAAAACTATATATAAAGAAATATTGTGTTGCTTAAAAAATGGAGGTCTTCTAGTTCAAGTTGTTTATAGATGGCGAATATTTGATCCAAATGTCCGCGTCTAAATAATGTTGTAGAGATTAGAGAATGATTAGGGTTAGCGATTTAGGGTGATGATAATCTTGGATATCTTCTCGAATCATGTAAATTCATTTTTCGTATAAAGTATTTCGATCCTATTGGTGCTTGGGTAACACAAAATCCTTATCGAGATAATTCAAGAAGAACACTTTGTTACTAGGCACAAGAAAACAAAGCAAAACAAAGAGAATTGTGAGTTTTCGTATGTTCAAATGTGACCAAATGTGTTTTGTTCATGTGACAAACATTTGTGTCAGTTATGGCGGTTAAATTCGGTTAAATCACAAGAGTTACAACTCTTCAACAACAGACATGTTGGTTGGGTTTTGGCGGAAAAACATGTTAATTCCTTTAATACTGATTGATGAAAGTCGTTTACCTTGACCTTACAAGGGGGTGCGGCCCCCTTGACCTCCGCATTTTTTTTTGGGCGAAAACATATTAGCTCAACGAATGTGCACTCCACACTTCCCTTAACTCGTATCCGAGCTTAATATGAAATTCCATCGATTTCTAGTAAATCGCAATTACCTAAAATAGTTGATGACACTAAAATCACCAGCAGATCGAATGCAGTCAAAAGATCATCATCAGCATATAAGAGTAACTAAACAATATCCGATCCCCGACGAAAAAATAACAAAGACGAATCACAACGGCTATAATAGAAAACAACACGAGTAGCATAACTTGTCAAGCGTTGAAACCAAGCCGAGGGTGCCAGTTTATAACCATATAGAGATCTCTGTAAAAGACATACACGATAGGGACGCTGAGGGTCTCGAAAGTAATGAGGTTGATGCATATAGATAGCTCATATAGAGAGCCATGTAAAAACACATTCTTGATATCCAGCTGATGAACCGACCAGTGTCAGGAAACTGCAAAGACTGGGCATCATGTAAATAGTAGCCAACTTGACAATCGGGCTAATCAGCGGCGGAACTAGGAGCTTCTGTCAGGGGTAGCGAAATACAAAAATTTGTTTAGGGGTAGCGAAAATTTGTTTCAGGGGTAGTGAAATCGCCAAAAAAATGGCCAAAAATGGCCAAAAAACGTAAAAAATCGTCAAAAATTACACTACCGGGTAAAAGTTTAGGGGTAGCGACCGCTACCCCTGGACTATACATGGATCCGCCCCTGGAGCTAATTGTCTCAACAGAGTCAACTCCTACATGTTGACTGTGTCCATTAGCAACGAGACAAGCCTCGTATCTGCTAAGTGATCCATCTGCAAAATGTTTATGCTTGAACAACCACATAGAACGAACAATGTTCGCGTTAGGTGATTGTGGCACAAGAATCCAAGTATTATTTTTAATAAGTGCGTTATATTAATCAAGCATATCACCTTGCCAGTTAGGTTTGTTAAAGCATGAATGTAGCTTTTAGGTATAGGAGAAAGAGTAGGCACAATAATATTAAGACGCGAAGATGGCTTGTTTTTTCCTAGTTAGAAGCGAGTGACCGTAGGGTGAGTCGAGGTTAGGTTGGGCATCAATTGAATGATAGGGAATGTGGAGGCAGTTAGGCTTCTGACGAGGTGGGTGGGCCAGTTTGGGCCGCTAAAACAGTTGGGAAGTAGATCAGGGATGGTGAGGCTTAGGCCGTGATAGTTTGAGTGTGGGTTAATGTTTGGGATGTGGGGATTGAAGTGGCAGGTTAAGCCTCGTTTTGAGTTTGGTTCAAGTATGGAAGGGAATGAGTTTGGGATAGTGGAGTAGGGTGAGGCATATAGAAGTTGGTAAGAACCTGCTTTGCTATTATGTTTGGTTCATTATTAGATAAGGTATAAGAGGGAGCGTGGTTAGGTGTAACGGAACCATATGGGAATATATCGTCAAAGGTGACATGTGGGAAATTATAATTTGGTTTGTAGCAAGTTTTGAACAAAAATACACACGTTGATTGGATGGGTAGCCCATAAATATGTGATGGTGTGACCCCTCTTTTACTACGTATGAGATAAAAGATTGACAATTGCAGCACCCACACATGAATACATGACCCAATATACTGAAGTTGAATCACATTACAACACATTCATGACTCAACAGATGCATGAAACTATCTGATGGACATTTTGCATATGAGAGATGTATGTACAACTATGTATAACTTACTCATGAAGTAAACATACCAATTGCCGAAGATAAGCACATGAATGGGTCCTATGATTCGTGTGAAAACCAATTATATAATATATATAGTATAGTATCGAAGTGATCCGCGAAAAATACGGATCACCCGAGTCGTTTCCCAACGAAAGCGAATGGAATCGAGAATAACGATTCGTGAAATCGTGAATTGAAAAGTGAGAAAATGAAATTAGCAATCAAGATATTCAAGTAATTACAAACAAATATGAGATATGCAAAGAATTCAAGCTAATTATGCACCGAAATTAAAAACACGAAAACGGAAATGCAACCGTAAAATTTAAAACGTAACGTTTAATGAAAAATGATCCTACAAACTTGAAAATATTTTCTAAAAATCTTAAACTAATAAAAAGAATTTTAAGAAAAAGAAAAATATTTTTTTGACTTTTTATTTATTTTCTATGAATTAAAATTGATTTTTGGAATTAAAATTGAATTAAAAATAAGGAAAAATAGAAAAATAAATTGGAAAATTGAAAATTAAATTCTAAAAATTCTAAAATATTATAAAAGAATTTCTAAAAATATTTTTGTATTTTTCACAACTTTTTCTGATTTTTTTATTGATTTTTGGTAATTAAAAATGATTTAAAAATTGAATAAAGTCAAAAGAAAGTAAGAAAAATAGTAAAAATGGTTGGAAAAATCTGGAAAAATTCCAGAAATTCTAAAATAGTAAAAAGAACTCAAAATAAAATTTTGAAGTAAAAATGAAAAGCTAAAGTGCTTATTAAGTAAAAAATGTTTATCACAAGTGCTTATTTATAAGCACTTGTGACAAAATAGTTTGAAACTGAAATCACAAACTGAAAATGATGTACAATGCTCAGTTATGACAGATTTATGACCAAGTTAAAACTCAAATACCACAGATGCTCAATATATCCAATAAGCTCAAAAGGTTAATAAGCTCCAATAAGCAGAAAAAGCACAAGATGATACAGGAACCAAAATATGAAACTAATTACTCAACAAACTCACATAAAACTCAGAATCAAACACAAATTTCAAACACAAGCTCAGTTATACTCTAGCAGACTGACTCCCCCTAAACCAACCAGTCAACCGGGTGCAGTTGATAGGCCCACCTAGGAGAAAGTGCAAGTTATTATTGACCGTGGAAATATAGGGAAATCCCCGGGTTGTTAAATCCCAACGAGATTGAAATTGTATTTTGGAACGATTAGGAGAATGAGTGGTACTGAGGACAGTAACCAAAATGATTGAGGGATGATTATACTACTGATTGCTTGGTATTTAGATAATATGAAAAGATATAAACAATAACAGAGATACACACAAAAGCACAAATAAGAAAATCAGATAACAGACAGAGACAAGTGGGTTTAAACAAATTACAAACTACAGGGGGTGCTTTTGAAAACTTAAAATTAAAAATAAATTTGAAAATGAAAATGAAATTATAAAAGTGATTATTATAATATTTAAATATTATTTAATTAATAAAACTATTTAAAAATCTAATTTATATTAACTAAAAATGACAAATATTACAAATTAACCTAAAAACTTGCAAAAATAATTTCTAAATCTTAATTAGAACTTGAAGAAAGTATAAAAAATGAAAATAAATATTTTTGTCTTTTTATGAGTTTTCTATTAATTAAAAACTATTTAACTTAATTAATCTAATTAAACTATTTTAAATTACTATTAATACTAAATTACCTTAGAAAATTATGGAAAATTTTATAAAATTACTTAACCATCACAGGAATCCTAAAAAATTATAAAAACTACTAAAAATTATATTTAAGGTTATTCCACTAATTAATTACCTATTAGTTATTTTAAATCTAATTTAATTAAATTAAATAAGAAAATTGGAAAATGGACAGTGGAAATTATGAAACTATTTTCTAAAAGTTTTAACTACTTTATAAAACTTAGGAAAAATATAAAATTCTACTGTTGTTACTTAAAATTAAAGAAAACTATTTAATTATTAATATTACCTAATTAATTATTTAAACTACTTTTAATTCTAATAAATAGTAAACTGTTTAGGAAAAATCTAAGAAAATTATTTTAACTACTTAAAGGTACTAGGAAATTAATAAAATTATAAAATTTGAAAAGTGCTTATTAATAAGCCAAAATGAAAAAGATAGTTTCTATTAAATAGAAGCTATCACTATTTTTATGTTTGCTTTTTTGGAGTTTTTCTTTTAAACAGCTAAATATAAGATGAAAATAAGATACTTTTGTGAAAAAACTTCTTACAAAGCTTAAAAATAAGCAGTGTGCACCCCTTTTACTTAAGCAGTTTGACTTTTGTTGACTGAATAAGCAAATAAGCACAAATGACTGAATGTGGGGTCCACAATGATAAAACTAAGTATAAATAAGCTAAACACACTTAAATAATCTGAAAACAACTAGCAATGATCACTGATAAGCTATTGGGAATGAAATAAGCACTTATGCAAATTGAAATTCAGCACAGAATTGGGACAGACTTTGGGGTGGATTCCAGGTGGGGTCCACTTGTTCCTAAGTCAAAACAAAGGTCAAATCTTGTTCCCTGGTAGGAGGGGGTTGGGGAAACTAAGAATGAACCACTAAGGCCCACTGAGTTGGCCACAGTCAACCACCAAAGTGGTGGTGATGAGATGGTATCTGTGTAGCAGGGGAGTACCCTTTCCCTTCAGGTGTTTTTGGATGGGATTAACTTGCACAAGAAAAATCTTAAAAATGAAACAGATGTAGGAAACTAAAGTTAAGCTGGTATACTAACACCTCAATAAGTTTCAAAGCTTAAGATTGAACACAAAATTCTATATAAATCATGTCATTTTAAGGATTTATGAGGTTGTGCACTTTTTGACTTTTTGATTGATGAACTAACTTTGACTTATGTGAACTTCTGATTGATCCTACTTATTAAATAAGTTGTTATAAGCTAATATTAAGTTAAATTAAGCTAGGTTACTAACTTATGAGATGATATGATGAGACTTGGACTCAAATATTACCACAGTTAACTGTGGTGATGTATTGCTTGTGATTTTGACTTTTGGGTGTATGAGACCAAAGCTTTATACCTTAATTACCCTAAATAACACTACTGCAGTCTAATGAAACACCAATAAACACCAAATAACAACAAGGGCTTAGCTCACTAGCTTATTCCAAACACTCCCTATACCTAGACTGTTTTATGTTTTCTAATCAATCAGATACTATGGCCTAATAATCTGATCCACAACTACTTATTATGTTATATTAAGTAGAAATAAGCACTTAGAAACAGGTTACAACCAAAAATAATCAAGAATACTAATTATGCTTTGTTGACTGTTTTACTAAGATTTTTAAGCAACTAAGGAATTTATCAAACAAGCTACTAATTTTATGTTGTCTTATCACTACTTAGGACTGAATAAGCACAAAACAACTGAAAAAGCAAAGTAATAAGCACAGCTACAGTAAAAAGACAGATATGAGATTTTGAGGACTTACAAAATGCTTTCCTGCTTAAAACCAATGAACCAAGAACAATCCTATGGAATCTCCACAGATTCACTAACCCAAGGCCATCCAATATTTGCCCTGCTCCATTGCTTATCATCAAGAACTTGGAACTTTGACTTTCGTTGACTGTTTTTAGGTTTATGAGTTTTTTATATCTAAATCTTGTTTTAAGGTATCTAAAAGCTTTAATGAGCTTCTTAGGAGCTTATGTGAGCTTAATAGTCTCTATAATCTAACAATAATAAGTACAAAGCTTATTAAGAAATTTGATATGAAATTGAAAATTGCATTAACTGAGATAACAAAACACACTTGATTCTTATTAACTGAAAAGCTTACTAGTACACTGAGAATGCTAACTTGAAACCTTGAAAGCTTTAAATTACACTTGAACTTTGAAAAGAAACTAATACGACATACACTTATTGAAATTAAAACTAGATACTAAACTCTTCTGCTTCTCTTCCTTTTATAGGCTCCAATTAGGGTTACTTGTGATACTCTAAGCATATCCCACTTCAATCTTGACCATCCAATGCTCTGAATCAATCCTATCCGTTTAAATGATTTTGGCGCCAAAAAGTCTCCAAGTTAACTTGGGGCCAAAGCTGAGCAATTAAAGAATTTTGGGATCATGTGAAGGTGGCAGGGGACAATTGGGATGGTTTTCAGACAAGTTGGGGTTGTGGGTTGAAAAACAGAGAAGCAGGGTATGGTTTGGAGTGAAAAGTGGTGTGGGATGCATTTATTGGTGATGTGGTTTGGCTGTGAGGTGGAAAGGAGGTTAGGGTGGAGTAGGGGATGAGGTGGAAGGTGATGAGGTGGTGGAAAAACCACCCTGGTTTCAGGTTTCAGGTGAGGGAGGAGAGGGATGAACAGTGTGTGTGGTTTGGCGGTATTGGGTGGTCAAACGGGGGTTTGACCCGTTCTTTATAATAAAAGGGAGTGGGCCGAGGGTTGTTTGGGCCTAGGGAAATGGGGGTGGGCTGGATTGTGTTGGACTAGGCTTGGTTTGGTTTTGGTTTATTTAATAAAAGGGTCCGGTTGGTTTGTGGTATTTAAACAAGGACCAAATTTGTAATTTGGTGAAATTAGAGGACTGATTTTGCAATTTTCCCAAAATACTTATAAGGACCATTTATGCATTTTATGAATATACCAAGGACCAAAGATGTGATTTTTCCATTTAAAATATCCAGGGACCTTTTCTGCCAATTTCTCAAACTCCAAGGACCATTTATGTAACTTTGGATTTTTAAGGGACTGAAGATGTAATTTCTCAAAATGTTATCATAAGGACCAATTATTCCATTTAAGAATAGTTCAAGGTTTATTTTATTAATTTCCCATTTTTAAAACCTTAAGGACTAATTTTGACATTTTTCAAACTTGAGGGACTAAAGTTGTCAGTTTGTAATTTTTTAACTTTAAAGGACTATACTTGACAACTTATGAATCCCTAAGGACCTTTGATGATATTTTTCATGTTTTGATTTACCAGGGACTAGATTTGACAACTTTTGAAACTTGAGGGACTGAAACTGCCAATTATGCAAACTTTGTATGTTTTTCATCTGTTTTTGATTATTTTGCATTTGAAACATATAAAACACACTTCTAAGATATTTTAAGTATTTTGATGCATATTTGAGTGTTTTTTGTATGTTTTGGCAGTTCAGATTGGTATAAAATGATGAGTATTTAGACACTCATCAATCCCCCACACTAAACTATTGCTAGTCCCTAGCAATCTTTTGAGAAAATTTTAATGGATTTTTACTCTTTACCAAAAGCCATCACTCCTGGAGTAGCCAGATGTAAGAACTGTGGCACATCTGATAACCGTGTGATTTTGAGCAAACCACCAGCTGTCAACGGATTTGATTTGTCTTTACCAAAAGCCGTTTGCTTCTGGACTAGCCAACTCTTGATGGAATAGTCAACATCTTGGTGAGCTGATTACCAATTATGGTTTTTCCACGTCCTTTACCACAAGCCATAATCTTGCGGGCTAGCCAACTCATTCGCTTTATGGGATATGGGGAGTTGAGGAACCATACAATTTTGGGCAAATTGCAAGCCATCAACGGATTTGAGATGTCTTTACCAAGAGCCGTTTGCTCCTGGACTAGCCAATCCTTTTGTGGGTTAGACATGGTGGATTGATAACCATTATTTGCATTTCTAAGTGTGAAAAAACTGGTAATTTTGATCAAATGGGGGTTCTTGATAGAACATGTGTTTTGAATTCGTGAGAACTCTCCCCCACACTTAGAACTGAATATTGCCCTCAATATTCAAAGTACTTGGTATCCCACCAAGACTTAGAACGTAAGAAGGAAATACTATTAACCTTTTATTTTAGTCTATTTACATACAAACGCACTTTTTTTTTTTTTTTTTTTGAAAAAATTTATACATATGTACAACATGTGGTTCATCTCCCCCGCACTAGGGTGTTAGAAAGAGGTAAGAAAACAGAAATATGGGTGAAAACCCATATTGCTACTGTTTTTTATTACCGAGTCGCTAGCTTGACTCGACCTCGAATTGAATTGTCCATGAGGAAGCTACTGTTTTTGATTACCGAGTCGCTAGCTTGACTCGACCCCGAATTTATTGGTCCATGGGGTAAGTTTGGAGATCCGGGACAACCATTTGTTGTATGTCCCCTCCAAAATAGTGTTTTAACCAATGACCATTTACTTTGAAATTGGGACCGTCGGGTTGCAATAACTCAACAGTTCCATATGGGTATACTTTTGTTATAGTAAATGGTCCAGACCAACGGGTTTTTAGTTTTCCCGAGAAAATTTTTAATCTTGAATTGAAAAGAAGAACTCTGTCACCAACGTTGAAAACGCGGTTCTTAATTTTAGAGTCATGTATCTTCTTAGTCTTTTCTTTATAGATTAAAGAATTTTCGTAAGCTTGATCACGTAATTCTTTTAGTTCGTTTAGTTGAACTTTACGGTGATCACCCGTTGTCTGAAGGTCGAAATTTGCATGTTTTAAGGCCCAATAGGCCTTATGTTCTAATTCGATCGGAAGATGACATGCTTTCCCGTACACTAGCTTATATGGAGTACACCCGATGGATGTTTTGTAAGCAGTGCGGAAAGCCCATAATGCGTCGTCCAGCTTATCCGACCAAGAGGCACGGTTTTCACCAACCGTCCTCTCCAGAATTCTCTTAATACCCCGATTTGAGAACTCCACCTGCCCACTTGTTTGGGGGTGGTATGCTGTAGAAAGACGGTGAGTTACACCATATTTCAGCATCACTCTTGCAAATTTTTCATTGCAGAAGTGAGTACCACGATCACTGATAATGGCACGGGAGTCCCGAATCTGGCAAAGAGAGACTTTAAAAATTTAACGACTACTCGGGCACCATTGGTGGGTAAAGCTTTTGCTTCAACCCATTTTGACAGATAGTCGACAGCCACGAGTATGTATTTATTCCCTCGTGAAGACGGGAATGGCCCCATAAAATCAATGCCCCACATATCAAATATTTCACAGACTTGGATGGCGTTTTGCGGCATCTCATTCTTTTTGGAAATATTCCCGTGACGCTGGCAAGCGTCACAAGTTTTGATAAGTTCATGGGCGTCTTTATATATCGTGGGCCAAAAGAATCCTGAATCAAACACCTTTTTGGCGGTGTAGTTGATACGTGGGAATCGCAGCAGGCTTTACCTCTCAAGGGATCTTGAGAAGCTTACAACCCCCACCAGGCAGTGTACCTGATCGTTGTAGTATAGTATAGTGACAAGTACCGGGGGATTGATCGTTCAGCAAGGAATAGTGTCGCTAGGATTAGAAAACCTAAATACTAGTTCTAAAGATGAGGGATGATTATTTTTGTATTTTTATATTTTTTAGAAAGCAAGTAAAAATCTCGGGTTTGAAGGATTTGGGCGGAATTAGTTGCTAGTCAACTAACCCAATACTAAAGATGCAATCAAAATAAAATACTAGAAAATGAAAATAAACTAAATTAACTAAGGTTGTGAGCAATAAGTGGAGAAAATGTGTTTACTTAGATTTCACTACTCCCTAGATATCTTTTACACGTTAATTACTTGTTATAGTTGCGTGGATGACGGATTGTATTCCTTAATACCATTCATGGGGTGGCGCACTTAATTCCCCAATCCTATGAGTGCCTACTTCACTCCTATGTCGAGCCGGCTAAGAAGCTCCTAACATGGGATCATTAGAATTTACTCATGCATTAAATACAACCAATAAAACCTAGTGCACGTCAGTTCATGTTTCCTAAGACGTTCAAGCATGTTACCATTTGGAAGTCTGCCAGTTTTCTTAAGCCTAACATCGAAATCATTAATCCAATACAACCATAAACAAGTAATCAACACATAATTAACATCTAGGTTTCATTAGATCCAAGCAAACACAAGATAGATCTAGCCTAGCATGATGGAATTAAGACAAGAACAAGATATAGACAACCAACACATAGACATATTGATTGAATTAAAAGAATACTTATCTCAATTACACATGAAAGGGATCAAGGGCTTAGAACCCTTGAAAAACCTGTAAAATTCGTACCAAGTTCGTACTTAGGGTTTCTCCAAAATTTCTCTCTTTTTAATGTGAAAATTAGAAAACTACATATAGGAAATAGGGTCTGACGGCATCAAGACAAAATTTGTGACGCCGTCATCTCGCCGCCAAAATACTTCTCGGACTGCCTTGATCTACTTTTGACGCCGTCACGTGTTAGCATTTTCCAGGCCGTCATGCATTTTACTCTTGACGCCCTACCTTGTGACGCCGTCAATTCTGTACTGGGTCGTCATGGAAATTACTCTTGACGCCGTCAGAAATTCCTTTTTGACGCTGTCACCTACTGTTCCCAGCAAGGAAAATTAAGACTTTGGCGTTTTCTTCACTTTTATGCTCCAAAAACGTCCGAATTGTTTCATTTTCCAGATTTCACTCCCAAAGTACCTAAAATCACAAAAGGAACGATTTAGGGCAATATTTGATCAAATAAATTCAATTCCGGGCTTAAATGACCCCATAAAAGTGGTTCATTTTTCGCCTCATCATATACCCTTACACTTGAGATTTGCTTGTCCTCAAGCAAATGCGCTTTTATTCTACTCAAAATACAAGTTAGGGGTCATTTAACACTAATATAAAAGTAATTACAACAAATAATCGTTCCACTAAAGACCAATAGGCAAGCACGGAGGTCATACACTAGCACCTCACAAATAGTGTTTAGATACTCACATCTCTCGGGTGTAATAGAGTATAAATTACAATATGGAAATGGAAAACATCTCTCACTACCTGTCATAGCAAAATAGATTACCATAGGCTTGGGAAAGGATCAAACCTCCACCACATGGCGTAAGCACCTAGGATAAACTATCAAAGAGGTCTTTTTAAAGGGTTGTAACGTTAGGTGTAGGGATATGAAATACACGGTTTTGTTGGATAAAGGAAGTTTTACTGGTGGCGAGCTAACAATCTTGGTTAATTACATGTACAATATGGCGTTGCTAAGCCAAGACTAGACTCGACTTAAGCTAATAAATGAAAAATAACAATAACATAAAATGAACATAGAATAAAAAGGGATGGTAGTCCATATGTTTTTTCTCATTTCTTTTTCTATTTTTTTCTTTTCTTTTTTCTTGATTTTTCAAATTTTTATTTTTATTTTTTTTATTTATTATTATTATTTTGTTGTTGTTGTTGTTGTTGTTGTTGTTGTTGTTGTTGTTGTTGTTGTTTTGCATACACTCTTACCCTACCATCTGAAATAATACATTATAGGGAATGAACATTCCCCTTACACTTGAATTTTTACATACTTTACAATAACTAATCTAATGACTCGAATTAAGAAAATCAAAACACTTGGAGTACTTTTAAGATTAACGTACATATGGGGGTGATATTTGATGTTCTTCCCCATTACTCCATAAAATAAGTACTTTATCCATGAGTCCCAATCGTCCCAAAACAATATGTACAAGGATATGACTCGACTTAGCAACCATGTAATCAATTAGATAGTTAACTTAGGGTTTAACAAATAACAATAATGCACTAAAGATGAGCGCATACATGGAAGGCTAAGGTGATTTGGGTGTACATTTAAGTGGGGTGTAACAAATTCTTCCTTTAAGTAAAATGCTTAAAGTTAGAAACGAAAATATAGGCTCAGAGGGGTGTACTAGGGGTTTCGTGTACTAAAAATGAGTACAACGCTAAGGGTGTGGGAAAAATTAGTTGACTTAGCTAGCCAAATAATATGACTTAAATGGTCAAGTAATTATGATACGGGTTTAACACAAGGGTGATCCTAATGCCTCTTATCATGTAGTAAATCCTACTACACGAATGTAGTCTCACTAGCGGTCTCGGGATGCATCACTAACGCAAGTTCTAGAATCTAAATGCTACCGGTACACTCATAAGCACTAATAGTAAATGCTTTTCCTATCAAATCTAAAGGCGAACCTCACATATTTGGGTGGAAATTTTTTTCTGAATATACGGTTATGTGCTAGTCATACAATCTCCTATCCATGAGACGCTTGCTATGGCTAAAGTTTCACTCCTAAATGTTGTAAAAAAAATTAAATTTGGCGCTAAAATTACACTAACAAGTATTTCTCATAGTTTTATTACACATCTACCATTAAACAAAACAAACTCAAGCGAAAGTGTATTTGTAAGGTATCATCATTTTACCCTCCCCTTACACTTAAGATGAACATTGTCCCCAATGTTCAAGTAAATAATGTAAAAGTGAAAAAGCAAAAAGAATAAAATCAAATACCCCCCTGATTCGCTCGGTATGGATAATAAGGTGGCCAGGTTAGATCTTCCTCCAAGAAAATGAACAATCAAAGCTTCCCTTCTAGAATATAAATCATCTTCTTGTCATACATAACCTGTAAATCCTGAGAAAATAGACAAGACAACCTCGCATAAAATCGGCGGCAACCTATATAAGTTACTAAATCCTAGAAAACAAAATAAGATATAATGCTTGTGGAATGAAGTTTGCAGATTTCCTGGAGATTATAAAACTTAATAATTCACAAAAACCATAAGACTCCGTTAGAAAAACAAAACCGGTAAAATTTTCAGATTTTTACACGTAACGCCGTCAAGAGTTAACTCTTGACGCCGTCAGAAGTGACCTGCAAAAATTCTTATGTCAAGTTTCCGGAAAATTTCAGGAAAAACTTGGTCCTACTTCCTGGAAAATCCTGCAAAACTTCATTATGACTCAATACAAGCATTTGACTCTAACAAATACAAATATACATGTTCATTTAATATTGTGGAGAATCATGATCGGTTTGTTTCTTAAAAAGATATTTGGGGTTTCCCCTTACACTTATCTTTTTGCAAAAATACTTCTAGGTGGAGTTAAGACTAGGCCAAAACAACAAAGTAAAGTATTTCCACTATTTAGTTTAGAAACATGATCAATCAACAATAAAAATAAAGCATGCATACGGAAGCAAATAACAAACAAACAAAAATAAAATCACACAAAACATGGGTTGCCTCCCAAGAAGCGCTTTTCTTTATTTACGAGTCTTGTAGCTAGACTCAAGGTCATGGGTTACTACGTGACACGGGTGAGTTCCTCATTGAGGATATCCTTGGGATCAAACTTGGGTTTCAACTTCCTATCGGTTTCCTTAGTATGGTATGACCTTTCAAACTTTTCTCCATCCGGATCATACAAAGTCATCCTCATATGCCATGATCCGTCACCTTCTTTAGGTGGCTTGTCCCACCTCCATTTACACTTGTCTCCCTCTCTTTTCCACTTATTCATATCTATATTAATAGGCATTACACTCAAGAACTCAATCATCTTCCTAAAGACTAAGGGGTCCTCAAAGGGATCTAGCTCTTCATCTCTAGCTATGAGTTGTTCTACCGAATGTATCTTTTCAACGAAATCTTTCTCTAGATAAAATGGGCATTGAGGTCCTATGAAGTTCCTTTCTATCCAAGGTCTATATCTAGATGGTCTCCTATTCATCTCTACCCAATGCGGTGTCGGTTCATCATCACAATCATAACTATGCTTCTTTACATCGTACACCGACCAAGTATCGCCTTCACCTACCGCTATCTTAGACTCCTTACAATCTATCATGGTACTAGCGGTTGCTAAAAATCCTCTTCCTACCAATAATGGGCATGTAGTGTCACTAACCATGTCTAGGACGTGAAAATCCGCTAATATAGTTAACTTTCCTACGTGAACAACTACATCCTTAATCATTCCAACCGGGTGGGCAATACTCCCATCCGCTAGCCCTATCAATACCTCCGTTTCCTCTAACTTTACTAGCTTAAGAGCGGTGAATAAGGATAAGGGAATCAAGTTGAGGCTTGACCCTAAATCGGCTAGTGTGCCGAAAGCTTCGGATCTTCCTATCTTACAAGGCAAAACAAATATACCCGGATCATCAAGCTTTTTAGGCAACATGTTTTGAACGAAGGCGGTCCCATTTTTACCTAGTTTAAACTTCTCATATTTTTCTAGGAGGGCACTATAGTAAGGAGCATGCACTAAGACATCAATGACGGGGCGTTCAAGGTGAAGTTCTTTGAATTCATCGTCAAGGTCTTGCGTAGGATGTGTTTCAACTATACTTTTGACCGGTTCTATATCGGGTGTTTTACTTGATTGGTCTTTTTGAAGGATTTGGTTTTGTTTGAAACACGTGCTCGTTGATTTAACCGAGTAGTGTTGTGGACACGAAGTGGGCGACGAAACTGAGGATATGGAATTAACGTTTAGTTTTGGATTCTTGACCGTGTCGCTTGGGAGTGCTCCCATTTCTCGGTCATTGAGAACTTTCAACAATGCGTCAATTTTGGTGGTCATCTCGCTTTGCTTTTGTTTGAAATCGGCTTCAAACTTAGATATGTGAGCTTCTTGAGATGCCATGAACTTAGACATCAATCCTTCAAGATTGTTGGTACTACCATAGTTGTTAGAAGGATTATTGTTGAAAGTATGGTTGGAGGGTGGACCGTTTGGTTGGTAACGATTAGGCGGATTGGAAGAATTGGGTTGATTTTGTTTCCACCTAAGGTTTGGGTGATTTTTCCAAGAGGGTTTGTATGAATCACCGTAAGGGTTTGGCTCGGGCTTGAAAGTGTACTACTTATCTCCCGCTTCGTCGGTACGCGTGGATGCGTACTCTGCAAAAGCTGTTTCGGGGAGTTCCACACAATCACGAGTGTCGTGGGGACCACTACATAATTCGCATGAAGAAGTGATTTTGTTCACTTGGCTTGAAGGCTTAGGAGCTCCGTAAGATTTCTTGAGAAACTTGACTTGGTCCTCAAGTTCCATGATCCTACGGTCGGGAGTGCTAGAATTGTTCGAAGGCAAAGATATTGCCTTGACCATTTTGTTCAAATCACGGGGATCATTCCAACTTTCGTTGTCATAGAGAGCAAGATCTTCTATGAGTTCCCATGATTGTTCCGCACTTAGATCACGTAGCTTACCACCGGCCGATTGGTCAATGGCTCGCCTCGTGGAGAGATCGGTATGGTCATAAAAGATTTAGACTTGGAGCCAAAGATCTATGCCATGATGAGGGACTTTTTGGAGTAAGTCCTTGAAACGAGTCCATGCTTCATAAAGAGATTCATTTTGACGTTGTTGGAACATCAAGATGTCATTTCTAAGCTTAGTAGTTCTCCCCAGTGGGAAAAATTGAGCAAGGAAACGAGTGGTGAGATCATCCCATGTGGTGATGGATCCCGCGGGTAAACGCTCAAGCCATTGACTAGCTTGATCCCGTAGAGAGAATTGGAATAGGCGTAATCGGGTTGTCTCTCTAGTTTCAACATCTAGGTCTATGGAATCTACGATTTTGAGGAAGTCCTTAAGATGTTGGTTTGGATCTTCGGAACGAAGTCCATGGAATGCACATCCGCTTTGCACCAACCGGATGGTGTCGGATTGCAAGGGGGTCACATTGGCTCCGGTGAGCTCAATGGTGTTTCGGTAGCCTTGGTGGCTAGGTCGGGAATACTCTCCTAAGGTTCGGGGCCTAAGAGGTTCTAGTGGTGGGTTTTGTTGTGGTGGGATGACGGGTTCAAAGATGTTCCCATCGTCCATGATGTCGGGTGGTGAAGAGTTACGAACAAAGACACAAAGAAATAAGATAGACTAAAGAAAACCTAAAAATAAAAATAAAATCTTACTAGAAAGGAATCTAGCAAGTAGACCTAATAAAAAGAAATTATAACCTAGACAATAACTATTCCCCGGGCTGCGGCGCCAAAAACTTGATACGTGGGAATCGCACCAGGGTTTACCTCTCAAGGGATCTTGAGAAACTTACAACCCCCACCAGGCAGTGTACCTGATCGTTGTAGTATAGTATAGTGACAAGTACCGGGGGATTGATCGTTCAGCTAGGAATAGTGTCGCTAGGATTAGGAAAACCTAAATACTAGTTCTAAAGATGAGGGATGATTATTTTTGTATTTTTATATTTTTTAGAAAGCAAGTAAAAATCTCAGATTTGAAGGATTTGGGCGGAATTAGTTGCTAGTCAACTAACCCAATACTAAAGATGCAATCAAAATAAAATACTAGAAAATGAAAATAAACTAAATTAACTAAGGTTGTGAGCAATAAGTGGAGAAAATGTGTTTACTTTGATTTCACTACTCCCTAGATATCTTTTACACGTTAATTACTTGTTATAGTTGCGTGGATGACGGATTGTATTCCTTAATACCATTCATGGGGTGGCGCACTTAATTCCCCAATCCTATGAGTGCCTACTTCACTCCTATGTCGAGCCGGCTAAGAAGCTCCTAACATGGGATCATTAGAATTTACTCATGCATTAAATACAACCAATAAAACCTAGTGCACGTCAGTTCATGTTTCCTAAGACGTTCAAGCATGTTACCATTTGGAAGTCTGCCAGTTTTCTTAAGCATAACATCAAAATCATTCATCCAATACAACCATAAACAAGTAATCAACACATAATTAACATCTAGGTTTCATTAGATCCAAGCAAACACAAGATAGATCTAGCCTAGCATGATGGAATTAAGACAAGAACAAGATATAGACAACCAACACATAGACATATTGATTGAATTAAAAGAATACTTATCTCAATTACACATGAAAGGGATCAAGGGCTTAGAACCCTTGAAAAACCTGTAAAATTCGTACCAAGTTCGTACTTAGGGTTTCTCCAAAACTTCTCTCTTTTTAATGTGAAAATTAGAAAACTATATATAGGAAATAGGGTCTGACGGCGTCAAGACAAAATTTGTGACGCCGTCATCTCGCCGCCAAAATACTTCTCGGACTGCCTTGATCTACTTTTGACGCCGTCATGTGTTAGCATTTTCCAGGCCGTCATGCATTTTACTCTTGACGCCCTACCTTGTGACGCCGTCAATTCTGTACTGGGTCGTCATGGAAATTACTCTTGACGCCGTCACCTACTGTTCCCAGCAAGTAAAATTAAGACTTTGGCGTTTTCTTCACTTTTATGCTCCAAAAACGTCCGAATTGCTTCCTTTTCCAGATTTCACTCCCAAAGTACCTAAAATCACAAAAGGAATGATTTAGGGCAATATTTGATCAAATAAATTCAATTCCGGGCTTAAATAACCCCCTTAAAGTGGTTCATTTTTCGTCTCATCAGTAGTTTGGGTTATGATGTCCCCCCGTGGGTCCATCATGACAAGCTTTAAGAATTTCCATGGCTTCTTGGCCATGGACACACCGTCAGATGACTTGATCCGCACATATTTTGAACAAGTAGGGGTCGTCCCAGAAGTAATGTTTTACATCTTTAAAGAATTTTCTTTTCTGTTGGGACGACATCCCTTTCACAACGATATTTCCCGCACGGTAATTTGCAAAATCGGCAAACCATGGGGTAGTAGTATCATCCCGGGTAGAGATTAGATTTAGAGTCTCCAGAGGAAAAGTTTCATTTATTTCTTTTCTCTCGAGAATATCCTGATGAGGATTTTCTAACCGGGACAAGTGATCTGCTGCAAGGTTCTCTGCTCCTTTTTTATCTCTTATGAGAATATCGAATTCCTGAAGGAGCAGGACCCAACGGAGTAGTCTTGGCTTTGCATCCTATTTAGTGAACAGGTATTTCAAAGCCGAATGGTCCGTATACACCACGCTTTTGTTTAAGATTAAGTAAGACCGAAATTTTTCAAAGGCATATACCACAGCTAATAATTCTTTTTCTGTGGTGGTATAGTATGTTTGAGCTTCATTCATGGTCTTACTTGCGTAGTGTATTGGCTGGAAATGTTTGGTGTTGCGTTGCCCCAGAACTGCACCAATAGCGAAGTCGCTAGCATCGCACATAAGTTCGAAGGATAAGTCCCAGTCTGGGGCAACAAGGATTGGTGCCTCGGTAAGCCTTTTCTTTAAAATAGAAAAAGCTTCGATGCACTCGGGGGAAAAGATAAAAGGAGCATCATTTTCAAGAAGATGAGTCATTGGCCGGGCTATTTTGGAAAAATCTTGTATGAATCTTCGATAGAACCCGGCATGGCCGAGGAAACTCCTTATTCCTTTAACAGTGGTGGGATGAGGCAGTTTAGCAATAACATCAATTTTGGCCTTATCGACCTCAATCCCATTTTTTGAAATTTTATGGCCGAGGACAATGCCCTCCTTAACCATAAAATGGATCTTCTCCCAGTTTAGACAAAGATTAGTGTTTTCACAACGTTGAAGCATTTTTTCTAAATGGGAGAGGCATGAGTCGAAAGAATTCCCGATAACTGAGAAGTCATCCATGAATACCTCCATGGTTTTTCCGATCATGTCATGGAAAATAGCCATTATGCACCTCTGGAAAGTGCCCGGAGCATTGCATAACCCAAAAGGCATGCGGCGATAGGCAAATGTTCCATAAGGGCATGTGAAGGTAGTCTTATCTTGATCCTGTGGATCAATGGGAATCTGGAAGTAACCCGAGAAGCCGTCGAGGAGGCAATAATACTCATTCCCCGCTAGTCTTTCGAGCATTTGATCCATAAAGGGCAGAGGAAAATGGTCTTTACGGGTGGCTTCGTTAAGCTTCCTGTAATCAATACATACTCGCCACCCTGTAACCAAACGAGTTGGTATCAACTCGTTATCCTCATTTGTAATAACCGTAATGCCACCCTTCTTTGGAACACAATGTATTGGGCTAACCCAAGGACTATCTGATATAGGGTAAATCAATCCCGCATCAAGAAGTTTGATAACTTCTGCCTTTATAACTTCGTGGATTTTTGGATTTACCCTTCTTTGATGTTGCACGGCAGGTTTAAAGTCCTATTCCATTAGGATTTTGTGTGTACAAAAATCCGGGTTAATACCATTTATGTCTGAGAGCTTCCAAGCAATTGCTTGCTTGTGGGACTTTAAAACCTTGAGCAGCGCGGTTTTCTCCTCATCCTTTAAGTCTTTTGCAATAATGACCGGTAACTTATCGTTACCTTCCAAGAATGCATATTCTAGATGAGGAGGCAGGTCCTTAAGTTCGACCTCGGGGAAATCATCATTTTTCTCAACATATTTGACTTCCGCCTAATGAAGTTGTGGAGGTAGAACATGAATGGGAGAAGGATTTTTGTTCAATAACTTCTCAAGGAGAAGTATATCCTTCTCCGGGTCAATCTCTTGGTTATCAATTCTTTCGGGAACTGAATCACTTTTGAGAAAGGCCTCTAATTCCTCAAGGACGAAATCACTTCCCTCAAACGGAGTGAGGGAAGGAGAAGAATTAGTGATTATGGGATCAGAAGAAATAGTGGAATTGTCACTCGTAGAATTATCAGCGAATCCAAGGAATTCCTGAGCATACACCTCGGATGCAATGTCAATGACATCAATTCGATTGACCGATTCAGCATCATAATTCGAGGAGTATCTCGAGGTTTGATCAAGGTTGAACGTTATCGCTTCATTGCCAACTCGTAACGTGATTTCCTCATCGAAAACATCGATTAATGCACGTCCCGTTCTTAAGAATCCCCTCCCAAGAATGAGAGGAACTCTTGGATCTGCATCGAAATCAACAACGACAAAGTCTGCCGGAAAATGAAACTTTCCCACTCTTACAAATACGTCCTCGGCAATACCAAGGGGACGTGAAATTGAACGGTCTGCATGCTCGAGAGTCATGCATGTGGGACTAAGTGCGTGAAGAGAGAGCTTTTTCCAAACTGAGTGGGGCATTAAGTTGATGCTTGCACCAAGATCGGCCAAGGCAAAACATTCAACCATACCCGGGAAAATACATGGTATTAGAAATCTCCCGGGGTCTCCTAGCTTTTCGGGAAGCTGTTTCAATAGAACTACAGAGCAGTTCTCATTGAGTGGAGTTCGTGCCATCTCAAACAGTTTTTCTTTATTGCTCAACAGGTTTTTGATTGTCGATGCGAATTTGGGCATTAAAAGAAGAGCATCCGCGAAACTAATATCGAAGTGTAGTTCTTGGAAAATTTGAAAAAAAATTTCCATATGATGATTAGCTTTGTCACGGAGCTTCTGATCTTGCAATCGTGAGGGATATGGAATTGTTGGTTTTGGGTTGACTTTCGGATTTTCAACAGGACCTTCGGTAGTTTCAAACACGACTCTTTTAGGGGGAGTCGGGACCGGGTTAACTGGAGGAGGGATGTCATTAGTACCTCCGTTATTATTAGGAAGTACCGTATCCGTAGTATCCTCAGTTTCACATTCCTCTACCTGGATAGGAGAATAGGTAGATGGAGCTGTAGGTCCTTGGTAAGAAACTCCACTTCTTGTGGTGATCGCCTTTACATCGCCCCTCGGATTAGCGATCGTGTTGCTAGGTAAAGTAGTACCTGAGCCCGAGGGTCGATCATTTAAAGACTTCTGCAAATTAGATATTTGACTAACAAGCATTTTGTTCAGTTCTTCTTGGGATTTCATAAACTGTTTTAATAACTCATCATGTGATGGTCCAGTTGGAACAATGGCTTGATTTTGGTTTGGAAAATTTTGAGCCCGATTGTTATGGAAATTCCCATGTTGCTGGTTGTTATTACCCTGGAAGTGGTTTTGTTGTTGAAAATTACCCTGTGGGTAATTGTTCTGACCTTGATTTCGGTTATAATTCCCTTGGTTCTGATTTTGTTGAACCTGGTTTTGACCAGGGTTGAAATTCCCTTGGTTATTATAACCTTGGTTCATTCGGTTCTAGTTCTGATTCTGGTTAAAGTTCTGGTTTTTGTTTTGACCATTTTGGTTCTGGGACTGATTAAACCCTAGTGGTCCGATGTAGTTATTAGATCGGTAGCTCAAAAGGTTTCGATTTCCTTGCGGTTGGTAAGAATTACTTCCCGTATTATAGGAACCTTGAGCTGCATACACGTTTTCACGAGCCGAGCCACCGGAGGCTGGGCACTCTGTGTAAGGATGTGGACCACCGCAAGTTTCACAACTTGGGTTAACAACTTTGACCTGATTATGATTTGTCTGATGGATACGCAAAACTGCTGTGGACAAATCATCAAGCTTTTTAGCTAGGATTGATATTTCATTGCTTGCCGGAGTGACTGACTTAAATGAGTCGTTCCTCTCAGCAGAGGAGTCCCAAAAATTATGATGGGCAGTCATGTTTTCGATTAAGTCATAGCACTCTTCAAGGGTCCTTTTCATAAAGGTGCCCCCAGCAGTGGCATTGATGGTATCACGATGACGGAGTGTCAAACAATTATAAAAGGTATCAATAATGGTAACAAGAAGCATGTTATGATTGGGACACCGATCAATAGCAAGTTTGTAGCGTTCCCATACCTCAAATAAGGACTCTTCGGGAAGCTGTCTGAAGTTGCTGATATCATTCCTCAGCTTTGTGAGCATAGATGGTGGAAAGTATTTGGCCAGAAATTTAGTAATCATCTCATCAAAAGTGTGGATCGAATTCTTTGGAAGTCGATCGAACCAGGAAGTCGCATGATGAGTGAGAGAGTAGGGAAAAAGGTACAAACGTAGGTCGTCGTCGGTGACGCCATTTTGTTTCATGCTCTGGGTGACAGTTAAAAATTTGTCTAGATGTTTGTTAGCATCTTCACCCTGCAATCCGTGGAACTGGCACGTATTCTGGATTTGTTGTATCATGTGGTGTTTTAATCCAAAATCCGTGGCTCCAATAGTGAGTGGTGCAATGGGTCCACCCCTCCCTTGCATGGTAGGTTGACACAGTTCCTCCATTGTTCGGGTGTCAGGAACTGGTTCCTCCTTGGGAGGGAATGGGGGCTCGTCGTTCATTTTTAATATGTGTTCTTATTCAACAGTACGTAACTCGGTTACGTTTTTATGACGATTACGTCGTGATTGTGAACGAGTGCGCATGCACTAAAAACGGTATCAATCAAAACAAGACAGAGGCAAAACGACAGTGAACTTGAATCCAATAATCACAAATGAACAGCTCCTTTAAAAAAGGTACACTATTCACAAGGATATAATGGTAAGTTTTAAATCTTAAGTTTGGGAACTTATTATGTTCGCACCCCCAGTTGGTAGGTGTTCTGCCTTAGTTTTCGGTGGTAAACTTTTATGTAATTATATTCACAGCAAAATGTTTTTGGCTTTTCGTGTATGGGTGAAAAAACTTGGACAATATTTTTGGAACTGATTCGTTAACCGAAATCGTCTCTTTAAGATTACTCACAGGCTAGCGGGAGGAAATAAATGGATCCCTCTTCAGTTCGCAATTTAATGTCAGAACTTACCTTATACCAGCTGTTTCAGGTTGTAATCTTAAAGACAACGAAGTAATTTAACTTCACAGTTTGTTTTGTTGTTTATGATTTTTTTTGGTGTTTTTAACACTTTAGGAAAAGTGTTAATGAACTTTTTCAGATATGATTTTGATTTTCACAAAAATTTACAAAGTGGTGATATTTGTACAGGAGGGTTTTTGAAAACCACTAAACTTAAACCATTTTGAAATACGCAACAACCTCCCCGGCAGCGGCGCCAAATTTTGACTCCCCCTAAACCAGCCAGTCAACCGGGTGCAGTTGATAGGCCCACCTAGGAGATAGTGCAAGTTATTATTGACCGTGGAAATATAGGGAAATCCCCGGGTCGTTAAATCCCAACGAGATTGAAATTGTATTTTGGAACGATTAGGAGAATGAGTGGTACTGAGGACAGTAACCAAAATGATTGAGGGATGATTATACTACTGATTGCTTGGTATTTAGATAAAATGAAAAGATATAAACAATAACAGAGATACACACAAAAGCATAAATAAGAAAATCAGATAACAGACAGAGACAAGTGGGTTTAAACAAATTACAAACTACAGGGGGTGCTTTTGAAACTTTTGAAAACTTAAAATTAAAAAGAAATTTGAAAATGAAAATGAAATTATAAAAGTTATTATTATAAAATTTAAATATTATTTAATTAATAAAACTATTTAAAAATCTAATTTAAATCTAATTTAAATTATCTAAAAATGACAAATATTACAAATTAACCTAAAAATTTGCAAAAATAATTTCTAAACCTTAATTAGAACTTGAAGAAAGTATAAAAAATAAAAATAAATATTTTTATCTTTTTATGAGTTTTCTATTAATTAAAAACTATTTAACTTAATTAATCTAATTAAACTATTTTAAATTACTATTAATACTAAATTACCTTAGAAAATTATGGAAAATTTTATAAAATTACTTAACCATCACAGGAATCCTACAAAATTATAAAAACTACTAAAAATTATATTTAAGGTTATTCCACTAATTAATTACCTATTAGTTATTTTAAATCTAATTTAATTAAATTAAATAATGAAATTGGAAAATGGACAGTGGAAATTATGAAACTATTTTCTAAAAGTTTTAACTACTTTATAAAACTTAGGAAAAATATAAAATTCTACTTTTGTTACTTAAAATTAAAGAAAACTATTTAATTATTAATATTACCTAATTAATTATTTAAACTACTTTTAATTCTAATAAATAGTAAACTGTTTAGGAAACATCTAAGAAAATTATTTTAACTACTTAAAGGTACTAGGAAATTAATAAAATTATAAAATTTGAAAAGTGCTTATTAATAAGCCAAAATGAAAAATGAAAAAGATAGTTTCTATTAAATAGAAGCTATCACTATTTTTATGTTTGCTTTTTTGGAGTTTTTCATTTAAACAGCTAAATATAAGATGAAAATAAGATACTTTTGTGAAACAACTTCTTACAAAGCTTAAAAATAAGCAGTGTGCACCCCCTTTACTTAAGCAGTTTGACTTTTGTTGACTGAATAAGCAAATAAGCACAAATGACTGAAGGTGGGGTCCACAATGAACTAACTTTGACTTATGTGAACTTCTAATTGATCCTACTTATTAAATAAGTTGTTATAAGCTAATATTAAGTTAAATTAAGCTAGGTTACTAACTTATGAGATGATATGATGAGACTTGGACTCAAATATTACCACAGTTAACTGTGGTGATGTATTGCTTGTGATTTTGACTTTTGGGTGTATGAGACCAAAGCTTTATACCTTAATTACCCTAAATAACACTACTGCAGTCTAATGAAACACCAATAAACACCAAATAACAACAAGGGCTTAGCTCACTAGCTTATTCCAAACACTCCCTATACCTAGACTGTTTTATGTTTTCTAATCAATCAGATACTATGGCCTAATAATCTGATCCACAACTACTTATTATGTTATATTAAGTAGAAATAAGCACTTAGAAACAGGTTACAACCAAAAATAATCAAGAATACTAATTATGCTTTGTTGACTGTTTTACTAAGATTTTTAAGCAACTAAGGAATTTATCAAACAAGCTACTAATTTTATGTTATCTTATCACTACTTAGGACTGAATAAGCACAAAACAACTGAAAAAGCAAAGTAATAAGCACAGCTACAGTAAAAAGACAGATATGAGATTTTGAGGACTTACAAAATGCTTTCCTGCTTAAAACCAATGAACCAAGAACAATCCTATGGAATCTCCACAGATTCACTAACCCAAGGCCATCCAATATTTGCCCTGCTCCATTGCTTATCACCAAGAACTTGGAACTTTGACTTTCGTTGACTGTTTTTAGGTTTATGAGTTTTTTATATCTAAATCTTGTTTTAAGGTATCTAAAAGCTTTAATGAGCTTCTTAGGAGCTTATGTGAGCTTAATAGTCTCTATAATCTAACAATAATAAGTACAAAGCTTATTAAGAAATTTGATATGAAATTGAAAATTGCATTAACTGAGATAACAAAACACACTTGATTCTTATTAACTGAAAAGCTTACTAGTACACTGAGAATGCTAACTTGAAACCTTGAAAGCTTTAAATTACACTTGAACTTTGAAAAGAAACTAATACGACATACACTTATTGAAATTAAAACTAGATACTAAACTCTTCTGCTTCTCTTCCTTTTATAGGCTCCAATTAGGGTTACTTGTGATACTCTGAGCATATCCCACTTCAATCTTGACCATCCAATGCTCTGAATCAATCCTATCCGTTTAAATGATTTTGGCGCCAAAAAGTCTCCAAGTTAACTTGGGGCCAAAGCTGAGCAATTAAAGAATTTTGGGATCATGTGAAGGTGGCAGGGGACAATTGGGATGGTTTTCAGACAAGTTGGGGTTGTGGGTTGAAAAACAGAGAAGCAGGGTATGGTTTGGAGTGAAAAGTGATGTGGGATGCATTTATTGGTGATGTGGTTTGGCTGTGAGGTGGAAAGGAGGTTAGGGTGGAGTAGGGGATGAGGTGGAAGGTGATGAGGTGGTGGAAAACCACCCTGGTTTCAGGTTTCAGGTGAGGGAGGAGAGGGATGAACAGTGTGTGTGGTTTGGCGGTATTGGGTGGTCAAACGGGGGTTTGACCCGTTCTTTATAATAAAAGGGAGTGGGCCGAGGGTTGTTTGGGCCTAGGGAAATGGGGGTGGGCTGGACTGTGTTGGACTAGGCTTGGTTTGGTTTTGGTTTATTTAATAAAAGGGTCCGGTTGGTTTGTGGTATTTAAACAAGGACCAAATTTGTAATTTGGTGAAATTAGAGGACTGATTTTGCAATTTTCCCAAAATACTTATAAGGACCATTTATGCATTTTATGAATATACCAAGGACCAAAGATGTGATTTTTCCATTTAAAATATCCATGGACCTTTTCTGCCAATTTCTCAAACTCCAGGGACCATTTATGTAACTTTGGATTTTTAAGGGACTGAAGATGTAATTTCTCAAAATGTTATCATAAGGACCAATTATGCCATTTAAGAATAGTTCAAGGTTTATTTTATTAATTTCCCATTTTTAAAACCTTAAGGACTAATTTTGACATTTTTCAAACTTGAGGGACTAAAGTTGTCATTTTGTAATTTTTTAACTCTAAAGGACTATACTTGACAACTTATGAATCCCTAAGGACCTTTGATGATATTTTTCATGTTTTGATTTACCAGAGACTAGATTTGACAACTTTTGAAACTTGAGGGACTGAAACTGCCAATTATGCAAACTTTGTATGTTTTTCATCTGTTTTTGATTATTTTGCATTTGAAACATATAAAACACACTTCTAAGATATTTTAAGTATTTTGATGCATATTTGAGTGTTTTTTGTATGTTTTGGCAGTTCAGATTGGTATAAAATGATGAGTATTTAGACACTCATCACAGACCTAAAATCATCAAGCAAAAATCTGTCTTACGCAGTCCACTACACAAGCTCAAAAAGCAGCTATAATAAGCTCTGAATTCAGTGGTAATGGGGGCAAAACCTAACTCAATAACCAGAGATGCTATAAACCTAAAAGCTTTGTCAGAAACTAACGCATACTACTCTCAAAATATGCTAGATCAGCAGCTTAAATGAAAACCATAACATGAAAACAGTTGACTTAATAAAGGTCTACACTAGTTGACTAAGTCTAATTTCTACAACTTAATCCTACGTTAACTAGTTATAATAAGCTAAACTAATGCTATATTAAGCTACTTGAATTCAAATGAAGTTAATTACCAAATTTCACCAATTGTTGTCAATTTTAGTTAACTGTTATGCTAATATGACTCCTACTTTGACTTTTATAAAATGAGGCCTACTATTTTATCTATTAAAATACCATTGCTACTCAAAATAAACCTAAATGAGACAGTTAAACAGCATAAGAACAACAATCAAGCTCAGCAATCTCATTAACCCAAACACTCCTTCAATTACTAATATACTAAGAATCCAAGAATAACACTACAAGTTTCAAAACAACTGATCTACTCAGCCAACAAATGACTAACAGAAGCAATTTCAATCAACCAGTAAACAACTTAGATCCAATCACAAACTCAAATGTTCAAATACAGAAGCAATAAATTCAAATTATCAAGTCAGATAATCAACTCAATCAACTTGCACACTTCTGAGATCCAATGAAACAGTAACACAGATGTAATACTCATCAAACTCAGATCCACATTACTCAATTAGACAGATTATGAAACAAGTATACAACTATCACTACACTAGATCTAATACTAACAGTTACACTAAAACCATTATCAAACTGAAAAATGATCAAACTCAGTTCTATATAAACTACTAAAAACTCAGAAATAACAATCAATTGCAAATCAGCTACTACAAACAACTAAACTACAAATCAAATACTATAAGATTAGATCCAACACTTAAAGAAATTTAAATGAGATTTACCAAGGTATTCCCCTCAGCTAGATAGAGGGGATTCACAGAAGCCTATCTTTAAGATAGGCTGATTTCACCACTTTCTGTAACAGCATATCAAAACAACACAGCATCAATGATTCTTCTTCTTATTATTGGTTATAAGAACTTTGGACTCAAAAATACTCCACTGAAAGCTAGTAAGCTCAAATGGAATATTGAAAAAGAAAAATAAGCTCTACTGTGAGCTTTTACTAGGTAATTTTTTAGACTTTTATTTATATTTATATTTTTTTGTTTTTTTTTATGAATTATATTTTTATGTAAAAGTTAAATGAAACAGGATAAGAGGAATGGTATAAACTATTATTTATCTAAAATAAGCTGACAATTAAGATGATAAAGTAAAATAAGCAGTATAAAATGAACAATAAGCTGAGATTAAATGAAAGAAAAACTTTTATTAAAATCAAATATTACATCAACTAATCTATATTACAACTCAAACTTAATTTTGACAGCATAACAATATCTAAAAACTACTCTCTAATCAGCTACTAAGCACCTCTTTTTATAGGAGATGAGTGAGTGAGGGGGTGTGATTGCCATGCTGGCAATCCACAACTCTCTGTGCTTCTTTTCATCATCCTTCAGCCCTTAGATCATGTCCCATCAATCATAGCCCTTAGATCAAATATCTATGACGCGTCTCATCCAATCAGCCCATGCCACGTACCTTATTTGTGCTTCTTTTGCGAGTCTGACACAATCCTGACACCCTCTGAGCTTCTAGAAACACTTTAATTTGAATAATTTGTCCTTACTCACTGTAATTGGGACGTACGGTCATTCTAGGGTTTATCTGATTTGGGTAAAATGGGAATTGGGGAAAGTGGGGAGCAGGGTAGAATTATTTATGGTTATTTTGACTCTTTGACCTTTGCTTTGACCGGGTAATATATTTTGACCAAATGGTATGGATTGGATCGGGTAATATTATTTGTGGAGTGGGCTCAGACTTGGTTTTTGGGCTTTGGATTTCAAATAATTAAACTTGGGCTAAAATTTTAAAACAAGGCTTATATAACATGTATCAAGGACCATTTGTGTAACATTTCAAACTCTAAGGGCTATATTTGTCACTTTTGCAAAAATATCTTCCAAGGACTAATCTTGCCAATCTTGAATAAATGAAGGATTGATATTGACTTTTGAATCCCAGCATTGACCTTTTTGACCGTCTTCCACTCTCGTGCCCGATTTTCCGGTTTTCGTGTGATTTTTTGTCTTTTTGTGATAAATCCGTACTTGCATATTCACAACATAGAAACACGTGTTTTCTTGGCATTTGTTAGCTCAATTAGTCATTTTGGGTCGGTATTTGGCCATAAAATGGTGAGTGAATAAGCACTCACCAAAATCTCCCGGACTAAGATATTGTCGTGTCCTCACGCAATGTGATCAATTCACGCTTTTAGGATAAATAATTTCAAAACTCTTCCTACTAACTTTGTAAAGTAGCAAGGAGGTTCGAAAGAAGTAATAAAATCATTTATTCTCGAAAACGCTCCATTTTCCGATTTTCATGAATAACAACTACAACTACTATTTTTTGTACTTTTTCATTTATATATGTGACGGTTTGCTTTGACTTTCATTATCAATTCTTATCTGTTGATAATTTTCAGGGTCAACGAGTAGAAACACTTCTCACAGAGAAGAGACCATACGGATAAAAATCGTCATCCTTGATTTTTCACAAGCTCCCAAACTAAGCGTAAAATCGAGATCATTGTTTATCCACAAGTTAGATGCTAACACTACCCACAAAAGTTACTTGTGTATTACCTCTTGTTCCCAGGTCCTAAGTTTTGTATCTCAAGATTTTAATTTGTGAGAAATGAATTGCTTCATATTTTCTCGTTTTGATATTTATTAGTCCGATAAGAGCACAAAATTTGAACGCTAAGTAGTTTCCAAACTTTCCCTCGAAAATCCCTGCATACAGAAATCGGGTCCACATGAAGGTCTCTGATTTAACACGATTTGTAGGGGCTCCCTTTTTATTTACGACCGAGACATACCATGTTTGATACCCAAAACGGAAGCTTTTTATTAAGGAAACCCCCGGAGTCAAAGCTTGGCATTTTTGCATAATCATAAGCACTTTAATAATACTTTGGTCCTTAGTCCTTTATTTCTTTTACAATCAACGGTTTATGAGCCGCCAAGATGTAAGAGCTTTATTATGACTTTGGATTTCTATCCTCTGCCTTTTTATTTGGCTTTGGACTATTATTATTGATATTCATAATCATATGCCAAACCCCGAGTCCTACGGCCTTTACTAAGATCACAACATCGGCTGCGAACCGGCAAGATGCAATAGTCTATTTTACCGTAACACTGGCAGTACCCCTATGTGTACCAAACCCCATATGCAGAGATTTTGTTGGGAACGAGAAAAAACTAAGTATTGCCCAAACCGTATACCCTTAATTAATTCTAGAGATCTATGATTAATGGTGTGCAAGCTTGTGGGAACAAGGAGGCCACAAGTACCTCTCGTGGGCTTTTTAAATCCCAAGTAATGAGATCCGTGTATAGCACGAAACTTCTAAATAAACTCTATCATTCCTCGATCTCCGCAAATTTAAAATCCCAAGTAATGAGATCCGTGGATGCTTAGCCATAATCTTTTGATTATTTTGGTTAAGGGAGACAAGCTAGGGCTCAACACGCCCGGTCAAGTCAAAACATTTATTTCTACTCTCGCCGGTAGGAAAGTCAAAACAAGGTGTCAAATCTTATTATTTATATCATATATTTTTTCATTTTTTTTACTTTTCATTTCATTTTTTTTCATTCATTTATAAAGCGGTGATAAAAATTAAAATTTTTGGTGGAAAACGGAGTTGCAAGAGTGCACGACTTTTGTGAAAAATGCAAGGTAAAAATCGAATCGAAGATTCACCCTCCCCCAGACTAGAATGAAACATTGTCCTCAATGTTTTACGGGTAAAGGTAATCCTAACAAAATTCTAGGCCGTTTATTAATTATGCCAAAGAAAACGTTAGTCGATAAGATTCACGGATATAGGATTTCCAACTAGCACCGATGAATGAAACTCGAGCGGAGAGAAGATAACGAGCACGAGAGTCATCATAAATCGCGGACAATCCTAACAAACATCACAAACAACCACGGAACACAAGAGTAGAAGAGGCACCCCCTCCTCACGCTATTCGTTAGAAAATAGAAAATAAGAAGATGAAATTGGATAAGCATGGGTTGCCACCCACGAAGCGCTTGTTTTTTATAACCGAGTCACATTAGCTTGACTCGATCCCCGAATTCAATTGTCCTTGGGGAAAGTTTGGAGATCCGGGACTACCATGGTTGATACATCCCCTCCAAAATAGTGTTTCAATCGGTGACCATTCACCTTAAAGTTGGGACCATCTTGTTGAGCTAACTCAATGGTACCGTAAGGGAAAACTTGGGTTATTGTGAATGTGTTAGCCTCGCTTTTTTATAAAGATAACGTCACACATGTGACTTGGACTAGATTAGTAACATGTAGTACCCGCAGGGACTACTATCGTACACTAGGCAAAGTAATGTTGTGATGAGCCTATAAATACCCCTCATGACTCTCCATGAAGGGTGTGGGAAATTGTGTATCTTTTATTTCATCTTAATATTATCCATTTTCTTCACCCTCTCTCTACTTTCTCTCTCTAGAACCAAACATAGATTTCACCTTTAATCATCAACCAAGACCTCCCGAATCACATAAATCATATATATTTTCGGTCCTACAATTGGCATCAGAGCTACGGTGTTTGTTTTGATGATTTTTTGTGGTTCGTATAGTGTGTTTGAAGCTGTTTTTTACACGTTTATTTTAGATCTGGAATTTTTTTTTCCTTATCTTTATTTATAACAGTTTTCTTCACAAGTTTTATTGTATCCTTATGGTCAAAATAGTCTACTATGCTTTATTCAGATTTACACAATCTGTTTTGTGTCAAATTTTTGTCCAAACAGACTTGGTGTGTCATATCTACTTGTGACTAGCCTTTGCACCATACCGTGAAACGTGGTAAAAAAAAAAGTTAAAACTCATCGGAAAGTGGAAAATGGGTCGCCGGAATATGGTCGGAATTTCTTGTATACGAAATTTTCGATATGTACCGTTTTTCGAGATTACATTTTCGAAAAGTACTATTTTTCGAGATTATGGTTTCGAAATGTACTATTTTTTCGAGAATACTCACTTTCGAAATTTTTTACATTTTCGAGATTATGTTTTCGAAAGCTCACTTTCTCGATAATATGTATTCTCGATAAAAATGCTAAGTTTCGCAAATACAAGTTGTATAGTTTCGAAAATACAGAGATTAAGATGAAGAGAAGACATTGACCACACAACCTGTATACCAGACTCATGTTGACCTCAGTTACAATCACATCATCAGGCCAAATGCCAAAAGTCCAAGATATGAAACTCAAAATGATAAAAAGAAGTTGTTCAACAGATTTGAACTATAACCTAAACCAACATCTATCCTAACTCATCTCCATATCCGTACCATAAACTAGACTCGTGCATAAGCAAGATAAATACAGATCTCAGAACCAGTCCAATTTTTAATCTTTCAAAGATTTTTGTTGAACCTTCATCATCACCGATCTATTACATGTGAAGCCAAGCTCCTTTCTCATATCCGAAAGTTGAAAGAACGAGTAATAACAATGGTGTTAAACCCATTTCTTTCATTCGGTTCTTAAACAAAAACAACAAATCAATACCTACCCGAGATCTTTATAAAAAGATCTTGACGCCGTATGTATTCCTTGGATTCTTCGAAGCAGGAACAAGAAAAATTAGTGCTCATGTTTTTCGATTGGGATTCAAGCATCAATAAAGGTACTTGTAATTCATTTTGAGCTGGAAACTAATTTGTGTCTTGTCATTCGAAGTGATATGGGATTGTGTGGCTGGTAATTAGAGTGATAAGGTGCTATGAGATTTGGTTATTGTTGATTGAGAAATGTTTGGTTATTGTGAGATGCTAAGATTCGATTTTGATGATGGAGATAGATCTGAGTTGGGAGAAAGTTTAGGAGGGGGGCGGAGTTATCAGTGTTTAGGGTTTGGATAATCTGTTATGTGTTTAGGGTTAAGACACAGCTTATATCTTTCATTAGTGTGTTCACTGGATCGGGTTTTTCATTTGTTATGGATTGGACTTACACAATTTAGGATTGATATGATTAGATGGACTGGACTAGCGTGGGATTTGATACAATGGGCTGAAATTGATGTGATACAAACGCCTAATTGAAATATCAAATATGTGTCATCCGAATTTATGAATACACATGTTTGATAATTTGGTAAAAATGAGTGGTATTTTGGTCATGTAAAAATTTCACGTAGGATACATATATTCACGGCTAGAATTGTTATGGTTTGACAAGAAAATGACTACGGAGTTTTTGCACGGTATTATTGCTTTGACTTTGAAGTGGCATTTCAAAATGTGTACTTATTTATCTCAAAGTCTAGGGTGGGTTGGATGCACGACTTTTGAAGATAACTTGTCTGCGCAAATTAAAAATTCAGTCTTGACAATCTAGTTATTACTGATGTAAGGAGTTACGTTGTAGTGCGCACAGTATAGCTATCACTTAAAGGAGTTACATTGTAGTACTCAGTGTCACACGAAGTAGTGGATTGTTCAAGTGGCGAATATTTCGTGCAACCTCATACTTAAAGGAGTTACATTGTAGTGCTCAGTATAGGAATTAAGTTACATCTATCGTACAAGCATTAAGGCACAAAATGAGATGATTACTTCTTTTTCAAGTTGGTCATATCGGGCAGTCTCCATATGTGGTCATTACTAGTAGCCAGTGAATTACAAGGAGGTTCGTTTACAGGTTGATTTGAGAGAAAAGTACTGAGAGTATTTATGCGACATATACTCACAAAATTATGCTTTCATGGTCTATCTATATTGCATCAGAAGTGTAAAGTACGGGTAATTTTGGAATGTACACACAATAGTATGATGATTTCGATAAATCGCAACCATCAGGAGGGAGAAGAACATGCCAAAAGAAGTAGTGTTTCATCTCTAGTACGTTGGTTGTTCGAGGGAATTGTGCTTACACTGGAACCGAAGAAGTACTAATGATGTGTACATCAGAGCGTATTACCAACCTTCTATGCAATGTTATGTGAGTTATATTATCAAGATGCTCCCTGAACGACAACCATGTGCCTACACTTTTGAATCTACTTTATCCGCTGCGTGATGAAAAGAGAGTTGTCGGTTCAGGAGGGAGCAGGAAAAAGAAAAAAAAGGCTCACTAGTTAGGAGGGAGTAATAACCTAACTAGACCATTACAGTTGAAGTTCAGAGCTACAAAAGAGCTACGAAGACCTTTGCAGTCAGTACGCCGAGATCGTCGGAAGAGAGAACTTCAAGTCTGCCTCAGTATCTAGACTACAGAGACTCTGCGCTTCAACAACGTCAACATAGTTTACTATTGTTGTAATTTTACATTGTTAATGTATTTATAGGTCTCATTGTAACCATTCACGTGTGACAATATCTTGGAGGGAGATTGTTAGCCTCGCTTTTTTATAAAGATAACGTCACACATGTGAATTGGACTAGATTAGTAACATGTAGTACCCGCAGGGACTACTATCGTACACTAGGCAAAGTAATGTTGTGATGAGCCTATAAATACCCCTCATGACTCTCCATGAGGGGTGTGGGAAATTGTGTATCTTTTATTTCATCTTAATATTATCCATTTTCTTCACTCTCTCTCTACTTTCTCTCTCTAGAACCAAACATAGATTTCATCTTTAATCATCAACCAAGACCTCCCGAATCACATAAATCATATATATTTTCGGTCCTACAGAATGGTCCAGACCAACGGGTTTTAAGCTTACCCGAGAATATCTTTAAACGAGAATTAAAAAGTATCACTTGATCACCAATGTTAAAAACGCGGTCTTTGATCTTGGCATCATGGATTCTTTTTGTTTTCTCTTTATATATCAAAGAATTCTCATAAGCTTGATCACAGAGTTCGACTAACTCATTCAATTGAACTTTTCTGTGATCACCCACAGTTTTCAAGTCAAAATTGGCATGTTTTAAGGCCCAGTAGGCCTTGTGCTCTAGTTCGATGGGCAAATGACAAGCTTTCCCGTAAACCAGCTTATATGGTGTACACCCAATGGGAGTTTTGTAAGCGGTCCGGAAAGCCCAAAGTGCATCGTCTAATTTGTCGGCCCAAGAGGCACAGTGCTCTCCTACTGTCCTTTCAAGTATACGTTTTAAACCACGATTGGAGACCTCAACTTGACCACTCGTTTGTGGATGACAAGCCGTGGAAAGACGATGTGTGACACCATATTTAAGCATAACTTTCGCAAATTAATCATTACAAAAATGGGTCCCACGATCGCTTATGATGGCTCGAGGTGTACCAAATCGGGCAAAGAGACTCTTTAAAAATTTAACAAACACTCGGGCGTCATTGGAGGGGAGCGCCTTCGCTTCAACCCATTTTGATAAGTAATCGACGGCCACGAGAATGTATTTGTTTCCCCTAGACGACGGGAATGGCCCCATGAAATCGATGCCCCAAACGTCAAAAATCTCACAAACTTGAATCGCATTTTGCGGCATTTCATCCTTTTGAGAAATTTTCCCTTGACGTTGGCAAGAATCACATGTTTTCACCAATTCACGGGCATCCCGATATATCGTCGGCCAATAAAAGCCGGAATCGAAAACCTTCTTAGCGGTGAAGTTGGCACCATGATGTCCCCCCGTGGGTCCACTATGGCATGCCTTAAGAATTTCAACGGCTTCCGTACCGTGAACACACCGCCGGATCACTTGATCCGCACAGACTTTGAACAAGTAGGGGTCGTCCCAAAAATAATGTTGAACATCTTTAAAGAATTTCTTCTTTTGCTGGGACGACATCCCTTTCCTAATGAAATTCTCCGCATGGTAATTCACAAAATCGGCGAACCATGGGGTACTTTGGTCAGTTTTGGTCACACTCCCAAGTGTCTCGAGAGGAAATGCATCGTTAATTTCCTTTTTTCTCGAGAACACTTTGATGGGGGTTCTCAAGTCGTGAAAGGTGATCAACAGCAAGATTCTCATCTCCTTTTTTGTCTCGTATTTCGACATTAAATTCTTGGAGCAAAAGAACCCACCGCATTAAGCGTGGCTTAGCGTCTTGCTTTGCCATTAAGTACTTTAGGGCTGAGTGGTCCGTATACACTATGCACTTTTTAAGTAGCAAATAAGACCTAAATTTCTCAAAAGCATAGACAACCGCTAACATTTCCTTTTCGGTAGTTGTGTAATGATGTTGGGCGTCATTCATGGTCTTGCTTGCATAGTGTATAGGCTGAAAATACTTGTTCTTACATTGCCCCAGAACTGCACCAATGGCATAATCACTTGCATCACACATTAGCTCAAATGGTAAGTTCCAATCGGGAGCAACTAAGATTGGTGCCTCCGTTAACTTCTTCTTCAAAACATTAAATGCATTGACGCAGTGAAGTTAAACGGAGCGTCTTTGATGAGGCAAAAAATGAACCACTTTTAGGGGGTCATTTAAGCCTGGAATTGAATTTATTTGATCAAATATTGCCCTAAATCGTTCCTTTTGTGATTTTAGGTACTTTGGGAGTGAAATCTGGAAAAGGAAGCAATTCGGACGTTTTTGGAGCATAAAAGTGAAGAAAACGCCAAAGTCTTAATTTTCCTTGCTGGGAACAGTAGGTGACGGCGTCAAGAAGAACATTTTGACGGCGTCAAGAGTAATTTTCATGACGACCCAGTACAGAAATGAAGGCGTCACAAGGAAGAGCGTCAAGAGTAAAATATGTGACGGCCTGGAAAATGTTATAACGAGACGGCGTCAAAAGTAGATCAAAGCAGTCCGAGAATTCTTTTGGTGGCGAGATGACGGCGTCACCAATTTGGTCTTGACGCCGTCAGCCTCAATTTCCTATATATAGTTTTCTAATTTTCATTCAAAAAAAAAGGAGAAGTTTTGGAGAAACCCTAAGGCCGAACGTAGTACGAACTTTACAGGTTTTTCAAGGGTTTTCAGCCCTTGAACCCTTTCATGTGTAATTGAGATAAGTATTCTTTTAATTCAATCAATATGTCTATGTGTTGGTTGTCTATATCTTGTTCTTGTCTTAATTCCATCATGCTAGGCTAGATCTATCTTGTGTTTGCTTAGATCTAATGAAACCTAGATGTTAATTATGTATTGATTACTTGTTTATGGTTGTATTGGATGAATGATTTCGATGTTAGGCTTAAGAAAACTGGCAGATCTCCAAATGGTAACATGCTTGAACGTCTTAGGAAACATGAACCGACGTGCACTAGGTTTTATTGGTTGTATTTAATGCATGAGTAAATTCTAATGATCCCATGTTAGGAGCTTCTTAGCCGCTCGACATAGGAGTGAAATAGGCACTCATAGGATTGGGGAATTAAATGCGCCACCCCATGAATGGTATTAAGGAATACAATCCGTCATCCACGCAACTATAACAAGTAATTAACGTGTAAAAGATATCTAGGGAGTAGTGAAATCTTAGTAAACACAATTTCTCCACTTATTGCTTACAACCTTAGTTTAATTTAGTTTATTTTCATTTTTGGTATTTTATTTTGATTGCATCTTTAGTATTGGGTTAGTTGACTAGCAACTAATTCCGCCCAAATCCTTAAAACCCGAGATTTTTACTTGCTTTCTAAAAAAATATAAAAATACAAAAATAATCATCCCTCATCTTTAGAACTAGTATTTAGGTTTTCTAATCCTAGCGACACTATTCCTAGCTGAACGATCAATCCCCCGGTACTTGTCACTATACTATACTACAACGATCAGGTACACTACCTGGTGCGGGTTGTAAGCTTCTCAAGATCCCTTGAGAGGTAAAGCCTGGTGCGATCCCTACGTATCAAGTTTTTGGCGCCGTTGCCGGGGAATAGTTATTGTTTAGGTTGAATTTGATTTTTATTAGGTCTACTCATTAGATTCCTATCAAGTGAGATTTTTTCTTTTTATTTTATAGCTTTCTCGTAGCCTATCTTTTCTTTGTGATTTTGTTTGTAATTTGCTTCAAATAGACTTTACACTTAGACTTCTAAGATTACAAGATAGGGTTGAGCGGCTAACACACCACAGAGTTCAAAATACCTCATTTAGAGACACATATGAATCATATGAGCCTTCACCTAGGATAGATTCTTATGAACAACCTCCATGTTTAAGATCTAGTTTTAGTGAGGCCAATAGGAAATGTGACCTAGTTTGCCAAGGAATTATGGAGAGAGCCATTGCAACAAATCATAAGTTGGATGAAGCACTAGGTTTGCTATTATCACTACCTAAGAAAATAATTGAGGAGGATTTAGCCGAGCATGATCACATTGATAAAAAAGACCTAGGTTTTATGATCGATGATGATGAATCTCAAGAAACAGATGATGAATCTCTTGGGCAATTTGTATATAGCAGTCAGAATATTGAAGATGATCCTTATGATTCGGACATAGAAGTTGAGATGCCTAGAGAAGCACGTGAGATACGTGGGAGAATGTTAGGGCTAGATTATAATAAAACACATGTTGAGGATATAGGTGATATTAACACATGGAATGATGAGGTAAATAACATACGCCCACAAAATACTCAACCATCATTTGAGGCACACACACCGCCCGTGACTTACCCGGAAGAAGTAGAAGAAACTTTAGGAATTCCAATGGAGGTAGAACCCTTGGACCAGGCACCACTTGAGGATATAGGTTTGAACACTTGTAGTGATAACCTTACTCCTAGTTCTAGGGAATTTCCCAGTGTTGATGAACCGAAACCTCAATCTTTACACACCTTTCCATCCTTAGATATATTTCTAGGAGACAAAAGAGGAACCGACCCACCCATCAACCAATATTATCCGGGTAGTTTTAGGATGAAGGAAGCCATTCACTCACCCCTTCACCTCACGCGGCATATTCACACCCTAAGGGTGTGTATCGCTACTTTCACCCACACTTGATCCTAAGTGTAGGGAAAACCTCCCCTATTTCCGTTAAATAAGGGTAGAGTCAGGCTCGTGACTCGGACAAAAACAAGCGCTTCTTGGGAGGCAACCCATGTTTTGTGTGTTTTTATTTGTTTGTTTGTTTGATTTTATTTGTTTCCGTATGCATGTTTTATTTTTATTGTTTGTGGCTCATGTTTCAAAGTAAATTGTGAAAATGCTTTATTTTGTTTTTAACTTCGTCTTAATTACATATAAAGGTATTTTGCAAAAGATAAGTGTAAGGGAGATCCAAATTTGTTTATAAGAACAAAATTGAGCATGAACCACAACAATAATAAATGGACATGTGTATTAGTACTTGTTAGAGTCAAATGCTTGTATCGAGTCATAATGATGTTTTGCAGGATTTTCCAGGAAGTAGGACGAAGTTTTTCCAGAAATTTTCTGGAAACTTAACATAAGAATTTCTGCAGGTCACTTCTGACGGCGTCACGAGTTTACTCTTGACGGCGTCACGTGTAAAATTCTGGAAATTTTGCTAGTTTTGTTTATACCGGACTCTTAAAATTTTTGTTGATTCTTTAGTTTTATAAACTCCAGGAAATCTGCAAACATTCATTCCACAAGCATTATATCTTTAATTGTTTTGTTTTTATTCCTAAGTCTAGAATTACATCTAGTGGTGAGTTATCTTTGTTCGGGTTGATGCTTTGGGTTTTTGTCTGTTTTCTCAGGATTTACAGGTTATGTATGACAAGAAGATGATTTATATTCTGGAAGGGAAGCTTTGATTGTTCATTTTCTGGGAGGAAGATTTAACCTGACCACCTTATTATCCATACCGAGCGAATCAGGGGAGTATTTGATTTCATTATTTTTACTTATTTCACTTTTTCATTCTTTACTTGAACATTGGGGACAATGTTCATCCTAAGTGTAAGGGGAGGGTAAAATGATGATACCTTACAGATACACTTTCGCTTGAGTTTGTTTGTTTGATAGTAGATGTGTAATAAAACTATGAGAAATACTTGTTAGTGCAATTTTAGCGCCAAATTTAAATTTTTTTACAACATTTAGGAGTGAAACTTTAGCCATAGCAAGCGTCTCATGGATAGGAGATTGTATGACTAGCACATAGCCGTACTTTCAGAAAAATTTTCCACCCAAATATGTGAGGTTCGCCTTTAGATTTGATAGGAAAAGCATTCATTATTAGTGCTTATGAGTGTACCGGTAGCATTTAGATTCTAGAACTTGCGTTAGTGATGCATCCCGAGACCGCTAGTGAGACTACATTAGTGTAGTAGGATTTACTACATGATAAGAGGCATTAGGATCACCCTTGTGTTAAACCCGTATTATAATTACTTGACCATTTAAGTCATATTACTTGGCTAGTTAAGTCAACTAATTTTTCCCACACCTTAGCGTTGTACTCATTTTTAGTACACGAAATCCCTAGTACACCCCTCCGAGCCTATCTTTTCGTTTCTAACTTTAAGCATCTTACTTAAAGGAAGAATTTGTTATGTGGAAAACTAGAAGGGGGGTTGAATAGTTTTACGTCTTTTTACTTCGTTATAAAAATTAGTTTTAAAGTTTTGCTTAGCTTTTAAAAACTTAGATTCGATAATATGTGATCTCAAGTCTTGTACAATATAAACAATTAATACTACACAATATATTATAATGATAGGTAATGAAATAAGCAAGAGATGGAAAGATCGAACCGGGAGACAAGAGATTTATAGTGGTTCGGCTACAAGGACACCTTCCTTGCCCTACTCCACTCCCCGAGCACCTAACTCGAGAGTTTTCTTCACTATATCAACAAGCTCCCTTATGGCGGAGAAAACCGTACACACCAATATACACACCAATCTACACACCAATCTACACACCAATCTACACACCACTTTTCACACCGCAACTTCGTCACACCTAAGTCACGACTTCTACACAACTTCTTCAAATCTATCTACTTCGCAACTAACTACTCCACACCTATCTTCTTCACACCAATCTAGTTCCTAACTTATCTTCTTCACACCAATCTAGTTCCTAACTTATCTTCTTCACACCAAGCTACTAACTAATCACACAATCAATATCTAACACAACTATCTACAATCAAATATTCACAACAATCTTCACAAAGAATAATGTAAAAGATCTTTGATGATGCACCAACAACTTGGATGTGGAGATCACAACAAGTTGCAATACTTCTTGTCTTGAGGGATAGAAGTATTCTTCTCTTGCACTTGAGAGGATGAAGGTTGGATCACTTTGAAACAAAGAATTTATATACTTATGATCAAAGGATAAAAGAATGGAGATTTGGATCTAGATCAGAAAGTTTAGTAGTGCAAAAGGTGAGAAAAAAATCCAGGTTTAAGGTGGTATTTATAGGCAAAAGAATCTGACAGAGGAGCGTGGCCGGTCCCCTTAATTCATGGCCGGCCCCCTTAAAATTAAGGGGACCGCCCTTTATAATTAAGGGGGCCGCCCAGCTGAAACGGCCAGATTCTTTGTCTTTTAGTGGAGAAAGTTTATTTGGTGAAAAACTAACTGATTTTGGTTAAAATTTTGAATTCATATATTTAGTATGAATAAAACATTTTTCTTTATTACCAAAAGTGTTTTTCAAAAATATATAATATGTTTATATAAATAAATAAACTTTGTATTAGTTAATTAAATACCCCTTTGATCATAAATTACACTAAACACTTTGTTTATTCATACCTTAAGTGATTTGGATGTAAAGAGAAATATTAATCACTAAATACTTGTTTATGTCACAAGTTTTAGTTCTATGAGTTTATATTTTGTGATAATCAAAACATAGAGATATTGATAACATGTTAATAATGTTTTTAGGCATTAATTTATGTCAACAATCTCCCCCTTTTTGATTATTACAAAACCTTAAACTCAATATATCTAAAACTTGTTTTTAGACAAGTATTATAGAGTTTACATTTCTCTTCTCCCCCTTTTTGTAAAATTAAAAAGGTTAAGCCGAGTAAGCTTCGCGAGGGAAGTTTAAACGGGTAGAATGCTCCCCCTTGATGTATGCTCCCCCTCATTTGAGAGCACCAAGGGAACGAGCTATGGAGATCTTTGCTACAAAAATATTTGAAGAGAGCAAGATACACATATATGCAAGGCAACAATTATGCAACTAAACATAGATTCATTCAAGCATTATAGAAATGAAAAGCATTACAACATTCAATATGCTTGAAGCATATTGATAGAAAGAAAAAAAAAATAACACAAAAGAGAAGACATAGTCCTATATTGCCTAAGAGAGCACTTGGACTTGCTTGCAACCCATGGTTGATTGTTTTATTTGCTTGAAGGGAGACATAAGCATAAAGCTTAGATGTTTGATTGAGAGGGATATGGGGTGGAGTATGGAGCGGAAGAAGTGGATCTCACGATGTTGTATCGTGTTAAGGGTGGTATTGGATGATTACGAGTGAGAAGATATTCAATCCAAGAAATATCTTCACTCAAGTAGAGGATTTGTTTTTGAAGGAATATGCAACAAGGGCAAAAGTGAGTGTGGTTTGTAACTTGATCCAAGTTGAGAGAGTGGGTAAGGCAATTTGCATAGGGTGATGATGGAGGTTGCCCTTTGTTGCGTTGTGCAAGATGCATAGCAAGGAGATCACTAAGATCATGGATTTGGTTAATTTCATCACGGAACTTTTGTTTTTCCGTGGCAATGTGAAGGGGATCATAGGTTTGGTATGGAAGAGTTGGGTTTGTGTAGTTGGAATTGTAGTTTGATGGTTGATCAAACTTGTGTGGATCATTATAAGTGGTTGGAGGTTGAGATGTGTAGTTTGGCTTGAAGGAAGATGTTTGGCCAATGTTGTATGGTTTGTAAAGAGGATCAAATGAATGACCTTGTTGGTTTGATGCAAAGTTTGGGAAGTAAGAAGTTGGGGGTGTGGAATGACTTCCAGCTTCATTAATGATGATGGATTTTTTTCGAGGGCTTTTTCTTCGCCAAACGGGTTTTTCCGTCATCCTTGCTAGCCTTGAGGCTTTTGATTTTGGTTTGTTTGGAGAGTTCATGATGGGATGAATGGAGAGTTTTGAGGATTGGGAATATTTATAGTGTAAGATTTGTGTGTTTAAGGATGGAGAAGGTTTGTTTGGGGGATTAGGACAAAATGTGTTGGTGAAAAATGGGAAATGTAGGTTGAAGTGGGCTAAAAAGCAGAAAAGATTTTGTAAACCCGTCCATCAGATGGCCGGTCCCCTTAATTAGGGGGCGGTCCCCTTAAAATTAAGGGGGCCGCCTTACATAATTAAGGGGGCCGCCCATCTGGTGATTTTCAGATTGCCAGAATTGGATCTCTCTTCAGCTAGCAATTTAATGTCTTAGCTATCCGTATTTCCCGCTTATTCGGTTGTAGTTATTGAAATAATACAATAAACAACTAAATTACGTTTTCGTTATATTGCGAGACTTTTTTGGTTTACAACGCCCTTCCTTTCGGTCGAGTCGAGACTGTAACTTTTATTAATTTTTTTGGTATTTTCTAAACACTTTAGGAAAAGTGTTTTGAATTTTTTATTTTTTATAGAGATATATATACAAAGTAGAGGAAGGCTTAACAAAACACGGTTTTTCAAAACGATATTCAAAAATTCACTTCGGCCTTCCCCAGCAACGGCGCAAAAAATTGATTCGTGTGAAAACCAATTATATAATATATATAGTATAGTATCGAAGTGATCCGCGAAAAATACGGATCACCCGAGTCATTTCCCAACGAAGGCGAATGGAATCGAGAATAACGATTCGTGAAATCGTGAATTGAAAAGTGAGAAAATGAAATTAGAAATCAAGATATTCAAGTAATCACAAACAAATATGAGATATGCAAAGAGTTCAAGCTAATCATGCACCGAAATTAAAAACACGAAAACGGAAATGCAACCGTAAAATTTAAAACGTAACGTTTAATGAAAAATGATCCTACAAACTTGGAAATATTTTCTAAAAATCTTAAACTAATAAAAAGAATTTTAAGAAAAAGAAAAATATTTTTTTGACTTTTTATTTATTTTCTATGAATTAAAATTGATTTTTGGAATTAAAATTGAATTAAAAATAAGGAAAAATAGAAAAATAAATTGGAAAAATGAAAATTAAATTCTAAAAATTCTAAAATATTATAAAAGAATTTCTAAAAATATTTTTGTATTTTTCACAACTTTTTCTGATTTTTTTATTGATTTTTGGTAATTAAAAATGATTTAAAAATTGAATAAAGTCAAAAGAAAATAAGAAAAATAGTAAAAAGGGTTGGAAAAATCTGGAAAAATTCCAGAAATTCTAAAATAATAAAAAGAACTCAAAATAAAAATTTGAAGTAAAAATGAAAAGCTAAAGTGCCTATTAAGTAAAAAAACTGCTTATCACAAGTGCTTATTTATAAGCACTTGTGACAAAATAGTTTGAAACTGAAATCACAAACTGAAAATCTTGTACAATGCTCAGTTATGACAGATTTATGACCAAGTTAAAACTCAAATACCACAGATGCTCAATATATCCAATAAGCTCAAAAGGCTAATAAGCTCCAATAAGCAGAAAAAGCACAAGATGATACAGGAACCAAAATATGAAACTAATTACTCAACAAACTCACATAAAACTCAGAATCAAACACAAATTTCAAACACAAGCTCAGTTATACTCTAGCAGACCTAAAATCATCAAGCAGAAATCTGTCATACGCAGTCCACTACACAAGCTCAAAAAGCAGCTATAATAAGCTCTGAATTCAGTGGTAATGGGGGCAAAACCTAACTCAATAACCAGAGATGCTATAAACCTAAAAGCTTTGTCAGAAACTAACGCATACTACTCTCAAAATATGCTAGATCAGCAGCTTAAATGAAAACCATAACATGAAAACAGTTGACTTAATAAAGGTCTACACTAGTTGACTAAGTCTAATTTCTACAACTTAATCCTACATTAACTAGTTATAATAAGCTAAACTAATGCTATATTAAGCTATTTGAATTCAAATGAAGCTAATTACCAAATTTCACCAACTGTTGTCAATTTTAGTTAACTGTTATGCTAATATGACTCCTACTTTGACTTTTATAAAATGAGGCCTACTATTTTATCTATTAAAATACCATTGCTACTCAAAATAAAGCTAAATGAGACAGTTAAACATCATAAGAACAACAATCAAGCTCAGCAATCTCATTAACCCAAACACTCCTTCAATTACTAATATACTAAGAATCCAAGAATAACACTACAAGTTTCAAAACAACTGATCTACTCAGCCAACAAATGACTAACAGAAGCAATTTCAATCAACCAGTAAACAACTCAGATCCAATCACAAACTCAAATGTTCAAATACAGAAGCAATAAATTCAAATTATCAAGTCAGATAATCAACTCAATCAACTTGCACACTTCTGAGATCCAATGAAACAGTAACACAGATGTAATACTCATCAAACTCAGATCCACATTACTCAATTAGACAGATTATGAAACAAGCATACAACTATCACTACACTAGATCTAATACTAACAGTTACACTAAAACCATTATCAAACTGAAAAATGATCAAACTCAGTTCTATATAAACTACTAAAAACTCAGAAATAACAATCAATTGCAAATCAGCTACTACAAACAACTAAACTACAAATCAAATACTATAAGATCAGATCCAACACTTAAAGAAATTTAAATGAGATTTACCAACGTATTCCCCTCAGCTAGAACAGAGGGGATTCACAGAAGCCTATCTTTAAGATAGGCTGATTTCACCACTTTCTGTAACAGCATATCAAAACACCACAACATCAATGATTCTTCTTCTTATTATTGGTTATAAGAACTTTGGACTCAAAAATACTCCACTGAAAGCTAGTAAGCTCAAATGGAATATTGAAAAAGAAAAATAAGCTCTACTGTGAGCTTTTACTAGATAATTTTTTAGACTTTTATTTATTTTTATATTTTTCTGTTTTTTTTATGAATTATATTTTTATGTAAAAGTTAAATGAAACAGGATAAGAGGAATGGTATAAACTATTATTTATCTAAAATAAGCTGACAATTAAGATGATAAAGTAAAATAAGCAGTATAAAATGAACAATAAGCTGAGATTAAATGAAAGAAAAACTTTTATTAAAATCAAATATTACATCAACTAATCTATATTACAACTCAAACTTAATTTTGACAGCATAACGATATCTAAAAACTACTCTCTAATCAGCTACTAAGCAACTCTTTTTATAGGAGAGGAGTGAGTGAGGGGGTGTGATTGCCATGCTGGCAATCCACAACTCTCTGTGCTTCTTTTCATCATCCTTCAGCCCTTAGATCATGTCCCATCAATCATAGCCCTTAGATCAAATATCTATGACGCGTCTCATCCAATCAGTCCATGCCACGTACCTTATTTGTGCTTCTTTTGCGAGTCTGACACAATCCTGACACCCTCTGAGCTTCTAGAAACACTTTAATTTGACTAATTTGTCCTTACTCACTGTAATTGGGACGTACGGTCATTCTAGGGTTTATCTGATTTGGGTAAAATGGGAATTGGGGAAAGTGGGGAGCGGGGTAGAATTATTTATGGTTATTTTGACTCTTTGACCTTTGCTTTGACCGGGTAATATATTTTGACCAAAGGGTATGGATTGGATCGGGTAATATTATTTGTGGAGTGGGCTCAGACTTGGTTTTTGGGCTTTGGATTTCAAATAATTAAACTTGGGCTAAAATTTTAAAACAAGGCTTATATAACATGTATCAAGGACCATTTGTGTAACATTTCAAACTCTAAGGGCTGTATTTGTCACTTTTGCAAAAATATCTTCCAAGGACTAATCTTGCCAATCTTGAATAAATGAAGGATTGATATTGACTTTTAAATCCCAGCATTGACCTTTTTGACCGTCTTCCACTCTCGTGCTCGATTTTCCGGTTTTCGTGTGATTTTTCGTCTTTTTGTGATAAATCCGTACCTGCATATTCACAACATAGAAACACGTGTTTTCTTTGCATTTGTTAGCTCAATTAGTCATTTTAGGTCGGTATTTGGCCATAAAATGGTGAGTGAATAAGCACTCACCATCCTACTTGTTGACTTGATGATTACTAATATTCTTTTTAGTTCATACAATGAACTAACCAAGTTGGAAATACATTGAACCAGATAGTTGGAATGGAAATAACTTAACCAACTTGACAAAGCAACTTGATACACACAAGTGGACACACTTGTTCATCGTATCTCAAAGTATATCTTGCTCTATAAATAGGTGTCATTTTGATCATTTCAGAGACACATCTCATCTCCTCACTTCTCTCTATTTAAACTATAAGTATTCTCTCTACTATTATTATTATTATTATTATCTACTATTATTAGTAGAACAGATACATAAAGGGAAAACCCTATAGTGAGATATACATCTCCATTAATTCCTAAATAGGAAAAGTGGCGTAAAACCGCATATATAATGTGAGTTACCAACAGGGAATCGCCACCCGATAAATCATTCTACTCTAAAGGGTTCGTACATCTTGATGCATAATCTCCCAACACATCAATTCTTCTCAACCTATATATTACATTCTAATGCATAACTATATGTTTTAATGCATAAAGATCATTACTAACTTGATCGTCGGAGGGGGTTCCCCCGGGCTTAGCCCGGGGACCTATCTAACGATTCTATTTTGTCTTTTCAGCACTGTTATCGAAGACCCGAAAGTCAAGGTCAAGCTCAGTCAAATGGCCAGGTCATCACCTTAACGACCATGCAGATTTTGGTAGCATCATTTGGCTCCATCCGTGGGAACCGAACAAAAAACTAGCTACGTGTTCTGTCCTGCATACCAGTAACGTGTTACTGATTTTCATCTTAAAACCTCTCTACTGAGGTGAGTAGGCATCAGCTTATCAAAGGTAATCAAGATTCATCAAAGCGTTTCTAATACGTAGTAATATGAAAAAATAAAGTTTAAAGTGTGATAATATACTCTGGTCTTAATCTGGAATTGATCAATCAAGTAATCCTTTTACACATTTGGTTTCACCCAAATTAGATGACTATATATAATAACATAAAAAATCTTATGCAATGGAGTCTTAACTTAAAGCAGCATGTTGTTATCATGTTGTAAGACCATTGATATATATAACCTTAGAAAGCCCAAATTGGATGCTCCGTGCTATTATCACTAAACACTTGCTTCGTATGCTACTATGTATTATCGCCAACTTTCATCTTGAATCGGCTCATCGAGGAGAGTAAGCATATGCAGGTAAGTACCTCTAAATAAACTTCAAATTGATGAATAACTATTATACATACTTAAATCTAATCCGACCCATATTTGGGCAATTCTCATGGATACTTAGTTTTGATTTGGTTTAATATCCTTCAAGTTGTGTTTCACATGACAATGACATCCAAAAAATACACGTTGTCTTATGAGCTCCACTGGAGTCCTAGCCTAAAAACCAAATGACAACACAATTTGATAAAGATGACCTCTTTTTAAATAAAAAAAAGCTCTGATCATAATTACATGGTTGGCGGTTATCAAAGTTCTATTGCAGGTCGAAAAACAATATCAAGTCTTTAACCCATCAGTCGCCATTGGTAAGTGATTCAAGCAAAATGTGACATTATCATGTGTTTCTCTTGATTATATATAATTATATATAAACGACTTGATTAATAGATGTATAATACATCACACGAACAGACAAAAAAAAGGAAAAAAGAAAAATGAAAAAAAGAGCAGGGAAGAAACATGGAGAGCAAGGCAGGGCAACAAAATGGCAGTCCCCACCTGGACGTACGTTTTGTGTAGCCGTTGAAGTACATGTTAAGAATTATCCATGACTCGCGTTGTCTAAGTTAGCTGATAAGATGCAACATTGTTCATCCTTGCATATCAGCTCATGTGGCATACTGACATCAATTGTCTAACTATTGTGCCAATAAAAAATATCTTGCTAAGACAGTCCATGTTATGTAGCACACTTACTTAAACAACAAAAGGCGGGACCTGATTTAAGAAGTATATGGCATTGCTGAATGCCGCGCTAACTTGAATCCATCCAATTCATGTAAGTATAAGGACGGATAGATAAGTCAGGACATCAGGTTATCGTGCTTGTCACAAAAATCCTGGTTCAACCCCGGATTCCTTGTAAGCACTCTATGTCTATTCTACTCGAGAACTTCAGGCCAATACTCGCCCATTTTGTCTAGCTTAGTGATGCGAATAGACATCCGTTGATCAAAGAAAAGACAATGATGATAATATAACCATGTATGGTATCAAACTTAGTAGATTTGGCATGCTGAAGTTATCAGGTACAAGCGTTGTAAACTCATGTGGCATCATTAGGCATGCGGCACACCCGCTCAAAACAACATATATGACGCGGTCTGCACTAAGTTGAACAACCAACACTATTTAAGAAACTTGCAGTGAACATGTAGGTGATGAGTAAAAAAGGGGTCGAACGGGAAGAGGCAAAAATCCTCAGGTATTACTTATACACATTTCATGGGTTGGGTAGCTAATGTTGTACACAAAACATTCTAAAATGAGTTACAAACTTTCTATAACTGAGCCATGCCCGCTAAGAGTGAAAACCATATCCAGGTTACAATAAAGCACTATCTCATTTTTACGGATCTCAAATTTATGAGGCAATAGCGGTACAAATCCCTATAATTAATTGTCTCATGATACAACTCAAAAAAGGGTCATACGATGGTGTGCTGGTAAGGGTTTATATATGCATTATCCTATATAATGCTATTCACTAATTGATCAGAGTAGAAACATATTAGAAGGGACCATGGTCTGTTATCCAAGACTCATGAAGAAATTAAACCTCATATTTCATATCCACAATCGTCCCTCTCTAAACATGTTAGAAGCAGAGACAGTGTCATACTAACAAATACTATGAAACAGAATTGTGTATGTTTTGCAGGAATACACTAGAATATCATTGGGTTTCACCTACAATGGATAAATCAAATAAATAAGCACGAATATCCCAAAGGACTTAATGAATATCATGTATATTATGAATACTGATAAAAACTCAAGGAGTGTCACAGATATAAAAGTACCATGACGACCCATCTGAATCGCAGCGTGCCATAGAAGAAAGAAAGAGCAGACAACCATATTGGTAAGGTGAATATTTATGCATCACCTCTATATTATGCTACTAACATAAAACTACGAGAGTGCAAGCAGGATAATAACATAAAGATATCGAGAGCAAGAACGGATCGTTACCCACTATCCAAATAGTCATATGGCATCCAATATGACCGCTCTCGTTCTATGACTAATCAATAATCGAACTTAATTCCCGTGTGATTGGGCTTAAAGCACAATATTATTCTATCAAACTTTACTTATGTGGTAAATACCTTTGTTGCTACGCTATTAGAATATAGTTGTTTCTTGTCATTGTAGTAACAGAACTAACAAGCAACGAGAACAAGATTGTGTATTTCATTCAGGTTTACACCACATCAATATGGAGTTCGCCTCCAACACAAATCACATAAGCAAGGAAGGATCATGCAACGGACTTATATATAACACCGGTGCAACATGAAATGTTAATTACAAAGACGCGAAACCTAACGCGCCAAGTGGCATGTCCGCTAAAAAGACACGAAAACACTCGTGCATCAACGTCACAACCGCTCCAAAGAGTTGAAATTCCATTACACAAAGTGTCAAGTTCACTCGAAGATGTGAAACTCAATCAAAATAATAATAATAATAAATAAAATCAGCGGCATGACTGCTTCAGTGACACTAATCCCGCCATTAAAGGGATTGAATGAAAGCTACAAATAGCTATAAATGTACGTACATAAAAAAGTGTCAAATATCTCGTAATGACATCATCCCGTTATTCAAGGGATAACGAGCTATAAGTGCTAAAGAACAAATTTTTACACATAGCAAAGCTGATGTGAACATCATCACACAAAAAACAAAGGGATAGAAACTATAAACAAATGCACAAAGCTTGATATATAGCTAAGCAAGATACAAATAAGAAAATCATCCTGTAAATAAGGGGATGCAAACCTATAAAAAGCTTAATGAATATTGTCAACGATGCTCGAATCAAGAGATCATTGTACACTAATAAAACCATAAAAAACAATAAATTGCAAACACGCATAACTTAATACATAATATAAACAATGTCGAAATCAAGACATTGTCTCATCGTCAATAAAGCCATACAAAGGCAATAAAATATATACAAATCTCAATATATACATACATGTGACAATGCCCGAATAAAGACGCATTGTCATCCCACTAAAACTGTAGAAAAGCAACTAGTTGGTTTTACCAAACTTACATGGTGCAAAAATTAAAATTAACTGTGTGAATGCGCATATATGATTGATCTCATATTTTATTGACAAAACCTTAGTCACACAGGGTGTAACCAAATAAATTTAAAAGATCTTTCTTTCTTATCGTGGCATAGTCTCTCAACATGTTAGTTTTTTGGTAGTGGTAATTGATAAAAACTATTGTTTAGGCTTTAAGACATGGGTAATAAATAATAACACTCGCAACAGTTACGTATTTATTGAGTTCAAAAACGTCTCACATGATAGCACACTTGAGGTTCTACTTACTTTCATTGGTTAAATAGTATTTCTCTTGATTCTTTTTATGGATCGCCTACTTCTATATTATGGAAAGCTTACTTACAGTAGTATTCTCTCATCTCTTAAACCCTCTTGCCTCCATCGGTTAATCGGATAAAATTGCATCATGTTTGATACTTCAACTTATGTTTTAACTTCTCACATGCCACGCTTGTCGGGTCAAAACACAGACTACACATTATTACTTTTGTGACTCTAATGTCATGGTGATCTATGTAATCATGATCCATACGTAGTGTTTGACAAACTTTAACTAACGAGTTCATAGTACTGTTACTTGCACAATATTCAAATGGGTACTTGTTAAAAAAGCTCTCAATTATTACTAAAGTCAATGCATGCTACATCTATAATTAGCCTACATTGACTCGGGGGCTTGATGGTGTGACCCCTATTTTACTACTTATGAGATAAAAGATTGACAATTGCAGCACACACACATGAATACATGACCCAATATACTGAAGTTGAATCACATTACAACACATTCATGACTCAACAGATGCATGAAACTATCTGATGGACATTTTGCATATGAGAGATGTATGTACAACTACGTATAACTTACTCATGAAATAAACATACCAATTGCCGAAGATAAGCACATGAATGGGTCCTACTTGTTGACATGATGATTACTAATATTCTTTTTAGTTCATACAATGAACTAACCAAGTTGGAAATACATTGAACCAGATAGTTGGAATGGAAATAACTTAACCAACTTGATACACACAAGTGGACACACTTGTTCATCATATCTCAAAGTATATCTTGCTCTATAAATAGGTGTCATTTTGATCATTTCAGAGACACATCTCATCTCCTCATTTCTCTCTATTTAAACTATAAATATTCTCTACTACTACTATTATTATTATTATTATATACTATTATTAGTAGAACAGATACATAAATGGAAAACCCTATAGTGAGATATACATCTCCATTAATTCCTAAATAGGAAAAGTGGCGTAAAACCGCATATATAATGTGAGTTACCAACAGGGAATCGCCACCCGATAAATCATTCTACTCTAAAGGGCTCGTACATCTTGATGCATAATCTCCCGACACATCAATTCTTCTCGACATATATATTACATTCTAATGCATAACTATATGTTTTAATGCATAAAGATCATTACTAACTTGATCGTCGGAGGGGGTTCCCCCGGGCTCAGCCCGGGGACCTCTTTAACGATTCTCTTTTGTCTTTTCAGCACTGTTATCGAAGACCCGAAAGTCAAGGTCAAGCTCAGTCAAATGGCCAGGTCATCACCTTGACAACCATGCGGATTTTGGTAGCATCAATATGCAATGGGTTGAGCATGGGGCAAGTGGGTATCAAGGTAGGGATAACAGATACAACCAAAGACTCGTAAAGTTGAGTAGTTGGGTTTGGTGTTGTATAAGCGAAAGTGTGGAGTCTCTGAATTGTAGAGGAAGGGTTGGCCATAATAAAATGTTAATCATTCTTTAAGATCTTATATGTAAACCATTATAATACTTTAAGGTTTGAATGTAAATTTATGTTACGTTTGTACACATTAGGTTAACGTCTCGTGACTAATATGAGTATTCTCGAGTCACGTTTAAGCAGTAGATATGAGGCACGAGACTCGGCATGTATGAGATATAAATACCACCAAGATCTCACATGTTGAAGGGTACCTGTGGAACTCATTGTAATCTTCTCTTGATATAATTCGATTATAAACTTTTCACCATCTCTTTCTATCTTTAAGATTATATTCCTGATTAGCAATACCACTCTAAAGACCTCAAGCAGGTTATTTAATACTACCTCCGTCTCAAATTAAGTGTTCACTTTTATAATGCACAAAGTTTTAGGAGATTCCACTAACTAAACTCTCCACCAATCAAATATTACTTTTACCCACTAGACTCTCATCTTATTGGTTGAAAGGTACAAGTAGACACTTAATTTATGATATTCAAAGATTCCATTGTGGACACTTAATATGAAACGGATGGAGTAATTATATTTTTATTTAAATGGCAAGCAAATATTATTTTTAAAGCTTATGTAACTTAAATTTTCAAAATTATTTGTGTAAACTTTTCTTATACAAAAATTATTTTAATAACGATGTAAAAGCTAGTAAGGTTCTAGAAGTAACCACAATATGAATTTACGTAGTGAGCTTTTTCATTTTAAGGTTTTTAAGATTGGGATCTTACCTAGGATTATTTTCATCTTTTCAAGATCGTGATAGTAAATGGATCGGAATTTTAAGATTATACTATAGTGTCATTTTCTTAATAGACATCGTAAAATTATGCAAATCTACATATATATTATTATATATTATATATCATGAAAATATATGTAAAAGTTATGATTATGAAGTGTTAAATACAATTATGGTGCGTTTGGTTCACAGTATGTTTTGAAAGGAATTGTAATTTGTCAAAAGAATTGTAATTTGAATGAATTATAATTCAAAGAATTGAAATTTGTTAGTAATTGTAATTGTTGGAATTGTAATTGATATATTATGTCATTTTGTTTGGGATCTCAACGTAATTGTAATTCAAAAAAACAAAAAACAAAAATAATCTTAATAATAATAATAATAATAATAATAATAATAATAATAATAATAATAATAATAATAATAATAATAATAATAATATTAATATTAATAATAATAATTTATTATTATTATTATTATTAAAATAATAATAATAATAATAATAATAATATTAAAATAAAAAAATAACAAAAAACTATTATTATTATTATAATAATATTATTATTAAAATAATAAATAATAATAATAATAAAATATTATCATATAAATATTATTATTTTAATAATAATAATAATAGTAATAATAATAATAATAATAATAATTTTGAATTACAACGTAATTCAAAACTTTCCATTGAACATTCTATATAATCTGAATTCCCTCCTTTGATGTAATTGTAATGACTGAATTACAATTACAACGCAAACCAAACAGCCTACGTATTGTAATCTGAATTACAATTCCTTCCATTCTGCGAAACAAACAACATACGTAATTAATTAAATTACAATTACACCCAATTACGTCAGATTATGGCGAACCAAGCGCCCCTTAGTCTATTTATTTTCATATTCTACACAAATTAATACATAGATTTATAATTTTTTAGTTTGTGGTTCGAGAAAAGTAAGATCGAAGCGATCAAGATCGAGATCTTATTAAGATCCTATAAGGATCCTACATATGACCGAGATCGTTTTTGCTTTATAGTATCATAAAATTGTAAGATCCTAAGATCATGATCGGGATCTTAACAACCATGCTTCATTTGTCTTCAGTCATGCGTACATCTTTTTATATTATTTTGCTATTGATAATTATCTTTACAACTATACTTGTTACACTGGCGGAGACATGAATGGGGCAGGGTGTGCACGTGTCGCTTAGTAAAAAAATTTATAGTGTAAAAAATTTAAAATATCTTACTATTTTTGTAATTCGCCTCTTAACCAACCAATTTGTAATGCAGTTTCAAAAATTATCAAACTTTGTCATCTCAATTACAACTTTCTGGTTCCACCTCTGATTTGTCAAACACTTTTACTAAAAAAAAACTACAACTTGCAACTATTTTTACACACCATCAATTACGTATCAGCTTAGAGTTACGAGTTAACAACTATTTTTGCCAAACATCTCAAAATTTTTAAAATACTCGGTAACTGATAAATGTGAGACAAATCAAAACATTTATACTACATATAATAGAAGGATGACTCTCTCTCCAAATTTTAACTTACAAGAAAAGAAGCATAGTGTACAAGACAAGAAGCATAGTAAACACTACTTTAATGCACATATCAAAAAAGCAAAATATCACATTAATGCTATTTAATGTAGTCAATTAATTAACTGGTTAATAAATACAATTAATACATTTATTAAAACACATTTACATAAGAAATACAAATTATCAAACATATTGTACAAGAAAATTAAACACAATTATTGCATTAAATGTCACTAATACAAATAATAAAACACATTATACAAATATTTAAGCCCGAACGGACAATGAGCCAAATGGGCTTGAGCCCGAACGGGCACGGGCCAAACGGTCTCGAGCCCGAACGGGCACGGGTTATACGAAATTATTGATATCCGTAAATTTATTGTAAAAAAGAACATAATCTATACTACTTATAATGGAGGAATGACTCTCTCTCAAAAAAATTCAGATGTACACAAAATGATGCATGGTTTACAACACTTTAAAGCAAACAATTTTAATAATTACAAAACCCAAAGCATTGTGTACAACAAAAACTAGCATGAATCGAAATTCAGACCACTTTCCTTAGAATTTTACATTAATAGCATTAAAAACACCCATACACCCAATATTACAATTATTTAAACACAATGTACAACCTTCATTTTACATTAATAGCATTAAAAACACCCTACACCCAATATTACAATCATTTAAACACAATGTACAACCCTCATTCTACATTAATATCATTAAAAAACATCCCTACACCCAATATTACAATCATTTAAACATAATGTACAACCCTCATTCTACATTAATAGCATTAAAAACACCCATACACCCAATATTACAATCATTTAAACACAATGTACAACCCTCCATCTTAACCTAGACATGAACCTGTGACCAAGACTCGACTCAATAACACTCGACTCGATACACAAAGCAAGCAAATTTAGGTGTCGGAATGACATCCCGTGACATTTTTATTAATTCCGTTGAAAATTTTTATTTCAGGGTACCCGTCGCTGCGACGCGCAGGTATTCTGCTAGTAAATTAAAATACATAATCTACCGAAATTTTTTATTTTAGAGTAGCCGACGCCGCAACGCGCGGAGAACCTCCTGTTAATACAAGAAAGAGGGAGTAGTCGCAAAGTTAAAAATCAAGGTTTATTATGTAAAAACTATTGTCGGTAAAAGCCACGTGCAATAAAAGGAGTGACGTACTAAAATAACAAAATATATTTGGGCCTTCTATTCAATTTATCCAATTTATTTTACCATTATTTTCTGCAGCTGCTGCTGCACTTGTTCTACCCAAAACCTAAGTAAGATTTATCCCTTATTTTTCTTCATATTTATTATACCATATATTATGATTATATAACTGTCGTTTATCATTAAAGTTTGTTCTTGTATCTATTATTATTGTTATAAACATATTCATAGATCCATAAATAAAGACCCTTTAATGCCTTATCTTATGTTAGTGTGTTTGTGACTGAGAATCTTACATATAAATGTTTGGGGTGTGTTTGGTATTGGTTGTTATAAATTTAAGTGCTTATTTATAAGGTGTTTGGGTAAGCTTATTGCATTATAGAACACAATAAGGTGTTTTGAGTACCAAAAAATAAACTCTTTTTTAGAAGCCATTGTGGAGGAGCGTTTGTTTAGTTTATTGCTGATAAGTAAGCTAATGCATAAATTTCCTTTAAAATAAAATAAAAACTAAAACTTTCACCAAAATACTTGAAACTGATACTAAAGGGCCTTTGGCCTGGCAGTATATGAGTGACCCGTTGACCAAGAGATCATGGGTTCAAGTCTCGTTTGAGACATGTGTTAGATAGTAGGTGTCGTTAAAAATAAACAAACAGTTTAATTTTGAAATATAGAGAAAGAAGCACTTAAACGAGCAATTCTGAAATACCCTAGTACTGTCATGTACTCATGTATGGATTCTGTTATCAACACCGATAGCTATATAATTTTACATGTTGGTTTACTCGTTTTTTATTGTTATCGCTTACTTATCGGCGATAGGATGTTTAAAGATATGTATGGTTGATAAATGATTGAATTCAAATGAGTATATCATAATCAACATGCTGTCCCTTTATTGAAAAAAGACACACATTCACATTCCTTTATACTAAAATACCTGTTATTTTATTTAATTTTGCTAAGACTGCTTTACTTAGCTGCAAAGTTAATCTTTTGTAATCGGGTACCCCAAGCTCCTCTTATATAAAATTAGTTATAATATTACGGAAAAGTGCCATATGTTGCTGAAAGCGTGAAACAGTTGGGGTGTGTCGTAATTATTCTTTTGTACTTAGCTGGGAATTTCTCATATTTTTCTTTCACTTGCTATATGTACACGTAAACAAAATAAAGATGCTCGGGGTGCACTATTTGGGATGTCCCCGACAGCGAGTGTCTACAAGAGATGCCCCTTAAACATATAGGGCCCATTCAGTGAACTACATGTGGCTTTTGTTAAGACTTGATTGCACAACACAAGTGAAAAACTATATAGGTTGTGTTAGGATTAACTTAGGCATCAGATAAGCTGTTTTAAAGGTGTCTGTACTTATCCAGAATTCCAGACCTTTTTATATGATTATATGAGTTGCTTATATGATTATTTGCTAAAAGCATAAGCAGTTTTAATAGGCAGTCCCAAACACCCCATTTACTGTGGAAATTCCATGGGGCGTCATCTATATCGTAAAAAATTCTCTTTTTAAAGAACACCACATTTAAATTCAGTTGCGTCTATATGCTGTTGCTTGGGTATATATTTGCTTCCATATTATAGTGAAAGATACTTTTCACTATAATAAGATTCTCTTCCTTAAAACTGGCTAACATATTATCCTCGAACAAAACACGTTCTAGATTGTTTCCAGTATAAAACACCATATAGTCTCATGTATTACACGTCATCGTCAGGTATTTTGTTTGTCTGAAGCTAACTTTTCATGATTTGTTACAGTACTGTCTGTCATAGCCATTGTTATTCATGGCGAGCCAGACAAACGACTTTGGGAAGAGATCCCATTATCAACCTGAGCGTTCTCTTAGCAATGGAGGAGGTAAGAGGAGAAACCCTGAAGATGAACGAGAATCACATGCCATTGGACCAGAAGATACCGTTTACCGTTATCTCTGCCCTCTGAAGAAAACTGGAAGCATTATTGGACGAGGTGGTGAAATCATAAAGCAATTAAGAGCCGACACAAATGCCAAGATTAGAATCAACGAAGCTGTTCATGGATGTGAAGAGCGTGTTGTCATTATCTATAGCGCAAGTGAAGAAACTAATAGTTTTGAAGAGACTGGAGATCTTGTTTCACCAGCTCAAGATGCTCTATTTAAAGTGCATGACATAGTTATTACTGAAGAAACTGATTATCAACTGGATGAGATTCTTACAGTGAGATTGCTTGTGTCTGCTGATCAGATTGGATGTGTTATTGGAAAAGGTGGACAAGTTGTTCAAAACATACGTACTGAAACACGAGCTCAAATTCGCATTTTAAGTAGCGAACAAGTGCCACGATGTGCATTGAGCTCTGATCAGGTTCTTCAGGTATTATTGTAACTTATATAGTACATTACATAATTCATCGTTTTCGTTTTGTGATAATAACAGATATGGTCCCTAATTGTAGTGTCTGGTTTCATTTGTAGCCCCATGTCTGTTAAACTCAACAGCCCACCCCTGTAAAATATATACAAATGACAATTTTCCCCTTTTAAAACTCACTTTTGGTCTTAAATGCACAACCCAACTTTTAAAGATTCAAACTATACATCGATTTACGATGTAGTTCGCAAATTTCTTGCAAGATTTAGCAGGTGAGCTGTTTAGTTTAATGGACGAGAGACTAAGCATGAAAGCAAAAAGTGCTATTAGGGGTAAGGACCATTTATGCACTGCTATTAGGAGTAAGGACCATTTATGCAGTTAGTTTCGAGTAAGCACCATTTATGTTATTGCCGTCAAACCACAGAGACTATGTGTATTATAGTCTACACTCTATAGCATGTAAACACCTTGCTTATTTGTTAGTATGATTTATGACTAAGAGGGTTGGATTGCTTATTTAGTAAGCAGTTTGAGTCTTTGGAGAAAACTGGTAATTTCGAAGTAAATAAGCTTGTAAATAGAGCCAGGTTCTTACCTGGTGTAGAAACGAGCAACCCCAAATATCCCTTTGTTGGTTAATTTACTAAAACATATAATGTTCTATGTATGATTTTATAGATAAGTGGCGAAGCTACAATGGTTAGGCAAGCTCTGTTCCAAGTGGCGTGTCGCCTTCATGATAATCCATCACGATCCCAACACTTACTTCTGTCATCATTGAACACACATAAGCCCAGTGGTAGCTACATGGGTGCACAAGTAGGTCAATACGGAGATTGGTCAGGATCCACAAAGGAATTCTCACTTCGTTTAGTTTGTCCAACTGAGAACATTGGAAGTGTGATTGGCAAAAGTGGTGTGATTATTAAGCAAATAAGACAAGAATCTGGTGCGTATATCAAAGTTGATAGTTCGGCTACTGAGGGAGATGATTGTCTCATAACTGTATCTGCAAAGGAGGTTTTTGAAGAAGGTTCACCAACAATTGATGCAGCAGTACGGTTGCAGCCCCGATGCAGTGAGAAAATTGAAAAGGAATCTGGTGACTGTGTATATACTACTCGTTTGTTGGTACCAAGTTCACGAGTAGGATGTATAATTGGCAAAGGTGGTGCTACTGTTTCTGAGATGAGGAGTTTAACAAGAGCAAGTATTCGCGTTTTAAAAGAGGAAGATCTCCCCAAAGTTGCATCTGAAGATGAGAGTATGGTTCAGGTACATATATATTTAGGAGTGTTTGGCTTTGTGTTTTGACAGTGATTATTTGATTATTAAGTGGTATGTGTAATGTCTGCCAGATTACTGGAGACATTAATGCTGTGACCGGTGCTTTGGTACAAGTAACCACACGTTTAAGAGCTAATGTATTTCAAGTGGAAGGAGGTGTTGTGACACTACCTCCAACTGACGGTTATGGTAGCTATGACGATTCCCAGGTAATAATATGTGGTGATTTACGTTATGTCTTTCTTTTTGTTATTTGATGAAATGGTACAATCACCAATCATTTGTGTACAGATGGCTGGAAATGGCTATGGAGCATATGGTGTCTCTTCTGGGCGCTCGAGATAAATGTGCGATTCTTAGTTTATCTCTTTGTAATTTTAACACATTCATAGTATTTATGACTAATTAGTTTCCCTATTTCAACCCCATTTCCTTGAAACAGCTTTGAACTATGATGTTCGATACCAGCCGGTTGCCCCTTTGATGAGTCATCCAACCCAGATCAGACAAGCAATCAGAAACGATATGACAACATTATTGCCATGGACCTTGTGCTTATTCTTATATTTGTGACGTTCTATCTAGTTAGGCCAGGCTCTGAACTATGTGTTTTCCTGAGAAAATGTAACATGAAGTTTGCAGTGTAGAGATTTCTTTGGTTTCTCTTCACATTGTATGAGAAAAGCTATCATGGCTGTTTCCATTTTTGGGCAGCATAAGCAGAATTGGATTATTATTGTTTTCGAGTTTACGGTATTAAATATGTCTCAGTAAGGGTAGAAGAAATAAGAAAGTCAGGCATTTAGAAAAAATCATTTGACAGGTAAGTACCTACTAGTAAAGAACTAAAGACACACCAGAGGAAAGGCTGATCTTTGTAACAATAAATGATATGCGAAGAGAATACAATTGGCTTACAGAGGCCTAAAGCCATTACTACGGTAGTCTATCCTCTCAATCCAAGACTACCATAAGCTTTATATTTCATTGAGGAAATTCCTATACAAAAACCTTCAATTATTTCATGGCTTGTCACCAAATGACCCCTTTTCTTATTTTGGTCATGTTCAACTGCTCGACTCCACCCAGTTTTTGACATGTGTCATTCCTTTGCTTAGCTGCTCACTCGACTTTGACTGCTCGACTCCACCCAAATTTTGACTCGGGACATTCCTTTTGTACTTTAGAGGCCAAAATGAGAAAATGGATCAATTGTTGACCAAATTATGAAATACTCGGTTTTTGTACCTTTTTGAGAATTTTCTCTTTAGAGGCCGAAACTTGAACCATTTCCCAAGTTTGAAGCATCGATCAAACTCTTTAGGGAATCTACTGATATTTTCAGATAGTATTACCCAGTTGAGCAAGTTCACCTAATAAACTCTGCTGTCGGGTTGCCGAAGTTTCTTCTGTTGCTAAAAATTGATGGAAGGTAAATATATGCCTTTTCGAAGAATGATCTTGCTTCGCTTTTACTTGGTATAAGGTAGAACCAGTTTGACTTATACCCATCAGTTTGAGTTACTAAATAGAAGATCTAAAAAATAACGCGTTTCGGGTCAAACAGATTGTGTAAAATAACCCTCTTTTCTACCCGAACCAGTTAATAAATCATAACAAAACCCTTCTAAGACTTATACTCCAAACATAATTAATCTTCATATCAATATTTTATAGGGGCTGTACTTCTGACTTGCACCGACACTTTCTATAACACAAGTAAACAAGAAACATAACAAGTCTATTATTGCCTGGCGGTAAACTCTCCACAATACAACAATATAATTTATGGCATCATCGACCATAACTAAGGTTCCAAAAGTACATATGCAGTAATGTTATACATCATAGGATCATCCTTAAAATCACATGTCATTCAGATGGATTGATCTTGATCTTTCGCTTGATCTTTTTCGTCATTATCCATGTCTACATTGCCACCATCGACTGTAGAAAAAGAAATTCATACCAAAAGGATTAAAGGCTGTTTGGAAGTTCAAGCAGAGGGTGAAAGAAATACCTTCACCATTTTATACGAAAAAGTTGGTTTTGTTGGAGTAAAAAGGTTGAGAAATACCTTCTCCTTCACCTGCAGGGGCATAAGCTGAGCGCCTTGATCGCGATTGCTGTTGTGTTGGCTGAAAAAGAACAAGCAAGAATGAACAAATGATGACAATGACTATTTTAATCACGAGCAATAGCGCATATCAATAGTCTTATGCCTAAATCGATATACTTCAAGAAAAAAGTTGATGCAAATATGAAAATACCGAGAACACGTGAATATTTCTAACTGTTTGGCAATTAGAGTGTTTCTTTTCGGACAGTTGGCGGACAGTTGGTGTAGGTTGCGTAGCAGCAATTCATATCGAGTTATCGACTGTTTATAAAAGAAGTCTGATAGCAGTTAACCAGACAAGTTATCAAGTTTGGTGTATACAATTTGGACAAGTGCTTTCAAAACTCGTGAGTCGTGACAAATGACTAAGTGTGAACCTCTATTTACATCAAGTAATTTAAACACACTTGCAGATTATTTATTCTGTTAGCAAATTATATTCAAATTGGTCTATGTTGGTACATATCTATTTGTGTGCGAAATTTCCTAAAAGGAGTCTTCGAATTTCGTCAAAAGATTTCAAAGACCATTTTCTTAAGTACAACAAAGAATGTCCATTTAATATTACTGGTAGATCTTGACAATCTTTTGATCAATGGATTTAAGCTTTGTGATACTTTATCAGTTTATGACCGTGTAGACAAAGATACCTGCAATTTGGGGCGGAGTGCTTCTAATGGTCCTTTGGCCTTCTGTGATCCTTGCTGTGGCATTAAGGATGATCATGTTAGCATTCATAATCGATATACCTATGATCTTAATCTCTTGAAACAAACAAAAAAGATAGAGAGATAATTTAGGATTTATTACCTTTCCCAGTGCCCAATCAGCAGAGTCAAAAAAAGCACGGTCATGGTCCTGTGCAATATTGGCCAAAAAGATGTCAAGAGTCAAGACCCAAATTTTAGATCCTAATTTTCTTCCCAATATAACATAAGAATGTTGCAACTTTTACCTTTGAGATCAATGGGTTTTTCTTTGGTAACAACCCTCCATACTTTTTCTTGATTACAGCTTCCTGCACAACACATCAAGAAAGATACACATCATCGCCTCTTAGAATCTTGCTATATAAAAATAAAGTTCGAATACAGGATTAACAAGCATCCGCTACTATATGGTAAGTTGGTAACTATATCGTCGGATTCAAACCTTAAGGTTATATCCTATAAATGTTTACTTGCTTTTACGTCTTCTTAGGTGCTAAAAGTTGAAACAAGAATATAAGTTCTAAATGTAGTAACATCGATAAATAACTAACTAGAAGCCAAATTCGAGTTATACCTCCTGCTCCTTTGAGGGCATGGGGTTGCCTTCGTTTGATTCAGACATTTTGGCTTATTGAGTTTTACCAAGACCTACAAAGATCAGAAGCAATTCGTATACATTAATAACCAAAGCTACGAAAACAATAGAATCCTTTATCACATGTTCCTAAACCAATCATATGCAAAACACGAACACTCGTTTCAAAGATCAGTAAAAGATTATACTAAAACCAAGATCTATGTCAGATTCCTTCACTCACTACTTGAAACCTAAGTTGTCTTACAATGATCTATATTAAAAAGAAAAACGTAGAGGGGTCTCTATTTAGGCTACCCACCAAAAGTCGAGCCTTTTTTGTCGTTTTGGCTCTAATGTACGCGGCCTAACCGGTATTCCCGTGGCCGTTTCCATACTCTCCCCTAGCCACCCCAAGATGCTCACCCAACGAGGTTTGATCCCGGGTCTCTTCTAGAGATGGTTCAAAGATCTAAAAAAGGTTATACTGTAACCACGATCTATCTCAGATTCTTTCACTCACTAACTAGAACCTAGTATATCATACCACGATCCCAGATCCCATATGCAAAGCATTATCTGAGCTACAAGAAGATAAGCACACAGTATCAATAGGGTGCATCTTTAAGAACAATAACAACAGAGCCTAAGCTTGATCTATAGCCTAGAACACACCAATCTACTAAAAATCTGTAAGATCTAAATACAACCCACAAATTTATACAACCATGGTTTGAATCTTTAAGTCAATTCAGCTACTAATATTTCAAAATACTAAGACCCCACTTCATAACTGCAACCATTAAAACAAGAAAACACATAAACAGAGATATGTATATAATTACTTAACCTATAGCAATAAAGACATAACTTTTTTATCAATTCAAGGATTATAAGCAAAACCCAAGTCAAGATTTAAATAAAAATTACAAATCAATATAAGAACTCTTTGAAAAAGGTAAAATATTATGGTTTGACTTAATACCTGGATCAAAAATCTGAAGGGAATTTGCAAAGGGGAAACACAAGATTTGTTTGAAGGGGAATCAAGATTAAGACAAGGGGTTCAAAAAGAGTATCATTTCCAAGAATGGATAAAAAATATAATATTATTTTTTAGGTTATTAATTAATTATGTTGTTTTCAGTCAAGATCAAGAAACATTAATAAGCCCATAATGGAAGTGGGCTACTACCTGTCCATTACATGTTTACTACAAATCTACAATAATGCCTTAGAGGCTTATAGAGCATATTTGTGGCTTGAGTTGAAGCTCAAAAACGATGAGATGACTGGTGAATTATTTTAGGGATTAAGTTTTTGTTGCGGATAAATTTTCATCATTCATTTAGTTTGATTTAATTGTGTGAATTAACTTAAGATTTAATATGTCAAACTAAGTCCCTGTATTTTTCTTTTCTTTTTGTTTTTCTTATTTATTCATTTTTTTGTATTTTATTTTCTTTTTAAATTCACGTTTTCTTTTTTTATTTTTTTTATTTTACGTTTTTTTCTTTGTATTCATATGTTTTCATACATATTCGTATGTTTTCTTACGTTTTCGTCTGTTTTCATACGTTTTCGTCTGTTTTCTTACATACTCGTCCGTTTTCTTACGTTTTCGTCCGTTTTCATACGTTTTCACACGTTTTCGTCTGTTTTTATACGTTTTCGTCCGTTTTCATACATTTTCATCTGTTTTCATATGTTTTCATACGTTTTCGTCTATTTTTATACATTTTGTCTGTTTTCCAATATATTCGTCTGTTTTCTTACGTTTTCGTATGTTTTCATACATTCTTAAATGTTTTCAGCCGTTTTCAGAAATTTTCATACATTTCTGAATATCACAAGTGATATTCTGTAATATCCAAAATATCATCACTTGTAATATCCAGGATATCACTTGTGATATCTTGGATATCACAAGTGATATCCTGAAGACCACAAGTGATTTTCAACTAATGTTTTGTAACATGAACATCACAAGTGATATTCTAAATATCACAAGTGATATTCAGAATATAACATATTCAGAATATCACAAGTGATATTCATTTTTTTAGTTCACGTTTTTTTTCACTTTCTTACGTTTTCGTTCATTTTCGTTCGTTTTTATAAGTTTTCATCCGTTTTTATACGTTTCTTAATTTCACAATTGATATTCTTGATATCACAAGTGATATTCTGTGATAAGATTATAAAGTAGCTCTTCTCGAATATTTTTACTTTTAGTTGAGATTTCATGACATGCAATTTTTTTTAATGCTTATTTTCATGTTTCAATAATTTGAGATAAAAGTAGTATTGTCAGAGTTTTTTGTTTAACCATAGTACTTTTAATTTTATTTAATAAAACATAGTACTTTTACATAAACCTAATTATTTTACAAAAACAAAATTTGAATAAACAAACTCAAAATTTGAATTTTTGGTAGCAGCGTTTGAATTGCATCTTCTACCGAGATTATAGGATGCAAATTAATGTTTGCATATTTAATCATTATAGCCAATAATTTCGCTGCAAGTGATTATTTTGAACCGCAACTCAAACTATCATTGAAATGAAATCACATATTACTAAATGTTTGCATCATAGTTTCAGCTGAAATTTTGGCATCAGTTGTAATTCATTAATTCATGAAACTCTGCATCAAACTTCTTCATAATTTATTGGTGCATCATATTATTATCATGCAAAGTATAATTTTTGCATTTTATTGATCGCATATAAAACTTAATTTCATTAATAAAAGACCATAAGTTTATGATTATCTATTGAATTTTATTCTAATCTAAATCCTTTTGGCCAAAAGATATAGTGTGCGTAAAAGAGATTGTTGATGCAAAAAGAGTTTGAATGAAAGATATTATGCATAATCGATCACCAACTGATCATCATCATCATCATCATCCATTATCATCATAACATGAATCGAATTTCTTTATCATCGTCTATAATTAACAATCTGTGATCATCATAATTCATATAATATGGATTGAACATCATCATCATTATCAACCTTTTTAATTTCGTTAATCGACATCATCACCATCTATCGTAGCATCATCGAACCTTTCATCCAAATGCAAAAGCTTTCAGTAATAGCATCTTAGATCAGATTTGAATTGATAACTGCTAAATCCAGATTCTTCAAGGTTGACACTTCTAATTTTGATAGCAGTTTTTGCAATGTGTAAATCTAAAGGAAATCTTTTTTAAGTAAACAAATTTCAATCGAAGTAATGAGAACCGGAAATATCTTGTTTTGAACATGTAGAGGGAGAGATCTTGAAAGGGAAAATGAATCCCCTAATTTCTGCTATTTTTTACAGTATAGAGTTTTGATGTATGCGTCATATGTGTGAGTTTTTTTTTGGGCTTTTAGTTTGTTTGTTTTTGTAAGATACTTATGTTTATGTTAAAGTACTATGTTTTGTTAAATAAATCTAAAAGTACTATGTTTTGTTAAATAAATTTTAAAAGTACTATTGTCAAACAAAAAACTCAGTATTGTTGGGCTTGTTTAATTTTTTCAATTTGTAGTTTGGAACTGTTGTGGTAGCTTTATTTAGAGAGATAAAACTAGATAGCCAGAAATATACAAGGAATATGGGTGTTTAATTAAAGTGGTCGAAATTTTATGAAGATGGCCAGAAAAATCGATGCTGAAAATAATGGTGGTGGGATTTGGATGTTTGTGGGTGAAGATGAAAAAAGATAGTGGTGGGATCTAAATAAATCTTATCAAAGATGAAGAAGATGATAAGGAAGAAAGAGAGTGACTAAAATGATATTTTTACCATCATGTGAAAGTCACATGAGTGGCTTTAACGGTCAAATTTGACGGCTATTTGGTCAAGGGACTCTTAGTGTGAAGTGTTTTACAGTTAGTGACTGTTTGTGCAGAAACAGAAGTCAAAGAACCGAGAGTGTGAGTCAGCGCAAACTACATGGACCATCTTTGTAATTTACTATAATTTTTTTTGTATGTCATATTTCTACTATATACAAAGCAGGAATGAGTTTGCTTAAAATTTATAAATCTTAAATATGATTAATGTTTAATTTTCAAAATACCCTTTTAAAATTTAAATTTCTCACTTAAAAATTCAAAAAATGTTACCTTAAACCATTTTTAAACCCCATATTTTCTATCGTCCTATATTACATGTCCTGTTTAAAACTTTTAATTGTGTGTGTATTATAACTTGATGTAAAATCTATGAATGAATTGAGTTTTAAAGGTATTGTCATTGGTATAATTTTCATCAAGTATTATATAACAAAAAAAAAAAAAATAATAATAATATCAAAGTTGAAAAAAAAAACTTCAAAAAGTCAAAACTGAACATTTAATATGGGACAAATGGAATACATGACAAGCTTTTAAATACTTGCCTTAATAATATTCCCACATAAAACTTTGAGCTAGCGAATATTACAATGTTACATTTGAATTGCAGATGATTTTAAACTATGTGTTGTGTTGACATAAATAATGCCTAAAAACATTGTTAACATTTATCGACATCTCTATGTTTTGATAATTAAAAAACGTAAATTCATTAATCTAAAATTATGACGTAAACAAGTATTTAGCGATTAATATCTCACTTCACATCCAAATCACTTAAGGTATGAATAAACAAAGTGTTTATTGCATTCTATGATCAAAGGAAATTTTTCTCAATCACTAGACCTTTTATAAAATGTCATAAACATTTTATATCATTTACAAAATCATTTTTGAAATTAAAAGAATATGTTTAAATCACTATAAATATATGAATTCAAATTTTTAACCAAAAATGGCAAATATAATCCAGAAAAACCTTCCCCACAAAAGGACAAAGAAATCCAACGTTCTGGGGGGGCGGCCCCCTTAATTCCTAGGCGGCCCCCTTAATTATTAAGGGGACCGGCACGCTCCAGAATAGCGTTTTTCTGGCCTATAAATACTGGTTCATTTTACAGATTTTTCTCACCTTTTGCACCCCAAAACTTTCTGATCTAAATCCTCTATTCCATTTCTTATAATTCTTTGATCATAAATACATTAATCTTTGTTTCAAAGTGATCCAAGTCTCATCCTTTCAAGTGCAAGAGAAGAATACTTCTATCCACAAAGACAAGAAGTATTACAACTTGTTGTGACCTCCACATCCAAGTTGTTAGAGCAACATTCATTACATATAGTTTTGTGTAAATTGTTGTGAATATTTGGTAGAAAATAGATTAGCAAGGTGTGTAGATAAAAAGATTTTGGAGTAGATAGTTGTGAAGTAGATTGTTGGGAAGTAGATAGTTGTGAGGAAGATAGGTGTGAAGAAGTAGTGTTGTAATCAAGTTGTGACTAGGTGTGAAGAAGTTGTGTAGAAGGTGTGACTAAGGTGTGACGAAGTTGTGGTGTGAATATTGGTGTGTAAGGTTTTCTCCGCCATAAGGGAGCTTGTTGACATAGTGAAGAAAACTCTCGAGTTAGGTGCTCGGGGAGTGGAGTAGAGCAAGGAAGGTGTCTTTGTAGCCGAACCACTATAAATCTCTTGTCTCGCAGTTCGATCTTTCCATCTCTCACTTATTTCATTTCTTACATTATTGTAGTCTTAGTATTTAATTATAGTTGTTTATATTGTGCAAGACTTGAATTCACATAATATCGAATCTACAAATTTTGAAAGTAATCAAAACGCATAAACAAATTATTTCATATCAAATTAAAAAGACGTAAAACTATTCAACCTCCCCCCCCCCCTTCTAGTTTTCCACAATTGGTATCAAGAGCCACGTCTAGCGAGATTTTTAAAATATATTGTATTTTAAAACTTGCAACGATCTATGAAATCTGAAAAATATTTAGAAGGGCAATATATGCAAAGACCACCACTATTTGAAAGCGATGGATTTTTATATTGGAAAAATAGATTCGAAACTTATGTGAAATCTAAAGATCTTGATCTTTGGCATGTTATCACCTTTGGTGATTTTCCTCCTACCCAACAAAATCCGGAAACTAAAATAGATGAAATTGTACCTTTTGAAAAACAAAATGATGATTTGAAAAAGAAACTAACAAAAAATAATGAAGCTAAAATGGTAATTTATAATGCGTTACCGCGCAAAGAATATGAAAGAATTTTTATGTGTAAAACCGCCAAAGAAATTTGGGAGTCACTACTTATTACTCACCAAGGTAATAGTCAAGTCAAAGACAATAAAATAGATCTTCTTGTACAACAATATGAACAATTTACGGTTCCGGAAGAGGAATCAATAGATAATGTGTTTGCTAAATTTAACACTATTATCACAAGTTTAAAAGCAATTGATAAGACATTTTCTAGTAAGAATTGTGTTAGAAAATTTCTTAGGGCATTGCATCCAAAATGGCGAGCTAAGGTCACGGCAATTGAAGAATCGAAGAATTTGATGACGTTGTCACTTGACGAACTTATTGGGAATTTAAAGGTCCATGAAGAAATTATAAGAAGAGATTCGAAAACGGTCAAAGTCAAGAAAGAACAAACTAAATCCATTGCTCTAAAAGCCAAAAAGGAACTTAGTGACGATGATGATTCAAGCGACGAGAGTGAAGACGAAGAATATAAAATAGCCGTAAGAGAATTCAAGAAATTCTTCAAAAGACGAGGAAGATTCACTAGATTACCACGAGACGAAAGAAAGTCGTTCCAAAGAAATAGAAGTGATAACTACGGGAAAAGAAAGTGTTTTAGATGTGGAAGTCCAAATCATCTCATTGGTGAATGTCTAAAGCCACCGGGTTATGAAAATCAAGGCACCTTCGTTAGTGGAACATGGAGTGATAGTGACAAAGAAGAAGTGGAAAAACCAAGAGACAAAAAATGTTTTGTAGCCAAAGCGACCGATGAAATATGTTTAGGAATGGACTTGAAGCCCGACGAATGGATCAAGGATAGCGGATGTTCGAGGCATATGACGGGGAACCGCAAGCTATTTTCTACATATAAGGCATACAATGGAGGTAACGTTATTTTCGGTAGTGACTTGCGTGGAAAAATCATTGGCAAAGTTACGATCTCTCAAGACTCACTTACTATTGAAAATGTTGAGCATGTAGATAATTTAACATATAACTTGCTTAGTATAGGCCAAATATGCGATAATAAATGTAGGGTTACCTTTACTGATAGGGATAGCGAAATAGTTAAGAATGGAAAGGTCATAGGTAGAGGAATTAGGAAAGGAGGCATATATGTTATGAAACTAGGAAACAAACCGGAAGATAGGATATGCCTAGTAACCCTAGACGAAAACTCCACTTTGTGGCATAGGAGATTAGGACATGCAAACATGCAACAAATACAATCTTTAGCCTCTAAAGAACTAGTTAGAAACTTGTCTAACCTAAAATATGACAAACACTTTTGTGATGCTTGTAAAATTGGAAAACAAGCTCATGCAAGTCACAAAGCTAAGAATATAGTATCCACTACTAGGTGCCTAGAATTATTACATATGGATCTATTTGGTCCATCCGCTGTGCGGAGCTATGGAGGAAACCATTATACCTTAGTAATAGTAGACGACTATTCACGATACACGTGGACTAGGTTTTTAAGTGACAAAACCCAAGCCTTTGAAAAATTTAAAATATTTAGTAAAATGATTCAAAATAAATTAGGATGCACAATAGTATCTATTAGGACGGATCATGGTAGGGAATTTGATAATGAAGTACAATTCGGAAAATATTGTGATTTAAATGGAATATCTCACAATTTCTCCGCTCCTCGTACTCCTCAATCAAATGGCATAGTAGAAAGAAAGAATAGGTCACTACAAGAAATGAGTAGAACAATGTTAAATGAACAATCCATCCCACAAAAATTTTGGTGTCACGCTGTAGATACATCAACATATATAATTAATAGAGTATCAATTAGGAGAATTTTAGGAAAAACTCCTTATGAGTTGCTAAGAGGTAGAAAACCTAACTTAAGCTACTTTAGGGTATTCGGAAGTAAATGCTATATTTTAAACACTAGAAATTACCTTACTAAGTTCGACCCAAAATCATACGAAGGAATATTTTTAGGTTACTCGCAAAATAGTAAAGCATATATAATTCTTAACAAACACACTATGAAAGTAGAAGAATCATTAAATGTAACATTTGATGAAACACCACCACCTCTTAAAACATTACCTTTAGAAGATGATGACTTAGTCGAAGATGAAGCTATTGAGGTTAGTAAAACAAAACCCCTAGGAAATGATAATGAAATTATAGACTTAGAAGATAACGAAGTAGTAAATATTAAGGAATCTAAATCACATCCATTAGATAACATAATAGGAAGTCTTAATCAAAGAACCCTTAGGTCACAAGCCCAAGATATAAATAACTTCTTTTGTTTCCTCTCAGCAATAGAACCTAAGAATATTAATGAAGCATTAAAGGATGAAAGTTGGGTTATGGCTATGCAAGAAGAATTAAATCAATTTAAGGCTAATGATGTTTGGGGATTAGTCCCAAATCAAATGAACATGACCATCATAGGAACTAAGTGGGTATATAGAAATAAGCTAGATGAAAATGGAATAGTAACTAGGAACAAAGCTAGGTTAGTTGACCAAGGTTATAATCAACAAGAAGGAATTGATTATGAAGAAACTTATGCCCCCTAGCTAGACTAGAATCTATTAGAATATTACTTGCCTATGCATGCGCCCTAGACTATAAGTTATTCCAAATGGACGTGAAAAGTGCATTCCTCAACAGTTTTATCAATGAGGAGGTTTATGTGGCACAACCTCCAGGATTCATTGACTTCGCAAAACCTGATTATGTTTATAAACTAAAGAAAGCTTTATGTGGACTCAAACAAGCTCCTAAGGCTTGGTATGATCGATTAAAAGCTTATCTTATTAAACATGATTATTCCATGGGAATGGTAGATAACACTCTTTTCACTAAAAAGAAAGACCCAAATCTCATCATTGTTCAAATATATGTATACGACATTATATTTGGATCGACTTGTCAAGAAATGTGTGATGAATTTGCCAAAATCATGCATGATGAGTTCGAAATGAGTATGATGGGTGAACTAAACTTTTTCCTAGGATTACAAATAAAACAATTAGAAGATGGAATATTCTTTAACCAATCTAAGTACATTAAGGAAATGCTTAAGAAATTTGGCTAGAAGACTCAAAACCCATGAAAACTCCCATGTCTACGGAAGTGAAGCTCACAAAAGATGATGAAGGTGAGTCCGTGGATAATACTAAGTATAGAGGAATGATAGGTAGTTTACTATACTTAACGGCAAGTAGACCCGATATCATGTTTAGTGTTTGCCTTTGTGCCCGCTTCCAAGAGGATCCCAAAACCTCTCACCTAGAAGCGATCCGGCATAGAAACCATCGTCTATGCGGATTCGGATCATGCGGGAGACTACGTAGATAGAAAGAGCACTAGCGGTATTTGCACGTTTATGGGATGTTGTCTAACATCTTGGTTTTCGAAGAAGCAAACCGCTCTTGCTATCTCTACCACCGAAGCCGAATATGTAAGCGCTGGAAAGGCATGTCAACAAGCACTATGGATGAAACAAGCTCTAATAGACTATGGCATTAGGTTAGAAAATGTTCCTATTATGTGCGATAACAAATGTGCAATAGATTTAAGTAAAAAATCCGGTTCAACACTCTAGGACTAAACATATAGAAATACGCCACAACTTTCTTAGGGATAATGTACAAAAAGGAAACATATCTACAGAAAAGGTTGCATCGGAAGATAACATTGCGGATATATTCACTAAACCCCTTAAGCGTGAATTATTTAACCACTTGCGTTTAGGATTAGGAATGATGGAACAAATTAACTAAATTTTACTGCATTTACACTACTTATTCATTGCATAAAATTTAATTTAATTTTTCTTCTACTTCTTCATATCTGATTCTATGAATCTATTTCGCACAAGATTAAAAAGATTGGGAAACCTCATTTTATTGCATAAACATTCTTATAAAACCCAATCGGACTTTCTTTAAAACTATTCTCACATCTAGGAAACACATGAAAACCATTTTTCTTGCATTGTTGGCAAATGCTAAAAACATTTTCTTAAATCATGCATAAAATCTCACATGAATCGTCAAAATATATAATCTAATATATACCATTGACATTCATGAATTGAGCAAAAATCGAATCAAGGAGATTTTGGATTGTTTCTTAGGAAGTTTTCTTATTTGCATTTAGAAGTCGAAACAATCACAACTCCACATTTGTTGCATATAAGCACACACTAGGACAAAATCACATACTATGTTGTTTTTTTGTTCCATCACTAGTTACTCATTCACTAGTTGCCTTTGCCTTTGATCTAAGATAGTTACTCTAGGTAGAATTGATTGCTCTCGCCTTTTCTTGTTTACTCTTGGTAATTATTGATTGCTTGATTGTTCTATTATTTAAGTAATTTTGCATGTATGCTATATTATGAATAGATTAGATGCTAAATTGCCTCAAAGAGTTGAACTTGCTTGAATCCAAACCCAAAGACACAACCTTTCTGCAAATTTTCTGCCAAAAACCCAATTCTGGCAATCTGAAAATCACCAGATGGGCGGCCCCCTTAATTATGTAAGGCGGCCCCCTTATTGATTAAGAGGACCGGCAATCTGATGGTCGGGTTTACAGAATCTTTTCTGTTTTTAGCCCATTTCATCCTACACTTCCCAAATTTCACAAACATATTTTATCCTAATCTCCCAAACAAACCTTATCCATCCATAAACACACAAATCTCACACTATAAACACCCCAATCTTCAAACTCTCCATTCATCTCATCATGACCTCTCCAAACAAACCAAAACCAAAAGCCTCAAGGCTAGCAAGGATGACGAAAAAACCCATTTGGTGAAGAAAAAGCCCTCGAAACAAATCCATCATAACCAATGAAGTTAGAAATCACTCAACACCTTCAACTACTTACTTCCCAAATTTTACACCAAACCCACAAGGACATTCATTTGATCATATTTACAAACCATACAATATTGGCCAAACATCTACCTTCATGCCAAACTACACATCTCAACCTCCAACCACTTATAATGAACCCTACAAGTTTGATCAACCATCAAACTACACTTCCAACAATTTCAATTCCAACTACACAACCCCAATTCATCCGTATCAACAAAATGATTCTCTCCACATTGCCACGGAAAAGCAAAAGTTCCGTGAAGAAATAAACCAAATTCATGATCTAAGTGATCTCCTTGCTATGCATCTTGCACAATGCAACAAAGGGAAACCTCCATCATCACCCTACGCAAATTGCTTACCTCACTCTCTCAACTTGGATCAAGTTACAAACCAAACTCACTTTTGCCCTTGTTGCATCTTCCTTAAAAAACAAATCCTCTACTTGAGTGAAGATATTTCTTGGATCGAATATCTTCTCACTCGTCCCCATCCAATACCACCCTTGATACGATACAACATCGTGAGATCCACCTCTTCTGCTCCATACGCTACTCCATATCCTTCTCCATCAAACAACTAAGCTTTATGCTTATGTTCCCCTAAAGCTAATAAAACACTCAACCATGGGTTGCAAGCAAGTCCAAGTGCTCTCTTTGGCAATTTAGGACTATATTGTTTATTTTGTTTTATTGTAATCAATATGTGTCAAACATATTGAATGTTGTAATGATGTTAATTTCTATGATCATCTTATGTGCTTGAATGAATCTATTTTTGTTTGTTTTATTTTTGCTTTGCATATATGTGTCTTGTTCTCTTCACATATTTTTTGTAGCCAAGCTTTCCATAGCTCGTTTCCTTGGTGCTCTCAAATGAGAGGGAGCACACATCAAGGGGGGGGGGGGAGCTTTCTACCCGTTTAACTTCTTTTATAAAGCTTTATCAGCATTACCTTTTTGATTTTACAAAAAGGGGGAGAAGAAAATATTAAACTCTAAATACTTGTCTAAAAATTAATTTTTATACTTAATGAGTTTAAGGTTTTGTAATCATCAAAAAGGGGGAGATTGTTGACATAAATAATGCCTAAAAACATTGTTAACATTCATCGACATCTCTATGTTTTGATAATTACAAAACGTAAATTCATCAATCTAAAAATTATGACGTAAACAAGTATTTACCGATTAATATCTCACTTCATATCCAAATCACTTAAGGTATGAATAAACAAAGTGTTAATTGCATTCTATAATCAAAGGAAATTTTTCTCAATCACTAGACCTTTTATAAAATGTCATAAACATTTTATATCATTTACAAAATCATTTTTTGAATTAAAAGAATATGTTTAAATCACTATAAATATATGAATTCAAATTTTTAACCAAAAATGGCAAATATAATCCAGAAAAACTTTCCCCACAAAAGGACAAAGAAATCCAACGTTATGGAGGGGGCGGCCCCATTAATTCCTAGGCGGCCCCATTAATTATTAAGGGGACCGGCCCCTAATTAAGGGGACCGACACGCTCCAGAATAGTGTTTTTCTAGCCTATAAATACTGGTTCATTTCACATATTTTTTCTCACCTTTTGCACCCCAAAACTTTCTGATCTAAATCCCCTCTTCCATTTCTTATAATCCTTTGATCATAAATACATTAATCTTTGTTTCAAAGTGATCCAAGTCTCATCCTTTCAAGTGCAAGAGAAGAATACTTCTGTTCACCAAGACAAGAAGTATTACAACTTGTTGTGACCTCCACATCCAAGTTGTTAGAGCAACATTCATTACATATAGTTTTGTGTAAATTGTTGTGAATATTTGGTAGAAAATAGATTAACAAGGTGTGTAGATAGAAAGATTTTGGAGTTGATAGTTGTGAAGTATATTGTTGGGAAGTAGATAGTTGTGAGGAAGAAAGGTGTGAAGAAGTAGTTGTTGGGAACATACTTTAGTATTTAGTCAAGTCTCGGTCATTACATTTTGTACTAGGTTGCTTTAGTAACATTTATGTTTATGTTTATGGGCAAGTTGTAAAAGCCCAAAAGGCTTGAGAAGCCCACGTTAGTAAGCATGAAAGGGACTAGGGAATGTTGCCCTAGCTTCCCTCCTATAAATACTAAGCTTATGTAAACATAACAATTGTTGGTTATTTTGATATCTTAATGAAACTATTGTTCTTTCACTTTTCATAATTCTTGTAATCAACCAATCCTTATATCTATCTCATTCTTTACATGTGTGATATCAATATGGGCACCTAACAAGTGGTATCATTCGCCTAATAGAGATTGAAGTGTTGTTCTTTGTGTTAACGAGGGATTTAGGGTGTTGTTTCTTTATATTTTTGCTTTTTCTTTGTTTCTTTCACTCAAATCTTGAAGCTTGGACAAGTTTCAAGGTTGATATAGTGTTTAGAAGCTTAGATTTTGCATAAAATTTTGATCTTTTATAGTTTTTAGTACTTTTTCTCCTTGTTTATTGAGTTTTGTAGCTTCTTTGATATTAGAAAACTAGTTTTTGGTAGCTAAATCTTTCATATTTAGTGTTTTCTAAGTGTTGGGGAAGTTATTTGATCAATAGAAACTTATTTCTAAGCATTTTTCTTCAAAAAGTAGTGATTTTTACAAGTTTCTGGTCACTCTACGCATAAGATTATGGAATAGTACAACTTTAAAGCTGTCTACAGTACTATTTGGTCAGTCTACGCATAACTTTTGCCAAAAACCCCAATCCTACGCAGAAAATCACTGTTTACGCTTAAGTTTAGGTGGAAAACCCCTTTTCTACGCCTAAGATCCATTTCTACGCTTAAGATTCAGATCCTACGCATAAGTTGCCAGCTTACGCAGAACTTGGATTCTTGCGCATAAAATTTATTCTTACGCGTAAGTTACAAATCTTCTATTAAGCTTCATCAACGGTCTTCTCTTCGTGCTACGGTGACTCAGTACTTCCCTAGCTTGGATAAGTTAGTGGAATACTTCGACTACGGATATCTTTCAAGCTTGGACAAGTTTGAAAGATTTGTTTAGTCTTTGAACCTTACGCATAAACTCTTACGCATAAGCTTAAACTTACGCGTAAAGGAAAGTCTTACGCATAAACTCACTGTTTACGCATAAAATCAACCTTTACACATAACTTTTAAGTCTACGCATAAGTTTGGTGTTACGCGTAAGATTCTCATCTTAGCCAAAGGATTCTTAATCTTTACCAAAGGAACATACATTTCAATCTTCTACAAGATCCAACATTACACAAGTGTTCTAAGATGTCTCAACCACCAAATTACTACTTCTCTTATCCTCAGCAACAGCAACATCAACAGTATTAGCCACAGCAATACCATCAGCAACAATCGTATCAACAACCATCACAATCACACTTTCAGCAACAACCGTTTCAGCCAAAACAACAATATCTCATGATGCAACAACATCAAATCATTCCTCAACAACAACCATATCCAATGTCACAACAACCCACTCAGTATTCGTCCAGACAACCTCAATGGTTTGATAGAATGTGTGAAGTTATTACAACTCAACAATCCAGACATGAGGCAGGATCACTTGAGACACCTCCAATGCTAACACCTAGGAACTATGTTCAGTGGTCAAGTCGATTCTTACGATTCCTTGAACTTAAGAAACCCCATAGGAAATTCTTGAAACAAGTGATACTTGATGGACCATTTGAGTGGCCAACCAAACTTGACAGTGGTGATCCAACTGCCGATCCTCCTAGAGCTCCAGTAGAGAAACCCCTTCCAGAATCTCAACTAACTGAATTGCAGAAACTACATCGTGAAGCTGATGAATATGCCATGTCCTACATATTTCAAGGAATACCTAATTCAATTTATTGAAGTGTTGATGCTCAGAAAATGGCTAAAGCAATGTGGGAGCATGTTCATCTCCTAATGGAAGGCACTCAATTGAACAAAGATGATATGGAATCCAAACTCTACATGGAATACACTAACATCTCAATTGAACCAGGGAGTCACTTGAATCCTATTATCATCATTTCACTAATGTGGTAAATGATTTGGAAAGACACAAAATTACAGTACCGAGGATCGCAGTGAACTCCAAATTTGTTGGTAGTCTTGGTCCGGATTGGAAAAAGTATGTGACATTCGTTCATCAAACCAAAAATCTTCATGATGCACCATATGGCTTATTGTATGATTTTCTGAAACACCATGAACCTGAAGTGGAGAAAGATCGTGCTCTTCGAGGAGGTTACTTACCACCACCAACACCAAATTCTTTGGCACTCGTAGCTCAATCTCAGTATACTCCACCACCAATGTCAAATCATGCTTATGTTCAAGAACATAATTACTTCAGCTACCCATAACCTACAACTCCAAATCAGATGATCCCATATGATTCTTCTCAGCAATATAATCAACCTGTTCCCTATGAAAACAGTGAGTCAATGTACTACTCTAACTCTAATGACGATGAAGATGATGACTTCAATACGTTGAATCAAGGACTTGCTTTCATTGCTCGTGCCTTTAGCAAATTCTCAAACAAGACAAACAACCCTCTTCGCTCTTCATCAAACACTAGGAATCAAGCTGTCATTCAAGATGGGAGGGTTGAGATACAGAATCAATATAATGGACGATCAGGTGGTTATTCAGGAAATTCTGGAAATGAACAAAAGTTCAACAACAATGGAGGGTTCAGAAACAACTCTGGTGCTACTCAGCAAAGGAATGAAAGTGTTGCAACTGGGAACTCTAACTCTGGGAATGTAGTATGGTGCTACAACTGCAATGAGAAAGGTCATATTGCAACTGCATGTCCAAAACCGAGAACTCAGGGCAGTAAGTTTCACAAGCAGGCATTACTCATGGCTCTCAAAGATGAAAAGGAAGGACATTTCACTGAGCAGGAGAACAGCTTCATGGCAAATGCGTACAATGATGATGACATGGAAGATCTGGAAGCAAATGCAGCTGTGATGCTTATGGCCAACATGCTGGAACTTCAAATGAATGATTGAGGCCCAGTGTATGACACTGATGGCTTGTCTCAGGTACATGATCTTAGTACGTGCCTAATACATGAAATAGCGTCACCCTCTGCTTCTGAATCAGATAAGGCGCAAGTTGTTCCATCTGACTCATCTTTATCGTCTCAAGAAGATGAACAAATGAACACAGTTGTTACATTTGATGATGACACAGTTGTTTCATTTGATGATCCTATTAAGATTGATAAACATGATTCTGTAGAACAACATGAACCATTGTTTGATCCAGACCCTGACCTAATATTGTTGTCTAAACAACTGAACGCTCAACAATTGCAAATATTGAAATGCAATGAGAAAAATAAAGCTTTAAAAGAAACTAATAAGTCACTTACAAGAGACATTGAGTGTTATAAAATACAACTTTCAAATCTAGAACACAAGGTTAAACATGAAAAAAGTTTTGAAAAGGCTTTTCAAGAATATTACAATAAAGAACAAGATCTTCAACACAAAATGCAAGATTTAATTGAGTCAAATGAAAATTTGGTTTCAAAACTTGAAAGTGACAAGTGTGAACTTCAAAAACAGGTTGAACAACTTCAAAAAGAACTTTCAAAACAGAAACAGAGTTGTCAATTTGCAAAAAGGATTTTTGTGAACATAAAATACGAAAAAGGAAATATATAGATAATTTAATCGGTGAGATTGTTGATCTTGAAAAACAAATCAAAGAGTTTCGTAATGTTGTTTACAAAACCGGGGGCTCTGTCATAACAATTCAGAAATTTACTTTAAAACCGAGACCCGATAAAGGTTTTGCACTTGGTGATTACAAATCAATGTTTCTTCATAAAGCATTCAAACAAAATCCTAAAATTCGCAATATGGAATGTATGCGTGATGACATGATTGTGCGTACTATTGTTTATGATACTGAGGAAGAGGAAGAACTTGAAGAAGAGAGTCGATCAAAAATGAGTCAAGTTGAATATTGGAGACCATATGATTATTCAAAAACTCCTCACATTTCAAAATCTTTTGTTCCTCAAAAGGAAATACCTGAGAAATCTTGGTTTGTCACTTAGTCATATGTTTCATCTTCTAATGCGGCTCCTGTCCAAATGGTGGCACAAGTAAATGGTCCTTTACCATCTTCTGGTGAAGTTACACCTTTACCAAAAAGTTGTCGTGTTTTAAATTATTTCAAAACTTTTATGGAAGACATTGAAATTTTGGAGGAAACAATTGAACGAAATTCAGAAATAAAAATTGAAACCTTTCAATCCGCTTACGAGCGAGAAAAGCGAATATTTTTCAAAAACAAATGTTGTCAACCGTTCAACACCTCCGTCACTGTGCTACTCGTTGGGAACATGAACTTCAAAAAGAAGTCAAATCAATGATAAACGTTTTCAAATATAATGAAAATGCAATTGTGGTTCAAAAGCAAAGAAACAGAATTTTGAAAAATGACGCTGATCGACTCTTGGAAGAAGTTCTCAATGCTGATATAATGTCTATTATCATGAATGATCTCTATAAATCTGGTACTTCTATGCTTGTGGAAGATCACTGTGCTGATAATGATTTGCTGAACACCGAAATTGAGACATTAAAACAAGAAAATGATCTACTGAGGAAAAACATTGATGATGTGACAAAACGCTTTTCAAAAGAAAATTTTCAGCTCAAACAAAGACTTGAATGGTGTCAAGCTCAAAGTCTTGAAATGGAATTGCAACTTCAAAATCAAAATGTTTCAAAGTCTTGTCAAAGTTGCAAAAATACTGAGTCTTTTAAAAGTCTGTGTCTCAAATATGAGAAGGAAATTGCGGAATTAAAAATTGAAAATGCTGAATAGTAACAAAACCGTGATGACATTAATTATTGCAACGTGAAACTTGAGTCTGAAATTCAGGATAAAAATCACATCATCATTGAATTAAAAGAGAAAATTAAGCTACTTCAAAATAGAAAGTTTGTTGACACCACTGTGATAGCACTAGGATTGTACCAAATAGACAAAACTTCTAAGGGAAATGATGTTCAAAACACTAATGTTGACCCTTCCACTTCCACAAGACTAGTCTCCACTAATAGCGTTAGCAGACCCAAGTGAAAAAGTAACAAGAAGAATAGGATCTTGCAATGTAAAAGAGGAACACTAGAAGCTCAAGAAGTAGAAGTTCAACTTAGGAATTCGAATAAAACTCATGTTGCATCTAATTTAGATTCTAATCTTGCAAATTGTAATCAAAATCTCAATGTAACGAATGATGAACCTTTGAATGTTTTGAATATTAATGCATCTTGTGTGTTTTGTCGTAAAAGTGTATCATCTGGTGATCATGCAAAATGTGTAGCTAACTCTCTCTTACATCATCATAAGAAACGTAGGACAGGCATTCCTTCTAGGCCCACTATTGCCTCTAAGTCTATATTAGGAAAACTGCCATCTACGGCTTCTAATGATGCTGTAGTTACCCCCATAATTGAAAAGAACAAATCTAAGAACAAGCCCAAAACTAGTGAGTTCACCAAAAAGAAAGTGAGAACTAGTTGGAATTGGCAACGTTGGTTACTATATAAACTAGAATTTAAATGGATTCCTAAATTATTGAATACGTGTGCTTCTAACCAACAGGAACCCACACTTTCTTTGGGTTCCACCCTTACTTCTGTTCCATCCTCATCGTCTTCTTGTGATGCAGGTGGTGCAGATTGTTCTTTGCATTGTTGATAGCGGATGCACCCGACATATGACATGCAACCTCAAACTGTTAGTCAACTTTGTTTCAAAGTTTATCGAAACTGTCAGATTCGGGAATGATCATTACGCTTTAATCATGGGATACGGTGACTATGTCAGTGGGAACATTGAAATCAGTCGTGTTTTTTATGTGGAAGGCTTAGGTCACAACCTCTTTTCAGTCGGTCAATTTTGTGATGGGGATTTAGAAGTAGCATTTCGTGAGAAAACTTGTTTCGTTCGTGACTTACAAGGAAATGATCTAATGTCCGGCTCACGTGGTTTAAATCTTTATACAATATCGATGTCTGACATGATTGCAACATCTCCGATATGTCTTCTCTCCAAAGCAGAATCAACTAAATCTTGGTTATGGCATAAACGTCTTTCGCACTTAAATTTCAAAACTATCACTGAACTTGCTCGTCATAAACTTGTTGATGGTTTTCCAAGATTCTGATTTACCAAAGATCACTTATGTTCGGCCTGTGAACAAGGAAAAAGCACTCGAGCTTATTTTCCCTCTAAAAATGAGCACAATACAAATCATGTTTTACAATTGCTTCATGTGGATTTGTGTGGCCCGATGTGTGTTCAAAGTATCAACGGTAAACGCTACATACTCGTAATTGTTGATGACTACTCCAGATGGACTTAGGTTTATTTTCTTCGAAGTAAAGATCAAGCTCCTTCAATGATCATCACCTTTCTCACTAAAATTCAAGTTCAGTTACGTAACACGGTACGAATGGTCAGAACTGACAATGGTACAAAATTTAAGAATCAGACACTTCGGTCATATTTTGAGAAAGTGGGAATTTAACATCAAACATCTATTGCAAGAAGTCCAGAACAGAATGGAGTTGTTGAAAGACGCAACAGGACGTTAGTGGAAGCTGCAAGAACCCTGTTGATTAATGCTCAATTACCAGATTACTTATGGGCAGAAGCTGTTTCAACTGCATGTTATACTCAAAACCGTTGCATGATCACAAAACACCATCGCAAAACACCTTATCAACTTGTTCATAAAAGAAAACCTAACATCGATTACTTTCATGTATTTGGTGCACTTTGTTATCCGAAAAATGATCGTGATGATTTAGGTAAACTTAGAGCAAAGGCTGACATCGGAGTGTTCGTAGGATATTGTGAAAATTCCAAAGGATTTCGGATATGGAATCGTTGAACAAGAGAAATTCAAGAAACTATTCATGCTAATTTCGATGAACTCACTCAAATGGCTTCGGAACAAATCAGTTTCAGACCCGAGCTTAATGTTATGGTTTCTGAGCACAACAGCTTAGGACCCGCAATCAACCGTTTAAAAGCACTTCAGCAATGGTTTCTGAGCAAAACAGCTTAAGACCCGTATCCAACCGTCTAAACTTTCCGGAATCTTCGGCTGAACTATTGTCACTCTCCCGCAAGGAATTGGAAACCGTGTTTGCTCAACTGTTTGATGATTTAATTGAAAACCATCCTCAAGAGGTCTCACCAATTTCCACTGCACACCCTGAGAATATTCAAGTATCCGACACACCTCAACAAACAACAACCACTGTTGAGAAAGACGGTCCTCCTAGTGAATCTCCAAAAATAGCAGAACAAACCGCTTCCAACTCCAGACAATCAACTGAAGATCCATAACAACAATCAGTACCACAACGTGCAGATTATGATGGAAATGCTTTCTTCAATCCATTTGCACCGACTCCAACCGTTCCTGATATAGTAGAGTCGTCTTCTCGCAATTTGGATCCGTCTAATATGCATACATTCTACCAACATCACTCTTCGACACATCATTGGACTTAAATGGATTTGGAATAACAAGCTGGACGCAGAAGGCACAGTGATTCGCAACAAATCTTGTTTAGTTACAAAGGGATACAATCAATGAAGCAGGATTGTACATCACTGTCATCAACAAAAGCTTAGTATGTAGCCATGTCTGCTTATTGTGCTCAAGTGATTTGGATGAGATCACAGCTTAAGGACTATGGCTACCTATTCAATAAGATTCTGATCTAATGTGACTCCATAAGTGCAATTGCAATTTCTTGCAACACTGTTGATCACTGCAAGTCCAAACACATTGATCTCCGTTATCATTTCATCAAGGAGCATGTCAAAAAGGGTATAATTGAATTATATTTTGTTGGAACTGAATAAAAATTGGCACACTTGCTCACCAAAGCATTACCTCCAACAAGGTTTGCTGATCTAGTCCACCAGATTGGTTAGCGGTGTTTGACTCCAGATGATTTGCAAAATTTTCTTAAAAACTAAGAGAGTCAAACATCAAACTCTTTTTGTTTATATTATAAAACTTTCAAAAACTACAAAAAGAATCTTCTTTCTCTGTGTACAAACTTCGTAACTTCAAAACTATGTTCCTTCATTAAAACAAATTTTGCTTTACTCTGTCAAAATGGAACATGTTTTGAGGGGAAGAAAACTTTTCACAATATCATGAAGTTTGCACACCTCATCATAATTCTTCAAGGATAAAATGTTTCTTCATCATTCGGATTAAAATATCATTTTCAAAAAACTTCTATGATCTCTCGAATTAAAATGTACAAAAAGGTTTCACAAAATATATGTTAATTCGAGGAGGAGAAAAGAAATTTTTTCAGCAATGATTCCAAATTAATCTAGTTTGGACTTCAAATGGAAAAGTAATTAACCTTTAATGTGTATAGATTCACAAAAGTCTTAAACTTAGGTGAACGGACATTGCTTGAAAAATAAATAAATAAAACGGGCTCTAATCAATGTTTTCACAAATGTTCTCAAAAGTTTCACACATAATTATAATATCAACGATTCAGGCTAACGAGTTTTTATCCTCGATTGTTTCCATAATTGTGAGTTTCTAATTTTTTCATTGTTGTTGTCTAAATTGTTCCCTAAATGTTTCAAATGTTTTCAATGGTCAAAAAGGTTTAATCAGAAACTAGGGTTCATATAATTATCGATCGGGGCAATTCCTTTTTTATGTGTTTCTTGGTCTAATTAATTAGTTCATATAGCTTTAGATATACACTAAAGAATGCTCGATTGGTGTGTTTGCACGATTAGAAATAACATAGGTTTAGAATCATGTGATTTAGAGTTTAAGATGTTGATGTCTTTGCTGCTATTGCTATGGGGTTTCTTTGTACAATATTTTTGCATTAAGAAGCTAACATGCGTGCTAAGTCTCAATTCATAACCCCAAACCATGATAATAATTGGGAAATTTCGAGTGAAAGAATGAATTAACTGTGATCTTGTGTGTTAATTTGAGAATTCTGAGCATTTTCATAAGATTTAGAATGTGTTTTTGATTCTTCCGCATACTTGTTTGTCCCTGATGCATTTTCCCTGTGTGCATGTACATGACATCCCATTGAAAGTCAAAATTTTAACATTCGACAAAATGATTCTTATGAAACCTATTTTTGAGGATAAAAGGGCAAAATGTGTTTAAAGGCTAAAACTGGAAAAAGGATTCAAAATGGTGAGAAACAAATTTTTCCAAACTCTACACTCTCGTTTTACACCCGTAAAGCAAGTGTGGAGACCAAAGCAAAGTAATTCAAAACCTTTCAAATTTTCAAAATCTGGAATGCTTTGGCTTCTATAAAAGAATGTCTTTGATCTGAACATCCCAAATACAGGAAGTTTCCATTCATCATAAAATCAAATCTTCAAAATGAACCCATGAGGTTCAACTCTAAATGGAAATCTTTTTCCATTTAGAGTTTTGAATTTCAAGCAACTTTCAACAGTAAAAGAGTTTTGAATTTCAAGCATTCTTTGTTGTATAATACTTGATTATGTTTTCTAAAACCTTGAGTAGAAACATCTCATGAATTTTCAAAAAGTATTTTAAAATACAATTCAAAATTCTGCTCAAGAAGACTAGCTCTTGAATAAACTTCATTATTTGAGGGGGACTATTTTGTTTAAAGAAAACTAATTTTGTATAAAAACAACGACTTGTGCACACATTTCAGTGTACAACTCGGGTTTCAAAGAAAGGAAAGTGCCTTGCTAAACCATTCTTTAAAACCAAACGTGCACTTTTCCTTAAAAACAAGAAGAAGTTCTCATGCAATGCTTATCTAAAACTTCTTAATCTTGAGCAAAATTTATTCAAAATTTTTCAAAAAAAAGGTTTTCAAAACTTTTTAAAATTTTGCTCAAGATTTTTCAAATCTTTACTCCCCAATTCGCTCCAAAGTTTAAAAATGTCAAAACACATGCTAGTTTTGAGGGGGAGTATTTCAGCATATAAAGTTTTAGTTACCTTGAAGCAAAATTTATTCAAGAATTTTTCAAACTAAAATTTCTAAATCTTTCAGAATTTTGCTTCAAGAAGACTCCTTCCCCCAAACTCTAAAAAGTTTAAAATTCTCAAAACATATGTGAGTTTTGAGGGGGGGGGGGGGGGTATTTCCAAAACAAAACGTTCCATCAAAATCATGCTTAATGGTTTGTGCACACATTACAGTGTACAACCCGAACTTGTAAAGAAAGGACTCTGAGGTACGCATCAGTGCCTCAATCCTAAATATAAGGAGCGAATGCTTCTTACTTTTGATTAGAATTAATCAAATGTTTTATGATTTTTATAATTCTGCTCAAAAGGACAAGTATTTCACCTCAATAAGACCTAATCACTTGTTGAGGGGGAGCACTTGTCAAACAAAACTACTTTGTTCTAAAAACAATGAAAAGTTCTTGGTGAATCTCCCCATAAGACTCAAAAAGGCATATTTTAATCTAAAAAGATTATCAAAAACATCATTTTAGATGCTATTTTTGAGGGGGAGAAAATGGAAAAGTGATTAAAATATAAGTGGTCAAAAAGCTAAAAGTTGTATCTTGTGCGAGCTAGACTCAGAATTGACCCAGGAATTGATGAAACTATGAAAGTTAGTAATCTCGAAAAGACTTATCCTCGACGGGTAATGACATCAAGTTAGTTACTAGAGCTAGTTGTCACCTAAAAGCTGACAATGGAACTCTCTAACTAGCCACATAAGCGTGTCTCGAAAAGGATTTGTCTAAGTAGAAATGTACCGTTTCGAGAAACTTTCTGTGGACTTGACCAGGCCGGGTAATAACTTCAAGCTAGTCTAACTAGTGATGTAAGTGTGTCTCGTATCGGTCTTGTTCACTGAAAGTGGATCAATTCAAAATATGTTTGCTCCTCCCGCATGTGCAAATTTATTAACTACATGTGAGCACATATGAAGGGGGAGCCCTTCAAAAGTGAACACAAAACTCTCAAAGTGTTAACCAAAATATTTGATTATCACGAACACTTTGAGAGATTTTCTATCAAAGGTTTCATGGCTACTGTCGGTTAATCAAGGTGTTATAAGGTGATTAAGATAGGAAAAACTATCCTATGATCCGCCAGAGCCGGAAGGATCTACCCAAGGACATCACCCATAGTTAGAATTAGAAGTCCTTAGGTATGATACGAAAAAAAGGAGAAAATAATGAAAGGGAAAGAAGGAGTTGAAGAATTAAAAAGAAAAGTAAAGAAAAGGGTGAAAAGAAATAGCCCTCCATATGTTCCACCTTAGGGCAGACACCGGGTTCAATTCGTATGCTACTGGTTGTTGCTAAGGCAACACCGGTATTGAAGATAAAGTCGTTATGGACCCAGTGACGCAATGCACTAAACCTTCTAAACCACTCAAGTTCTCTTAAAAGAGCTTGTTTCATTCTCACGGGGAACTAGTGTAATCTATCGACTTATCTCTTAGAGATGGTTGATATTGAAGCAGGAGACCCCTCCCTAGTCTCCGCATAGGAAACCTAAGTGAGAACTTATCGAGTCTAGAGCCATGAGATACATCAAAGATCTCTTAGGAACACTTAGTATTTCTACAACTGGTGTTCTACATCAATGGACACCAGCTGTATATTATCGAGTCTTTCGCAGATCTTAGCAATCTGCCAAGAACGTTTATGAGAGAATTACAAATGTATTTCTCAATGATTGAACGGAAATTCCTGCCAGGGTCAACATCAAACAACCCTGACAGTAGGTCACATCGGTAACCCCACAAGGGTTACGCTTAGTGTTCACGATGGTTCTTAAGCGGTCTACAGTCGTGGAGTGATCCCTAGCGACTCACCCAGTCATTGAGCTACTTAGTAGGTCTCGTAAGCTCCTTCGGGAGTATCTGACATGGGAACGGGCTTGATAAGGATTGGAAGGAGTCTTCACACTATGCTGTTGACGAGCTCTAATTCCTTATCTGTAAGTACCGGTTGATTATTGCTAATTGTTTACCTGCAGGTACAAATCACCTCCATGATGGTAGATTCCAGCATGCTCATGTTGGTATGTGCTAATTCACATACCATTTTATTGCCAAATACTGACCCAAATTGACTAAGTGACTAACAAATGCCAAAGAAATGTGTGTTTTATGTTTGTGAATATGCAGGCACGGATTTCTCACAAAAAGACGAAAAATCATGCAAATACAGCAAAAACGAGCACGAGAGTAGAACGTGTGCAGATTAGTAAAGAAAAGTCAATGTTGAGCCTCAAAAGACCTCAGAGATTTAAAGATTGTCATATTTAGTCCTTTGAAATAGTTTTGAGGAATTTCAGATTTTACCCTTGCAATTTCATTTATTCCATAATTGGTCCTTAAAGACAAAAATCTGAAATCCAAATACTAAAAACTTTGGTCCAAGTCCAATTCCCATAAACCAATCTTTATTAATATCAAAACCCCAAAGCCCAATCATCACCAAGAGCCCAAGTCCACCCAACCTTATATCCGGTTACCACATTTACCCGACCCATACCCACGGTCAAACTATTAAAAATACGGGTAAAACCAAACAAAGATAATAAAATCACTCCCGCCCCCCTTTTTACACAGGTTCTATGAACCCTAGTTACTGTTCACTACACTAATCACCCAATTAATCACAATTAAGGGTACTTTAGTCCAATCATATGGGTTCTAGAAGGTGTCAGTGGTGTCAGGATGTGTCAGAAGCCAAGAAGCACACAAGGGACTAACGTGGCAATTTCCCATTGGTAGGAACGCGTCACCAAATCTAATCCAAGGGATGATATTAGAGGGCAAATGATTAGAGATGATCTAAAGGCTCAGATTGTACTTAAAGAAGCACACCACACGAATTGCCAAGGTGGCAATCCGTGGCCTCCTCATATCTAGAATTATCTCTCATGTAGTATAAATAGAGGCTTATGGCTAGTGTATTGAGTGTGGAGTTTTAGAATAGCTAAACTCTGCCAATTCTATTTCTCAACTTTTCTAGTGTAATCCTACTTTTAATTGTAATCTTTTATTATCAATGAAATCAGTTTTTAATAAATTGTTTTAGTTTGTTGTTAATTCTATTTGATTCAGCTTTTATCTCTTTAAAATCTCATTAGAATTTTAGTGCTTAATCATACTGTTACTTGTTCATTTAAATTCAGTTTTATACTAGTCTTTGAATTTTATAATAAATAAGAAAAAACAAAAAGAGGTTTTGGTGATTACAGCTTTCAATTAAGGGAACTTTTTGTTATTACATCTCATCTTAACTTTTGAGCTAAGGTGAGCTTGTTGATTTAGTTTGAAAACTGTATCTGTTCAATTTTCCATATCTCAGTCAATAGAAGTCAACGGTAGAGATTGGAGGTGATTTGTCGTTAATTTGGCAAGTCAAAGTGAGTAAGGGATGCATTTTGGCCTGTCTAGAGATAGGTAAGCTTAGTGAACTCCTCTATTTTGAGCTGAGGGGCATAGCTTTGTAAGTATTGATTCCAATTCAGAGTACTTTTTGCATTTTTCAATCAGTAGCTTAGATCTGTTATTTTACTGTTTCATTGCTTATAATTGATGAAATTTGAGATTGAATCAGTGAAACTTGTGCTTATTTGATCATCTGTTAACTAGTTTTGTTTGTAACTGAGTTTCATTGACCTCATCTTATAATATGTGGATCTGAGTTTTGGTCAGTTTCTGTTGCATTTGATTTCTGAATTTGTTCTGTTATTGTTATTGTAGTTGTTTAGATCAGTGGTTTGAGGTTGTGTGGATGATTTCATTGATTTTTTGTAAATCTAGTTAGATAAGGGAGTGTTTGGGACTGCCATTTGCTGAGTGAAATTATGGAATGATTGCTGATTTGCTGTCACAACTAGGCTTCTTTAGTATAATATTAGAGTTCCTAATCTAAAAATAGTAGGTGTAGTTCATTAAATAGTCAAATTAGGTTTTAATTTAGTTTAACAGTTTGTATAACTGAAATCAGTTAGTATACTTGTAGTAGTGGATATATAATTGATCAAGGTAGTCTAATTTAGTGTAATCTTAGTGTAATATTACAAGTTTAAGTAGATTTAATCAGTAAGTAATTAGCTTAGGTCAAAGTAGTAAATGTTCAATTTAGTCAAATGATCTCAGTTTATAGCAGACTTCAGAATAGCTGTTTTTGCATCATTAGAGAATAGCTAATGGTTGATTTCTAGTTGGTTATTAGTTGTTTTGAAAAATTAGTAGTGTAGAGTAGCAGTTACCCCCATAATATCTTAGATTTGAGCTTATTAGGTGCAACTTATTGGATCTGATAAGTCATTGTATGAACCTGTTTTCTGTCATTTAACATAGGGCTGCCATTGCTTGATTGGACTTGTGATTTAGTTTCATTAACATATCTGAGTTACTTGGGTTATGATTTAGTGATTTCATTCTGTACTTAGCTTCTGGCTTATTCATTTTGGATTGTGCTTATTGGTTAGCTTATCCTAGACTGCTTATTACTTGCAATTTGTGTTTCTGTGCTTCCTTTCATCATATTTGAGCATATCTGAGTCCATTATAGCATATTTCATTTGTATGATCAGTTTGGTTAAGATTCTTTGGTAAGTGCTTATAAATAAGCACTTGCCATAAGCTGTTTCTGAGCAAATAAGCACTTCAGCTTATCATTTTTATTTCAAAATTTTTCTGCAAGCTTTCCAAATTATTTTTGATTTTATGGAATTTTTCCAGATTTTTCCAAGTTGTTTTACTATTTTTATTAATATTTCTTAGTTTTTAATCAATTTATAATACTTTTAAATAAACAAAAATCCATAGAAAATCAGAAAAAGCTTTTAAAAATACAAAAATAGTTTAGAAAATTCTTTTATAATATTCTAGATTTTTCAGAATAAATTTTATAATTTTCCCATTATTTTTCACATTTTCTTTTATTTTTAATTACTTTTTAATTCAATAAATAGAATTTAAATCATAGAAAATAAATAAAAGGCCAAAAAAATGTTTTTCTTTTTCTTAAAATTCTTTTTATTAGTTTAAGATTTTTAGAAAATTGTTTTACATTTGTAGGATCGCTTTTAGAATAAAAGTCGCGTTTTATTTCGTACGTTATGTTTATTTTCGCGTTTGCATTTCCGTTTTAACGTTTTAAACTTTTGTGCATATATAGCTTGTACTCTTTGCATATTTCACTATTCCTTTTCACATTTTAAATTTCACAATCACTTTTCACTTTACACTTTACACTACACGATTCCCAATTCGATTATTCGAAACTCCAATCGATTTTCGTTGGGAGAACGACCCGGGAAATACTTTCCTAAGTATTTCTTCGGAAAATAAATATATACTATAATTGAGCACTAATCAATTTTTGGCGCCGCTTCCGAGGAAGGTCGAAGTGAGTTTTTGGATATCGTTTTGAAAAATCGTGTTTTGTTAAGCCTTCCTCTACTTTGTATATATATTTTTATAAAAATTGAAAAATTCAAAACACTTTTCCTAAAGTGTTTACAAATATACCAAAAAAATAATAATGTTACAGCCTCGACTCTGCCGTGGAAGGGAGGGCGTTGTAAACCAAATAAGCCTTATAATATAACAAAAACGTGAAATTAGTTGTTTATCGGATTATTTCAATTACTACAACCGATTAAGCGGGAAATACGGAAGCTAAGACATTAAATTGCTTGCTGAAGAGAGATCCATTCTTCTCTCCCGTCCCGTCGCGCGTGGTTTTGAAAGAAACGGTTTTCAATTAACGTTACGTTTTATAAAAAGAAAAACAAAAGAAATAAAAAGTTTTGGAAAAAAAAAAGATTTTCCTTTCTCTCTTTTTCATTTTCTTTTTGAATTTGCTTGTGGTGTATGCACACCCGTTCTTCTTTTGAGAGTCTTACGTCTCCGTTCTCAAACCCCGAGCGGGTTTTACGACATACTAGTCGGGTTCATTTCCTTAACGACGAGGAGATGAACCAAAACGAACAACACAACGGACCCCCGCCGATGGGTGGTCCGCAGCACAATGTTATCCCGCCAATGGGACAACAACCGGCATTTGATCCACGTCCAATGGAGGAACAACTCCAATCACCATTCAATGGTGTGAGGAGAGCTATTGTGATTCCGGACATCAATGCCAATTTTGAGATTAATCACGGATTACTCAATTTGATCACGGGTAAATCCTTTCACGGGTTTGATCACGAAGACCCCTATGCTCACATCAGAAATTTCACCGACATCGCTGAGACCATAAGAATGAACCAAGTTCCTCACGATATGGTGAAATTGAAGTTATTTCCTTTCTCCTTAAAAGGGGCAGCCCAGACTTGGCTGGAAAAGAAACCGCCTAATTTGATTCACACTTTGAATGATCTTGCTTCCAAGTTTGTGAATTATTTCTATCCCCCCTCTAAAACTTCTAACCTACGATCCCAAATCTTTCGGTTCCAACAAGCTTTTGATGAGTCGTTTAGTGAAGCTTGGGATCGATTCAAAGATTTGAAGGAAAAATGTCCTAACCATGGGTTCACCGACCTTCAGCAGATTGACACTTTCTATAATGGGTTATGTCATGTTGACCAAGACTCACTCAACTCTGCTGCGGGTGGGAACTTGTTGGCTAGGAACACGAATGATGCTTTCATGATAATTGAGAATAAGGCTCATGTGAGAATGTCTAGGAATAAACCTCAAGTGTCGAATAATGGTAAAAATAATGATGAAATGATGAGTATGTTATTGGCTTTAACAAAGAAAGTTGATGCACTTTCAATTGATAAATCAAACCATCAAGTCAATGTGGTTAGTCATGGTTGTGAGACTTGTGGTGGTCCACATTTGTATTATGAATGTCCGGCCACCGGTGCTTTTTCTCGAGAAAACGCGTATGCTGCAAATACGGGTAACAACGGTTACCCACAACCTCAAGGAGACCGTAATCTCCTCAGCTACCGTTCTACTCATTATCTTGGACCACCCGTTCTTGAACAACCAAACCAAGTCAATCAAGTCAACCAGAATCATAATGTTGTGAATCGTAATAATTAAGGAAATCAAAATCAGAGTCGAGCTAATAACGATTTTCAAAATCATAGTCAAGGGTTTAATCAAAACCGGGGTTTTCAAGGTAATTACAATCAAGGCCCGCCTCAAGGGAATTTTCAAAACCAACAAAACTATGGAAACCCTGGGAATTTTCAGAACGCTAATCATGGGAATCAAAATCATGGTAATTTCCAAAACCGTGGGCAGAATTTCAATAATAATCAAAATCAAGGTGTTATTCAAAATCCGGCGCCCACGGAAGATTTGATTAAGCAATTGATTCAAAACCAACAATCTTTTATGGCAAAATATGAAGAGTCAACACGGTTGTTTGCTAATCAAATCAGTGATATTAACAAACGTTTAAATGATCGACCCTCGGGTTCGGGTACTACTTCTTTGCCAAGCAACACGATCGCAACCCCGAGGGGCGAAGTTAAGGCGATCACGACTCGCAGTGGTGCTAAATATGATGGACCCACAGCTCCTACTACCTCTTCTTCTTCGTCTCCGCCTAAGGTAGTGGGATGTGAGACCGAGGCGACAAAGGACCCGGTTCCTCCTATTAATAATGAAGGAGCTGAAAACGTCCAACCTCCGGTTGTCCAAAAGTCAAAAGATAAAGAAAAAGTCATTTTTGAGAATAATGTGAAATACAAGTCTAAATTGCCATATCCATCACGTTTTAATGATGAAGAGCTCCGTGCAAAGTATAAAAAACAAATGGAAAAATTTCTGGATATTTTTCAAAAACTGCACTTTGATATAAGTTTTATGGATGCTCTCGTGTACATGCCAAAATTTGCTTCGACGTTCAAAAACCTCATAAGTAATAAAGAGAAATTGCTTGAATTAGCTGAAACGCCGATAAATGCTCAATGTTCCGCGATTCTTCTTAAGAAGCTTCCCGAAAAGCTTGGTGACTCGGGAAAGTTTCTCATTCCTTGTTCATTGAAAGATCAAGAAGTTTGCAACGCCCTGGCCGATTCAGGTGCGAGTATTAACCTCATGCCATTATCGATCTATGAACAACTTGGAATGGAGGATCTTAAACCAAACGGTCCGCCCTCCAACCGTACTTTCAACAACAATCTTTCTAACAACTATGGTAGTACCAACAATCTTGAAGGATTGATGTCTAAGTTTATGGCATCTCAAGAAGCTCGCATATCTAAGTTTGAAGCCGATTTCAAACAAAAGCAAAGCGAGATGACCACCAAAATTGACACATTGTTGAAAGTTCTCAATGACCGAGAAATGGGAGCACTCCCAAGCGACACGGTCAAGAACCCGAAACTAAACGTTAATTCCATATCATCAGTTTCGTCACCCACTTCTTGTCCGCAATACTACTCGGTTAAATCAACGAGCACGTGTTTCAAGCAAAACCAAATTCTTCAAAAGGACCAATCAAATAAAACACCCGATATACAACCGGTCAAAAGCATAGTTGAAACACCTCCTACGCAAGACCTCGACGATGAATTCAAGGAGCTTCACATTGAATGCCCCGTCATTGATGTCTTAGCCCGTGCTCCCTACTATAGTGCCCTCCTAGATAAGTATGAGAAGTTTAAACTAGGTAAAAATGGGACCGCCTTCGTTCAAAACAGGTTGCCTAAAAAGCTTGATGATCCGGGTATATTTGTTTTGCCTTGTAAGATAGGAAGATCCGAAGCTTTCGACACACTAGTCGATTTAGGGTCAAGCCTCAACTTGATTCCCTTATCCCTTTTCACCACTCTCAAGCTAGGAAAGTTAGAGGAGACGGAGGTATTGATTGGTATAGTGGATGGGAGTATTGCCCACCCGGTTGGAATGATTAAGGATGTAGTTGTTCACGTAGAGAAGTTAACTATCTTAGCGGATTTTCACGTCCTAGACATGGTTAGTGACACTACATGCCCATTGTTGGTAGGCAGAGGATTTTTAGCAACCGCTAGCGCCATGATAGATTGTAAGGAGTCTAAGATAGTGGTAGGTGAGGGCGATACTTGGTCGGTATATGATGTTAAGAAACATAGCTATGATTGTGAGGATGAACCGACACCACATTGGGTAGAGATGAATATGAGACCATCTAGATATGGACCTTGGATAGAGAGGAACTTTATAGGACCTCAACGCCCATTCTATCTAGAAAAAGATTTCATTGATAAGACACATTCGGTGGAACAACTCATAGCTCGATATGAAGAGCTAGACCCTTTTGAGGACCCCTTAGTCTTTAGGAAGATGATTGAGTTCTTAAGCGTAATGCCTATTAATATAGAGATGAACAAGTGGAAAAGAGAAGGAGATAAGTGTAAATGGAGGTGGGACAAGCCACCTAAGGAAGGTGACGGATCATGGCATATGAAGATGATTTTGTATGATCCGGATGGAGAGAAGTTTGAAAGGTCATACCGTACTAAGAAAACCAATAGGAAGTTAAAACCTAAGTTTGATCCCAAAGATGTCCTCAATGAGGAAGTCACCCGTATCACGTAGTAACCCATGACCTTGAGTCTAGCTACAAGACTCGTAAATAAAGAAAAGCGCTTCTTGGGAGGCAACCCATGTTTTGTGTGATTTTTATTTTGTTTGTTTGTTATTTTCTTCCGTATGCATGCTTTATTTTTAATGTTGGTAGATCATGTTTCAAAACTAAAATAGTGAAAATACTTTACTTTGTTGTTTGGCTTAGTCTTAACTTCATCCAAAGGTATTTCGCAAAAGATAAGTGTAAGGGGAAACCCCAAATATGTTTTTAAGAAACAAAACCGATCATGATTCTCCACAATATTAAGTGAACATGTATATTCGTATTTGTTAGAGTCAAATGCTTGTATCGAGTCATAATGATGTTTTGCAGGGTTTTCCAGGAAGTAGGACGAAGTTTTTCCAGAAATTTTTCGGAAACTTAACATAAGAATTTCTGCAGGTCAAATCTGGCGGCGTCACGAGTTTTACTCTAGACGGCATCACGTGTAAAAATCTGGAAATTTTACCAGTTTTGTTTTTCTAATGGAGTCTTAAAGTTTTTGTTGAATTATTAGTTTTATAATCTCTAGGAAATCTGCAAACATCATTCCACAAGCATTATATCTTATTTTGTTTTCTAGGTTTTATTAGCATATGTAGATTGCCGCCGATTTTATGCGAGGTTGCCTTGTCTGTTTTCTCAGGTTTTACAGGTTATGTATGACAAGAAGATGATTTATATTCTGGAAGGGAAGCTTTGATTGTTCATTTTCTTGGAGGAAGATCTAACCTTGCCACCTTATTATCCATACCGAGCGAATCAAGGGAGTATTTGACTTCATTTGTTTTACTTATTTCACTTTTACATTCTTTACTTGAACATTGGGGACAATGTTCATCCTAAGTGTAAGGGGAGGGTAAAATGATGATACCTTACAAATACACTTTCGCTTGAGTTTGTTTGTTTAATGGTAGATGTGTAATAAAACTATGAGAAATACTTGTTAGTGCAATTTTAGCGCCAAATTTAAATTTTTTTACAACATTTAGGAGTGAAACTTTAGCCATAGCAAGCGTCTCATGGATAGGAGATTGTATGACTAGCACAAAACCGTATCATTCAGAAAAATTTTCCACCCAAATATGTGAGGTTCGCCTTTAGATATGATAGGAAAAGCATTTACTATTAGTGCTTATGAGTGTGCCGGTAGCATTTAGATTCTAGAACTTGCGTTAGTGATGCATCCCGTGACCGCTAGTGAGACTACATTCGTGTAGTAGGATTTACTACATGATAAGAGGCATTAGGATCACCCTTGTGTTAAACCCGTATCATAATTACTTGACCATTTAAGTCATATTACTTGGCTAGTTAAGTCAATTAATTTTTCCCACACCTTAGCGTTATACTCATTTTTAGTACACAAAACCCCTAGTACACCCCTCCGAGCCTATCTTTTCGTTTCTAACTTTAAGCATCTTACTTAAAGGAAGAATTTGTTACACCCCACTTAAATGTACACCCAAATCGCCTTAGCCTTCCGTGTATGCACTCATCTTTAGTGCATTATTGTTATTTGTTTAAACCCTTAGTTAATTATCTAATTGATTACATGGTTGCTAAGTCGAGTCATATCTTTGTACATATTGTTTTGGGACGATTGGGACTCATGGGTAAAGTACTTATTTTATGGAGTAATGGGGAAGAACATCATATATTACCCCCATATGTACGTTAATCTTAAAAGTACTCCAAGTGTTTTGATTATCTTAATTCGAGTCATTAGATTAGTTTATTGTAAAGTATGTAAAAATTCAAGTGTAAGGGGAATGTTTATTCCCTATGGTGTATTATTTTGGATGGTAGGGTAAGAGTGTATGAAAAAAAAATCGAAAAAATCAAGAAAAAGAAAAAGAAAAAAAATAGAAAAAGAAAAGAAAAGAAAGAGAAAAACATACGGACTACCATCCCTTTTCATTCTATGTTCATTTCATGTTTTTGTTATTTTTGATTTATTAGCTTAAGTCGAGTCTAGTTTTGGCTTAGCAACGCCATATTGTACATGTAATTAACCAAGATTGTTAACTCGCCACCAGTAAAGACTGCCTATATCCAACAAAATCGTGTATTCCATATCCCTACACCTAACGTTACAACCCTTTAAAAGACCTCTTTGATATTTTATTCTAGGTGCTTACGCCATGTGGTGGAGGTTTGATCCTTTCCCAAGCCTATGGTAATCTATTTTGCTATGACAGGTAGTGAGAGATGTTTTCCATTTCCATATTGTGATATTACTTTATTACACCCGAGAGATGTGAGTATCTAAACACTATTTGTGAGGTGCTAGTGTATGACCTCCGTGCTTGTCTTTGGTCTTTAGTGGAATGATTATTTGTTGTAATTACTTTTATATTAGTGTTAAATGACCCCTAACTTGTATTTTGACTAGAATAAAAGCGCATTTGCTTGAGGACAAGCAAATCTCAAGTGTAAGGGTATATGATGAGGCGAAAAATGAACCACTTTTAGGGGGTCATTTAAGCCCGGAATTGAATTTATTTGATCAAACCTAAATTGTTCCTTTTGTGATTTTAGGTACTTTGAGAGTGAATTCTGGAAAAGGAAGCAATCTAGACGTTTTTGGAGCATAAAAGTGAAGAAAACGGCAAAGACTTAATTTTCCATGCTGAGAACAGTACCTGACGGTGTCAAGAGTAAAATCCGTGACGACCCAGTGAAAACCTGAAGGCGTCACAACAAGGGCGTCAAGAGTATTTTTGGTGACAGCCTGCATAAGGAGTACACATGACGGCGTCAGACCCAGATCTATGCAGTCCGAGAAATTATTTGGTGGCGAGATGACGGCGTCAGAAGTTTGTTCTTGATGCCGTCACCTATCAGAATCTATATATACTTTTCTAATTTTTCATTCAAAAGGAGGAACTTGTGTGGAGAATACTAGGGCCGAATTTGAGAAACCCTAGGTCGTATTTTACTGTATTTTCAAATGTTTTTACCCCTTGAAACCTTTCATGTTCAATTGAGATAAGTCTTCTCTTAATTCATTCAATATGTCTATGTGTTGTTTGAATATATCTTATGCTTGTCTTGATTTCAACATGCTAGGCTAGATCTATCATGTGTTTGCTTAGATGTAATGAAACTTAGATGTTAATTATATGTTGATTACTTGTTTATAGTTGTATTGGATGAATGATTTCAATGTTAGGCTTAAGAAAACTGGCAGATCTCCATTGTGTAACATGCTTGAACGTCTTAAGAAACATGAACCGATGTGTACTAGGTTTTATTGGTTGTATTTAATGCATGAGCAAATTCTAGTGATCCCATGTTAGGAGCTTCTTAGCCGGCTCGACATAGGAGTGAAGTAGGCGCTTATAGGATTGGGGAAGTAAGTACGCCACCCCATGAATGGTATTAAGGAATACAACCCGTCATCCACGCAACTGTAACAAGTAATTAACCTGTAAAAGATATCTAGGGAGTAGTGAAATCTAAGTAAACACAATTCTCCCATATATTGGTCACAACTCTAGTATAATTTAGTTTATTTTCATTTTTAGTATTTTATTTTGATTGCATCTTTAGTATTGGGTTATTTGATTAGCAACTAATTCCGCTCAACTCCTTCAAACCCGAGATTTTAACTTGCTTTCATAAAATATAAAAAAAATACAAAAAGAATCATCCCTCATCTCTAGACCTAGTCTTTAGGTTTTCTAATCCTAGCGACACTATTCCTAGCTGAACGATCAATCCCCCGGTACTTGTCATTATACTATACTACATCGATCAGGTACACTGCCTGGTGGGGGTTGTAAGCTTCTCGAGATCCCTCGAGAGGTAAAGCCTGGTGCAATTCCCACGCATCAATACTCTAACTTTACGACATGATGATGACATAATGATTTTTAAAGCCGATGCTTCGAAATCAAAGAAGTACTCCGTCCAAAGCGTTGATGTTCGTGATTATTCCTTTGATGATTTTGTGAAAACTTTCGTCTTCGACTCTTCCCCATCATTTCCTCCGACTAAGGAATATGATTCTTTTTGGGAAGAGGTCGATGAATTTCTTGCTATTGAAACGATTCCGTTTTCTGAGACTGACGAATCTTACTTTGATTCGAAGGGGGATATTATTTTTCTTGACAATTTGTTGAACAATGAACCGTTAATCCCTCCGGATAAAGTTAAGACGAAGATTGAGCTTATAATTGACGATCCTCTTGAGCCCGAGCTCGAGGAATTTTTACCCGACTTTGAGAGTTTTTCATTTGATACTATTGAGGAGATGAGTGGCAGTCCCACATATCATCCTGATTTTTCTTGTACGACTTATGAAGCTTTTCATTTTGATATCGATCACTCGGAAGATACGAGTCATGGCAGTACCACTTCTCATGCTTTTATCTCTCTTCCGGAGTATGAGTCATTTCGTTTTGATGAATTTGAATGTGAAATTGAAAAGTTTTCTAATCCTGAATATGAAAGTTTCAGTTTTGATCTTGAAGTTGATCATGATCCGGGTGGTGTTCTTAAAAATGAGAGTTTTAATGAAAATTTTATCCCATCCCTCCCACCCGGGAAAGTTTTTAAAATGAGCTTGAATGATAAAATTCATAATTTACCAATTATGAAATTTTCTTTTGATAATGATGAGTTTTTCAAGATTGTTATCATGACCTTCTTGCCATTTGTAACATTTGGTGTGATTTCTCTTATCCTTCACTCCGTGGGGAGTGAGGATGTTGTTTTTGACCCTGGTATCGTTTTCAAAAGTTTTCACCATTAAAATACCATTGGTTATCTCTTCGGGGTGGAACTTTCGCATAAATCTTATGTTTTTCCAAATATTTTGAATGAAAACCCGAGTGAGATTATTTTTCCACGGCTTCTTCCCCAAAGACAATTAAATTCGGGGATCGAGTCAAGCTACGTGACTCGGAAATAAAAAACAAAGCGCTTCGTGGGTGGCAACTCATGCTTATCCAATTTCATCTTCTTATTTTCTATTTTCTAACAAATAACGTGAGGAGGGGGTGCCTCTTCTACTCTTGTGTTCCGTGGTTGTTTGTGATGTTTGTTAGCATTGTCCGCGATTTATGATGACTCTCGTGCTCGTTATCTTCTCTTCGCTCGAGTTTCATTCATCGGTGCTTATTGGAAATCCTATATTCGTGAATCTTATCGACTAACGTTTTTCTTTGGCATAATTAATAAACGGCCCTAGAATTTTGTTAGGATTACCTTAACCCATAAAAACATTGAGGACAATGCTTCATTCTAGTCTGGGGGAGGGTGAAACTTCGATTCGATTTTGACCTTGCATTTTTCACAAATGTCGTGCACTCTTGCAACTCCGTTTTTCTACCAAAAACCAAAAAATTAAAAAAAACTTTGAAAATTTCAAAAATTTTGAGAAAAATCAATGAAAAAGCACAAAAAAATGTGAAAAAGTTGTGCAAAAATATAATAAATTTTGAATAAGTGTTTTGACACCTTGTTGACTTTCTTGCTGGCGAGAGTAGGAATAAATATTTTGACTTGACCGGGCGTGTTGAGCCCTAGCTTGTTCCCTTAACCAATGATAATCACATAAGCTTGTGCTAGTTTTGTACACCAGGAGCTATAAAATGCGAATTCTTTGTTAAGAATCTGCAAGTTCCTGTACTTGACTTTATACATGCGCAGCTTAAAAGCTTTCGCTAGTCTTTTACATCAGGAGCTAGAAAACACGAATTCTTCTTTTAGAGTTTGCAAGTTTCCGTATCTGACTTTATATATGCGTGGCTGATTATCGGCTAAGTATTCGCTGGTTTCATTATTTGGAATCTTAAATTGCGAAGAGCGAGAAATGATAGAGTTTATTTAGAAGTTAGATGCTAAACGTGGAGTAGCGGTTCTCTTTAGAGCTCATGAGAGGTACTTGTGGCTTTTTACTCCCATAATATACGTCACCAATATATAATAGATGTTCTAGGTTAATTAGTGGTATTTAGGTTTGGATAATATTTAGTTCTTTATTTTCTTAAGAGAATTTTTGCTTTAGAAGTTGGGTACTTATCAAGGAACATCAAAAATAAGAGCAAAAAGTGAAAAATCAAAAGTCAAAAGTTGATTATGTATGTGGTTTTGGAGCTACCCGATAAGCTTCCATTGATGTTATGAGAAAAGTCAAGAAAGAAAAAAAAGTGAAAAGTATGAAAAATATGAGAAAAGTGAAAAAAGTGAAAAATGAAAAAAAAAAATGAAAGTTGAAAGATATGATGAATAAGAGTTTGAATGTAAAATAAGTTGTTGGCGCGTGAGGTGCATGTGTGTAATTCTGAATTGGACACATGAGGTGCACGTGTAGTACTCCGCAACTTATATTTATGATATTGTATGTACCAAAATTCCTTGATGTGGACCGAATTTCTATTGTAGTGGTTCTTAAGAGAAAATGAATAACTATTTATCGTTTAAACTTAGGTGTCACTATCGGACTAAAAAGTATTGAAACGAGAAAATATGAAGCAATTCATTTCTCAACAAAAGTAAAATATTGAGATACAAAAACTTAGGACATGGGAGTAAGGAGTTTCCACAAGTAACTGTTATGAGTAGTGTTAGCATCTAGTTTGTAGATAAACTGTGATCTCGTTTCTACGCTTAGTTTGGGGACTCGTGAAAAATCAAGGATGACGATTTTTATCCGTACGGTCACTTTTCTAAGAAAAGTGTTTCTACTCGTTGACCCTAATAATTATTGCAAAATAATGAAAGTTCAACAAATCGTCACAAGTATGAAGTATGGAAAATACAAAAATAGAAGTGAAAGTGGAATAAAGGAATAAAGGAAAAATTTTGGAAAACGGAGCGTTTTCGGGAATAAATGATTTTATTACTTCTTTCGAACCTCCTTGCTACTTTAAAAAGTTAGTAGGAAGAGTTTTGAAATTATTTATCCCAAAAGCGTGAATTGATTACATTGCGTGAGGACACGACAATACCTTAGTCTGGGGGATTTTGGTATGTGCTAATTCACATACCATTTTATTGCTAAATACCGACCCAAATTGACTAAGTGAACTAACAAATGCCAAAGAAATGTGTGTTTTATGTTTGTGAATATGCAGGCACGGATTTCTCACAAAAAGACGAAAAATCATGCAAATCAGCAAAGACGAGCACGAGAGTAGAAGGTGTGCAGATTAGTCAAGAAAAGTCAATGTTGAGCCTCAAAAGACCTCAGAGATTTGAAGATTGTCATATTTAGTCCTTTGAAATAGTTTTGAGGAATTTCATATTTTACCCTTGCAATTTCATTTATTCCATAATTGGTCCTTAAAGACAAAAATCTGAAATCCAAATACTAAAAACTTTGGTCCAAGTCCAATTCCCATAAACCAATCTTTATTAATATCAAAACCCCTAAGCCCAATCATCACCAAGAGCCCAAGTCCACCCAACCTTATATCCGGTTACCACATTTACCCGACCCATACCCACGGTCAAACTATTAAAAATACGGGTAAAACCAAACAAAGATAATAAAATCACTCCCGCCCCCTTTTTAACCAGGTTCTATGAACCCTAGTTACTGTTCACTGCACTAATCACCCAATTAACCACAATTAAGGGTACTTTAGTCCAATCATATGGGTTCTAGAAGGTGTCAATGGTGTCAGGACGTGTCAGAAGCCAAGAAGCACACAAGGGACTAACGTGGCAATTTCCCATTGGTAGGAACGCGTCACCAAATCTAATCCAAGGGATGATATTAGAGGGCAAATGATTAGAGATGATCTAAAGGCTCAGATTGTACTTAAAGAAGCACACCACACGGATTGCCAAGGTGGCAATCCGTGACCTCCTCAAATCTAGAATTATCTCTCATGTAGTATAAATAGAGGCTTAGGGCTAGTGTATTGAGTGTGGAGTTTTAGAATAGCTAAACTCTGCCAATTTTATTTCTCAACTTTTCTAGTGTAATTCTACTTTTAATTGTAATCTTTTATTATCAATGAAATCAGTTTTTAATAAATTGTTTTAGTTTGTTGTTAATTCTATTTGATTCAGCTTTTATCTCTTTAAAGTTTCATTAGAATTTTAGTGTTTAATCATACTGTTACTTGTTCATTTAAATTCAGTTTTATACTAGTCTTTGAATTTTATAATAAATAAGAAAATACAAAAAGTGGTTTTGGTGATTATAGCTTTCAATTAAGGGAACTTTTTGTTATTACATCTCATCTTAACTTTTGAGCTAAGGTGAGCTTGTTGATTTAGTTTGAAAACTGTATCTGTTCAATTTTCCATATCTCAGTCAATAGAAGTCATCGATAGAGATTGGAGGTGATTTGTGGTTAATTTGGCAAGTCAAAGTGAGTAAGGGATGCATTTTGGCCTGTCTAAAGACAGGCAAGCTTAGTGTACTCCTCTATTTTGAGCTGAGGGGCATAGCTTTGTAAGTATTGATTCAAATTCAAAGTACTTTTTGCATTTTTTAATCAGTAGCTTAGATCTGTTATTTTACTGTTTCATTGCTTATAATTGATAAAATTTGAGATTGAATCAGTGAAACTTGTGCTTATTTGATCATCTGTTAACTAGTTTTGTTTGTAACTGAGTTTCATTGACCTCATTTTATAATCTGTGGATCTGAGTTTTGGTCAGTTTCTGTTGCATTTGATTACTGAATTTGTTCTATTATTGTTATTGTAGTTGTTTATATCAGTGGTTTGAGGTTTTGTGGATGATTTCATTGATTTTTAGTAAATCTAGTTAGATAAGGGAGTGTTTGGGACTTCCATTTGCTGAGTGAAATTGTGGAATGATTGCTGATTTGATGTCACAACTAGGCTTCTTTAGTATAATATTAGAGTTCCTAATCTAAAAATAGTAGGTGTAGTTCATTAAATAGTCAAATTAGGTTTTAATTTAGTTTAACAGTTAGTATAACTGAAATCAGTTAGTATACTTGTAGTAGTGGATATATAATTGATCAAGGTAGTCTAATTTAGTGTAATATTACAAGTTTAAGTAGATTTAATCAGTAAGTAATTAGCTTAGGTCAAAGTAGTAAATGTTCAATTTAGTCAAATGATCTCAGTTTATAGCAGACTTCAGAATAGCTGTTTTTGCATCATTAGAGAATAGCTAATGGTTGATTTCTAGTTGGTTATTAGTTGTTTTGAAAAATCAGTAGTGTAGAGTAGCAGTTACCCCCATAATATCTTAGATTTGAGCTTATTAGGTGCAACTTATTGGATCTGATAAGTCATTGTATGAACCTGTTTTCTGTCATTTAACATAGGGCTGCCATTGCTTGATTGGACTTGTGATTTAGTTTCATTAACATATCTGAGTAACTTGGGTTATGATTTAGTGATTTCATTATGTACTTAGCTTCTGGCTTATTCATTTTGGATTGTGCTTATTGGTTAGCTTATCCTAGACTGCTTATTACTTGCAATTTGTGTTTCTGTGCCTCCTTTCATCATATTTGAGCATATCTGAGTCCATTATAGCATATTTCATTTGTATGATCAGTTTGGTTAAGATTCTTTGGTAAGTGCTGATAAATAAGCACTTGCCATAAGCTGTTTCTGAGCAAATAAGCACTTCAGCTTATCATTTTTATTTCAAAATTTTTCTGCAAGCTTTCCAAATTATTTTTGATTTTCTGGAATTTTCCCAGATTTTTCCAAGTTGTTTTACTATTTTTATTAATATTTCTTAGTTTTTAATCAATTTTTAATACTTTTAAATAAACAAAAGTCCATCGAAAATCAGAAAAAGCTTTTAAAAATAAAAAAATAGTTTAGAAAATTCTTTTATAATATTCTAGATTTTTCAGAATAAATTTTATAATTTTCCCATTATTTTTCACATTTTCTTTTATTTTTAATTACTTTTTAATTCAATAAATAGAATTTAAATCATAGAAAATAAATAAAAAGCCAAAAAAATGTTTTTCTTTTTCTTAAAATTCTTTTTATTAGTTTAAGATTTTTAGAAAATTGTTTTACATTTGTAGGATCGTTTTTAGAATAAAAGTCGCGTTTTATTTCGTACGTTACGTTTATTTTCGCGTTTGCATTTCCGTTTTAACGTTTTAAACTTTTGTGCATATATAGCTTGTACTCTTTGCATATTTCATTATTCTTTTTCACATTTTAAATTTCACAATCACTTTTCACTTTACACTTTACACTACACGATTCCCAATTCGATTATTCGAAACTCCATTCGATTTTCGTTGGGAGAATGACCTGGGAAATACTTTCCTAAGTATTTCTTCGGAAAATAAATATATACTATAATTGAGCACGAATCACATGCATACATCTTGAAGTCAAAGAAAGCTCCCCCAAAGATCTAAGCACCACAAAGTTCAAAGACAGATTCTACACCAATAAGAAGAATCTCCAAAGTTTAAAGACTAAGATCAATATGTATGAAAAGGAACTTCGTGCACTTGAAAGACAAAGCCCGAAGATGTATGAGTATGTTGGAATGGCAGACAACCACCATAGACACAGGAATGACGAACGGCAGACTACTTCATAACACATTCACTACATCATCACCAAAGAACAAAGACTTAGAGCAAAGTATATTCATTTTACAACATTTTTGAAGACGTCAAAAGTTATACATGTCACAAGTCAAAGACAAAGATGAAGACGTCTAGCAACCGTGATGACCGACCATTAGGGAGAGATTGTTGGGAACATACTTTAGTATTTAGTCAAGTCTCGGTCATTACATTTTGTACTAGGTTGCTTTAGTAATATTTATGTTTATGTTTATGTTTATGTTTATGGGCAAGTTGTAAAAGCCCAAAAGGCTTGAGAAGCCCACGTTAGTAAGCATGAAAGGGACTAGGGAATGTTGCCCTAGCTTCCCTCCTATAAATACTAAGCTTATGTAAACATAACAATTGTTGGTTATTTTGATATCTTAATGAAACTATTGTTCTTTCACTTTTCATAAATCTTGTAATCAACCAATCCTTATATCTATCTCATTCTATACTTGTGTGATATCAATATGGGCACCTAACAGTAGTGTTGTAATCTAGTTGTGACTAGGTGTGAAGAAGTTGTATAGAAGGTGTGACTAAGGTGTGACGAAGTTGTGGTGTGAATATTGGTGTGTAAGGTTTTCTCAGTCATAAGGGAGCTTGTTGACATAGTGAAGAAAACTCTTGAGTTAGGTGCTCGAGGAGTGGAGTAGGGCAAGGAAGGTGTCCTTTTAGCCGAACCACTATAAATCTCTTGTTTCGCGGTTTGATCTTTCCATCTCTCACTTATTTCATTTCTTACATTATTGTAGTCTTAGTATTTAATTATAGTTGTTTATATTGTGCAAGACTTGAATTCACATAATATCAAATCTACAAATTTTGAAAGTAAACAAAACGCATAAACAAATTATTTCATATCAAATTAAAAAGATATAAAACTATTCAACCCCCTCTAGTTTTCCACATGTTGGCCTCATAAAAAAAGATATGTTTTTGTGAGATACAATACTCTTTTAACAATTTTTCTTCATGTTCACCTCATCAAAAAAATGAATTATTTTTTTAAGCCTCATCTGTATTCAATAACTTTAAAACTGTGTCAAAATAATAACTCTATCTCAAGTGCATATAAAGCAAATGTTTTTACTTAAAACTTATAAATGAATAATGTTCAATCCATAAAATACCATTTCAAAACTTAACTTTCATATTTTGTTTAGAGAAAAGTCCAAAATACATCTCTGTGGTATGTCAAATGACCGATTTATATCCTTTTTTTTTATTGACTCAAAATTCGTCCCTCCGTTAGTAACTTTGGAACAAATACATCCCCCAGTTAGTAATATCAGTTACTATGGACTAACGATACAAATGATTTTCCATTATCTCCTAACAAGAGTTTAAATAGTTGCATCGTTAGTCCTCATTGAGTTAAAATATTTGCATCGTTAGTCCTCTTTGACTATAGAGTTAAAATATTTGCATCCTTAGTCCTCATTAAGTTAAAATATTTGCATCGTTAGTCCTCATTGACTATAGAGTTAAAATATTTGCATTGTTAGTCCTCATTGAGTTAAAATATTTGCATCGTTAGTCATCATTGAGTTAAAATATTTGCATCGTTAGTCCTCATTGACTATTCTTACGTTTTTATCATTTTTCGTCCGTTTTTCTTACGTTTCGTCCATTTTTATCCATTTTTCTCATGTTTTTATCCGTTTCTTCTGTTTTTCTCACGTTTTTATCCGTGCTCATACACTTTTATTCATTTTCGTCTATTTTTCTACGTTTTCATCTGTTTTTCTTATATTTTATCTAGTTTCATCAATTTTTTTATATATAATATGTATGAAAATGGATAAAAATATATGAAAATTGATAAAAACGTATGAAAACTTGACATTTGATAAAAAAAAGTTTCTGAATCGATTTTAAATCACGATTTTGACCCCTTTCTGGTCTGAATCGTCAAAAGTGTAAAACACGAAAGTTGTCCGGAATAATGTTTTACATCAGACATGCGAGATTTTAACCTGAAATACTGGCTTTGTACTATCAAAACTTAAGCGGTTTTTGAAAACGAAATTTTTACTACCAAAACGAAAGTTGGTCGAAAACCGCTTAAGTTTTGGTAGTAAAAAGCCACTATTTCAGGTTAAAATCTTGCTTGTCCTGATGTAAAACATTATTCCGGACAACTTTCGTGTTTTACACTTTAATGATTCGGACCAGAAAGGGGTCAAAATCGTGATTTAAAATCGATTCAGAAACATTTTTATCAAATGTCAAGTTTTCATACGTTTTTATCAATTTTCATATATTTTTATCCGTTTTCATACATATTATATATAAAAAATGGATGAAACTAGATAAAATATAAGAAAAACGGATGAAAACGTAGAAAAATAGACGAAAACGAATAAAAGTGTATGAGCACGGATAAAAACGTGAGAAAATGGAAGAAATAGATAAAAACATGAGAAAAATAGATGAAAACTCATAAAAACATGAGAAAAACGGATAAAAACGGATGAAACGTAAGAAAAACGGACGAAAAATGATAAAAACGTAAGAATAGTCAATGAGGACTAACGATGCAAATATTTTAACTCAATGAGGACTAACGATGCAAATATTTTAACTCAATGAGGACTAACGATGCAAATATTTTAACTTAATGAGGACTAACGATGCAAATATTTTAACTCTATAGTCAAAGAGGACTAACGATGCAAATATTTTAACTCAATGAGGACTAACGATGCAATTATTTTAACTCTTGTTAGGAGATAACGAAAAATCATTTGCATCGTTAGTCCATAGTAACTGATATTACTAACTGGGGGATGTATTTGTTCCAAAGTTACTAACGGAGGGATGAATTTTGAGTCAAAAAAAGAAAAAGGATGTAAATCGGTCATTTGACATACCACAGGGATGTATTTTGGACTTTTCTCTTTTGTTTACTTTATCACAAAAGAATTTAAACAATGTTGTCTTAATGAAATAGTTGTCTCAACTCTCAATGATTTAGTGTCTTATGAGGAAAAAAATGTATTTAGTCTTAATTAATAATTGTTCAAGAGATACCTAACTTGATGGTTTAAAATGACAGAGGAAATAGTTTTTTGAGAGCTGAAAATAATAAATAAATTATCAAGCGGTGCAAGAAAATGATTTCATCGTTAAATAATGACAGTTATGAAAGATTACAGAAGTTTGAACCAATGTGTCATTTATTTATCTATTTTTACCCGATTTAGTCGTCCGCCGGTTAAACCACTAAGTCCAACAAGTTATATATATATATATATATATATATATATATATATATATATATATATATATATATATATATATATATATATATATATATATATATATATATATATATATATATATGTAATATGTAATGTTGTATGATTTCATGATTTATCTGACTTTATTCATATATTCGATTGAACACATGAAAAAGCTGGAGACTCTACAGATAAACTTTTTTTAAGTTATAGAGAGAATTGCAAAAATCGTCCCTAAAGTTTGATCAAATTGCACGTTTCATCCCTGAAGTTTGGAAAGTGCAACGATCGTCTCTGTGGGAAACTTTTGGGCAAAATTCGTCCCTGGCCTACATCAAATGACTAAAATACCCTTGTCTCTGTATTAGTTTTCAGTTTCTTATACAAATGGTCCCAGTGTTTCGCTAGGTTTTGCTGATTTAGTCCTAACTTTTTTTTTTAATTTATTTATTTAACTATTAATATTAGTATTATTTTTTATACCTTTTCGTCCGTTTTTCTCACGTTTTTTCCGTTTTTCGTCATTTTTCTTACATTTTTGTTCGTTTTTCTCACGTTTTTTTCCCGTTTTTGTCCGTTTTTCTTACGTTTTTGTCCGTTCTTCTTACGTTTTTTTTCGTTTTCATAGGTTTTTGTCCGTTTTTATCCGTTTCTCTTACGTTTTTTCCGTTTTTCTTACGCTTTTTCCGTTTGCATACGTTTTTGTCCGTTCTTCTTATGTTTTTTTCCGTTTTCATTAGTTTTTTACGTTTTCTCCGTTCTTCTCTCGTTTTTCCGTTTTCATACGTTTTTGTCCATTTTTCTTACGATTTCGTACGTTTTTCTCATGTTTTTTCTGTTTTCATACGTTTTTGTCCATTCTTACGTTTTTTCCATTTTCATATGTTTTTGTCCGTTTTCTTACGTTTTTGTCCGTTCTTCTTACGTTTTTTTCCGTTTTCATACGTTTTGTCCATTTTTATCCGTTTCTCTCACGTTTTTTTTCGTTTTTCTTACGTTTTTATCCGTTTTTCTTACGTTTTTGTCAGTTCTTCTTACATTTTTTCGTTTTCATATGTTTTTGTCCGTTTTTCACACATTTTTTTTTCCATTTTCTTAAATTTATCTTCCGTTTTTCCACTTTTTCGTCCATATTTACACTATCCATCACCACCAAAAAATTTCCAAAAAAATATTTTCAAAAAAAATAATAAAATAAAGGTTTTCGAAAAAAAAAAATCGAAAAAATGTTTTTGAATTTTAAAATTCCAAAAAACATATTTTTGAAATAAAATTTAAATAATTCAAAAAATTTTTCCATTTTTTTTTAATTTTTCTAAAAAAATGTTTTATAAAAAACATTTTTATTTTTAAAAATTTTTCTAAAAAATTTTTATTCGAAAAAAATATTTATTTGATTTTTTTTAAAAAAATATGTTTTAGATTTTTTTTTAAATTTTTTTCAAAAAAATTCCAAAAAAGTATTTTTATTTTTCAAAAAAATTCCAAAAAAATATATTTTAGATTTTTGTATGAAAACGGAAAACGTGAGAAAAACGGACGAAAACGTAAGAAAAACGGACAAAAACGTATAAAAACGGAAAAAACGTAAGAAGAACTGATAAAAACGTAAGGAAAACGGACAAAAACGTATGAAAACGGAAAAAACGTGATAAAAACAGACGAAAACGTAATAAAAATAGACAAAAACGTATGAAAACGGAAAAAAACGTAAGAAGAACGGATAAAACATAAGAAAAACAGACACAAACATATGAAAACAGAAAAACGTGAGAAAAACGGACGAAAAGGTAAGAAAAATGGACTAAAATGTATGAAAACTGAAAAACGTGAGAAGAACGGACAAAAACTTAAGAAAAACGGACAAAAACGTATTAAAACGGAAAAAGCGTGAGAAAAACAGACGAAAACGTAAGAAAAACAGACAAAAACAGAAAATACGGATTAAAACGTAAGAAAAAACGGACAAAAACGGACAAAAAACGGAAAAAAAGTGAGAAAAACGAAAAAAACGTAAGAAAACGGACGAAAAAGTATAAAAAAAATAATGCTAATATTAATAGTTAAATAAATAAATTAAAAAAAAAAAAGTTAGGACTAAATTAGCAAAACCTGGCGAAACGCAGGGACCATTTGTGTAAGAAACTGAAAAGTAATATAATGGCAAGGGTATTTTAGTCATTTGATTTAGGCCAGGGACGATTTTTGCCAAAAAAGTTTCCCACAGGGACGATCCTTGCACTTTCCAAACTTTCGAGATGAAACGTGCAATTTGGCCAAACTTTAGAGACGATTTTTGCAATTCTCTCTAAGTTATACATCTATACTACATTATAATGCATTTGGGATTATTCTTTAGAAAAGCTTAAAATTCAGACTTTTTTTTTTGCTTATTATGGAAAGATTTCAAAACTAATTTGTTAGGAAGCAAGTTGGTTAGGAAGTTTGTTAGAAAGCGGTTGGTTGTTCAAACTAAAATTATTTAGCTTAACCATCTCTAACATCTCTACTTATAAAGCCTGAAGATAACTAAACTTGTAACCAAATTTTCATTGGCTGGTAAATCTATCTAGCTTAGCATTTGATAAATGACAGTGAAATCTGTGACTCAAGAGAGCTGTTGACCGGATATGTGTTGTGGCCGGATACAGTCCTGTTCAGATCCAGGCTCTTAGACAAACACAAACCAAACGTGAAATGAGGTCTAGTCTCATTCTTACGCCGTGTGTGTAGTGGTGACCAATATTACCATCGTCAAACCAGCACCACATCACATTTTCACTCACTACCGGCAACCAACAAGTGTAATAAGACAATCAATATCACCATCCAAACATATTTGACACACCCAGGGCTTTATATTATGTTATATTTATTTAGGATATGTCTTTTGTCGTATTAGAAAAGTGTCATTGTTTAGATATGTCTTTATATTTGGCTTGTTTTACAAGCTAGGGTTATTCGGTTATATATACTGAATCATTATTATAAATCAATCAATCAAAGTTTATGATAAAAAAAATATATAATTCTTCTATTTATTGTCTTAAGGAGCTTGCACACGCTAAAAGTGGTGCCTTATCCCGATACAACCCCTAACCGGGTCATATCAATTGGTGCTTTCATTGAGAGGGTTTTTGATTAGGGTTCCAATTAAAAAAAATACTGTTCACAACACTATTCATGGTACTGTTCATCGATCACTATTCAGGCGCATTGTTCGTCCGAGTTACTGCTTACGGGGGTACTGTTCATCGATCTTTTTTCCGAGTTAATGCTCATGGCATCAAGCGGATGTGATCGGGACGCGGAATATGCACTATTTAAGCTTTTGCAAATGGGTACGGTGGCCGAATACGAGAATGATTTTAAGATTCTTATAAATAAAGTAACGGGGATTTCAGAATCTTTACTTACATCGTTTATATATTTGAATTTAAATAGACGTTACAAATAGAACTGTTGAGGGAAATGCCTACAACTTTAGGAGAAGCCTTTTCCTTAGTCCATATAGTCGAGGCTCGTTTTTGAGGAAATTAAAGAGAAGGAGAAAGAGCATATAATTGAAAAGAAATCAGATATCATTCCATCATTACAAAGTGAATTCGCTTCACCTGAGATTAAAAGGTCGTTAGATGTTGATGAATAAATTGGTGTTGATGTGGTTAATAACGCGATAGATGGTGTTTTCGATATTGGTGAGAGTAATGAAGTTCATAGCAAGTTTGAAGAATTTTCAGAAAATAAGAAAAGTCTGGAAGAGATTGTTGTGGGTGGTCGTGAATTTGATGGTCGTTTGGGTGAAATAAATTTGAATTTAAGCGAGGAATTAGCGGACAACGGGGTTAGTCCTATACCCACTTCTTTGGTGGCTCATGAAAGTCCACAGGTTCGCCAACTATGGGAAGGAATTGGTATTGGTGATGCTCATGGGCTCATGGATAATGGACGCAACCATAAATTTGTTCAACCAAATGTGTGGAAATGGATATTGGACTCTCAATCAGCATATTCTTCGTATCACCTTGAGGACAAGGTGATTTTTGAAGGAGTGAGGAGTGTTACGGCATGGGTAGCGGAAGGTGGAAGAATGGTGTTGTGTTATGTCCAAGGTAGTGGAAGGCGGAAGAGGAAAAAGGTGTTGGTTGCGGTAGTGGAAGGCAGGAAAACTAGAGATTTGGAAGATAGGACTAGGATTAGGATTAGGATTAGGATATGTGATCCCGAAATCAAGAGAAAATTTTCAAGACCACACCTTGAGGACAAGGTGATTTCGAAGGAGTGGGGAATGATACGCCCCCGGGCTTTATGTCATGTTATATTTATTTAGAATATGTCTTTGTGTCGTATTAGGAAAGTGTCATTATATATACCGAATTATTATTATTAATCAATCAATCAAAGTTTAAGATAAATAAATATATAGTTCTTCTCTCTATTTTCTTAACGCTATGTTCTCGAGTTTTTTTTTTTTTTTTTTTTTTTTTTTTTTTTTTTTTTTTTTATTCTAAAGAATGGAAGGGGATGGGAAGGTAAATCCAAAATATGGGTGTTCTTAAGTTTTTTTTAAGAAGGAAGAGGAGGGGACGGGAAGGTGGGAGGGAGGGAAGGTGCGTATTTTGTTATGTATATCTGTTCCGTCCAATTTTGGGCGGATTAGGAGGGGAAGCCTGTTATTAACATCATGGGCTTGTGTACAATTACAATTCTATCCTCACTTTTTCATGCACGTTTTATATATTTTGACCTAGTTATCCCATATGTAAGTAACTCAAAATGATATACACGTATGGTTATGAGTTTAAATGGATCGAATGTGAAGAAAACTAGTGAGAAGTTAGAGAGAGAAAGAGTAGAGAGTTGGGAGCCTTTTCTAGAGAGAGAAACAATATGAATATTAGATTGAGGGAAAGGTCCAACCCCTTCCAAGCTAGGGAAGGGGTATTTATACTTACAGACAAATGCCCCCTGAAACGGGCTGTGGAGCGAGCTGACAGTGGGTAAAGACCCGACCCGACTCCACAAATACTAACTAATACTAAACTACGTTCTAAATAATATGATAAATACTACGAGCTACAATATGCTAAACTACACTCGGGGTGACCGATTCTTCATATGAATAAACGTATTCCTAACAATCTCCCCCTAAGGGAGGTCACCCCGGAAAATAAATATTGAATCATAGCATTGAAGTCTTTATCTTTGTAGCTCGTAGCCATTTGATTCTTTATTGTTGAGATCTTTGTGCTTTAAGTGGTAGACTCTAGATGACACCTTCAATGTGATGGATGATCTTTGGAAATAGCTTCAACTTCATCATCCAAATGAATGTCTGAGGGTCATCTTTGAGCAGTAACGTCTCCATGTGATATGAACATTTTTGTGTTGGCATGCTCACACTTTTTCAAGATCATAATCTTCTGCATCAGAGTTGTGGAAGCATATATGAGGCCCAATCAATGATCATGATTTCTTAGATTGTGATGTTGAAGTGTGACCATGTGTTGATGGATCAGCATCTTTTCAGCAATCAACCGCAACCGTCAGAAATTCCTGCAAATAGACAGTTAGCAACAAATCATCCGGTACTTATAGGTTTGGAGTTAGAGATTGTCAACAGCATAGTGTGAAGACTCCTTCTAATCCTCACAAAGACCGTTCCCAATCGGTAAACCCTGAGAGGATTTACGCGAACTACCTAAGTAGATCAACGAATGGGTGAGTCGCTGGAGATCACTCCACGACTGTTGACTGTTTGTAACCATCGCGACCACTAAGCGTAATCCACAAGGAATTACCTAAGTGACCTGCTTTCAGGGCTGCTTGATGTTGACCCTGGCAGGAATTTCCATTCAATCACTGGGAGTTACTATAACAACATCCCTCATAAATGTTCTGGCAGATTGCTGAGATCTGCGTAGGACTCATAAGTTTACCACTGGTGTCCTTAATGTTGAAAAACCAGGGTAGAAGTAGCACGTGTTCCTATTAGATCTTTTTATGTATCTCGAGGCTCTAGACTCAATAAGTGCATTTGGTTTTCCTATGCGGAGATTAGGGAGAGGTCTCCTGCTTCAATATCAACCATCTCTAAGAGATATGTCGATAGATTACACCGGTTCCCCGTGAGAATGAAGCAATTTCTTTTAAGAGAACTTGAGTGGCTAGAAGGTTTAGTGCAGTGCGTCACTGGGTCCACGACGTCTTGCCTTCAATACTAATGTCGCCTTAGCAACAATCAGTAGATTCTGAATTGAACCCGGTTTCTGCCCTAAGGTTGAATAATTGGAGGGCTATTTCTTTTCACCCTTTCTCATTTCATTTCTTTTTAATTCTTCAACCCCTTCTTTCTCCATTCTCACATTTCTCCTTTTTTCATAATCATACCTATGGACATTCTAATACTATCTATTTGGTATTGTCCATGGGTAGATCCCTATGGCTCTGGTGGATCATAGGACGGTTTTCCTAACCTTAGCCACCTTATAACTTCATGACTATCCTATGTTGCCATACACCAAATCATTGAAAATTATCTCAACGTGTTTATGATTAAGAAACACATTTTGTTAACACATTGAGAGTTTTGTCATTTTCAAATGCTCCCCCTTAACATGTGCTCATATGTATTGATTTAAAAATTTGCACATGTCGGGAAGAGTTGCACTTTTTGAATTGATCTACCTTAAGTGAACATGACCGGGCATTCGAGACACGCTTACATCACTAGTTAAACTAGCTTGAAGTTATTACCCGGCCCGATCAGATTCACCCAATGTTTCTCGAAACGGTACATTCTACTCAGACTAGTCCTTTTCGAGACACGCTTACATCACTGGTTAAACCAGCTTGAAGTTATTACCCGTCCAGGACTGGTCCTTTCGATTCAAGACAATTGTGTTTCGTCAATACATGAGTCAAGTCTGAGTCTCGAACTCTTAAGATGCAAGGATCCTTTTACACAAATCACTTGCTCCCCCTCAATATGTGCATTGATATACAAAAGAGTTTGGCACGTAGGGAAGAGCATATTTTTGGATTCAAAACATCACGTTTTAATCAGTTTTTCACATTTAAATCACATCTTCTCCCCCGATAAAAAATTTCAAACCAATTGAGATTTGTGATCCCAAGTGATTTAAATGAATTTAAAGGTTTTGGGAGAAGATGTGTTATATTTAAGAATGACTGATTTTGAGACGACATTTTAGCTCCCCCTCAAACCTTGAGGGAGTATGTTATGTGTTAGAGATGATGAGTTAATAAATAATTGTGAGTTAAGCGAGAAACTCATGAAAAATTCATATACTAACACATAACAATAGCACTTAATCCACTGGAGTTGTGCACAAAGATCTTGTTTTGATGACATATAGTTTTTGAAATCGTGCTCCCCCTCAATCGATGACACATTTAAAATTAAACATTTTGCACAAAGTATTAATTCTTTTAGCATCGATTGAGTGGCAAATTTTAAACCACATTTCGAGTTTGTTTGATCTTCAAAAACCATGGTACCACCAAGTTTGGAGCAAATACTTTCCCGAAGAATCATTGAAGGAAAAATATTTGAGATGTAAAGAAGACTTCTCTTCTTTTACCAGAAATGATGCACTTAAGCGTACATCAGATTGGAAAGGCACAAATATAAAGTAATTCGTGCCTTTATTAGGAACAGTTGTCTTTTTGGCGAAGAACTTTCCCCAATACTAAGACCGGGTTGCTATCTGAAGTAATAGCAAACCATAAGTTTAAATCCGGGTTACAGTCTGAAATAACTGCAAATCATTTTGAAAGAATATTTTAAGAAACGACATGTTTTAGAAAACATTATTTAAAAGAAAAAAAAACTCTTGCTCAAGCATATGTATGTTTCCGTGTCATTATTGAATGACATTTCTAGAAACGTACATAATATTGATTACACAAGAGACATGTCGATAGAAGAATATTTTTAGATTTTATGATTTTATGATTTTTATGGTTTTTGTAGGTTTTATATTTTTCTGTTTTCTTTATGTTTTGAAACTATGTACAAAGGATATGTGAAGCAAAACCCATTACTCCTCATTCCCTTCCTGAAGACGTATGAGTGATTCTGGCGTAATACTCTTCATTCCAAGGCGCTAGAGAATAAATTGAAATCGTTCTCTTGAGAGAGCCTTAGTGAAGAAATCTGCCAGCTGAAATTCTGTCCTCACGAAATAAAGTTCCACCACCCCTTTCTCAACTTGTCCCACCACACCTTTGGAGAGTCCGGTTGCCAGGAGAAACTTTGACAATGCATCGAACCATGCTATAGGCGCCTGCTTTAGGCCATAGAGAGCCCTTTTCAAACGATATACATGGGTAGGAGGATCAAGATATACAAGTTCTTTCCGGTTGACTGAAATAAAAAAACTTCATTCAGCTTGCCATTTAGAAATGCAATTTTCACATCCATTTGATAGACCGTCATGTTCTGACTTGCAGCATCGGCGAGAAATATTCAAATAGCTTCAATATGAACAATCGGAGCGAAAGATTCCTCGGAATCAATGCTTTCCTTAAGACGATATCTCTTAGCAACAATCCTTGCCTATTAATCAGAACGACATCATGCTCATCAAGTTTCACTTTGAAGATCCACTTAAGAGCAATAATCATTGAATAGTCTGGAGGTAGTACCAATTCCATACTTGAAGTCGATCGAACTTATGAACTTCTTCTTGCATCGCATCAAACCAACAGCCTTTAGAGACAACAATCTTGAAATCTTTGGGTTCGACTTTGGTTAGTATGGAATTATAAGAGCACCACAAGGCATATGTGGCAAGTTGCCTTCGTGTGGACACTGGTTGAGAAGGATTCCCAATAACTTTCTCAATTGGATGATAATTGGTCCATTATCGGAGATGCTCATGTGGTTGAAGGTAGGGAACTGATGTAGCCATGTTAAGATCTCCTGGAGAAGATGCCTCAAACACTTGTTGAGAAGGATTCCCAATAACTTTCTCAATTAGATGATAATTGGTCCATTATCAGAGATGCTCATGTGGTTGAGGGTAGGGAACTGATGTAGCCATGTTAAGATCTCCTAGAGAAGATGCCTCAGATGAAGATTCAGGAGCAAGTATGTTATCGAACGAAGCCTTATCAGGAGGAGCAAATGAATTTACTTCAAAAGAATTGTCGACTGCATTGGTTTGATGTACTGAAGGAGATTGAAGATTTGACGATGATGGTGAATAACTTGCAGATTGAGCATCTTGATCAATTCAAGTAGACACTGATGGACCATTTGAGTTGCATAGAATAGGAGCAGCGGCAGCTAGTGGTGTCAGTGTATCATTGGTGGGTGTCTCAAAGTATTCATCAATAATTGGGTCAAACAAGATCTTCAAAATCTCATTTGTAGTTGGTACATAAGGTACTGCAGGAGTGGGATGCTGTACAAGACCTGAACTGATGGGTTCAGGAGACAAAAGTTTAGACGCGGGTCCTGCACTGATGTGTATAGGAGCCGTATGCTCAGTCAGCTCAACGAATGTGACGTGAATGGTTTCCAGGATTTATCGAGTTCGTTAGTTATAGATTATGTATCCCTTACTATCTGGAGCATAACCAACGAGGAATCCAATACCAGCTTCAGCTTTTAACATTCCCAGATCTTGACTGTCATTTTGTAGGTTAGCATAAAGCACCAAACACAAATAGAAAGAAGAGATCCGGTTTCTTGCCATGTATCAGCTCATATGGAGTTTTGTTGTGAAGAGTATGTATCAAGTATCGGTTTTGGGTGTAACAAGCTGTAGCAATTGCTTCCGCCCATAGGAATATCGGTGCCTTGGAGAAATAGAACGAGTTGTTTGTAGATAAACTCCATTCCATTGTTTATCCGGATGATTCTGATGGTTTTGTGAGTCTTACTAGCAGTTGTTAGATGAGTTTTATGATAACTTCTGGAGTCATGTCCTTGGTTCTCAAAAACTTTACCCAAGTAAACCAAGAGTATTCGTCGACAACAACGAGTACATATTACATCCCATTTATACTCTTCACACTCATTGGTCTGCCTGGGTCCATTTGAAGGGTGCAAAGAACATCCATGTTGGTGTTGACAATTTTAGGTTTGTGAGCATTCTTTTTTCGTATACCCAGTTGACAAGCAGAAAGGAGAAGTTCATTTTTGAACTTTAATCTGGGTAGACCTCATACAAGATTATTGCGAGCAAGATCATTGATGGTACCAAAGTTCAAGTGATTAAAACTTTGTTGCCATAGCCACGATTTGTTCTTTGAGGCCTTTGAGAGAGGGCAAATAAGAGAGGACCGCATCATGTCTTCAATAGAAAAGGTGTATAGATTTGTGCCATGACTGTCTTACAGAAGATCAATACCATCCAATTCTCAGACGAAGCATGTGTGTTTTCTGAAGGCAACATCAAGATCAGAATCAAAATATTGACCAACAGAGAACAGATTATACCCAAGTCCTTCCACGTAGTATACCCAGGAAATTAGCTGTCACCAAAAACAAATTCTCCATAACCCATAATTACCCCAAAATGGTAGTTCCCGAATCTAACTGTCCCCATAACCTTATTCACGAAATTCTCGAGCCCTGAGCGATTCCCAATCATATGTTTTGAGTAGCCTGAGTCCAAATACCGAAGGACGAAATGTACGACCTGCATTTGAAAACAGATGAGAGCAGAAAATTTGGAGTGTCGGATCCCCAATTTGAGTTGGGTTCCAGTTGGTTAGTGCAAACAAGTTCTGGAGCCACTAAGACCTTAGGTTCATTCGTTTCAATGGTAGAAATTTCACTAGTAGATGCAATGGGCCTAGTTAAAGGACATTGGGTCTCCAAAGGGAAAGTTCTACCAGTTGGCTTCCATTCCTTAATAGGCACTACTTTAGAATTAGTTATCCTAGTTAAGGGGCACTGTTCTCCTAAAGTGAATTTCCTTCCAGTGGGCTTCCATTGATAACCAACATTGGCAAACAGTTTTCCTGTTGCTTTCCAAACTTGCTTAATTTGTTTAGCTCTCCAAACTTTCATAACTGGGGGTTTGTAAAATGACTTCAGAAATTTCTCAACACATTTATCATGATTACTCGAAATTAAACATTCATTACATGTTTTGCAAAGTGAATTAGGTTTTGAATTATGACTCATTTTGCTCAAGTTGGACTTAATGTTCCTCATATGGTCGTCTACTTTCTTTTTAGGAACACTTTTAGCAGGTGAAGTCCTATAATTCTTTCTATTTCTCCTTGGTTTAGACTCTCTAGCTTTAGTGTTACTATTTACTCCTGTAGTCGGACTAATGGGAATTTTAGTCTTTTTCACTTCAGGTTGCTGAACATGTTTTGATGTGTTGGGATCTGAAGTTTCTAAGGGTACCTCAAAGGTAACATGCTTGTTCTTAGTCATAGATGATGATGCAGTAAACCTATCTCGCTTGCTATCAATTTTAGGACATGTACCAATAGCATATTCTAAGAGTTCCTGAGATCTATTAGTGAGAAAGAAGGCACCTACAATAGCATCATCAAGTGGTTTTGCTATCTTATCCTCTTCAATGGTTTCACGAAGCAAGTCAAGGCACTCCTTAAGATGTTTAAGATAGTCTCTATGAACTAACTTATTATTCCTAAGGGGAAGAGGAATATTCACAACATCAATTGCTTACTTCTTACAAGCAGAAACCTTTTGAACAACATTATGACAAGTGATGATTGGCATTTTCCCTTTCACCTGAGTCTTTAGATTCTCAATCTCTTTAAGCAAAGAAGTTATCTTTTCATTGTTTATATCACGTGTGATCTTAATTGAATCATATAACTCTTTGTAATGCAGTTTAACTTTCGAATTTTCAGCACGAAACCAATTATTTTCATGTTGCAATTTATTGATGGTATCTTGAAATTGAAAATTCTGAGAATCTACAGACAGAGGTTTTTGGGTGCCAATCACATCACTGTTGTTTGACTTCAATTGGGCAATTTGTGTCCTCAACTTTCGAATCGTGTTCGTGTGAGCTTGAATTTTTTCATCCCGTTTGGCTAATTCAAAACATGTATCAAATTCAGGAGCATCCGAGGATGTCTTGGCATTTGAGATTTTGGTTCTTTCTTCTAGATGTTGATACTTTAACTGTAAGTTAAGATTATCAACTTCTAGTTTTGAGAAATGCCTGACCATGTTATCATGGTCGTCGTTTTGAATTTTTTGATGTAATTTGAAATTCTCCCCCCCCCCCCCCCCAAGCTCAACAACACGATTTTGGAAAACATTCAATGTAACCGACATCTCATGAAATTGACGAGCAGATAATGCAGAGTCGGTGACAGTGTAGAATACATCTTGTGCAATGCAATGAGCAATCAAGTTTTCATTCATAATGAGAATGTGTTTTCTGTCAATTTCACTATGTTTAAGATCAATTGCCAATTGTTTTCCCTCATTTTCCACATCTTTGAAGACCTTTTTCATTTCAGTCACATCATTATTAATTGTTTTTTTAAGACCCTCAAAGTGTTCTTTGAGAAGATCGAAAAATCGCATGACTTCAGTTAGGTAACACCGTTTTGTTTGCTCAAATCCCCTTTCCCCTTCAGTAATCCCCGTTGGTGTAATTCTCTTTTTACATGTTTTCTCAAAATCATTAAACAGTTGACCTAGTACATATAATCCAATTAGAGTATTACACTGTGTGGGAAGAGTAAATGGTACAAGGTGCATGGGTGTCTTCAGAGGATAAATAGTTGGGTCAGCAATCCTAAAGATAGTACGTGTGTTACCCACAAGTCTTTCAGCTTTCATTTTCTCAATGTCAATATTCCAAAAAACTTTCTCAGAGAGGATTTTATTTTGAGGAACAAAAATGGCTGAATGATTATCATCAGCGTAGTCATAGTGAAACATGAGATTTTTAGCAGTGCACAGGGGATCCTTTAATTTCTCAGAAAGTTTTTCCCTAGTTCTATCTTCAATCTCATTAATCTCATCATAGGATCTCACATCATGAGGGGCATGATCAGGCTCAAGCATAATATTTGCATCATATAACGCAGGCTGAGCACCTATACCGTTCCTAAGGAAGTTGGTCTTAGGTTTGTCTATGTCCTTATCACTATGTTCATCACTTAACTTCCTATGTTTTTGTATCATTTGAGCAGTTTGAATGGTTTGGCCTTGCGTGTACAATTTGTCTTCGAGCTTATTCTTTAACGTTTTAAGGCAAGAAAAATCATTTAAGAGTTTTGTTTCCTTTTTCTGAAAATCCAGTTTTTGCGTTATCATACTTTTCTGTATCTCCTGTTTTTGTTTAACAGACTGATCAAGTTGTTTTTTTAAAGATTCTAACTCCCTTTTTAATGTTTCTTCCTTTTTGGTATGTTCTGATACATATACACGCATCTGCCAATCCATTTTCTGCTCTCGTTCGGTTAGCTCAAACTTTGCACGTTGTTCATATATGGTCACCTGATCTTTAAGGGTATTAAGTCTAGTGGTCAATGAATCATCAGGGATAAAGGCAGTATTCTCATGCAACACATAATCATCATTTAGAACAGAAGATGTACAACAAGGTTCAACAGACACTTCGTTGTGTTTCACATGTTGTTCACATGGGTCAACATTGCTATTTCCCATGTCCACAACATCTGAATCGGCATCGTTTGTCGGTTGAACTTTGTTAAGAATATTTTGTTCATCAACCATGTCATATAGTTCGAGTACCTTAGCACATGACACCTGTCCATTTGCCGGTCTGATATGTGCTTCCACGTCATGTGTAACACGAGTCATTGAACTGTTGGTGGTATCAAGCTTATCAGTCTCTAATCCTCTGCCTTCGGTGACCACAATACCATCACTTGATTGCACCCGACATGCCTTTACCTTGTCTTCAAACATAAGTTTCTGCTGTACTCCTTCCTCACTGTACTCCTTAACCTGACTCTCTACAATGACAGTGTCACTTGATTGCTGGAGACGTGCACGTGCCTCAATAAACTCCTTGACATTCCCAGTGAGCTGGAGTAAAGTGTCTTTGAAAGCATCCACTTCGAATCCAGTATGATTGGCAAATCGTTTACTCGTCATTTGAGAGTCATAATCATACTCCATTGTAAATCTTGAGTCAATGAATGCTTCGAGTTGTTTAAGAATCACACCGTATGCTGCAGTGCAGCAGCTTTCAGAGAAATCTGCTCTGTCCATTTGTTGTTGCAGCTGATCCAAGTACAGGGTCATTGTGACAGTGAATGACTCAATGTCATGTCCAAAGAGTGTCACGAATGCACGTCTATATCTTCCAGAGTAACCTGATTGTTCAAAGAGACTTTTGATATGGGAGTGAAGTAATCGAAAGCATTCTGTACAACTTTCAGTAATCGACGGTATAGGAGGATAAGTATCAGATCCTGTAGCTCGAATGTCGTCTGAAGGAGTACTTGCCATGGTGGACAGAGATATGTTGTTTAGTTGTGATCTTGGTTCCGTTTATGCAAGTTGGGCCACGAAAATTTGGTGAAATTTTGGTCTAAAAAACTTCAAACCTCAATAACTTCACTCTGGAGCGTTTTTAGGCCTCGAAACTTCGCCTGAATCGATAAATCATTCAGCGTGTCATTCTCCTCGATCTCACAGTCGTTTTGACAGGTATTTTACTGAAAACGGAGTTACGGTTCAAAAGTTATGGCCGTTTGAAGTTTTGACGTACAAAATCAACTTTGGTCAACTCGCTAAATGACCAACTCGCTGAATGCCAACTCGCTGAACACCAACTCGCTAAACACAATTCTATGAAGTCACCAACTCGCTAGAAATATCAACTCGCTAATGTTGACAACTTGCTGATCTAAAACTGAGCAATTCGCTAGAATTACAGTAGAACAACTCGCTAGAATTATAACAAAGCAACTCGCTAGAATTTTAATATAGCAACTCGCTAGATCTCAACTCGCTAAAATCACAAAAGTCCAAAAACCTGACAACTCGCTAGCACAGTGGACAAAACGTCGCTTTCTTAGCGGTTTGTCTCTTATACCCAAAATAGTAATCAGCCAACTCGCTGGTCAAAAAGCAAACAACTCGCTACCACCAAATGTCAACTCGCTACCAAGAAATATACTTCGAGAACCAACTCGCTATGAAGAACTAAGCCACGAATCCCTTCCAAAACCAATTCCGTGAGTGTTTCAACCTATCCAAGTGAAAAACTAAGACCCTAGAACACCTTTACATATGAAAGTACATCAATAACGTGCTAGAAATCACAAGATGAGATCAAACTAGTGATTTTACCACTCCTACCATTCGAACCAAACAAGAAACACAAAAATCAATCTATAAATTCGAGCACCAACAATCCTAGGATGAAACCATGGCTCTTGATACCAATTGTAAGTAACTCAAAATGATATACACGTATGGTTATGAGTTTAAATGGATCGAATGTGAAGAAAACTAGTGAGAAGTTAGAGAGAGAAAGAGTAGAGAGTTGGGAGCCTTTTCTAGAGAGAGAAACAATATGAATATTAGATTGAGTGAAAGGTCCAACCCCTTCCAAGCTAGGGAAGGGGTATTTATACTTACAGACAAACGCCCCCTGAAACGGGCTATGGAGCGAGCTGACAGTGGGTAAAGACCCGACCCGACTCAACAAATACTAACTAATACTAAACTACGTTCTAACTAATATGATAAATACTACGAGCTACAATATGCTAAACTACACTCGGGGTGACCGAGTCTTCATATGAATAAACGTATTCCTAACACCATATCACACATCTCATTCTGTACCAAACGGCCACAAGTGTTTTGCTCTCAATCAAGAAACCAGTTGTAAGTTTATTCTTTGATTTTAGTTTCAAGTTTGATCAGATCGTTTGTTAGTTTTCATTGTTTAGATGTGTTTTTCTCAAGATATAATAAGTGTATAATGTTAGTTTGATCAGATCGTTTGATCAGATGGTTGTTGTATTTGATTTTAGTTTCAAGTTTGATCAGACCGTTTGTTACTGCAATGTGTCATGTATATGCGGCTGTGCTCTTTTGTCGACCCTAAGTTTTGACCTAAACAAACCTTTTAGACTTGTTTAAAATATCGATTAAAGAAATTAAGAAAACTAGGAACCCTTAGATGTATGAATGTGTTATAACGAGGGCTGTAGGAAACCATGATTTCATGTGGATATCGCGAGCATGGTTTTGAGTGGTTAACATGGCTCGTTGTGTGTAGTTTGGTGTCGACCCACGTCTAAAACATATACACGTGCATGCATACAAATCGCGTCTCATTGATAGGTGTATCTCATTGCTTCTCGTTGTGGCCTCGCCTGCATGAATTTGAAAGTAAGTATGTCATGTTGATTGGTATATCTTTATCTAGGTCTGTATATGTTCATGCATAAGATTGGAGTAACAAGTGGTGGTGCGTGATTTCATGGTGATCTTGTGCATGGGCTATGAATGCATCGATTATATCTTGATTGTGTGTGTGTGTGTCGCTGTGTGTTTTTGATTCGGATTGGAGTTGGTCTCGTATGCATTATAATGGAGCTAATAAAAAATGGAAATTATGTATATATATATATATATATATATATATATATGTGTGTGTGTGTGTGTGTGTGTGTGTGTGTGTGTGTGTGTGTGTGTTTTCCTCGGATTGGAGACTGGGCAGAACAGAATCAGGTATAGTCGTATAGGAGTGGTACTGTATATATATGGAGTTGGTCTTGTATGCATTATTATATGTGTGTGGCAATAAGGTGTTTATATATAACAGATTAGAAACACTGCAGGAATTTCGTAATAAACATTGGTTGGCCAAATAAAGTGTAGGACTAGTACCTTGTTAGATATCAATACTCTTATATGAATATAAACATTGGTTGGTCTAAATGGTGACAAGAATGTTGTAACTAGTATTAGCATCATAAGAATTGAGGACAGTGGAGATAACTGGTTCAATAATCTAGACTATTGGTATGTGTTTGATAATGGAATAATGAATTAGTTGCTTGATAAAATGATAGATTCAATGCAACAGTATAGTACTTTTTTTTTAAGGCAACAGTATAGTACTAGTATAATGGTTGTTGTATTTGCTTGCTATCAATTTATACTTGTTGAATAACTGATAGAGTCGGATACAAAGAAATGCTTTATTTAGTTGTAGGATTATTGAATGATAACTTATATAATTCAAAATAATCACATTATAGGCTGTTCACACTAGCAACATGGATGTTGATAACTTAATTCGCATGGCGAGAACTCAATAATTAGCCGTAATTCACGTGGTTTATTTAGTTGTCGCTTATCTTGCTCTTAGCAAACCTCGTAAAAGAAAACGTGTTAATTTACCTTCCCAAGAATTAAGGTTGCATAGACAAGCAGTACGGGAAGAGATGTTGCAAGACCTATCAGCAAATAACAACAGTCATAAAATAATTCGTATGAGTGTCGACGCATTTAATTTATTGTGTCAAAAGTTACAAACTGAATGTGGTCTACGTCAAATCTAACGTATGTCGGTTAAGGAACAAGTTGCTAGATTTCTTCATATAGTAGGGAATGATTTTAGAACCCGTTTTGTCTCTTGGTTATATCGTCGATCCGTATCAGCCACCAGTAGACATTTTCACAGAGTTCTGAATGCAATAATTTCTTTAGAAGAACAATATATTAAGCAACCAACCGATGATATAGTTCAAAAAGAAATCCAAGATAAACCAAGATTTTATCCCTTTTTCAAAGATTGTATAGGGGCTATCGACGAAACACATGTTCGTGTGAGAGTACCTAATAGAGATGCCCCTAGATATCGTGGACGTAAAGGATATCCAACAATCAACGTGTTAGTTGCTTGCACATTTGATTTGAAGTTCACATATGTTTTAAGTGGTTGGGAAGGGACAACATCAGACTCGAGAATACTAAAAGATGCACTTACTAGAGATGATAAGCTACTTATTCCAGAAGGTAAAATCTTTAATAAAAGTCAAATAATATAAATTTTAACGTTTAGATTCTAAAACATACTATGTTTATATAGGTAAGTATTATCTTGTTGACGGTGGTCTACCCCATAAAAGTACATTCATAGCACCATACAGAGGTGTTAGATATCATCTTAAGGAGTACTCGGCGCGTGCGCCTCAGAATCCAAAAGAGTTGTTTAACCTCCGACATTCATCATTACGAAACTCTATTGAACGCGCATTTGGTGTCTGAAAAAAAGATTTCCTATAATTAGAAGTGCAACAGAACCATTTTACTCATGCGATACACAATCAGACATATTCTTGGCATGTTGAATTTTTCATAACTTTTTACTTGAGGTAGATCGTGACCAAGAATTAGAAGAAGAAGTGACGCACGATATGTTAGATGCATCACAAGATGAAGAACTCAATGGTACAAGAGACGAAGATGAAAGGCGTGAACAAATTAGAAACTCAATTGCAGATGACATATGGAATGATTATATTTTGCATCCGAACAATGAAATTAACATGTCTATTTAGTGTTTGAATTTGTATTGTCCTTTGAAACACAACCTATCTAGACTTTTTGTTTATTTTGTTCATCATTGTTAGAATATAATTTATCAAGACTTTTTTGTGCATGATTACTTATTCATTTTTGGAATTTTCTTACTGAATCAATTACATGTGGATAATATATTATTTAGTTTATATATATTGATTGTTCTTAAAAGCTTGTAACAATGATTCTTTCTTTGATGTACAGATTGTAACAATGGGCAAAAGTGATGGAGCTGCCAAAAATGATAATGATGGAGCTACCGTGAAGAAAGAGGCATTGTCATGGAATGATCAGATGGATGCTGCATTCCTCGAGGCTTTGCTTAAAGAACAAAATGACGGGAATAGACCTAACGGGACTTTCTCGTCTACTGCATATAATAATATAGTGAAGGCGTTAAGTGCTAAGTTTAATATTACTTTTGATAAAGACAAATTGAAAAATCGAATCAAGACTCTCAAAAAGTACTTCAACCAGTTCCATGATGTTTTTAAAGGCGTTGCATTGAGTGGTTATGCATGGAACCCGAGTACCAAGTTAATTGAGGCTGAAGATGAGGTGTGGGAAGCACTCAAGAAGGTATGCTCAATCTAATTCATGTGAAATTAGTGATTGTGATTTTTTTTTATTAATTATTTGTAATATATAGGACAATCCTGATGTTTACGACTTGAAGAATAAACAAGTTAAATGTTATGATGAAATGTATGCTTTGTGGGCAAAAGATAGAGCTACAGGTACTTCTTCTATAACTGCTAAAGAGAAAAGAAAGCATATAAACAATGCTATAACTGCTAAAGAGAAAAGAAAGCAAATAAACAATGACCAGCAATCAGATACAGTTGAAGTTGAAGAAACCGATAACTTTTGTGAGAACAACGGGGTAACTTTAGATAATTTCGACACTAATGATGACATCCAAATTACATCACCACCACCACAACAAGCTAAGCTCCCAACTAAATCAAAGAGTAAAAAAAGAAAAGCTGATGAAGAGGATCCAATACGGAGTAAGATTGCAGACTCTCTTGATAATATAGTACATGCTCTAGACATGAATTCTAAGGTACTCGGTTTATTTCGAACATAGATTAGTAGTAGTTTATTGTTTATATATATATATATATATATATATATATATATATATATATATATATATATATATATTGATGTTGTCGTTATCTACTTGTTATAAGGTAATTGAGAACTCTCGTCCACATGTGTATACTGAGAAGGAAATTTACGAAGAACTGCAGTGCCTGGGTCTTTCTAAAGAAGCCATACAGCCTGCGTATGTGTTTTTGCTGGAACATCCGGTCCAAACACGTGGACTTTTTGGCTGTCCTTTTGAAGCCAGAGGGGATTATCTGAAGACCGTGATGTGCCTAGACAAATGAATACAGCTTATTTGGATTGTGTTACCGGTGGGTGATGAAGGTCGCTTCGTTTGAAACTTATTTGCTTGAGTTTGAAATTTACAGATAATCAATGTTTTTACTTTTTAAAAGCTAGATTATTGCTGTGATTGTTTATAAATTTTAAAAACAAACCGATTGATTTTATGCATGTTGATACAGTTGACCCATTGAATTAATATACAAATGCATGATTTACTTGACCAATTGACCCATTGAATTAATATACAAATGCATTATTTTGTCACTGTTTTACAAGTTGTGGTATAAATAGTGTGTTTTGTCGTGGTCACTAGTAGCATTGCTAAAGAAGTGATCTTGCACACACATTTATCTTTACTAGTAGCTGTACAGAACAATGGGTTCAAAGTTTTGACCATTTGGAGGACGAAGGCACCAAACACGAACTTCCAGTTGAAGCTTTACTACTATCGAAGAAAATTAAAATTGTTCTATCGAAGAATATTAAAATTGGTTTGAACTTGGAAGAGCAGAGATTAAGGTGACTAATTTTTATATGTATCAGATATTTGTTGAGGCCAAAGAGAATTGATTTGTTTTGAAATATGTTTTGAGGGTATATTGGTAATTTGGGTAGATTCTCATCCTTTTCTTGCAACTTAAAAATTAAAACTTAAGAACACAAATAAAAACGCTTCCATTCTTCACAGTTTCATCCCCTCCTTTGCCATTCCCATCCCCACCCCTTTCCTTCTTTAAAATTTAGACTTGAGAACAGAGCGTAAAGAGCTCGTACTCGCTATAAAAGTGGTGCCTTATCCCGATACAACCCCTAACCGGGTCGTATCAATATTAATATTTTACTTATTACAACATCAAATTGTAAATCGATCAAATTTATTTTGTCACCAAAAAATCATCGACATGTTTAGAACCGCATGCAAGGTAACGCACATAAAAATTTCTATTACGGAGTATAAAGTTATTACAGTATAACTGTTCACATAATTTTTCGTTCAATGAATTAATTAAAATACGTGAAGATTATAATTAAGGTATATATAGTGGTTCTTAACACATATCCAGCAAAAAAGTTGAAGAAATTATGATTTAATGGAGTAGGAAGTTGGTACACAAAGTAGAGCAGGTTATATGGTAAGTGATCAAAGCCTAAAAGACTTCATGACAACTAAAACACCCATGTTTTTATAAATTGTATACCAACTCAACTATGTTTAAGTTGTATAAATTCACACATCTTAATTCATTTCTTTCACAAACAATTTCAATACCATCTTACAACATTTCTAACAAGCTACATAGGCTTTTCGAAAGTTAAAAGATCAAAAATTTGAAAATGTCGAAGGCAGGACGATTGGAAGAAGGTGATGCATCCAAGGTCCCCGTGCCCGTTGGTTCAAACAAAGGAGTTTCTGTGATGGATCTTGTTTTGCGACTTGTTGGCATTGCGGGTACTTTAGGTGCCGCCATTGCCATGGGAACCAATGAACAAACTCTACCTTTCTTCACTCGGTTTGTGCGTTTTGATGCACAATACGATGATTTCACTTCTTTCAGGTTTGCTTTTAGAAATATATCATCTTTGATTCACAAAACTCGGTGAACTTATGGTTTTTCCATCTTTGTTTAGGTTGTTCGTGGTTGTCAACGCGATAGTAAGTGCATATTTTGTTCTCACTATCCCGTTATCCATTGTTCACATCATGAGGAGTGCGGCAAGAGGAAGCAGAATACTCTTGATTATTCTCGACACGGTAATAAAACTTTGATAAGTGATAACTAATGCATAAATCATACCCCTAGCTACTATGTCTTGGTTTCACACGAGGCCAACGTAGGGGTACTAGTAATATTTTTATGTATAAAATGATATGTCACTAACATTTTACAAAACTGTTTTGAAGATCATGCTAGCTCTACTGACCGCTGGGGCATCTGCTGCTGCATCAATCGTGTATCTGGCTCACAACGGAAACAGTTCCACAAATTGGCTACCAGTGTGCCAACAATATGGGGACTTTTGCCAAGGCGCATCTGGTTCACTCATTGGATCATTTGGAGCAATTGTGGTGCTTATACTAGTTATCTTGCTTGGTGCCATAGCCTTATCTCGACACCCTAAACGCATACATCTTTAATTTGTTCAGCGTGTGCTATGATTGTGTGTAATTTCACCTTGTGTTTTTCCTGATTTATATATCGTGTGAATTATTCTAATGAAATGTAATGAATCTTAAACTTTTCTTATATCTTATATATATGTTCACTTTTACATCTCACAGAAACAATCTTAGCTCACATACGAGTCATACGTACTTGACATCATTTATACACTTTGCTACGCTAGAACGGAAACAAGATCATCAATCGATTGTAAAGTCTTCTCGTAGTATAAATAAGACTCGTACACCTTCGGCGTCCGAACATAATAATCAAACTGCAAATGAAAAACAATTAAGAATCACATTCTCCATTTTTAAAAACAAATGAAAGGTAAATAATTCAATGTTTAATTATAACTATGTATCATTACTAATTAACAAGTAACAGCTAATAATATGCTGAAACAAAATACTATATCATTTCACTAGACCTTTGCTAATACAGTAATAAACTTGAAGTACGAATCGAACATTATTATTCATAGCTAACTACCGGTAAAGTTTCTAATTAAATATATTACATCTATCTTAAAATGCTTTCAGAAAAAGTTATGAACAAAGTTAAATAACTAATGGAGCAAGTAGAGATACCTCAGACATGTTATCAACCAACTCATTAGCAGCTTTAACATACGAATTTTTACTACTTTCCGGTACAATCGACATTGCATTCTTCAAATCTTGTGAAAGATACGCCGATTTTAACCTTATATAGAACAAAACATACCTCCAAGACATCGTTTCCAACATGTTCCTAATACTATGCAACCCTTCTCTAGTTTGCTTTATTCGAGCCACAGCGTCCTCAGCAGACAACCCTGGCTCAAAAAAGCGTTCTAGTATAAATGATCTCGTACCCCAACTCTCGGCTAATGCTACATTTGAATTATTATTATTGAGTGTGGTTAGTGCTAGCGCTGATATAGATGTGGATATGGATATGATAAATTTACGACGTTGGGACGACGGGATTTGCTCGTTGGAAAGCGTGGCGCGTATTGATGGGGTCGTGTAGCGGTGACGGTGGTGCGTGGTGGTGATTTGAGGGTGGAATATGGTGGTTGTCATGGTATAAGGATATGGTGAGAGCTGATGTCGTGAGAAAATACTTGGTATTGCATGCGGATGAGGTGTTTACGGGCAATTTTTGTTGCTGCCCGTTATCCAACATGGACCTTTGGTTTTGGTGACATGGCATTCGTTATCTCTATTCAAATAATTTTTAACTGACCTTGGACTGATGCTATTTGGAAATATCATGACAAAGTCACAAAGGTAATATTTTTGTTCAAAATTATGATTCTTAGGGTGCGTTTGGTATCCTCCTATGGGAATGAGAGAATCATAGTGGTAATGATTCTAAGTGTTTGGTTAACATGAGGGGCCCACATTACATAGGAATGAAACATGAATATTATCCATACTCCATAGGAGTCCAAGAGGGGAGGAATGACTCTATCATAGGCGAGGGGCCACCACTACTATCAAACTCATACCCATTGTGATTCACGAGAGCATACCAAACGCACCCTTATTTTTATTTTAGGATGTTCTAAACTGATATTATTTTTTTTTTGTTAATCAACTAAATTAGTGGATGGGATTATATTTTATTGATTTTAATGTGAAAGGATTATATTTTATTGATTGAAATATCATAACAAAGGTAATCTCATCTCAAAATTATGATTCTCACTTTTATTGAACTGTATATTTTTATTTGGCAACAATAATTTTGAGACGCATAAAATATAAAACTTTACATTTTCTAAGCTTGATGTTCAGGTTGTAATGTGAGTATGTTGTCTTCAACTTAAAGTACCATCCTCAATTCCTCATAACTCGATTTCATTAAGCACAACGATAGCTCTTATATAATAAGATAATGTATAAATTAAATAAATGAATTTTTTAATTGATTAATGAGAAAGCTCAATTGTAAAATCGAGTTTTCCTATTGATTAACCAAAGTCTAAACAAAATTAGTTTGGTTAAAAAAATATTGTTGAAAAAAACTGAAAATACGCATGGTCTTATGAGCTCTTGTATTTTAATTTCGGACTTAACGAGCAAGTTTGCCCGCGCTTTGCTGCGGGGCGGCCGTGTTTGTGTTTATTACAATTATGTTAATGTCTTTTTGGAGTAACCAATTATGTTGTTTTTTAAGCAAGCATTTTATTAATAGGAACAAAGAGTGAATGCATGAGTCAAGTTCATAACAGCAACAGCAAATGCAAGTCAGTATTTTTAAATCCGGTAGCAATGCTGAAATAACTATTTACAAACATCAATGATTATTGCCATGGACTACAGTAGATAAGAGACAAAGTTTAATTCAAAAGAGCATGGAAAGAAATATAGAGTAAAAGATTAGAAAATGAATGATTTTTACATTATTTCATATACTGATCAATTCTTGACATACTATATACATTGGCTAGTGTAGCTGCAGTGAGATTTAAATAGCTCCAATGGGATAAATAGTTACGGGTATTTATTCAAAAGAAAACTTCATAAGAAGCTTTACATTTTCGAATTTATCTCTTTTCTTGTTACGGAGCAGAACGGTTCGAATCTCCCTTCTCAACTCAGACACAGGCAAAGTAAATTCTTCATCCCGAACGGGTATCCAACCATCTTTAATTGCTCTGGTGTGCTTCTTGGGTTCATTAGCTAGGACTCCAACCATATACAGTTGTTTTTTTTTTTAACAAAGCTACTATTTTGTAGCAACAACAATTGGCATCAAGTATCGACTAATCTGAATATTATGAGATCAAAATAGGTATATATTTAATCGATTATAGAAGCATGGCACCATAAAATGAAACAATAGTCATACCTGAAAAATTCAACGTGACCTGCAATTCCCCGACACCATGACCTTATCGAGTCATCTCCCATAATCAACTTCCCTGATGAAGAACTCGCTTAATCATCATTTTGTTCACACATGCCTATAATTCACATGAGAGACCAACACATAAGCATCAAAAGAATTAGTAAGCTAAAAAAAAAAAAAAAAAAAGGAAGAAAAAACTGAACTTGTGGATTATTGAAATCATCCATGGCAATAACTCTACCTTGCACTCTTTGCTGTATATATATTAATTGACACTTCAATCGCCGTTCTATTCTTAGGTTTAACAATTTGTTTTACCAATTCCAAATTAATTTGCTGTGATGCATTGCTTTCATCCAGTGGATTCACAATTAGAATTGCATCAGGTGTCCTGTTAAACATGAAACAAAAAAAAGTTAGTTGTTAAAAAAATCTAAGGCACACAACAGATAAGAAATGCACAAACCAAAAATCATGTAGTCATTGCAGTATATAAAACACCGACATACATCAGTTACACATTGAGTTATAGGTTTTACCAAAATCCCGTAATTATGAACAATTCAAATCGCTATGACAAATTTTCTGCACAAAAATTAATGAAGATTTTTTTGATAACTGATTAAGTGGTAACTGCTAAATCGATTTATTTGCTTATTCTAACCACTTTTATTATAGAAGGTGTCATTATCCATAGTATTACACGAACAACCCCTTTAAACAGGTTGGTTATAGTACCATTCTTCCATCTTTGCCGTCTGTAGACACTTGCACTCACAGAGTAGCGTTCAATAAAGCGCCCAGGTTGCGTTACTGTGATCTAAATTATTGATCAAGTTAGTGCCGTGTATATAAAAGGAATCCTTTTTTTTAAAGGACCTGAAAATATAGTAAATGAACATACGAAGCTCGCGCTACTATCCACACGTCATGTGAACAACTTGCAGATTACCACCAATCCGCAACGACAATAAATATTCCACCACTTGAGTACTACTATAATCTTTTAAAGCCACTTCAGTGGCTTCCAATTTCTAATCTCGAAATTAACCCAAAGAAGTTAATCTAAAAGTTTGTTAAATTTTTATAGTATAGAAGTTATTTATAAAATCACTGAACCTGATACAACGTCATTGTATCAGTTTCAACAACACCTCTAAACCAAGAGTGTCTGGTATTTGTATTTTGTAACCTGTTCCCGACCCAACCTGACCTTGTAAGTTGTATTCCAATCTTGAGTCGAGTTAACATAACCTATATCGATCTTATAAAAATACGGAAACAACACTTACTTGGTATTCCAATGCCTTTCTAAGTTGTATTACCACTTTACTTGCATCTGGCCTCTCATATGTATCATCATCCAAGCATTGAAAGGCTCATGCATTGCCAATATTTAAGAGAACATTGTCTGTTCAATTCACGATCCTGCATAAATGAGCATCGTGTTTTTCAGATGGCTTATTTAATGGCTATTTGGGAATGCTTATTATAATAGGTTCTATTTTTTTCTTCTAGTCCAAACACTCAAAACTAATAGAATCAAATAAGCCATCCGAAACATTTTCTTCTTAAACACCTTCTGCTTATGAGTAGAACTGTAGAAGCATATAATATGCCTATGAGAAACACCTTAATACACTGTTAAGTTGGATTTTATGTCATCCTAAAATAAGCAGATTAGCATAAATAATATAAGCAACATTAACTAATTCTTGATTATGCTACAAATTATGGGTAATGCTAGTGTGAGTCAAACCTTGTTTTATTTTCCTGACTCGTACAAATTATGGGTAATGCTATTTGTGATAAAATAGTTTCCCCACTCGTACTTACCGAAGCAAGTAAGCTGGCCTGACCCTTTACAACTAAAGTCACGTTTGTTATTGAGCCTTAATTTAAACATATCCGAAACGAATATCTTGTATCGGTAGCTCATAAAAGGAACACAACTACCGTTTAATACATTATAAGCACCGTGTTGCTTAAGGAAGAGTACAGGTTTTGGATTGTGCGTACCATGACGATTTTCTACATTCCATAACTGATATACAGATCGAGAATGGTTGTAAAGTTGCTAGACCTGAATTATACTCAACTGAATAATCCCTTTTAGGCTCGAACGAACCCCATAATCATTTAGTTTAAGTTAATGAGGTTCATATTAGTTGCATGAGCACGTATAATCCCAAAATGTTGGACAAAATGGAACCTAAAGATAACAATATCTTGTATATAAATGACGTACCTTTGGAAAAAATATTCCAATTTTTACTTGAGGTCGACGTATTTGATATCAATCCACCACCACTCATACTACCACTTCTGTTCATTTCATGACCCAAGCACGCTATTTCAGTAGTCAAATGCACCTACTTCAGTCGCCATTTCAATAGCCTAATGCACCCACCTCAGGCCCCATTTCAGCCTCCAATCCAACACCCATTTCAGTCCCCAAATTGACCCATTTTAGCTTTCACTGCAGCCCCCAAACACACCCATTTCCAGCACATTTCGTCCAACAGATATCAGGCTCCAAACACACCCATTTCAGTACCCAAATACACCTGTTTTAACCCCCATTTCAGCAAGCCAATCCCACAACCATTTCAGCGTCCAAACTGACCCATTTCAGCACCCCTAACTGAACCATTTCAGCGCCTATTCATGTTTTGACAGCTTACCGTTAGTTTACGATGTAGCAACAGGTTAATTTGTCCATTAAATCCATAATCTAAATCCCCTTTTTTGCCTTCAAAGTAAGTTACAAAAACTGCGTGTGAAATATTGCGTCACTCAATTATTAAAGCAAGAAGTAATTAACATGTGTCTTGCATCATTAGTTCTTTAATGTCATTAAGATAAACACCAATAACTATATACCTGCACATTTAGCTTGGCGTTCACAAATAGATTCACGCCATGATGTGAAGCACCAATGCGCAACCATCTGAATAACTGCAAAAAACATAGGAAAGGTAAACAACCAATTTGATTATAGCAAGCCCATTATATGAGTGGCTTTGACACATAAAGCTAAGTTGTGAGTAAACGGAATACCTTTATGCCGCCGAATGTTGTCAAGAACCACTTTATAAATCAGAGTATCAATGGTTCCCTTGTAAATTGCCCAAAACCTTGTTGTCAAAACCATATATTAGATCACATTAGCCTCTTTATTACCTAAAATCAGCAAGTGCGTAAATAAACGATATGCATAAATGATCCCAGCAATTTTTTGTAAAAAAATAAACGATCCAATTTTATTAAAGATTAGCTTCACATAACCTTGTTTCCTTATTTTTTGTGAAAACCATATATCCAAGTTAGTTTGAAGCATTAGGCTACAGATATGCACAAATGATCCCCTAGATGCCCTATTCACCTCACAAGTACAAGTGACTCACCCCTAGTACCCCACAAAATTTTTTTTTCTTCAAATACCCCAGACGCGTAAGTCACTTGAAATATTTGGGCGGAATAAGTGAACATGTAACACTTGTCCCTATTGGTGTCCCCACCATATACCTTCATGGTACATGGTACCATATGTTATTTTTGGGCAAATAGGCCCACAAAACTTGAGCGACTTAAAACTTTTTGTCTTTTTATAAAAAAATTATTAAATACATTTTTGGTCCTTATTGTTTGCTTCATATTTCATTTTTGTCCAAAATTTTCAAAAAAAAAGTATCATATTTCATGTTTGCATCACCACTTTATATGAGTTTTTTATATGAGCATTGCACTTTGAAAATTAATTTTAAAAAATGAGTACTTCTAAAAATATTTATAAAAATAAGCAATATTTAAAAATTCTTACCTATAATCCTGTTGTAATAAGTAATGCCACGTCTGTGAACAACTAATGCATTAAAAATCTAACACGAACATTGACCAGTTAATAAGTTGTTGGTTACTGTCAAACCATATGTATACATTTTATATGTCCATCTAATTAAAAACTCGCAAGGGTTTACTTCAATTTATATGTCTTATTAACCAATGGGCTTGTCTTATTTATATGTCCATCTAATTAACCAATGGGCTTGTGGTCCACTGGGCATGTCTTATTCAGTTAAGCGTGCCTAGTGGAGAGTAGTACCGGTTTGGGTGACCAAACCGGGAAGTCCTCCCTTGTGGACCATTACCCTGTCGGTACGATTTCAAAGTCCTTCAATGAAGGTTTCAACCCACAAGGGTTCGAATCTGGAGAAGGCAGGGTTTACTTCAATTTAAGTGTCGTGCCTTCGGGCGGCTTAAGTTGAAGGTTTTCCTCCCATCGGGTTTCAAATTGGACTTGGATTTCCCCAATGAAAGTCAATTTTCAAAAAAAAAAATCTAATTAAAAACTCCCATATCATGAACTATGAAACTCCCATTTGCCTTTTTACTTACCTTTAGATTTCTTTCCTCTCATCATCATCATAATCTCAACACAAGAAGTATACACTGACCTATTTTTTCTTTCATGAGTAAGTGATCTCTTTTCATTACAAGGAACAATAATACTTTTAGAGAGAGAAAATAATCTAGAGAGAGAGTAAAAGGATGTAACGGTTTCTTGCTTTTTCTTGATCTAACTTTTTTTGTATAAGTTGTCTAGTGCTGTTTTCCATCTTCCTTTTGTAGAAAAATTTCAACCAACAAAATCAAAAGATGAAAAGAATAAAGAAACCATCTTTACTCAAAAGCCTGTCATCTTCATGGAGTGAAGATACCCATCATTTGATGGGTGGCGGATCTCGGTGGTGGTAGCAGGGGGCGGTGTTGGGTGGCGGCTCTCGGTGGTGGTGGCAGGGGGCGGTGTTGGCGTGTGGTGGTGATGGGTGGCGTGTGGTAGCGAGTGGGTGGTACAAGGGAACTCGGGATAACCCGATCTACATTTTGGTGTAACCCGATCTACGTTTTGGCCGGAAAATTATTCCGATGGCCGGAATCTCGCCGGAGAAGATGATCGGAGGGAGAAGGAGAGGTGTGTGTGTTTTTATGAGAAAGATGAGAGAAATGTGTTAATATATTTAGTGTTTATGTAATTTTTAAAAGTTGGACAAAAATGAAATACCAAGCAAACAATAAGGACAAAAAATGTACTACATACCTAATTAGTTACCCAAGATTAAAGAATAGTGGGACCCATTCGCCCAAAATATATGTGTTATAAAACAATAAAAAAAGACTATGGTACCATGTACTTTCAAGGTACATGGTGGGGACACTACTAGGGACAAGTGTCACATGTTTATGCATTCCGCCCAAGTTGAAATGAGCGACCACCGCCTCTGGGGTATTTAAAGAAGAAAAAAAATTTGTAGGGTACTAGGGGTAAGTACCCTTGTACTTTTGGGGTGAATAGGGAATTTTCCCTTATTATATTGCATCAAATAAATACACGAACTATATCTAGGAAATAACATGATTGTGAAATACGCAACTCGAAACTCAAATTTATGCAATGCTTAGTTTAAGTAGCTTAGAAGTACTTATTTATAAGCAGAAGCTGAACAATTAACTAACTTAAATACCGGCTTAAAAATTTGAAAAACACTAACCTGATCAACCGCATTCGGCACAACCTTATTGCATCCTCCCAACTCGCCTTTCATCAACTGAGCCTACAAAACTCACAAAACATCATTTAATTCATGAAAAAGCACCGAAAACACACAGTTAAACACATGAGCAAAAAAATCTTTCATCCCAAGTTCCTACTACTCTTCAATAACCAACTTATTACAAAGAGCTTAATTTGACATGTAACTAAAATTACCGAAAACCTTTTTTTTTTTTTGTCTGATATCATTTTCAATAAGCAAATCCCAACAGGCCATAATATATATATATATATATATATATATATATATATATATATATATATATATATATATATATATATATATATATATATATAGTGTAAGGTTCTTTTCAGAACCAAATAAATTGCGAGAACTGCGAAAACTAATCTGAGACGTTAAAATTTTGATCAACGGTTATAATGTATGGTGGCAGTTAAGTAATTAAATTGAATATTGGGCGATGTTTAATACTCCCTCCGTCTCAAAATTATAGTTCTCTTTAGATTTTTTCGGTCTTTATTTTTCAACTTTGACATTAAATATTTTTGTTTATATTACATAATACTTGATGCAAAATATACGAATGGATTGAGATTTAAATGTATTTTTCATTTGTATAAGTTTCATCAACTATTGTATAACACAAACAAAAATATTTAAAGTCAAAGTTGAGAAAGAAAGATCGAAAAAGTCAAAAGGGGACTATAATTTTGGGACGGAGGTAGTAAATGACCGAGGGGTAGGAATGTAATTACATATTAATTATTCCAAAGGCACGTTCATATTAGGGATATGATTGAGGAGACCGGTTACAATTTATGCTTCTTCACTCTCACATGTGTTGCCTCAAACCTCTCATTCCCAGATCTCCGTCCTCCACCACCAATTTAATTTACTATCACTGGTTCATCCATCACCGCTTTTCATTTAATTATTTCGATCAATTGCTCGTTTGTCACAACAAAAGTCCAAGCGATTTACATTAAAAAAAAAAAAAAAAAAAAAAGGCCAGCCACCACCATCAACAAAAAAACGCCAGCCACCATCATCACTAAAAAAGTCAGTCACCACCGAAGCCCGCCATCACCGGGACCAACTCAATCGAAATCCCCAACAAGTTATGCGTTTTCTTTTCTCTTTTTTTCTTATATCTATATGTTTCAAGGTTTTTGTAGATCTAAATAATTTCTCACGAATTTATGTCTTCAATAATTTCTATGGTTTCATCTCAAGATGCCTTATGCTGTATCTTTTGAAATAAAGTTAAAAAAAAAGTGATTTTAACTCTTTATAGAAAGTAAAAGCATACATATAATTAATTTCGCTTTTCATAACGTTGTAGATTTCAAAGACATGATGCCCTGACAAAAGTGTTTTTGAATATTTTGTTTAGCAAACATGTTGTTTTGATATTTTGGTTGTAATAGATTAAATTAATATAAAAATGTGGAGATCTAAATTACTGTACTAATGAAGTGTTCATATATAGTTTTAATATACTCCGTATGTTTTATAGCTTCGGAGTATAAATATGCATATGTGTTTTTACCGCGTCATAGTTTAAATTAAATGTATTAAAAGTGGATGTTTTGTGTTTGGTTCTGATTTAAGGGTGTAAGATGTCGAATGATAATTGATGGTTGCAAGTTACTTGACGTTGTCGATGCTGGCACAGACTTATATCAATTAAGATGATTGAGACAATAAAAACACATGTGCATAGGGATTAAGTACACATGTGCATAAGGATTAAGAACACATGTGCAGATTTCATGAGTTCTTGAAGAAGACGATAGATACATGTGTACACATAAAAGATGAACCAACTATTAAAGACATTGGATTATGCGCATGTGCACGCTTCATATTTTTGTAATATAATTGATTAGAAGTGTAAACATAATGACGGTTGTGATAAAGTTGAATATTATTTACTAGAGTAATACAATTTGTAAATTTGAAAATTGCATAAATTTATTGTTAAAGTTTTGTTGTTTATATTTATATTTATGTAATATTTCTTAAAGATGCATGAATACATGTGCATAACCATCTATGCTTAAACGAAAAATACAGTTATCATAATATAGTTAGTAGTTAACATTCTTTTTTACAAAACACATGTGCACATAATGTATTTTTTAACATGTAAAAAAAAAATCCTAAAATTTAGGAACTAAAAAAACGTTTTTAATTAAAAAATAAAAAAAATAATTTTACCATTATACTCTTTTGAATTAAATAATAAAAATTAATATTCAAAAAAATCTGATTGGTTGATGCTAGTTCTCGCAATTCTCGCAATTTATTTGGTTCTGAAAAGAACCCTATATATATATATATATATATATATATATATATATATATATATATATATATATATATATTTATCTTGTATCATTTTTAATAAGAAAAGCAGATACTCAACTTGTACTTAAAACACATAACATAGAACTAAGCAATCCCAAACACCCACTAAAAATAATTGACCGCCAACATAAAAAAGGAACCAAAAAAATCCACAAAATTATAACAAAACCCTAATTTCAAGATTGCAGTATTCGTGTTTTTTCATCTCCATCTTGGAACCTAACATTTTCTGCATCTCGAATACTGGAATAAGATCGACAACAAACCCTAGAAAGTAACAATCATCATCAACTGCGTTTTCCCCTCTTTTTTACCTTTGAGATTCTTCATCAGCTTTTGTTATTAACTTTTTTTTAGATGGAGAAGACTGAGAGAGAGAGAGAGGAGGAAGGGTGTGTGTGTTTTCTGTTTGCAATTTGTGATTTGTCTATTATGGATGGATCTAGAATTTGTGTGTGGGAGAGGGAGTAATATTATACCGGCAACTGTAGATGTACAGGGAGCTCACTCACACATGTCTGCTGCATTTGAATTTTTTACCAGGTTTGGTGTATTACCAGGGTGATTAAGGACTTTAAGCGATGAACAGTCTAACTCTCAAAGTTTCTAAGCGAATGGGCTGCTGCCAAGCCCACACTCCATTACTGTTGGGTCAATAAAATTGCATAATAAACCCTTTAATAACCAAATAGAACCAATAGCAAGCAAGTTCAATGGTTAACAAAAAAAATTGCAATATAATTAATGTCACATCATTTTTCTCTATTAGTATATAGTATAATTAAACGTTATATTTTTGTTGGTCAATATAATTCACAATCAAACCCTAAACTTTAATAAGAGGCTAATGTTAAATTTAATTTTATCGACTTAAGTGTAAATCCTCAATATCCATAATTTTTCTTAAAGTTTATATATTTAGCAGAAACCAATATACTTTTTTTTTAAATAAAAAACAAGTATTGTTGTTGTCGTTAATATAATAAATATTATAATTATAATAAATATTATTAAATTAATCATAATACTAAAAATACTACCAACGTACGTTTACATGTTAGTTAGTATATAAATGAGATTATATACAACGTATATAAACATATTTGTAATATTTTTATTGTTAATAGTCATTGTCCGAATCTAGTGCTTGATAGTGCAAATATGAAGATATTTAAATTAAAGGATCTCTTATGTTTTACTGAAGACAAATATGTAATTTGTAATATATAACATAAAATGCGTAAGTTACTCGTAACCATATGTTTCTCGACACATCTCGTCTTCAAGGTCTTGAGTCTTCTCATGATTCAACAAATGTTCGAATATTTTTGTTATATTTCATTATGATTAAAAAAAAAAAAAAAAAAAAAAAAAAAAAAAAAAAAAAAAAATCTATCAAATCATTGAGAATGTTTAAAACATATCTTGGAGTCACTGAGTCATTGATGATTTACAATTTCAAAATTACAAACTAGCCTAATGATTAAAGTTGCAATTATTCCATATACATTGCATCAAAACACTTTCATAATTTCATAAATTCTTTAGCATCATTTTATAAAATACATCTTAACACTTGCATCATTTTTATAAAAATTCTTTAAATAATTTATAAAAATGAATTTTCAACTAACAAGAATTTTCTACTTAAATAAGTTACTCAAATTTTAGTTCACCTAGTTTACATAAACCTCATATTAAGTGAAAACATTTTTTTTAGTAATGAGACCAAATCACTTTGTTTTTGAATTAAGCAAACTTCCATAAACACTTGTAGACTCAAACATCATTACTTAGTCAAAAACACATTTTAAGAGCCTTTTAAACAAGTGAACATTTGTGAAAAGAATGGAAACATATGACTAAACCAAATTGTTGATCCCAGTTGAACACTTGATCGAATTCGTTAGCTTGTATAAGGGTTATCTATGATAGATAAATCTAACACAACTAGAGTAGAAACTGTGTTGAGTTTACTAAAGTTTATGCGGAATCTAAAGTTTAATATTAAAAAGAATTATTTGATGTAACAGTAACACAATAAACACAAAATTCAACAACCAATACTCTCCAATATTATTAATGAATAATACGGATACTCTAACAGTATTAGGGTTATACAACCTTGAAGCTATATACTTTTCTATGAATCACGTATCTAACTCTATGGCCTAGGACCTCCTCTTATACGCTAAGGAGTCCTAGTCGGCTTACAATACTTTCTATCCAAGAAAAATCTTTTCTAAATCTTTTCTATAATTATCTAAACGTATCACATGGGTTTACATGTATATCTCATAAGCAGTCTTAACTAAAACATCTAACAGTAGTAACTTTACTCTAACAGTTGTAACTTTTACACAGTAGCATTAACTTTGTCAGCAGTAACTTTGTTCCAGCAGTAGTAACTACTTAGTGTATTTTCTTTGAAGTTCTTCTGCAGTTGTAACTTTGTAAGAGCAGTAGTAAGTTACACTAGCAGTCTTAACTTTTGCATTAGCAGCAGTAAACACTTAGCATATTTTCCTTTGAAGTCCAAGAGCAGTTGTAAATCCTTAGAGCATTAGTAACATCAATGTGAACAGCAACAACATCAAGAAGCTTTAATCCCAACACAAATTCAAAAAGTATAGAAACTTTATCAAAACTTGTGACCCACGGATCTAAAAAAGGGGACGGATCCCTGTATGGAACCGTGGGGTGCTGAGAGGGTGTTTGCTTGCTTATTTAAGTAACTCATTTGACCACCATTCAAACCAAACTATTGCAATGTAACAAATTATATTATATTATTAAGTCTTGAAAACACTCACTAACATATGATCATAATGTTTCTAACTCTCATTTATTGAAAACACATTAACTTGTCATGATCCACGAAAACAAACCTATAGCTCTTATCACCTTCATCTATTCAAAGCATAGTAGCATGTGAAGATCCACTACAACAAGCTTAGATCTCTTGTAATCTTCATACATTGGAATCTTCTTATCAAAAGAAGATCAACCATATCAACCTTAGAGTTCTAGATGTTAAGATTAGGCATTCATCTCTATTAGATAATCATGTCTTGTACCACCTGTATACAACACCATGTATCACTATTATACAACACCATATATCACCAACTATATTTTAAACTAGATGTTAGGTTTGTTTGTGTTTAGGCCTTAAAATGCAAGGGTTATAGGTTTGGTGTGTTTAGGCCTTAAAATACAATGGTAGTATGTTTGTTGTGTTTGGGCCATAAAACACAATGAGTTTGGTTGTACCCCAAGGAAAACTCGATAACTAGTTTAGTATTAGTAAAGTTGTAAGCGGCGTTGTAGGGTTTTACTTCGAGAAGGGAGCTTGTTGAATTATTGAAGGAAATCTTGAGTAGAAAATTCGAGGAGTGGAGTATGGGAAGAGGAGATTCGTGCCGAACCACTATAAACCATCGTGTCCGGTTTGGTCTCTATTTAACTTATTGTCTTGTGTTTATACTTGCATTGTGTTGATATATTTTCTTTCATGCTCTTTACTATTATTATTGTTGTAGAATTATTTATGTCAGTTATCATATTGCACACTTAATCAGTTATTTGATACAAGAAATAAAAGGTTTTAAAAGTGAACGTATTACGTTTCTACATAACCCGTGCGTACATGGCTTGAAAATAAAACACAGATAATGATAAATAATTTAATTATAATATCAAAAATCTGTAGATACACGAGATTATAAGTATTAAAATAAAAACACGACTTGTTGATCTAAGGATATACGGATAATGATAAATAATTTAATTATGATACCAAAAATTTGTAGATACACGATAATATAATTATTAAAATGAAAACACGACTTGTTGATCTAAGGATATATTTGGGGCTAAGGGTGAGCAATCCGACCGGATCGACCGACAAGACCAACCGGACCGACCGAAGGACCAACGGTCCGGTCTCGGTCTGGGGTTTTTCATTATTTCGGTCTCAGTCCGGTCCGGTCCGGCTTACAAACCGGACATTTTGCCTATTTGGACCGGACCGGACGGACCACATTCGGTCCGGTCTCGGTCTAGAGTTTTTGCCTAACTCGGTCTTGATCTGGTCTTGGCCGGTCCAGTCTTGGCCGGTCCGGTCTGGTTTTTAGACCGTGAGCACCCTTATTAGGGGCGAAGCTAATACTTTGATGTAAACGTTTAGACTTTAATTTTGATTAATAAGCTAGTTGAAGTATTAATTTTCTTTTAAAGTTACACTTAAGATTTTAATAGATGGTTGAGACATTAGCGTAAAGTGAAAGTCATGTATTCAAATATCATTTACGCGTTTGTTTAATCATAGTGCTATGTAATATTTTTGTCATATGTAGTCGTGAGATCAGTCGGTAGTGACCTCCAAATGCTCGGTTACCAATTTTTCTTTGTGAGAAAACTAAAATAATGTCAGACTAAGTATAATAAGGGTGGTTGGACGCGCTGTTCCTCCCTCCCCCGATGCGTTGCCCCCAATATGTGAGGAGTCGGTCTATTGACTAACCAATTTATGGAGAAGGTTGTGTGTTTATGTGTGAGTATATTGCGAGGTATATGCATGTCTAAGTGACGTATATTTTAAGTGGTGAAGTTGGTTAACTAAGTTGATGATGAAAAGATAAGTTGATTTGACGTTTATTTGAGTTAAAATAGTAGTAATTTGGGGTCTCGGAAGGATGTACAATAGGTGCCATCGCATAGGGCCTTCACTTAAAAGATGTCACATTTTTATTAGTTTTGCATATAAATACGTATGGTATTAAACATATATGAGTCGTCATATAATACAAGTTTATATGCAATTTCTCTTTAGTTTAGAAGCGTAATAAAGCCTATTTCTTGTTATTGTTTAGGCCAATAAAAACCATGAATTGAAACGACCCTCTAGCAAATTGCTGCTGTAATATCTTTCAATCGTATACAAAGAAAAAGTAAGTAATTAGTTGATACCAAATAAACATTTTTTTTAACGAACATATACGCTATCAAACTTACAATTTGCTTGTCTCATATGTTTACAATCAGCTTATCTTTAAGTATGTCTGACAAAACGTTAAGCTAGATGATTTATTTTTGTTTATTCTTTTAAAAGGTTAATATAATCTCACTTTGAACTTATGTAATTGTTGTTTAGGTATAAAGTATCGCATTATTCTTATTCAGTTATATTTATCAAGAATTAGCAATTAATCATGAACTTGGAATACTAACTATTACGGTCAAACATTTACTTTAGCTGTTTATAAAACCTTCATCATGTATATATTAAATAAACATATGTTATATCATTCGAGCAACTGGCAGTATATACATTAACGAGTATATAACACACACGAAGTTTGAAGATTTTAGCATGAAGTATTATAAATTTTGTTTTCGCATGTAATAAATTTTGTTTTCAATGATTTCAAACAACAGTTTTTTGATGTATGGTTCTGATTTAAGTTTTGAATCAACAATTTTATGGTTCAGAGAAGGAATTTACACTAAATATCAGGATTGATTTTGCAGTTGAGATCAGGTCTTGAGAAAATTAAGACGAGAGTTTGGTTATACAGAAAACAACGACTTTTTAAAACGAGACTGAAAATAACTGTTTTTTAAGACGGAACTTAGGTTTGAAATTGGTCTTTGTTTAGGTCTTGGTTATGAGTGTGGTAATGAGTTGCAGATGAAAATTATATTGCGGATGTGAAGTTTGCTCATGATCGGCAGGTGCTAGTCTTGATTGAAGAAGAATCACATTGCTGTAGGTTATTGTTTAGGTCGGATTTATATTTGTTATACATAGCAGTATAGCGTTATCAAGAAAGTAGCAATTAACCATGAACTTTGAATCTTTTTTATATAATACAACAAAACCATTATTGGGAATTTTTCATTTCAAAAAAATGCATTCATACCTTATTTAGTAATAATTTTATTTAAAAAAAATTATTTTCTTATTATGTAATATTTTATATTTATCCATAACACAAGTAGAAGATAAATACAAAAAATATAGATAAGATGCAATTAATAATAAGATTAAAATTTTTAAATAATTATCTTTAATAATAAAAAAAAAACTATAATTAAACATCATAAATCAAACAAAACAAAGATTAAATTATTTGTTTTTTAATAAATAAAAATATATAATTCAAAAAAAAAAAAAAAACCCGCGCGTGCGCGGGCATTATAACTAGTACCAATTATTACGGCCAAACATTTTTAGATTAGCTATTTAAGTAGTACGTAGTATATGTTTACATAAATGTAAAACCTTCATTATGTATATCAAATAAACATATGTTAGTATGTTACATCATTCGAGCAAAACTGCAATATGCAGTAGACATATTAACGAAAATACAACACCCACAACGAAGTTTGGATATTTTAGCATGAAGTGTTTTAGTCAAGTGACCATAAATAATTAGTTTGTCTAACGTCAAATGATAACAACCTTTTTGTACCATGCAAGTGCCCAAAAATTATTGGAATCTGTTTTTAGGCCACCAGAATAATTCCTTTTTCTTGTACGTAATTCTTATGTTCAAATAAATATAACTTTTAATACTAAAAGTAAATATTAAATATCATTTACAATTAAAAAACATTTTTGTCTGCGATTTTAGTCCAGTGGCAGTGAGATATGTAGCGAAAACTGAAATTATTTGTTCTAATCTTACGCATAATACTCTTCTGATTACAATGTTACGCGATATACCTCTTTGATAAAAGCGTAAAGATTCATCCATTACCTTTTTTCTACATATAAAAAAGCATTTCAGATAACAAAGTAACACATGTACTAAATTATATTCTATTTTAAATCCAACGATAATATAATAAATTGGCTTAGCTCCCAAAACAACTTTTGCAATAACATGAAGTGATGTAAACTCTTTCCAAACAAGAGTTAGTCCCAATCAATATTTGACACTAGTTCAATAATACTTTTATTTTGATCTTAATTGATCCACACCTACCACACCAATTTACCATATAATTCCATTTCAACTTTCCATTTTTGTCGATTTCACAATCTTTAATACTACTTATTAATCAAACGCAAACCAAAACAAACACGAAACATGTTAATGTATGGTTGAAGTGGTCTCAGATGTTTTTACATCTTTATGTCCATTACAATGTAATGTATGAGTATGTGTAATGATAAGGCGTGTGTACGCGTGATGAGCTGATGATAAGAATGGTCAACTAAATAAACTAAACAAATTATCTGATTCATAGGATATTCGTTTTTTATTTTTTTTATTTATTATTATTTTTATTTATTTATTTATTTTTCTTTTCGCAATAGTTGATGTATTCTTACCGTATAGACTTTAAATGACAGTTAAGTTTTCTCTTTCATTATATGTTGATGTGTGAATCACTCGTAATCTTTGATCGTAATTCATTGAACCTTGAAATAAGTATCAACCGAGATATTTTAAATGCAATTTGACGTACGGGTATCATGAATAAGTATGGGATTAAAGTCCAAAATATACAGCTTAGTAGATGACAAGCATTGCTAATTCCAAGAATTTGAACCCTAATTTTCTTCGTTAATACCAACTAACCATAGCTTATTAGTCACAAATGATGACACCACGCCAATAGATATTCTTTTTCATTTCATGATACTAAAAGAATATAGTTAAAGTGAATAGATTATCTCATATTCCCTTTACTAAATACAAAAGTAAAGATTCCTAATCCAACTCGTTTATAAAAAGTTTTAATACCATTTATTTGGTTGTAAGTCGTAACGTTCGTCCCAATATAGAAGTTGAAATGTTTAAATTTACCTTACTACCCTTAATCAAATAGTTATTTACAGTTAAATGAAATCGTTAATTAATAGTCAAATGGTAAAACTGTCTTTTAATTTCTTTTACAAAAATCAAAACAGTGATAAATTCATCTTTTATTATTATTATTATTATTATTATTATTATTATTATTATTATATTTTTTTTCTGGTAGATTATAAATTTAGGACGGAAAGAGTAAAAAGTAGTTCTTAGTTTCAAATATTCATCACGCGGAAACTTAAGAAGAGGAAAGTGTAATTCAATCGAAAATATTTAAAGAAACTTAGAAACCATTTTTACAAAATTATCCAAACTGGAAAATAAAGATTTTTTCCATTTGGAGTTGAGAAACTATTGATAAATAAAGAGATATCCCCCCATTTTATGACCTATTTTACAATTATCCGTAAATACTTCTATTTGCATTTTTCTTTTTGTCACTTTAGCAATCCAACATTTTCTTGCTATGTCAATCCCATTCCATCTTCGAATCATTAAAACTCAAACATTGAATTGTAAAAATTCGGCTGGTTTAAGTTGTTGTTTTGATAGTTTTCTTCAAACTTGATGGAATGTGGTTCCCTTAGCCTTGTTCCTTGGTATGAAGTTGATGACTGAGACATGATTCCCATTGTGGCCCCGGTTTCGATTCCGGTATTGTTCTCATAGTTCGCGTTGTGATCGTCTAGTAGATGAGAAATCGAGCCTAACGATTCCAATTCCCATAAATGAGCAAGTGAAAATGTCCTTGGTATGTTCATTGATTGAAACTCGGCGACATTTTGATTCTCACTAGGGATATTTTGAGCATTATTGATGATATTTTCTTCTCTTTGTTCCAAAGGTCTTTCGGGACCTTTTTTCTTGTAAATTCGGCATAGGACCCAATCATCTAGCTGAAAAAACACATAAAAACCATATATAAGTCTTACATCCTAAATAATTAACTTTGACGAAAGATCATCTAGAGTATGAACTTAGCCTACCCTCATGGATCCAATTTTCTTAGCTGTAGGTTGTGATCTTGACTCGTTCAATCGATATTCATGCATGATCCAATCGGTCTTAATCCCCTTTGGAGGCCTACCTTTGTAGAAAACTAAGGCTTTCTTAACACCAACGTATTTTGATCCACTATAGATTGCTTTATCCGTCCCGGTGGCCTTCCAATACCCCGAGATAGCTGCCCTATTGGGCCGAACCCCATTAGGGTATTTTCTGTCTCGAGGAGTAAAGAAATACCATTCTTTCTCTCCAAATTCCGCTTTCTCTACATATTTCACACGTCAAATACAATCACTAAGTCAATATATACATTCATATCAAAACATAACAACAAATCCTATATAAACATTACTAAAAATACTAACCAGGCAACTGCCAAGGATCAAACTTGTATATATCGACCTCGGGTATTATGGAAACGGGACATGGCTTAGACAACGCTTGATTTCGTAAGTAAAACATGATAAGTTCTTCGTCCGTTGGATGAAACCGAAAACCGGGAGGGAGATTAGAATTACCCTTTCCTACCATGTTAAGTTGCTAGCTAAATGTTTTTGTCACAAAACTATGATAATATGAAGAGAAGATTTTTAAAAGAGGGAGAAGAGAAGCGAGAGTTTTTGAAATGTTTGCAAGGAGAGTTGATGAGAATTTATTTGTGAGGTTTTTTTGTCCATTTGTGATTTGTGATGAGATTACATCACTCTTGATTTTGATTGGTTGGTGTGACTTTTGACTTTTTATTTGCTTTCCAATGAGGACTTGGCATGCATATACCCATAACTTTGGCAAGATTAGGTAACACACACCACACACAACTACACAAGTACTCGTATTTATTTGTTTAATTGGAATCCATACCCTTATGGGAATATTTCTTTTTCTTCTTTTATTTTCTTATTTGTGGTGCTTTAACAAACTTTTTTTTATGGGCACACTCAATTGACAAGTCTCATTTAACATACCATAATTATTGACAAAAAGGAAGAAAAAAAATTCTTTCGTTTTATGTTGCACAATTGTAACTAAGTAGGGGTGTCAAAAAGCTAATACGATTGAAGCGGATTAAGTTTATTCGAGTCATGTTATTCAGGTCAATAATTTTATTCATGTATTCGGGTCGTGTCCCTCAGATAACCTGGATGTTAAATAGGATCAGGAAACGAGTTAAATATATATGCCTACCTCGGGTTTTAGTAGGTATGGTATTTTTAGTATGGTAGAATTTCGTAAGTCATAACGTAACTTTACCTTTTGTTAGGATCTTACGATTTTACGATACTGCAAAGTAAAAACGATCCGGATCTTACATAGGATCTTTGAAAGCTTAAGATCTTATAGGATCTCGATCTTGACCATAGGATCTTAAGATCTAATCTGATCGAATCCTACTTTTCTCGGATAACAAACTAAAAAAACTACAAATTTCTGGATTATTCTTTTATAGAATTTTAAAAAACAACATGTTAATCTTATTAAACATTTCATAATCATAATTTAAGACAACTATTCGATGGAACATTCATATAATTTTGTGTTTATGATATATAATAATTTGTAAATTTGTATAATATTAAAAACTACTAAGAAAATGACATTATAGTAGGATTTTAAGATCCCGATCCGATCTTACGATCACGATCTTGCAAAGACGAAAATGATCCTGGGTAGGATCCCGATCCTGAAAACCTTAATATTAGTACCTTTTAAATATGGTGAATTCTATATTTCCCATACCTATTTCTCTAAAACTACAAGTTTGATGCAAAAACACCATCATTCTACAAACATGTTTGAAAAATATGTCATTTTGATTCCACTAAAGATACTAAGGGGCTGTTTAGTTTTCCTCTTAGCTAAGGGTTAATGTAGGTCCATGTAGGTCCTAGAGCTGTTAATTGATCTGGATGGGGAAGGAATCAATTTTCAAGCCTTGTAGATTATTAGGGCACGTTTGGTAGGGTGAAATTCAGAGATATGATATGAAGTGTAGAAATCAAATCACAGAAATGAATTCTCAAAGAAATTCAATATAACTTCCAGTGTTTGGTAACATTAGAGAATTTACTCAAAAAATTATTATTATTATTATTATTATTATTATTATTATATTATTTCATTATTATTATTATTATTATTATTATTATTATTATGATTATTATACTAATATATTATTATTAAATTAATATATTATTATTATTATTATTATTATTATTATTATTATTAATTCATTTAATATTTTATTATTATTATTATTATTATTATTATTATTATTATTATTATTATTTTATTATTATTATATTAATATATTATTATTATTATTATTATTATTATTATTATTATTTAGTTGTGCAAATAATTCATTTCTTTACTAAATAGATGGGAAACCAACTCTCTACAAAATACAAAGGAACCAAATCCTAAGAGTTTCAATTCTTCATCTTTTTATTTCTTTGAGGTACCAAACATAATAAATGAATTGATTTTTATTTTCTCATCCTTAATTTTTTGTACCAAACATGCCCTAAGATGAAACAAGAGAAAAAATGGGCCTCATTTATTAAAATAATAATATTAAAAAACTTTGTGGGTCCATAACCTTCCCCATATGAAAAAAGAAACAGCACCTAACACTAGTTAAAGCCTTGTCACGAAAAGGAAAATATAATGGTAAATAATAGAAAAAACAAGGTTTTCAAGATCGAGATGTTATTCATGATTGTTTTCGTTCTGCAATATCAAGATCGAAAGATCGGATCGACATCATACTATAATGTCATTTTCTTAATAGTCTTTGTAATATTATTAAAATCTATAATTTATTATATATATTATAAATACAAAATTATATGAATATTTCATAAAAATGTTTTTTCTAAATTATGAATATAGAATGTTTAAAAAGATTAACATGTTATTTTTTAAATCATATAAAACATAATCTATAACTTTGTAGTTAATAGTTTACGGTTCGAGAAAAGTAAGATCGAATCAGATTAGATCTTAAGATCATATGGTTAAAACCGAGATCTTATAAGATCTTAAGCTTGCTAAGAGTGGAAGGTGCAGCTAGTTGTCATTGCTCGCCATTCCTAGGTGCCAAGTGCAACGGCTCGCCGTTCTTAGTTGCCATACCACCCCCTTTGCCGTTCTTCTTCGTTGGGTAGTGTTTCGTGGGCACGGCGAAGCAACATTATGTACGGGCAGCAGCTTTTCTGATTTTTAAAACGTTACACAACGTTTTTATTTTAATGTTACATTTTTTTTTCTTTTTTAAAAACCTAACTTATTTTACACTATAAATACCAAACCTATTTTACACATTTCTATCAATTACACAACTTATTATATTCAAACACTTACACTTAAAAGCAAGAAAGAATGAGCGAATCATCATATTCAAGTGATGCGTAAAGATTGCACCAGGCTTTACCTCTCGAGGGATCTCGAGAAGCTTGCAACCCCCACCAGGCAGTGTACCTGATCGTTGTAATATAGTATAGTGACAAGTACCGGGGGATTGATCTTTCAGCTTGGGAATAGTGTCGCTAGGATTAGAAAACCTAAAGACTAAGTCTAGAGATGAGGGATGATTCTTTTTGTATTTTTTAGGTTTTTATGAAAGCAATTAAAAATCTCAGTTTTTGAAGGAGTTAGGCGGAATTAGTTGTTATTCAACTAACCCAAGAACTAAGATGCAATCAAAATAAAATACTAGAAATAAAAATAAACTAAATTAACTAGAGGTGTGAGCAATATATGGGAGAATTGTGTTTACTTAGGTTTCAATACTCCCTAGATATCTTTTACAGGTTAATTACTTGTTACAGTTGCGTGGATGACGGATTGTATTCCTTAATATCATTCATGGGGTGGCGTACTTACTTCCCCAATCCTATAAGCTCCTACTTCACTCCTATGTCAAGCCGGCTAAGAAGCTCCTAACATGGGATCATTAGAATTCGCTCATGCATTAAATACAACCAATAAAACCTAGTACACATCGGTTCATGTTTCTTAAAACGTTCAAGCATGTTACACAATGGAGATCTGCCAGTTTTCTTAAGCCTAACATTGAAATCATTCATCCATTACAACTATAAACAAGCAATCAACCTATAATTAACATCTAGGTTTTATTACATCTAAGCAAACACATGAAAGATCTAGCCTAGCATGTTGAAATCATGACAAGCATAAGATATATTCAAACAACAAATAGACATATTGAATGAATTGAAAGAGGATTTATCTTAATTGAACATAAAAGGTTTCAAGGGGTGAAAACCCTTGAAAATACTGTTACAAACGACCTAGGGTTTATTAGGTTCGACCCTAGTATTCTCCACACAAGTTCCTCCCTTAATGAATGAAAAATAGAAAAGTATATATAGATTTTGTGAGGTGACGGCGTCAAGAGTAAATTTCTGACGCCGTCATCTCGCCGCCAAATAAATTCTTGGACTGCCGAGATCTGGGTTTGATGCCGTCATGTGTATTCCATTTGCAGGCCGTCACCAAAATTGTTCTTGACGCCCTTCTCGTGACGCCTTCAGGTACTGTTCACAGCATGGAAAATTAAGTATTTGCCGTTTTCTTCACTTTTATGCTCCAAAAATGTTCAAAATGCTTCCTTTTCCAGAATTCACTCCCAAAGTACCTAAAATCACAAAAGAAACGATTTAGGGCAATATTTGATCAAATAAATTCAATTCCAGGCTTAAATGACCCCCTAAAAACGGTTCATTTTTCGCCTCATCATATACCCTTACACTTGAGATTTGCTTGTCCTCAAGCAAATGCGCTTTTATTCTAGTCAAAATACAAGTTAGGGGTCATTTAACACTAATATAAAAGTAATTACAACAAATAATCGTTCCACTAAAGACCAAAGACAAGCACGGAGGTCATACACTAGCATCTCACAAATAGTGTTTAGATACTCACATCCCTCGGGTGTAATAAAGTAATATCACAATATGGAAATGGAAAACATCTCTCACTACCTGTCATAGCAAAATAGATTACCATAGGCTTGGGAAAGGATCAAACCTCCACCACATGGCGTAAGCACCTATGATAAACTATCAAAGAGGTCTTTTAAAGAGTTGCAACGTTAGGTGTAGGGATATGGAATACACGGTTTTGTTGGATATAGGCAGTCTATACTGGTGGTGTGTTAACAATCTTGGTTAATTACATGTACAATATGGCGTTGCTAAGCCAAGACTAGACTCGACTTAAGCAAATAAATGAAAATAACAAAAACATAAAATAAACATAGAATGAAACGGGATGGTAGTCCGTATGATTTTTTCTCTCTTTTTTTTATTTTATTTTATTTTTTTTTGCATACACTCTTACCCTACCATCCAAAATAATACATCATAGTGAATGAAAATTCCCCTTACACTTGAATTTTTACATACTTTACAATAAACTAATCTAATGACACGAATTAAGATGAGGCGAAAAATGAACCACTTTTAGGGGGTTATTTAAGCCCGAAATTGAATTTATTTGATCAAATATTGCCCTAAATCGTTCCTTTTGTGATTTTAGGTACTTTGGGAGAGAAATCTGGAAAAGGAAGCAATTCGGACGTTTTTGGAGCATAAAAGTGAAGAAAACGCCAAAGTCTTAATTTTCCTTGCTGGGAACAGTACCTGACGGGGTCAAGAGGCTTTTCCTGACGGCGTCAAGAGTAAAAGTGGTGACGGCCCAGAGAGAATGTGAAGGCGTAACCCAAGGCCGTCACGTGTTAACTAGTCAAAACTTGGGCGCGGTGTAGCTGACACCGTTTTGGCCATAACTTTTGCATACGAACTCGGATTTGAGCGATTCAAAAAAGAAAATGATCGGGACGAAAAGATCTACAATTTGGTGAAAAAGGCTTCTTGATGGCGTCAAGAGTAACAGGCTGACGCCGTCAAGAAGGGCCGACAGAAAACATGCCTATAAATATAACATCATAACTTCACTTTTTGTAAACCCTAAACCCTAAGGTCGATTCCTGGGTTTAGGTGGGTGTTTTTCCAGCAACTTAGAGGGTTTCAATTACTCCATAAACATCATGTATTGGTTTGTTGATTCTATCTTAATTATGTTTTTCATTATCGTTGTTGATTGCTCTTCTTTGAGATGTTGTGCTAATTCACCTTGTGTCTACTTACGATTGTGTGAAACTTGTATATAATTAATTAGATCTCATTGATTTCTTGTTGATGTTGTGTCTATCTCCATCGATGAGGGCTTGTTGATGTGTGTGTCTATCTCCATCAATTAAGGCGTGACAACTTCAATAGATCTAGTTGGTTTAGTTTATAATTCTTGTTTCCTATTGATTCTTGTTTTGATTGAATGAATTCGATGTTAGGCTTAAGAAAACTGGCAGACTTCCAAATGGTAACATGCTTGAACGTCTTAGGAAACATGAACTGATGGCACTAGGTCTTTATTGGTTGTATTTAATGCATGAGCCACTGTTTATAATCCCTATGGTTGTGTTGGGCATGGCATAGGAGGAGATAAGAGCTCATAGAATTGGGGAATTAAGTGCGCTACCCCATGAATGGTATTAAGGAATACAACTCTTCAATTAAAACAAGGTTACAATTCAATAGGTAGGATTGGATAGCTAGCAAGGATTAACATATCATGGGTAGACATGCTTCACTTATCTTGTAAAACCCTAGTTTACTTTTCTTGTTAATTAGTTTAATTAGTAGCTTTTGGGTTAGTTGATTAGCAACTAATTCCGCCCCTCCTTCCAATACCCGAGATTTTTACTAGCTTTTCATAAAATATAAAAACATAAAAAGAATCATCCTTCACCTTTAAACCTAGTTAGATTAATTTCAATCCTAACGACACTATTCCTAGCTGAACGATCAATCCCCGGTACTTGTCACTATACTATACTACAACGATCAGGTACACTGCATGGTGGGGGTTGTAAGCTTCTCGAGATCCCTCGAGAGGTAAAGCCTGGTGCAATTCCCACGCATCAAGTTTTTGGCGCCGCAGCCCGGGGAATAGTTATTGTTTAGGTTGAATTTGATTTTTATTAGGTCTACTCATTAGATTCCTATCAAGTGAGATTTTTATTTTCTTTTTATTAGCTTTCTCGTAGTCTATCTTTTCTTTGTGTATTTGTTCGTAGAAACCTTTCCATTGACTCTTCCGTTCACCATTATGGAGTACGCGAATCCACCATACCACCAACCACAAAGGCCATTCTACCCTATTGACATCTCGAATTTCAAACAATATCGAGATGAACCTATATATGATGCATGGACTCGTTTTAGAAATTTACTCCGAAAATTCCCTCATCATAGTTTCGCTTTAGCATTCCTAACCCGAACCTTTTACTATCGTGTCAACCGATGTGACCAAATGTGCATTGAGGATTTTGCCAATGGGGACTTTAGGGAATTAAATGCTGAAGAAGCATGGGATGTCATAGAAGATTGTGCCCAATATTATTATAGAGTAGACAACCCAACAAACGTTAGTACAAGTCAATTGACCACAAATTTCAAGGATAATGAAACAAGTTTGTTTGGGGATGGGGGTAGAGTTGAGCCACCTAGCTGCATGTCATGGTTAGGCACTACCATGATACGGGATGAACACATAGGTGATCTTGACACCATAAGCCCGCTAAATACCCCGCAAGTCCTACCATCATTTGAGGCACCCACACCGCCCGTGACTTACCCGGAAGAAGTAGAAGAGACTTTAGGAACCCCAATAGAAGTAGAACCCTTGGACCAGGCACCACTTGAGGATGTAGGTTTGAACACTTGTAGTGATAACCTTACTCCTAGTTCTAGGGAATTTCCTAGTGTTGATGAACCGGAACCTCAATCTTTACACACCTTTCCATCCTTAGATATATTTCTAGGAGACAAAAAAGGAACCGACCCACCCATCAACCAATATTATCCAGGTAGTTTTAGGATGAAGGAAGCCATTCACTCACCCCCTTCACCTCACGTGGCATATTTCCACCCTAAGGGTGTGTATCGCTACTTTCACCCACACTTAATCCTAAGTGTAGGGAAAACCTCCCCTATTTTCGTTAAATAAGGGTAGAGTCAGGCTCGTGACTCGAACAAAAACAAGAGCTTATTGGGAGGCAACCCAAGCTTTATTTGTTTGTTTGTTTGTGTGTTTTTATTTGTTTGTTTGTTTGATTTTATTTGTTTCTGTATGCATGCTTTATTTTTATTGTTTGTGGCTCATGTTTCAAAGTAAATTGTGAAAATGCTTTATTTTGTTTTTAACTTCGTCTTAATTACATATAAAGGTATTTTGCAAAAGCTAAGTGTAAGGGGAGACCCAAATTTGTTTATAAGAACGAAATTGAACATGATCCACAACAATATTAAATGAACATGTATATTAGTACTTGTTAGAGTCAAATGCTTGTATCGAGTCATAATGATGTTTTGCAGGATTTTCCAGGAAGTAGGACAAAAGTTTTACCAGAAATTTTCCGGAAACTTAACATAAAGATTTCTGCAGATCACTTCTGACGGCGTCACGAGTTTACTCTTGACGGCGTCACGTGTAAAATTCTGGAAATTTTGCTAAATTTGTTTATCTAACGGAGTCTTAAAGTTTTTGTTGATTCTTTAGTTTTATAAACTCCAGAAAATCTGCAAACATTCATTCCACAAGCATTATATCTTTAATTGTTTTGTTTTTATTCCTAAGTCTTGAATTACATCTAGTTGTGAGTTATCTTTGTTCGGGTTTTTGTCTATTTTCTCAGGATTTACAGGTTATGTTTGACAAGAAGATGATTTATATTCTGGAAGGGAAGCTTTGATTGTTCGTTTTCTTGGAGGAAGATTTAACCTGGCCACCTTATTATCCATACCGAGCGAATCAGGGGAGTATTTGATTTCATTTGTTTTACTTATTTCACTTTTACATCCTTTACTTGAACATTGGGGACAATGTTCATCTTAAGTGTAAGGGGGGGTAAAATGATGATACCTTACATGTATACTTTCGCTTGAGTTTGTTTTGTTTAATGGTAGATGTGTAATAAAACTATGAGAAATACTTGTTAGTGTAATTTTAGCGCCAAATTTAAAATTTTTTACAACATTTAGGAGTGAAACTTTAGCCATAGCAAGCGTCTCATGGATAGGAGATTGTATGACTAACACATAACCGTATATTCAGAAAAATTTTCCACCCAAATACGTGAGGTTCGCCTTTAGATTTGATAGGAAAAGCATTTACTATTAGTGCTTATGAGTGTACCGGTAGCATTTAGATTCTAGAACTTGCGTTAGTGATGCATCCCAAGACCGCTAGTGAGACTACATTCGTGTAGTAGGATTTACTACATGATAAGAGGCATTAGGATCACCCTTGTGTTAAACCCGTATTATAATTACTTGACCATTTAAGTCATATTACTTGACTAGTTAAGTCAACTAATTTTTCCCACACCTTTAGCGTTGTACTCATTTTTAGTACACGAAACCCCTAGTACACCCCTCCGAGCCTATCTTTTCGTTTCTAACTTTAAGCATTTTACTTAAAGTAAGAATTTGTTACACCTCACTTAAATGTACACCCAAATCGCCTTAGCCTTCCGTATATGCACTCATCTTTAGTGCATTATTGTTATTTGTTAAACCCTAAGTTAATTATCTAATTGATTACATTGTTGCTAAGTCGAGTCATATCCTTGTACATATTATTTTGGGATGATTGGGACTCATGGGTAAGTACTTATTTTATGGAGTAATGGGGAAGAACATCATATTATTACCACCATATGTACGTTAATCTTAAAAGTGCTACAAGTGTTTTGATTTTCTTAATTCGAGTCATTAGATTAGTTTATTGTAAAGTATGTAAAAATTCAAGTGTAAGGGGAATGTTCATTCCCTATGATGTATTATTTTGGATGGTAGGGTAAGAGTGTATGCAAAAAAAAAAAAAAAAAAAAAAAAAAAAAAAAAAAAAAAAAAAAAATCGCAAAAAGAAGGAAAAGAAGAAAAGAAAAGAAAAAAGAATAATAATAATAATAATAATAATAATAATAATAATAATAAAAAAAAAAAAAAAAGAGAAAAAACATACGGACTACCATCCCTTTTCATTCTATGTTCATTTTATGTTTTTTTGTATTTTTCATTTATTAGCTTAAGTTGAGTCTAGTCTTGGCTTAGCAACGCCATATTGTACATGTAATTGACCAAGATTATTAACTCGCCACCAGTAAAACTTCTTATATCCAACAAAACTGTGTATTTCATATCCCTATACCTAACGTTACAACCCTTTAAAAGACCTCTTTGATAGTTTATCCTAGGTGCTTACGCCATGTGGTGGATGTTTGATCATTTCCCAAGCCTATGGTAATCTATTTTGCTATGACAGGTAGTGAGAGATATCTTCCATTTCCATAATGTTATATTACTTTATTACACCCGAGAGATGTGAGTATCTAAACACTATTTGTGAGGTGCTATTGTATGACCTCCGTGCTTGTCTTTGGTCTTTTGTGGAACGATTATTACTTTTATGTTAGTGTTAAATGACCTCTAACTTGTCTTTTGATTAGAATAAAAGCGCATTTGCTTGAGGACAAACAAATCTCAAGTGTAAGGGTATATGATGAGGCGAAAAATGAACCACTTTTAGGGGGTCATTTAAGCCCGGAATTGAATTTATTTCATCAAATATTGCTCTAAATCGTTCCTTTTGTGATTTTAGGTATTTTGGGAGAGAAATCTGGAAAAGGAAGCAATTCGGACGTTTTTGGAGCATAAAAGTGAAGAAAACGCCAAAGTCTTAATTTTCCTTGCTGAGAACAGTACCTGACGGCGTCAAGAGGCTTTTCTTGACGGCGTCAAGAGTAAAAGTGGTGACGGCCCAGAGAGAATGTGAAGGCGTCACCCAAGGCCATCACGTGTTAACTAGTCAAAACTTGCGTGCGGTGTAGCTGACACCGTTTTGGCCATAACTTTTGCATACGAACTCGGATTTGAGCGATTCAAAAAAGAAAATGATCGGGACGAAAAGATCTACAAATTGGTGAAAAAGGCTTCTTGACGGCGTCAATAGTAACGGGCTGACGCCGTCAAGAAGGGCCGACAGAAAACATGCCTATAAATATAACATCATAACTTCACTTTTTGTAAACCCTAAACCCTAAGGTCGATTCCTGGGTTTAGGTGGGTGTTTTTCCAGCAACTTAGAGGGTTTCAATTACTCCATAAACATCATGTATTGGTTTGTTGATTCTATCTTAATTATGTTTTTCATTATCATTGTTGATTGCTCTTCTTTGATGATGTTGTGCTAATTCACCTTGTGTCTACTTATGATTGTGTGAAACTTGTATATAATTAATTAGATCTCATTGATTTCTTGTTGATGTTGTGTCTATCTCCATCGATGAGGGCTTGTTGATGTGTGTGTCTATCTCCATCAATTAAGGCGTGACAACTTCAATAGATCTAGTTGGTTTAGTTTATAATTCTTGTTTCCTATTGATTCTTGTTTTGATTGAATGAATTCGATGTTAGGCTTAAGAAAACTGGCAGACTTTCAAATGGTAACATGCTTGAACGTCTTAGGAAACATGAACTGATGGCACTAGGTCTTTATTTGTTGTATTTAATGCATGAGCCACTGTTTATAATCCCTATGGTTGTGCTGGGCATGGCATAGGAGGAGATAAGAGCTCATAGAATTGGGGAATTAAGTGCGCTACCCCATGAATGGTATTAAGGAATACAACCCGTCAATTAAAACAAGGTTACAATTCAATAGGTAGGATTGGATAGCTAGCAAGGATTAACATATCACGGGTAGACATGCTTCACTTATCTTGTAAAACACTAGTTTACTTTTCTTGTTAATTAGTTTAATTAGTAGCTTTTGGGCGAGTTGATTAGCAACTAATTCCGCCCCTCCTTCCAATACCCGAGATTTTTACTAGCTTTTCATAAAATATGAAAACATAAAAAGAATCATCCTTAACCTTTAGACCTAGTTAGATTAATTTCAATCCTAACGACACTATTCCTAGCTGAACGATCAATCCCCCGGTACTTGTCACTATACTATACTACAACGATCAGGTACACTGCCTGGTGAGGGTTGTAAGCTTCTCGAGATCCCTCGAGAGGTAAAGCCTGCTGCAATTCCCACGCATCACTTCTCAAGATCCCTTGAGAGGTAAATCCTGGTGCGCTTCCCACGTATCAAGTTTTTGGCGCCGCAGCCCGGGGAATAGTTATTGTCTAGGTTAGAATTTCTTTTTATTAGGTCTACTTGCTAGATTCCTTTCTAGTAAGATTTTATTTTTTATTTTTAGGATTTCTTTAGTCTATCTTTTTCTTTGTGTGTTTGTTCGTAATTTCCATTGACTCTTCTGTTCACCATTATGGAGTACGCGAATCCACCATACCACTAAACACAAAGGACATTCTACCATATTGACATCTCGAATTTCAAACAATATCGAGATGAACCCATATATGATGCATGGACTCATTTTAGAAATTTACTCTGAAAATTCCCTCATCATAGTTTCGCTTTAGCATACCTAACCCGAACCTTTTACTATCGTGTTGGCCAATATGACCAAATGCGCATTGAGGATTTTGCCAATGGGGACTTTAGGGAAATAAGTGCTGAAGAAGCATGGGATGCCATAGAAGATTGTGCCCAATATTATTATAGGGCAGACAACCCAACAAACGTTAGTACAAGTCAATTGAATATAAATTTCCAGGATCATGAAACAAGTTTGTTTGGGGATGAATATATTAGTATTGAGATACCTAAGTGGTTGTCATGTAATGCCATAGTACAAGCTGAACACATAGGTGACCTTGATGTGATGGAGGATTTAGCCGAACATGATCACATTGATCAAAAAGACCTAGGTCCTATGATCGATGATGATGAATCTCAAGAAACATATGATGAATCTTTTGGGCAATTTGTATAAAGCAGTCAGAATATTGAGGATGATCCATATGATTCGGACATAGAAGTTGAGATGCCTAAAGAAGTACGTGAGATACTTGGGAAAATGTTAGGGTTAGATAATAATGAAACACATGTTGAGGATATAGGTGATCTTGACACAAGGAAGGATGAGGTAAATAACACAAACCTACAAAGTACCCCACAACTCCCATCATCACTTGAGGCACACATACCTCCCTTGACTTATCCGGAAAAAGTAGAAGAGACTATAGGAACCCCAGTAGAGGTAGAACATTTGAACCAAACACAACTAGAGGATATAGGTTTGAATATTTATAATGATAACCATACTCTTAGTTCTAGGGAAGTTTCTAGTTTTGATGAACCGGAGCCTCAACCAAAACCGTTACCTAATCTTCCATCCTTGGATGAAAATTTAGGAATTGAAATAGGTTCCGATCCACCCATCAAACCATATAGTCCAGGTAGTCTTAGGATAAAGGTAGTGGACTTTAAGCCTTGTAGAGAGGAAGCCAATATAGGAGTGGAAAATGACCTTACATGCTTACATCACCCATTTATGATTGATCACAAGAAGCATTATGGGTTTAAACCGGGTTTATTAGGTCAAGATGGATCCCTAACTAGTAATCTCTTGAAGTTGATTGAAAATGATCCCTTTCTAGGAGAAAATCTAAATCCACTCATTAACCCGATTGAATTAGGTAAGGTTATGATGATAGGAGCACACCCCTTTGAGCATATAATTCATCCACCACTCTTTCCTCACGAGGCATATTTCCACCTTAAGGGTGTGTATCGCTACTATCACCCGCACTTAATCCTAAGTGTAGGGAAAATCTCACATTTATCCGTGAAATAAGGGTAGAGTCAGGCTCGCGACTCGAACAAAAACAAGCGTTTCTTGGGAGGCAACCCATGCTTTGTGTGATTTTTATTTTGTTTGTTTGTTATTTGCTTCCGTATGCATGCTTTATTTTTATTGTTGGTTGATCATGTTTCTCAATTAAAATGTGGAAATACTTTACTTTGTTGTTTTGGCCTAGTCTTAACTCCACCTAAAGGTATTTTTGCAAAAGATAAGTGTAAGGGGAAACCCCAAATATGTTTTTAAGAAACAAATCGATCATGATTCTCCACGATATTAAATGAACATGTATATTCGTATTTGTTAGAGTCAAATGCTTGTATTGAGTCATAATGAAGTTTTGCAGAATTTTCCAGGAAGTAGGACCAAGTTTTTTCAAGAAATTTTCCGGAAACTTAACATAAGAATTTCTGCAGGTCAATCCTGACGGCGTCATGAGTTTACTCTTGACGGCGTCACGTGTAAAAATCTGGAAATTTTACCGGTTTTGTTTTTCTAACGGAGTCTTAAAGTTTTTGTGAATTATTAAGTTTTATAATCTCCAGGAAGTCTGCAAACTTCATTCCACAAGCATTATATCTTACTTTGTTTTCTAGGATTTAGAAACTTATATAGGATGTCGCCGATTTTATGCGAGGTTGTCTTGTCTATTTTCTCAGAATTTACAGGTTATGTATGACAAGAAGATGATTTATATTCTGGAAGTGAAGCTTTGATTGTTCATTTTCTTGGAGGAAGATTTAACCTGGCCACCTTATTATCCATACCGAGCGAATCAGGGGAGTATTTGATTTCATTTTTTTTTTAATTTTTCACTTTTACATTCTTTACTTGAACATTGGGGACAACGTTCATCTTAAGTGTAAGGGGAGGGTAAAATGATGATACTTTACAAATACACTTTCGCTTGAGTTTGCTTTGTTTAATGGTAGGTGTGTAATAAAACTATGAGAAACACTTGTTAGTGCAATTTTAGTGCCAAATTTATTTTTTTTTACAACATTTAGGAGTGAAACTTGAGCCATAGCAAGCGTCTCATGGATAGGAGATTGTATGACTAGCACATAACCGTATATTCAGAAAAATTTTCCACCCAAATATGTGAGGTTCGCCTTTAGATTTGATAGAAAAAGCATTCATTATTAGTGCTTATGAGTGTACCGGTAGCATTTAGATTATAGAACTTGCGTTAGTGATGCATCCCGAGACCGCTAGTGAGACTACATTCGTGTAGTAGGATTTACTACATGATAAGAGGCATTAGGATCACCCTTGTGTTAAACCTGTTTCATAATTACTTGACCATTTAAGTCATACTACTTGACTACTTAAGTCAATTAATTTTTCCCACAACCTTAGCGTTGTACTCATTTTTAGTACACGAAACCCCTAGTACACCCCTCCGAGCCTATCTTTTCGTTTCTAACTTTAAGCATTTTACTTAAAGGAAGAATTTGTTACACCCCACTTAAATGTACACCCAAATCGCCTTAGCCTTCCGTGTATGCGCTCATTTTTAGTGCATTATTGTTATTTGTTAAACCCTAAGTTAACTATCTAATTGCTTACGTGGTTGCTAAGTCGAGTCATATCCTTGTACATATTGTTTTGGGACGATTGGGACTCATGGGTAAAGTACTTATTTATGGAGTAATGGGGAAGAACATCATTTATTAACCCCATATGTACGTTAATCTTAAAAGTGCTCCAAGTGTTTTGATTTTCTTAATTCGAGTCATTAGATTAGTTAATTATAAAGTATGTAAAGATTCAAGTGTAAGGGGAACGTTCATCCCCTATGATGTATTATTTTGGATGGTAGGGTAAGAGTGTATGCAAAAAAAAAAAAAAAAAAAAAAAAAAAAAAAAAAAAAAAAAAAAATCGAAAAAAATAAGAGAAAAGAAAAATAGAAAAAGAGAAAAGAGAAAAAACATACGGACTACCATCCCTTTTTATTCTATGTTCATTTTTATGTTTTTGTTATTTTTCATTTATTAGCTTAAGTCGAGTCTAGTCTTGGCTTAGCAACGCGATATTGTACATGTAATTAACCAAGATTGTTAGCTCGCCACCAGTAAAAACTTCCTTTATCCAACAAAACCGTGTATTTCATATCCCTACACCTAACGTTACAACCCTTTAAAAGACCTCTTTGATAGTTTATCCTAGGTGCTTACGCCATGTGGTGGAGGTTTGATCCTTTCCCAAGCCTATGGTAATCTATTTTGCTATAACAGGTAGTGAGAGATATCTTCCGTTTCCATATTGTAATTTATACTTTATTACATCCGAGAGATGTGAGTATCTAAACACTATTTGTGAGGTGCTAGTGTATGGCCTCCGTGCTTGTCTTTGGTCTTTAGTGGAACGATTATTTGTTGTAATTACTTTTATATTAGTGTTAAATGACCCCTAACTTGTATTTTGATTAGAATAAAAGTGCATTTGCTTGAGGACAAGCAAATCTCAAGTGTAAGGGTATATGATGAGGCGAAAAATGAACTACTTTTAGGGGGTCATTTAAGCCCGGAATTGAATTTATTTGATCAAATATTGCCCTAAATCGTTCCTTTTGTGATTTTAGGTACTTTGGGAGTGAAATCTGGAAAAGAAGGCATTTTGGACATTTTTGGAGCATAAAAGTGAAGAAAACGGCAAAGTCTCAATTTTCCAAGCTGAGAACAGTAGGTGACGGCGTCAAGAAGAAAATCCTGACGGCATCAAGAGTAATTTTCATGACGACCCAGTATAGAATTGACGACGTCACAAGGTAGAGCGTCAAGAGTAAAATACGTGACGGCCTTGATACACACAACACTTGACGGCGTCAGAAGTAGATCAAGGCAGTCCGAGAAGTATTTTGGCGGCGAGATGACGGCGTCACCAATTTGGTCTTGATGCCGTCAGAGCCTATTTCCTATATATAGTTTTCTAATTTTTACACATTAAAGGGAGGAAGTTTTGGAGAAACCCTAAGGCCGAACTTAGTACGAATTTTACAGGTTTTTCAAGGGTTCTCAGCCCTTGAAACCTTTCATGTGTAATTAAGATAAGTGTTCTCTTAATTCAATCAATATGTCTATGTGTTGGTTGTCTATATCTTGTTCTTGTCTTAATTCCATCATGCTAGGCTAGATCTATCTTGTGTTTGCTTAGATCTAATGAAACCTAGATGTTAATTATGTGTTGATTATTTGTTTATGGTTGTATTGGATGAATGATTTCGATGTTAGGCTTAAGAAAACTGGCAGATCTCCAAATGGTAACATGCTTGAACGTCTTAGGAAACATGAACTGACGTGCACTAGGTTTTATTGGTTGTATTTAATGCATTAGTAAATTTTAATGATCCCATGTTAGGAGCTTCTTAGCCGGCTCGACATAGGAGTGAAGTAGGCACTCATAGGATTGGAGAATTAAGTGTGCCACCCCATGAATGGTATTAAGGAATAAAATCCGTCATCCACGCAACTATAACAAGTAATTAACGTGTAAAAGATGTCTAGGGAGTAGTGAAATCTAAGTAAACACATTTTCTCCACTTATTGCTCACAACCTTAGTATAATTTAGTTTATTTTCATTTATAGTATTTACTTTTAATTGCATCTTTAGTATTGGGTTAGTTGACTAGCAACTAATTCCGCCCAAATCCTTCAAACCCGAGATTTTACTTGCTTTCTAAAAAATATAAAAATACAAAAATAATCATCTCTCATCTTTAGCACAAGTAATTAGGTTTTCTAATCCTAGCGACACTATTCCTAGCTGAACGATCAATCCCCCGGTACTTGTCACTATACTATACTACAACGATCAGGTACACTGCCTGGTGGGGGTTGTAAGCTTCTCAAGATCCCTTGAGAGGTAAAGCCTGGTGCGATTCCCACGTATCACTTAACTAGCCAAGTAATATGACTTAAATGGTCAAGTAATTATGATACGGGTTTAACACAAGGGTGATCCTAATGCCTCTTATCATGTAGTAAATCCTACTACACGAATGTAGTCTTACTAGCGGTCTCGGGATGCATCACTAACGCAAGTTCTAGAATCGAAATGCTACCGGTACACTCATAAGCACTAAAAGTAAATGCTTTTCCTATCAAATATAAAGGCGAACCTCACATATTTGGGTGGAAATTTTTTTTGAATGGTACGGTTTTGTGCTAGTCATACAATCTCCTATCCATGAGACGCTTGCTATGGCTAAAGTTTCACTCCTAAATGTTGTAAAAAGAATTTAATTTGGCGCTAAAATTACACTAACAAGTATTTCTCATAGTTTTATTACACATCTACCATTAAACAAACAAACTCAAGCAAAAGTGTTTCTGTAAGGTATCATCATTTTATCCTCCCCTTACACTTAGGATGAACATTGTCCCCAATGTTCAAGTAAAGAATGTAAAAGTTAAATAAGTAAAACGAATGAAATCAAATACTCCCCTGATTCGCTCGGTATGGATAATAAGGTGGCCAGGTTAGATCTTCCTCCAAGAAAATGAACAATCAAAGCTTCCCTTCCAGAATATAAATCATCTTCTTGTCATACATAACCTGTAAAACCTGAGAAAACAGACAAGGCAACCTCGCGTAAAATCGGCGGTAATCTATATTTGCTAATAAAACCTAAAAAGCAAAGTAAGATATAATGCTTGTGGAATGATGTTTGCTGATTTCCTGGAGATTATAAAACTAAAGATTCAACAAAAACTTCAAGACTCCGTTAGAAAACAAAACTGGTAAAATTTCCAGAATTTTACACATGACGCCGTCAGGGATTTCTTCTTGACGCCGTCAGAAGTGACCTGCAGAAATTCTTATGTTAAGTTTCCGGAAAATTTCTGGAAAAACTTTGTTTAGGGACCAAAATGACCAAATACTAACCAAATATGCCAAGAGAATGTATGTTTTTGTATTTGTGTATGTGCAGGTACAAATATGTGAAAAATGAACAAAAACAAAGCAAAACCGACAAAAACAAGCACGAGACTTGGAAAAGTGTCAAAAGCCGAAACCAGGAAAGCAATCTATCTAAGAAAAGCCCAAAACGACAATTCAGATCCTTAAAGATTCAAAGAATGACAAAAGAGACTCTTAGTGGAAGCGTGAAGATATTGACAAGAAAAATACTCCAAGTATTCACAAGTTGCCGATTTTGATCCTTTGAAGAACTTAGGAAGAAAAGTCAACTCACATCCTCCAAGTTACAAGAAATGCATTCGAATCGTTCTCGGTCGTTACGTTTAATATTAAGTTGTATTAGTTACATTTTATAATGTTTTAAGCTTGAATTTCATGTTTTGTAAAGGTCTAGGGGCTATTTATACAACAATGTCAAAGATTAGAGAAGCCCTAGCCCCTAGCCTATAAATACCCCTTAACCACCAACTTTGAGAGGTTGGTTGTTGAGGGTTGGTCCTCTTAGTATAGGAGTAGTGTAATAATTAATGTTAAGATTTATTTACTTTCTCTCTCTAAAGCTTTCTCTCTCTAAATTTTATGATTTGTAGTTGTTAAAATCTTGTTTTTATTAGTGGGAATTAAAGTTTATGCTTAAACTAGTTAGTCTAGTGTTAAATTTGGTGAAAAACATTAGTTTTTAGGCTTTATTTTGGATCAAAATGGTGTTTTGTTACGGTATTTTTCGAGTTTGCTTTTTCTTTTTTTAAATTTTTATCGAGTTTAATTTTTTTTCAAAAAATGTTATCGAGTAAGGATTTTAAAAATTATCGAGTTTGACTTTTCATTTAGGGACTAATTTGCAATAAAAAAATATTTTCGAGTTGCATTTTAAAAATTTATCGAGTTAGATTTTATAAAATAGTTATCGAGTTAGGCAGTTTTCACCCTAGGGACTTATATGCAAAAAAATAATATCGAGTTATGTTTTTTTTTTTAATTTTATCGAGTTTCATTTTTGCAAAAACAAGGTGGTTGCCCCCGCCGCGCTGCGGCGGGGTGAGTTCATTTTTCATGGTGGGTGTACCATTTTTGCCGATTACCTGTGTACGTCACATACACTACATAATGGGCTTCCCTTTTACCTTTATTATACAGATATGTTACATCATAATTTCAAAAGCCAGCGAAACTGTGATTACAGCCCTAGTCGTTATTTGCCTTATTAGCATTACCTGCAATGATGAAAAGGTGTACGAAGTTAGTATACCTTTAAATAGATCTCGGGACAATCAAGTTGTAAAACCCACCTATTTGCACCCATTGCAATACTTGGTTGTAGTGATGTTGGGCGCATGAAAAGGCCAACACACTATCACTGTAGTCACGTAGTAAACATAAGTCAACAATTTGCTCAAGGGTTTAATCTCAACGTAACACAATCAAATAAAAAAACAGTTAATACACAATTAATAAAACTCCTAAACATAAGCAACCTTAATTACTGTGAACCCTACAAACTCTTACCCGAAGAAGCCGGTGAAGTCGCACTGAAGACGGTGGAAGTTATCTAGAACTTTACAGAATGGAAAGGTGTGGTTCGGACCACGAATCGGCGTCACTCCGAATCTTCACCCCTTATCCGGGTTGCCTTCGTCCTCCGCGAAGCTCTTCCAGTTGGACAACGACATCGTTGTCGGTTACCTTAACCGGCCAGTGGATGTTGTGACTGGGTTCTAGAAATTGTTAGAAGTTAGAACGAAGCAAGGCGGTGACGCTTTTGATATAATCAACGTATTTATGTTGGGACGTGTACAACTGTTAGTGGACCAACTATTGAGTGGTAGACCAACATATATTTCAGTCATTAATGGACCACTAATTTGCCAGGAGCCCAACGAATATTTTAATAGTCACCGACGTCGTGTTTTAGTATATATATAATTATGTTATCGAGTTATGTTTTTATTTAGGGGCCAATTTGCAATTTTTCGAGTTTTTTTTTTTTTTTTTTTTTTTTTTTTTTTTTTTTTTTTTTTTTTTTTTTTTAATTTTCATCGAGTTTGCCTTTTTTTTTTAATATTGTCGATAAAGAGTTATTTTTTTTTTATTTATTTTTTTTTTATCGAGTTTCATTTTATTATTATCGAGTAACATTTTATTTGGCGAGTTAGCCAAGATTATCGAGTACGATAATCATTCCCTCATCGTTTATCGAGTGAGGTTCTCTTATGTTTTATGCTAAGGCGAAACTCTGCCGAATTTTAGTTTGGCTTATCTAGTTTGTTTCTTTTATCGAGTCTTTTTCTTTTATCAAGTAACTTTATCTTATTAATATGAGTTTCGAGTACTTTATTAGTGTTTGCTTAGTGGCATGAGTTTGTGAGTTAAGTGTGGACATAAAAGAAGATTATGATTAATAATTAGTGAGATTATTTAGATTTGTAGTTTTATTATTTGAAGGGCAAAAGCCGGAAAATAATCAAATTACACATCTAGTAATTATTTTCTTTTTTAAAATTTATTTTCAAAATAAACCAACATTGTGAGAAAATAGTTTTGTTTAAGGAAAATAATTCGTCGTCAATCCTTGATCCATACTTGATGAACTTATTCACGTCGCTTAGCAAACATATTGTTTTTAAAGTCTTTTCCCGTCTTAATTTCTTTTCGCGTTTTAAATCTCGTTTTCTTTAGTTAATTTATCCAATGCTTGTTTTATTTGTTTGTTTTCTTTGCGTCGTTTTATTGTTTCTTTTTACTTTAACTGCGTTTTAAATCCTTTTAGCAGTGTAATAAAAAACCAACCAAAATATCTCTTTTAAAACCCCATTCACTTCACAATCACGCGACTCAAGCCGACTCAATCGCCGTCTTACCTTCATTGGGACATAACGACCCGGGGAATTACTTTCACCGGTATTTCTTCGGTTAAAAATCTAATATACTATAAAACGACTAAAATCAAAATGGCGCCGCTGCCGGGGAAGATTTGAAACGAGAGCGATGTACTTGTATCGTTTGTTGGTGATTTGAAGACCCTTCTCCCGAGAAGTTATCGTTTTTTTTTGTAAATATTCTCAAAATTAAAAAAAAAATTAAAAAAAATATAATAATAATTATAAAATAAATAAATAAATAAAATATTAAAAATATATAAAAACACAAAAAGATTTTCCTTTTCTACTTTGATTTTCTTTTTCAAAAATTTAAAAACCAAAAATAATCTTCTTATCCTCTTATCATTTGATTCTTTTTCTCTTACCCTCTAAAACGATAATTCTTATGGATCCGACTTGTTTTAAATGCGGTGAACCGTTATTTGAAGGTTCATGTGTTTGGTGTACGTGCGAACAATGTGGTAATGATATTCACGATGGAGTTTGTTTGTTTTGTAATACTCCCGAGTATGTTCGAAACACAATCTTTCAAAACGTTCCCGATTACTATCCAACACCACCGCTGTCTCCGTTCACTTGCTTTAATTGTGGAAATCCATCCGAAGAAGGAGTATCATGTGGGCAATGTTTTTGTAACCAATGTGGATACGCGAATTGTATGTGCTACGCCCAGAGTGCTGAAACGTCTTACGCTTGTGATACGAGTTTTCATAATTATCCTCAAAACGATTTCAATCATCCTTTTCAAAACTCTTATGAGCAAGTACCGTATTTTAATGGTGATTCATCAAATTTTGAAAATTGTGGGGGATCGTTTGAAAATTTTTATGAGCCAAATTTATGTTACGATCATCATGGTTTTAACCAATCCCCACAAACTTCCAATGTTACTAATGATATTTTTGAAATTAAATCCATGATCGAGAAGTTAAAAGAGTTGGTGGCTAATCGTTATACTCATACTCCCGAGCCTCGTGAGAAGTCTATTGCAGAATTACTTGCTGAAGAGAGAGCGTCCAATCCTTTTAAAAATTTTAATTACTATGATTTCGACGACGATGATGAGAAAATTACGTTCATTCTTAATCCTCACAATACTTCCGATGTTTCTCCCGTAGTACCCGATGACTCTCTAACAATGGGGAGCGAGCATCTAAACACTATTCCGGCAACGGAATCTGACGAATTCAATAAGTCAAGTGTTGAGAACCTCGTTCCAATCCAAAGTGAGTTCGGGGAAATTTCTAACGGTGATTCTGAAATTGTTTCTGATTCTTCCTATCCTTCTTTCACACCAGTTGAGAGGAATGATGTCTTTTTAGATGAGATCGAGGCATGTCTTGCTAATGTTTCCACTCCGATAATGGTTGACGACTCTAATTTTGATCCTGAGGAAGACATCCGTTTAATTGAGGAATTATTGAATGAAGAACCGTTAACTTCTCTCCCTCCGATGAGCAATGAAGATTTTGATGAAGTTGAAAGTTATTCCGATTCTCACAATGAGTATACTACGAGTGATGAAGATTCTTGTGGAGATACCGATAATAATGATGTAGATGATGATGCGGAAATACAAGATGAAGCTCTTTGTGATAAATTATCCAAAGTTTATCTTCTAATTTCTAAAATCGAGGCATTGAAAGATCCTCCGATTTCTTCTCCTATCCCCGATATGGATAGTGATTTCTTACCCGAGCTTGAAATCTTTCGATTTGAAGAGACGAGTAGTGGCAGTCCCACTATTCATGTTGATATCTCTCTTCCGGATTATGAATGCTTTACTTTTGAGATCGTCTCTATACCTATTTCTGATAATCCGTTACGTGACCCACTTTTAGAGGATGTTGATCGATTTCTTGCTGCGGATGACTCGATACCACCGGGTATTGAGAATGACGAGAATGCCGTTCAAAGAAATATTCTTTCCGATTTACCATCTTCTCGTCCACCGGCGAAACCACCCGATGTAGATTGTGAATCCAATACGGATGAAGATATATTTGGAGTGGTGGACGAAATTTTTGAACAAGATGTTCCGGTGCTTAATATTTTACCCACCCAACCCACCCTTGATTCTGAACCCGACTTTGCTTTTACCATCCGAGTATTTCACCCATTTTATACTTATACCATCATTTCTTCTTTCCACTCCACCGGGAATGAAGACACAGTTTTTGACCCCGGCATCTCCGTTTATCATGCCGGTTGTCCGTTCCATCTGCTCTCCCCAAGAATGAATTAATTCAGAGATCGAGTCAAGCTCATGTGACTCGGTTATAAAAAACAAGCGCTTCGTGGGAGGCACCCCATGCTTATCCTTTTCATCTTCTTAATTTTATATTTTCTTTCTAACGTGACGTGAGGAGGGCTACCTCTTCCATTTCTTGTGTTTCGTGGTTGTTTGTGCATGTCCATGATTTGCCCGAATAATGAAGACTCTCGTGCTCGTTGGTTTGTCTCAATCGAGTTTCATCATTCGTTGCTAATCCAAATATCCTAATCTTATCGACTAACATTCATCTTTTGGCATAATTAATAAACGGCCTTAGATTTATGTAGGAGAACCCTTACCTTTTAAACATTGAGGACAATGTTTCGTTTTAGTCTGGGGGTTGATCGTTCGATCTGATTTTTGCCTTGCACTTTGCTGTGAACTATCGCAACTCCGTTTTTCCTAAAAAAAATGAAAATTTTCAAAAATTTTGAAGAAAAAGTTATGAAAAAGCACAAAAAGATGTGAAAAAGTTGAAAAACTTGTGCAAAAATATAATAAAGTTTGAATAAGTGTTTTGACACCTTGTTGACTTTCTTGCTGGCGAGAGTAGGAATAAATATTTTGACTTGACCGGGCGTGTTGAGCCCTAGCTTGTTCCCTTAACCAATGATAATCACATACGCTTGTGCTAGTTTTGTACACCAGGAGCTATAAAATGCGAATTCTTTCTTAAGAATCTGCAAGTTCCCATACTTGACTTTATACGTGCGCAACTTAAAAGTTTTTGCTAGTCTTTTACATCAGGAGCTAGAAAACGCGAATTCTTCTTCTAGAATTTGCAAGTTTCCGTAACTGACTTTATATATGCGTGGCTGATTATTGGCTAAGTATTCGCGAGTTTCATTATTTGGAATCTTAAATTGCGAAGAGCGAGAAATGATAGAGTTTATTTAGAAGTTAGATGCTAAACGTGGAGTAGTGGTTCTCTTTAGAGCTCATGAGAGGTACTTGTGGCTTTTTACTCCCATCAGATACGTCACCCATATTTAATAGATGTTCTAGGTTAATTAGTGGTATTTCGGTTTGAATAATATTTAGTTCTTTGTTTTCTTAAGAGAATTTTTGCTTTAAAAGTTGGGTACATATCAAGGAACATAAAAAATAAGAGTAAAAAGTGAAAAATCAAAAGTAAAAAGTTGATTATCTATGTGGTTTTGGAGCTACCCGATAAGCTTCCATTGATGTTATGAGAAAAGTCAAGAAAGAAAAAAAGTGAAAAGTATGAAAAATATGAGAAAAGTGAAAAAAGTAAAAAAAAAAAGTGAAAGTTGAAAGTTATGATGAATAAGAGCTTGAATGTAAATAAGTTGTTGGCGCGTGAGGTGCATGTGGATGATTCTAAATTGGACACATGAGGTGCACATGTAGTACTCCGCAACTTATATTTCTTATATTGTATGTACCAAAATTCCTTGATGTGGACCGAATTTCTATTGCAGCGGTTCTTAAGAGAAAATGAATAACTACTTATTGTTTAAACTTGGGTGTCACTATCGAACTAAAAGTTATTGAAACGAGAAAATATGAAGCAATTCATTTCTCAACAAAAATAAAATATTGAGATACAAAACTTAGGACATGGGAGTAAGAAGTTTCCACAAGTAACTATTATGAGTAGTGTTAGCATCTAACTTGTAGATAAGTTGTGATCTCGTTTGTACGCTTAGTTTGGGAGCTTGTGAAAAATCAAGGATAACGATTTTTATCCGTATGGTGACTTTTTAAATAGAAGTGTTTCTACTCGTTGACCCTAATAATTATTTAAAAATAATGAAAGTTCGACAAAGCGTCACAAGTTTGAAGTACGAAAAATCCAAAAATAGAAGTGAAAGTAGAATAAAGGAAAAAATTTTGGGAAAACGGGGCGTTTTCGGGAATAAATGATTTTGAAATCTCTTTTGAACCTCCTTTCTACTTTTCAAAGTTAGTAAAAAGGGATTTTGAAATTATTTATCCCAAAAGCGTGAATTGATCACATTGCGTGAGGACACGACAATACCTTAGTCTGGGGGATTTTGGTATGTGTTATTTTACACATACTTTTGACCTTAGTTTAGGGACCAAAATGACCAAATACTAACCAAATATGCCAAGAGAATGTATGTTTTTGTATTTGTGTATATGCAGGTACGGATATGTGAAAAATGAACAAAAACAAAGCAAAACTGACAAAAACAAGCGCGAGACTTGGAAAAGTGTCAAAAGCCGAAACCAGGAAAGCAATCTATCTAAGAAAAAGCCCAAAACGACAATTCAAATCCTTAAAGATTCAAAGAATGACAAAAGAGACCCTTAGTGAAAGCGTGAAGATATTGACAAGAAAAATACTCCAAGTATTCACAAGTTGCCGATTTTGATCCTTTGAAAAACTTAGGAAGAAAAGTCAACCCACATCCTCCAAGTTACTAGAAATGCATTAGAATCGTTCTCGGTCGTTACGTTTAATATTAAGTTGTATTAGTTACATTTTATAATGTTTTAAGCTTGAATTTCATGATTTGTAAAGGTCTAGGGGCTATTTATACAACAATGTCAAAGATTAGAGAAGCCCTAGCCCTTAGCCTATAAATACCCCTTAACCACCAACTTTGAGAGGTTGGTCCTCTTAGTATAGGAGTAGTGTAATAATTAATGTTAAGATTTATTTACTTTCTCTCTCTAAAGCTTTCTCTCTCTAAATTTTATGATTTGTAGTTGTTAAAATCTTGTTTTTATTAGTGGGAATTAAAGTTTATGCTTAAACTAGTTAGTCTAGTGTTAAATTTGGTGAAAAACATTAGTTTTTAGGCTTTCTTTTGGATAAAAATGGTGTTTTGTTACGGTATTTTTCTAGTTTGCTTTTTTTTTTAAATTTTTATCGAGTTTAATTTTTTTTCAAAAAATGTTATCGAGTAAGGATTTTAAAAATTATCGAGTTTGACTTTTAATTTAGGGACTAATTTGCAATAAAAAAATATTTTCGAGTTGCATTTTAAAATTTTATCGAGTTAGATTTTATAAAATAGTTATCGAGTTAGGCAGTTTTCTCCCTAGGGACTTATATGCAAAAAAATAATATAGAGTTATGTTTTTTTAAAATTTTATCGAGTTTCATTTTTGCAAAAATTATGTTATCGAGTTACGTTTTTATTTAGGGACCAATTTGCAAGTTTTCGAGTTTGTTTTTTTTTTTTAAATTTTCATCGAGTTTCCGTTTTTTTTTTAATATTGTCGAGTAAGAGTTTTTTTTTTTTTTTTTTTTTTTTTTTTTTTTTTTTTTTTTTTTTAATTTTTATCGAGTTTCATTTTATTATTATCGAGTAACATTTTATTTGGCGAGTTAGCCAAGATTATCGAGTACGATAATCATTGCCTCATCGTTTATCGAGTGAGGTTCTCTTATGCTTTATGCTAAGGCGAAACTCTGCCGAATTTTAGTTTGGGTTATCTAGTTTGTTTCTTTTATCGAGTCTTTTTCTTTTATCAAGTAACTTTATCTTATTAATATGAGTTTCGAGTGGTTTATTAGTGTTTGCTTAGTGGCACGAGTTTGTGAGTTAAGTGTGGACATAAAAGAAGATTGTGATTAATAATTAGTGAGATTATTTAGATTTGTAGTTTTATTATTTGAAGGGCAAAAGCCGGAGAATAATCAAATTACACATCTAGTAATTATTTTCTTTTTTAAAATTTATTTTCAAAACAAACCAACGTTGTGAGAAAATAGTTTTGTTTAAGGAAAATAATTCGTCGTCAATCCTTGATCTACACTTGATGAACTTATTCACGTCGCTTAGCAAACATATTATTTTTAAAGTCTTTTCCCGTCTTAATTTCTTTTCGCGTTTTAAATCTCGTTTTCTTTAGTTAATTTATCCAATGCTTGTTTTATTTGTTTGTTTCCTTTGCGTCGTTTTATTGTTTCTTTTTACTTTAACTGCGTTTTAAATCCTTTTAGTAGTGTAATACAAAACTAACCAAAATATCTCTTTTAAAACCCCATTCACTTCACAATCACGCGACTCAAGCCGACTCAATCGCCGTCTTACCTTCGTTGGGACATAACGACCCGGAGAATTACTTTCACCGGTATTGCTTCGGTTAAAAATCTAATATACTATAAAATGACTAAAATCAGTGTGTCGAAAGCTTCGGATCTTCCTATCTTACAAGGCAAAACAAATATACCCGAATCATCAAGCTTTTTAGGCAACTTGCTTTGAACGAAGGCGGTCCCAGTTTTACCTAGTTTAAACTTCTCATACTTTTCTAGGAGGGCACTATAGTATGGAGCACGGGCTAAGACATCAATGACGGGGCGTTCAAGGTGAAGCTCTTTGAATTCATCGTCAAGGTCTTGCGTAGGAGGTGTTTCAACTATGCTTTTGACCGGTTTTACATTGGGTGTTTTATTTGATTGGTCCTTTTGAAGAATTTAGTTTTGCTTGAAATACGTGCTCGTTGATTTAACCGAGTAGTATTGCGGACAAGAAGTGGGTGACGAAACTGATGATATGGAATTAACGTTTAGTTTCGGGTTATTGACCGTGTCGCTTGGGAGTGCTCCCATATCTCGGTCATTGAGAACTTTCAACAATGTGTCAATCTTGGTGGTCATCTCGCTTTGCTTTTGTTTGAAATCGGCTTCAAACTTAGATATGCGAGCTTCTTGAGATGCCATAAACTTAGACATCAATCCTTCAAGATTGTTGGTACTACCATAGTTGTTAGAAGGATTGTTGTTGAAAGTACGGTTGGAGGGTGGACCGTTTGGTTGGTAGCGATTAGGCGGATTGGAAGAATTGGCTTGGTTTTGTTTCCACCTAAGGTTTGGGTGATTTTTCTAAGAAGGGTTGTAGGAATCACCATACGGGTTTGGCTCGGGTTTGAAAGTGTACAGCTTATCTCCCGCTTCGTCAGTACGCGAGGATGCGTAGTCCGCAAAAGCTGTTCCGGGGAGTTCTACACAATCACGAGTGTCATGAGGACCACTACATAATTCGCATGAAGAAGTGATTTTTTTCACTTGGCTTGAAGGCTTAGGAGCTTCATAAGATTTCATGAGAAACTTGACTTGGTCCTCAAGTTCCATGATCCTACGGTCGGAAGTGCTAGAATTGTTCGAAGGCAAAGATATTGCCTTGACCGTTTTGTTCAAATCACGGGGATCATTCCAACTTTCGTTGTCATAGAGAGAAAGATCTTCTATGAGTTCTCATGATTGTTCTGCACTTAGATCACGTAGCTTACCACCGGCCGATTGGTCAATGGCTCGCCTTGTGGAGAGATCGATATGGTCATAGAAGATTTGGACTTGGAGCCAAAGATCTATGCCATGATGAGGGGCTTTTTGGAGTAAGTCCTTGAATCGAGTTCATGCTTCATATAGAGTTTCACCTTGACGTTGTTGGAACATCAAGATATCATTTCTAAGCTTGGTAGTTCTCCCCAGTGGGAAAAATTGAGCAAGGAAACGAGTGGTGAGATCATCGCATGAGGTGATGGATTCCACGGGTAAACGTTCAAGCCATTTACTAGCTTGATCACGTAGAGAGAATTGGAATAGGCGTAATCGGGTTGACTCTCTAGTTGTAGCATTAAGGTTTATAGAATCTACGATTTTAAGGAAGTCCTTGAGATGTTGATTTGGATCTTCGGAACGAAGTCCATGGAATGCACATCCGCTTTGCACCAACCGGATGGTGTCGGATCGCAAGGGAGACACATTGGCTCCTTGGGTGAGCTCAATGGTGTTTCGATAGCCTTGGTGGCTAGATCGGGAATACTCTCCTAGGGTTCGGGGCCTAAGAGGTTGGTTAGCTAGTGGTGGGTTTTGTGGGTGGTCTTGTTGTGGTGGGATGATGGGCTCAAAGATGTTACCATCGTCCATGATGTCGGATGGCGAAGAGTTATGAACAAAAACACGAAGAAATAAGAAAGACTAAAGAGAACCTAAAAATAAAAATAAAATCCTACTAGAAAGAAATCTAGCAAGTAGACCTAACAAAAAGAAATCCTAACCTAGACAATAACTATTCCCCGGGCTGCGGCGCCAAAAACTTGATGCGTAGGGATTGCACCAGGCTTTACCTCTCGAGGGATCTCGAGAAGCTTGCAACCCCCACCAGGCATTGTACCTGATCGTTGTAGTATAGTATAGTGACAAGTACCGGAGGATTGATCGTTCAGCTTGGGAATAGTGTCGCTAGGATTAGAAAACCTAAAGACTAGGTCTAGAGATGATGGATGATTCTTTTTGTATTTTTTAGGTTTTTATGAAAGCAATTAAAAATATCGGTTTTTAAAGGAGTTGGGCGGAATTAGTTGCTATTCAACTAACCTAAGAACTAAGATGCAATCAAAATAAAATACTAGAAATAAAAATAAACTAAATTAACTAGAGGTGTGAGCAATATATGGGAGAATTGTGTTTACTTAGGTTTCACTACTCCCTAGATATCTTTTACAGGTTAATTACTTGTTACAGTTGCGTGTACGACGGATTGTATTCCTTAATACCATTCATGGGGTGGCGTACTTACTTCCCCAATCCTATAAGCTCCTACTTCACTCCTATGTCGAGCCGGCTAAGAAGCTTATAACATGGGATCATTAGAATTCGCTCATGCATTAAATACAACCAATAAAACCTAGTACACATCGGTTCATATTTCTTAAGACGTTCAAGCATGTTACACAATGGAGATCTGCCAGTTTTCTTAAGCCTAACATTGAAATCATTCATCCATTACAACTATAAACAAGCAATCAACCTATAATTAACACCAAGGTTTCATTACATCTAAGCAAACACATGAAAGATCTAGCCTAGCATGTTGAAATCAAGATAAGCATAAGATATATTCAAACAACAGATAGACATTCAAACAACACATAGACATATTGAATGAATTGAAAGAGGACTTATCTTAATTGAACATGAAAGGTTTCAAGGGGTGAAGACCCTTGAAAATACTGTTACAAACGACTTAGGGTTTATTAGGTTCGACCCTAGTATTCTCCACACAAGTTCCTCCCTTAATGAATGAAAAATAGAAAAGTATATATAGATTTTGTGGGGTGACGGCGTCAAGAGTAAATTTCTGACGCCGTCAAATAAATTATGGGACTGCCTAGATCTGGGTTTGACGCCGTCATGTGTATTCCATTTGCAGGCCGTCACCAAAATTGTTCTTGACGCCCTTCTCGTGACGCCTTCAGGTAGTGTTCTCAGCATGGAAAATTAAGTTTTTGCTGTTTTCTTCACTTTTATGCTCCAAAAACGTCCAAAATGCTTCCTTTTCCAGAATTCACTCTCAAAGTACCTAAAATCACAAAAGGAACGATTTAGGGCAATGTTTGATCAAATAAATTCAATTCCAGGCTTAAATGACCCCCTAAAAATGGTTCATTTTTCGCCTCATCATCAAGTGTTAGCGACTTTGAAGAAATAACAGAGCTAGAGTTGATTCTCCAAGAATTTGAGCACGAGCAATCGTTGCAAAACCAAGAAGCCGGTCCTTCACAACGCCGTAGATCTATCCGCCGTGAACGTGAAGTTGCTGAAGCACGTCTACTGGCCGACTATTTTGGTGACGAACCAAAATATACGGAAGAAAATTTTCATCGTCGTTACCGTATGAGCCGTAACCTATTTTTAGAAATAGTCCAAGATATTGAAACATATATTGAAACCAATCATCCTCTTCCCGCGCATTTTGATTTCTTTAGAGTCCGACCCAATGCTGCGGGTGTAATGAGTTTTAGTGTGATTATGAAATGCACATGTGCCCTACGCCAATTGGCTTACGGGATATAACCTGATTTATTAGATGGGTATTTACAAATAGGTGAACACTGTGCACGCGATTGTCTAGATTTTTTTTACTATGTGCATAATCCAGTTGTATGGGAGGGAGTTTTTAAGAAAACCAAACGAGGATGACATTCACAAGTTATACCACGCACATAACACGGTTCGTAGGATACCGGGAATGTTGGGAAGCATCGATTGTATGCACTGGGAATGGAGGAATTGTCCGAAAGAATGGCAAGGGCAAGTTTACAGAGGTGATAAAAAGTACCCAACTATAATGCTTGAAGCTGTTGTGTCGTATGATTTGTGGATTTTGCATGCATTTGTTGGTGTGACAGGTACGAATAACGATCTTACCGTTTTATATAATTCTCCGTTATTCAACGATCTGATTGATGATATTGGCCATCAAGTTCTGTTTGAAGCATATGGAAGAAAATTTAAGCATGGGTATAACCTAGCTGATGGAATTTATCCACAGTGGGCAGCGTTTGTCAAATCCTTTACTGTTGCAAGCAACCCAAGAAACGCCGCATGGAAAGCGAGACAAGAAAGTGCTCGAAAAGATATCGAAAGAGCTTTTGGTGTCCTCCAAGGACGTTGGCATATTATTACCCAACCGGCGCGCCAATTTACTGTGGGCAAGTTACGGCGAATCATGTACTCGTGCATTATAATGCATAACATGATTTTGAAAAATAAAAAATTTGCAATATCCGAAGCAGCCGAAATGTATATTCCTTCGACGCCAAATATGCAGCAGACATGGGTTGAACGTTGCGCAACGCAAAGAAGAAAGATCAAAGAACTACACGATAAACGCACACACGCAAAGCTTCAACGATGTCTCATCGAGCATGTTTGACAACAACAACAATGGGAAGAAATTTAACAGAATAGGAATAACTAGGTTCGTTATAAGTTGATGTTTTTTAGTTCGTATCGTATGTTTTTTTTTATTATCGTATGTTTTGTTTTTTTTAGTTCGTATCGCATATTTTTTATTTGGATGAAATAAAATTAGTATATTGTATTATTTTTTATAATTAGTGAAATGAATTTATTTTATTTAATAAAATGAATAAAAAAATAAAGTTGTAAGTGGTGTGGCCCAAATGAGTAAGTTGAGGTTTGTTGTTTGGTGAGCTAAGGTTAGTTGTGAAGAGGTGTTGGGGTGATGTGGCACATGTGTGACCCGAATAAGGAGGAAGAGCTTACCATTTACACCTAGCACTCTAAGATCTTACTTAGGATCCGGATCGTTTTTGTTACACAATATCATAAAATCGTAAGCCCTTAAAATTTAAAATCTGGATAAAATTTCAACGAGGAAAAAGGAGTAGCATGATTCCAATGTGTTAGGACAAAAGAACATATATTATATAATACCATGATTCCAATGAATAAGGGAGTGCATATTTTATGTAGTTTGTTTAAGACTTTTATGGTTATCAAGATCAAGTCCGAGGCTTTATCCATTAAAGTAAAGGTTACATGCGCATGTTTTATATTCAAGGTTGCCCATTCATAAGTTTTTAATTCAAAATCTATGTCTTAAAGTAGAAAGTTCATAGCAAGCACTTGAATAAAACTAATGACAACTAATATTGTTGTTTGTTTCTGTACTAGTTAGTATATCTTAGTATGTCGACTATATATACTAGTCTAAATGTTCTTGTAATTTTTTTATCTGAAATTAATATAACTTATGATACACGCAATATCATTGAGCTATATCAACAGAGTATGATACATTTTTTTTTTTTGGATTATTTTTTTTTAAACGGCAACTATTTATCGCACACAATATGTTTCAAATGTCTTAAGCAGGACTTGTGAACTCACAGCTATTTGGTTGTGAAGTTCTCACACAACATTAAGTATCATTAGGATACAAGCCATTTGGTATTTGTTTTGGATTAATATCAACGTACAATATACCGAGTAAACTTTATTTTCAAGTGTAAACCAATATAAAAAAAGTTTTCTTCCAAGCTTTCTCAATGGAATGCTCGACTTCTCTCTGTTGGTGGCCGTCAATCCTTAATCAAGTCGGTTCTTGGAAGTTTACCAACGATTATATGTCGTTATACAAGGTTCCTATCTCTATCTGTCACAAGCTGGAATCTATTCGAAATAATTTCTTTATAGGTGGTGACTTGGGCGAGAAGAAGATGGCTTGGGTGAGTTGGAAAAAATGCATGGCTAGCATGAAGACGGGTGGTCTTGGTATCGGTAGTATCCATGCGCTTAATGTAGGTCTCTTATTTAAATGGATTTGGCGGTTGTTCATGTATCCTTCTGATCTATGGGCTGAAGTCATCAAGGAGATTCATGGGCTTAATGGAGGTATTTTCCATGTTCCCTCTAACAGATCATGTTATAGTCCATGGTGTGGTATTCTCTCTGCGATCAAATCCCTAAAGCAGAAAGGTATCGACCTTCTTTCTTTGTGCATTCGAAAGCTTGGGAATGGAACCTCAATAAGGTTTTGGGATGATATCTGGTGTGGCAATCAACCTTTAAAAGCTCAATTTCCGCGTGTCTTCATGCTTGATAATGATAAAAGTTGTTACGTTGCAAATAGGCTAAGTCTTACTGATTGGTCTACTGTTTTAAGAAGGCAGTCGATAGGAGGTAAATAATCTTCCCAATTTTCTGATTTGCAGTAATTAATAGGGGCTATCGAGCTAACTGATCAAAAGGATACATGGCAATGGTCGCTTGACGTTTCCAATGGTTTTTCTGTTGCGTCGGTGCGTTCCTTGGTTGATTCCCATACCCTAGATGTGGGTTCTTCCGCTACTCGTTGGAACAATAATATTCCCATAAAAGCAAACATTTTCTTGTGGAGGTTATCGCTAAACAAGCTCCCTGCTAGGATGAATTTGGATAGGAAATGTATTGAAGTTGATTCGCTTCTTTGCCTCACTTGTCATGAAGACGTCGAAACGGGTCAATCACACTTTTTATAATTGTGAGATGGCTAAGGATTTGTGGGCTTTGTTGGCTAGATGGTGGGAGCGGAGTGGATCACGTGGTTAGATTCTTCATCCCTCTCTAGTAAAGCTCGGTTGTTCCTCGATGGTGTGGGAGGAGCTCTTTTATGGTCTATTTGGAATTTCCGAAATAGATTAGTTTTCTCTAATTCTCCTCCAAAGAAATCGGTGCTTTGAGATAATATTGTTTCGCAATCATTTTTATGGATTTTATTCTAGAAATCATAAGCTCAAACTTAGCTGGGTAGGTTGGTTGAAAAACCTTTTAGCAACTATAGCTATTTTGTAATTTGTTCTAACTTTTGCTAGTTTTTATATAAAGCCGCCGTTCAAAAAAATATAAGTTGTTTGTTTAAAGTTACCATTTATTTTAATTGATCAAAGTGTGCAAAATGACATACGGGTCTTACTATTTAAATTATTTTTTTGATCATTTGCATTTTTTTTTTACCATTATTATAGTTTTTCTTGTGGTCCTGCAAAGTTTACTTGCAGGAGGATAAGCTCCGATCCATAGTTTATATTATCGCCTCTTTATAATCCTACCAATAAAACACATTGTTAAGGCCTGGTATTTACAATGGTCAAATACACATTTTTGCTACAACATGATAGCATTATCTATAAAATTAGATCATTTCAATCTCGTATCATTGGTAAGTATGACAACACTAGAATTGGTTCACCATGATAGTTCCACCCAATTTTAAGAAAATAATTTTGCAGGTATAGTGATACGTGAGTTGTCTTCCAACTAAGAGGTTGTGGGTTTAAGCATCGCTGGAAGCACTTGTGAGATAAGTAACATAAGATATGAAATACTTACCGTTAATTTATTATTATTATTATTATTATTATTATTATTATTATTATTATAACCATCACTTTATTATTATTATTATTATTATTATTATTATTATTATTATTATTATTATTATTTTTAATAATGATAATTTTTCATTGAAAATCAAAGAAATTACATGAAATTGGAGGGGAGTCTAGACACAATCTGTGCTCCCACTCCTTTTTGAATATACAAACTAACTCGATGAAAAACGAAAGCATCACTCTTAATGTTGTTAGAGTGGCTGCTGGCAATACTCCCGACTCGCGAAAGTGTATTCAAAGCTTCCACCTCCAGTTCTCCAAACGTAGAAAAGGCGAAGGGGACGAACTTGTATCCATTATCTTCACACTTGGACGCATACTTCTTCTTTTTCTTTTCCACAACATTACTCAAAGCAGCCCCGGGACCCCATGACATCACTCCAGTTCCAACAAACGGAGAGACCCCAGTCACATCCAGACATGCGTCCTTACCTTGGAACCAGTTAAACAATAGCACATCTGCAGGACGTAATTCTCTCCCTTACTCTGAAAGAAATCCCATTGGAGCCTCTTTACGCACCATAATTCCGGCTTTGGAACATATATCAACAAGGATATCACGCACCAAATTATGCCTGAACTTAACACCCACTTCGCTAGCACAGTGGACCGCGTGATCCCCCCACTGGTCCATACGGTGTACATTATAACTCGGGCATAAGCTGACTTCAGAGAACATAGGGACCGCAAGCCTGTAGCATAACACCGATCGAAATTGGCGAGGATTCATTCTTTGTCCTAGCCCGTCGATAGGGATTGCGAAGAGGAAGTCCTGCGCATGTGGGGCGCGGATACTACTAAGTATAGCCACCTGCCTTGGACTTAGTGCGTACTTGGAAACAAGGTCTTTCTCAATGACACCGAAATAACACTTTGCCAAGGTTTTCATCATTTGGGGGGCAGAAGCGCCCCCGGTGACAGTGAGGAAGTCGGTGTTACAAGTATTGTTGAATATGTCCAAAGCATGCTGGAATGAAGGCCCATGTGTAACAATACCCGTTTGGGTGAGTATCTTATCTTGTAAGTCGTTCGTTTGCATTCGAGAAGCGAGGAAAGCATATTGGATGATATCCCTCGCTGAAAGGATGCCAAGACCACCTAGCTTTATTGGAAGAGTGGCAAGCCTCCACTGCCAATCACCAAACCCTGGCCCTGAAGCAGTAACAATCTTCTCCAAAGAGGCACGCAACGTCTGATCAAACTGAGCTTGGGCCTCTGATAAGTGCAAGGGGAAGCATGTTCTCAACGCATAAGATAATTTCGAAACTCCTGCACAATTACGCAAAAGGAGAAGTTCACATTGCGGGTCATTGAGTTTGTTAATTGCCTCAATTAAATGTATGGTTTTGGAGACCCTTTTGGAAACCAGATCCCGACAGAAACCTTCGTCCAAACCTACCGAACCACCAAGAAGTTTGACACCATTGATCGGGCGAGCGATATTTATAGGAAACACGCCATCCACTCTGCTTCTAAGGTCTTCGGCAGGCCAGAAGAGTTCAGTCTTGTCAACATTTAAAAACAAACCACGAGCGGGGCCCTCTGTCCTAATGATGTCAAGTGCCTTGGCGACCATGAGCGTATCTCCAACAATAGTACCATCATCGAGGTACCACGCCTAAAGGGTAAGCTCACATGACTGATTGATAGCATGAATCAAAGTGTGCAAAGCTAGAGCAAACAACAAAGGGCCCAACGGATCACCTTGTTGGACACCCTGACATGACCATAGGATAGAGTCCTCATAATAGAGCCTGGCAGGGCGCGCATAACAGAACTCAACCCAAGGGGCAATAGAAGGGCATCGCCCCTAGCTTCCCGAAGCAAGACACTCCTGTCAACAAGATTGAAAGCATTCTTAAAGTACACTAAAAGCATGGAAAGTCCAACTTCATGCCCCTTAGACTCAATGAGCCTATTTACAGAGTGGAGGACAGCCTCGCACCCCCCAGGGACTCCAACCCCGAATTGAAAATCCTGCAAGTAAGAATTCATGGAATCACCGACCGAAGAGGAGGCAACCTTTGACACCAGTCTACGCCAAACAGTACCAACAGCAATAGGGCGTATACCGCCACCAGGCTTGACTAAGGGAGTCAAGAGGGCACTAGCAATATATTCCCCCAGTTGACTAGGGTACTTCCCACTAAGGAACAGATTAACAACTCCAGTAATGGACCCAAGCAAGTCATCAACAATAGCAGACGCCGCCCCTCCCAAAATATCCATCAAATGTTGTGCCCGAAGCCCATCACGACCACACGACGTCCCTTTGGGGAAGCTGCAAATTCTATTGAGTACCAAGTCCTTGTCGACAGTAAGGGCATCCTCGTCAGGTGAAAAAGAGGGTAGGGTCGGCTGGGGGGCATAGGGGTGTTTGGCCTCGAGCTCCAATAGAGTATCAGGTGTGCGGGGGGCGATGCCAGAAGATGTGAGCACTTTAATGACAGCAGTGAAGTGCCCATCCTCGAGTTTACGCTTGCATTGACCCAAGTTGACTCCGTCTGGATCCTTTTCTTCACCCCATTGCATTATTATTATTATTATTATTATTATTATTATTATTATTATTATTATTATTATTATTATTATTATTATTATTATTATTATTATTATTATTATTATTATTATTATTATTATTATTATTATTATTATTATAAACATCACTTTATTGAAAAACAGATAAGATTTTACAAGAAATTAGTGGGGAGCCGAGAGACTAACTGAGCCCCCACACCTCTAACTATAGCAAAACCAATCCTACTAAAAATATGTGGAGCAGCACGTGCTCCAATGTCTTGAGTCATAGAGAATCGTCGAATACGCTTTAATAAGGTCACTGCATCCTTTTCAAGTTCTCCAAAAGAAGAGAATGAAAAGGGGAGGAACCCATATCCGATATCAGCGCATTTAGCCGCGTACTTGACACGTTTACGTTGTGCGGCTTCAATAACCGCCCGACCGGGCATAAAATCAACCATATACGAACGCGTCAAAGGTGACGATCCTGTAAGATCAACACAAACATCAAGGCCACCATCCCAAGAGTAAAGTAACATATCGGCTGGACGTAAGGTTTTGTCCCTCTCTCCATGAAGCCCAATATCCACCTCCTTACGAACTGAAACTCCAGATCGAGAACATATATCAACGAGAACATCACGCACAACATTATGCCGATGTTTAATACCAACTATACCTGCGCACGGTACAACATGATCCCCGAAAATATCACCAGAAAAAACCTTAGAACAAGCTGAACATGGCATCTGGACAGTAAAAAGAGGAACACCCAACCGATAACACAACACACATCGGTAAGTCCTGGCATTCATAGTTTGTCCCAATCCGGATATCGGTGCCACCCTAAGCCAATCTGACGTGTAATCCTCTTTTAGTGAGTTCCATAAAGCCATCTATCTAGGGGATAAATGGAAGGTGGATTCAACTGTTTGGGCAACACGTGTGAAATGTATGTTTGCCAATTTCTTCATAAGTTTGGGGGCAATGATCTCACTAGGGTTACTCAAAAGGTCAATATCCATATTCACATTAAAAGTACACAAAACATCATCAAAAGAGGGACCAGTAGTTACAATACCAGAACTACGGAGAAGCTTAGTCTGTAAGCTGGCAGATTGAAGTCTAGAAGCAAGGAAGGCATAGTTCAAGACATCACCTGCAGAATACACACCAAGTCCCCCGAAAGCAAAAGGTAGGGTGGCGAGTCTCCATTGCCAATCACCAAACCCAGGTCCAGAAGCAGTGACAATACGTTCCAAAGAAGAGCGAAGTGCTGCATCAAAAGAAACCTGAGCACCCTCAAAGACCCGAGGAGGACATGTGCGCATAGAAAAACACAACTTGGAAATACCCGCACATGCACGCAGTAGCAACAACTCACACTGGGGATCATTAAGCTTAGCAACAGCATCCATAAATTCAATAGTTTTAGCAACCCTTTTCATAACAAGCTTACTACTAAACTCAAAATCCACACTGGCGGGCCCCCCTAATAATTTAACACCATGCGAAGGTCGAGAAATATTAGGGGGAAAAACACCAACATACCTGCTCCTAGGGTCTTCCTTTGGCAAAAAAACCTCAGTTTTATCAACGTTGAGGTGTAAACCACAACTAGGTCCATCCATCATAATCAATTCTAAAACCTTCCCCACAACCAAGGTATCCCCAATAATAGTACCATCATCAAGATACCAAGCTTGAAGAGAAAGAGTAAAGGAGTCTCGAATCTTACATGCCAAGGGATGTAACACTAAAACAAAAAGAAGAGGTCCAAGCGGATCACCCTGTTGCACCCCTTGGTGCGACCATAAAGTATGTTCACCATAATATAATCTAGCAGGACTGGAGTAACAGAATTCCACCCAACGTGAAATAGCCGGAACACGAAGGCGAACTTCTCGTAACATAACCGCACGATCCACCATATTGAAGGCGTTTTTAAAGTCCACCAACAACATCGATAAACCCACATCGCCCCCACGGTCTTCAATCAACCGATTCACAGCATGAAGAATAGCCTCCCCACCTCCCGAAACACCCACGCCAAATTGCAAACAGTCAAAATAACCATCCAAAGAATGGTCAATCATAGAAGCACAAACCTTGGAGACCAAACGCCTCCAAACAGTCCCAACAGCGATAGGACGGATCCCTCCTCCCGGTTTAACTAAAGGCGTGAACGGAGCACTAGCAACATACTGGCCCAACACCCTTGGGCATTTACCCTCAAGAAAAAGGTTCACCACCTGGGTGATAGAAGCGACTAACTCATCAGAGATAGCAACAGCAGCACCATTTAAACAATCCAAAAGGTGTTGGGCACGCAAACCATCCCTTCCACAAGAAGTACCACGAGGGAAACTCTTAATCATATCAAGAACCATAGCAGGAGATGCCGAAAGGTGATGATGATCAATAGGTATATCTGGTAAAAGGGGAGCAGATTGAAAATGGTGCTTAGCTTTTAAATCCGCAAGAGTAGTATCATCATAAGCCGCAATACCCGAAGAAGAAAGAACTCTGACAGCAGCAGTATAATGGCCATCACAAATCTTCCTCTTACACTGTTTGATATTACGGTCACCCAAGTCCAAGTTATCCTCATCAATATTAGACCATGAGGGAGGGGGTTCGGCTAAAACCTCACGCACAACTTGTAAACTACCACCAGGTGTGCTCCAAGTTGAGATGGCATTAACAATATATTCCTCTTGTCGTTGACGTTTAGTAGCAGACCTACACTCTTGATTACTCCTCGGGCAAAAGGTTTTAAGCAGACAAAGAGGCAAGACTAACAAACCAACCCAGCAAGAAATGTCATCAGGCGAACAAACCACCTTATCAAGGGCTCCTTTCAAAACCCGAGAAAACCCCAAACGACATTTAGGAGGGATGGATTTGACAATACGCAACCCCTTAGAAAGAAGAGTATCAAGAAGATATAAATCAAAACCACCAAACCCATCAGAAACCAAATCCTCAACAAGAGCAACATGAGAAGGAGCATGTGGTTTATGCAACACGAACCGAACAACACCATCACCACAATCAGGAGGTGACACAAAATCAGACCCCCCACCATGCCGACACTTAGCCCGAAAAGTATGCGTTTTGAAACAACCACCACATAACCACAAACCCATACGCTTAAGAGTAACCTCAGCCCTCTCAAAAACAACCAAATCCGACACAAGAGAATGTCTAGTGATAGCCTGCGCCTCCCCACTGAAGTGTCGATCCGGAAGGTGTGTGATCAAATAAGTCTTGCTAAGTCCATTATTATTATTATTATTATTATTATTATTATTATTATTATTATTATTATTATTATTATTATTATTTATTTTTATTTTTTAAAGCGATCAAATGCATATTATAATACGTTTTTGGTATGTTGTAATTTGTAATTAGACACACCTCGTGACACCAAAATTAAAATCACGGATACTCATTCAAAGATGAATCAAATACCCATTCAAAGTACAAGAAGATAAATATTTTATAATTTTTTTAAACATATATATTAAGTGTTACTTAAAACCATAACCATTTAGTTAAAAATATTTTCATACAACAAAAATATCATTGAGCCACAACTCACAACTACATAAATATTTCTATAATCGTTCATAAATTATACTATATATATAAAAGGCAGGCAACTCACTACAGCGCGACACCTGTAATTTCACTGTAGCATGAACAGTGCTATAGTGAAATGCTACAGTAAGTTTTTTGTTTTTTGTTTTTTTTACGCGTCGCTACAGTACTCGGTACATTTTTTTTTCGTATGAAAATATGTTTTTAAAAAAAAAAATTAATAACAAAAAATAAAAACAAAAAAATACGAAAAATAATACACTTACAAAAATTTCTTATACAAATTTGTTTCTTTTAAAATACCGAAACAACCAAAAAAAATTTCAAACGCAACGCCAAAAAATATATATATATATATATCCATAATCCGTAAACATAAACAAATTATGCTTTCAAGTAAGCATATGCATATTTCAAATAACAAAATTATTAATTACACCGTAAAACCGATAAAATACAAAACACAAAACACACCCGCCGCAACGCGCGGGCAACCCCGCTAGTATTTCTATAATCGTGAGATGCTATCATTTCAACTTGATTTGTCACCACATACATGGCGTGTGCCATTATTTCCATCTCAAGTGGATAAACATCGGTAAAAAAAAGGTTTTGCATGGACATTATCTTGCCACGTCATCAACATGAGTTCCTATTGGCTAATTGACTGTTAGACTAAAATAATGTCACATGATTCAGTGCCAGGTGTCATAGTGACGATATAGATTTTGGTTTTGAGCACGTGGCGTGATTGAATTGTTCATCTTTGTTTTTAGGATAAAGGAGAATATTCCAATAGCATTATCAGCTGTTGGATTAATATGGGATAATCTGTTGGACCACTTTGTGGGCGGCTTGTCTTAATTGACCAACCAATTATACTTATTTTTACGTAGCAGTAGAGAGTATGCTGTATTACTCCGTATTTTTCTTTTTGTTGTTTAGTGTCGGTAAACTTGGAATATGCTAATTTGACAGATTAATTTATGTGATTTGAGCTTATTATAAAACACACGCAAAGTCGCAAACTGGTGATCAAAGTAAGTTTGTACTTATAAATTTTACTACAGTAACATTTTGATGATGATAGTCCCTTGATTTGTACATACGTGGTACATCGTATGTCAAACTATTCTAATATGAGTACAAGATATCAAAGATTTTATTATCGAATATCAAATCTTACAGCATGTATTTAGCGTCGGTACATAAACAACATAATACATGCTTGAAAATGTAATTTTAACCCAATCTTATAATCGTATTATGTTATATACGTAGTAGTATACAATAAAAACCAATAGCTAACAAGAACCGAGTCAGATTCAGAATTTTACATACAACGTTTTGTTAAAAAATCTGTATTTTTCTGAAGTACTGTATAATGCTTTTAATTGCGTATACATAATTCAATATATATTAGTTTGTGCAACACCCTATTTGTATAGGCGTATAGCTCAACCTATCGTATTTGTATTGTATAGGCGTATAGCTCAACCTATCGTACCTATTAAATGGACCGGTATATGTTCTTATCTTTGATTATTGATTTTCATTTTCAGTTATAGCTTTGAAGATATGTTAATAAATGTTTAGTTTGATGATATATAAGGTCATTTAATATCACTCGTCTTATGGGTTAAAGGTTTTGCTAACATGTGTTCGCAGGATACACGTAAGATGTATTAAAAATACACATACTTGTTTATTATATCTTGATTAACGCTATAAATTACTTTAGTTAAACATATTTTGTGGGTTAGTTAAACTTATGAAAAATACTAGATCCACATAAATTTTACAAAACTTTTTCCACTCGCTGACGTGTCAGAGTGTTGATTGGTTGGTTTTCTATGGGCCATAGAAAACCAACCAATCAACACTCTGCCACGTCAGCGAGTGGGAAAAGTTTTGTAAAGTTTTGGTGGGTGTAGCACACCTCTAAACTTATAACCTTCCTTTTATCTTTAGTGAAACATATGCCCGGTAGGCATGTGGTAGCAAAATCCGTTATATTATATTACACCCGTCTTAAAATTATTGTCCCCTTTTGACTTTTTTGATCTTTACTTTTCAACTTTGACATTAATTATTTCTGTTTATATTACATAATACTTGATACAAAATATATGAATGAATTGAGTTTTAAATGTATTTTCAATTGTTATAATTTTTTTCAAAGATTGTATAACACAAACAAAAATATTTATAGTCAAATTTGATAAAAAAAAACCAAAAAAATCAATAAGGGACAATAAATTTGAAACGGATGGAGTAGTTAATTAGCTTAAACTTTCTTTTTATATGTATCAAAACATGTGAAACCTGAGTTTATGTTAGCAAAACACGTACCGTTAAAACTAATGTGGTACCATATTAGAAAAAAGCTCAACATATATCATAAATTCTCTAAAGATCAAATAGACAAATCTTAACCATTTATTTTCTTATCAAACAAAAACCAACTTTCATCATTCACGTTAAAATTAAATATCGCACAAACCGTTAATCGTTATACGAAACGAATCATGAGAATTAAATCATCTTTCTATAGAGAGTCACTTCTATATACTTTTGATGAATTTTTTTTCGAGTTTTTTTTTGAGTGTTGAAATTGTCTCATTGAAAAATCACATGTGATTTACAAAATACAGTAGATTTGTAATCTTAAAAATCAAATGTGATTAAATCACATGTGATTTATAAAATCATATGTGATTTTTAATACAACAAATCGCATATGATTTTGTAAAACACACGTAATTTGTGAAATCAAACGTGATTTATAAAATAACAAATCACATGTGAATTTTCTGAGCATAAATTTTATGACTAGAAAAATCTCGTGAAAAAAAAAGTAAATAAATAAATAAAAATGAAAACGTCCACAGTAAATCAAAGTATTCGTTCATTGAAAGATAATTAAATTATGATTGTGATAGTATATATATTTTTGCTTAACGCTCTACGGTGTGTAATATATTTTATTTTTATTAAAAATGACGGAAAGTTGTTTTAAAAAAAATAAAATACTAAATTGTCAAAATTTACCCATTTGATTTAAAAAAATAAATAAAATAAAAATTGTGGTCTTCGTTGATCTTACCCTAATAAAACAAAAAGTCAATCTTGTACCCTTTTTTTTCCCGAATACAAAATGTTAATTTTCATGCTTTATAGTATATACCAAGGCTGTCAAGATTGCGATCCCGCGCAGGATCGTTTTTATCTTTGCAAGATCGAGATCGTAGGATCGAATCGCGATCCTACGATCCTACCAATTTGTCATATTTTGTAAATAAATGATATACGAGTCAAACTGTTTTACATTTCTACTCAACATCAAAGGTAAATTCATATAATATCTTCTTGAAAATGACAAAGTTCAAATTTCAAATACAAAAGTAATAGTAAAACACAAAAAAGTCAAGTTTCAATCGTTACATTAACGATTTAGTGGATAATATTACATAGCATATGTCCTAAATGTCTCAAAACATATGAGCCATCAACATTTCAAGAAAACAAACGTTTCATAAGTGGCAAAAACGTACCATTTAATTAGTTTAATCACAGTGAAGTAAAATAAATTAAAGTATTAAACACTTTTAGACTATAATCTATTTAGAAAATGAAACAATAGCGGTTTACTCATTAGACATTAGTAAATACACGTTTGTTTTTTTGCCCTAAGCAAGTGGGATGGACTTAAGAGATTTAAAAAAAAAAAAGAAAAAAAAAATGAACTCGGATCGCGTGTCGATCCTACGATCTTACGTGCGATCCTACGATCTTACTTACGATCCTACCTCAGATGCGATCCTACCACGATCTTACACGATTTTAACTTGTGTGCACGTAAGATCGTACGATCTTACGTGTAAACTCGCGAGTTTGACAGCCTTGGTATATACCAAGCATTATGCTTTTATGGTGGCAAGTGGTACAGGGGGATGCACGATGCATTAGTTCGCATTCTGTTTTCTTTGTTTCTTGTCATTATTAATATGAATATACGTAGGGGTGCTCACGGTTCAAAAACCGGGTCGGACCGGATCGAGACCGAATCCGGCAAAAATCTTAGACCGAGACCGGACAGAATGTGGTCAATCCGGTCTCGGTTCAAATAGGCTAAATGTCCGGTTTTTAAGCCGGACCGGACCGGACCGATCCGGACCGAGACCGAAATTATGAAAATCCCTAGTCCGAGACTGGACCAAATGTGGTCGGTCCGGTCCGGTCGGTTTTGTCGGTCGATCCGGTCCGTTTGCTCACCCTTAGGCTGAATGTCCGGTTTTTAAGCCGGACCGAGACCGAAATTATGAAAATCCTTAGACCGAGACCGGACTGAATGTGATCGGTCCGGTCCGGTCGGTTTTGTCGGCCGGTCCGGTCCATCCGGTCCGTTTGCTCACCCTTAAATATACGTACATGCATGTGACATAATCTCCTACGTACTAACTAAGTTATAGTGCGTGGTAACCATTCATCCATTATGTGATTCATATAGTCAATCGTTATCAGTTGTGTAGTACTTATATTCACATGAAAAAAGGTGTGAAGTTTACTTTGTATGATTTCTCATTTAAAAAGATAAATAAAATTACAATGTGTTCTATAATGTCAACTATGTATGTATTATGTATATGTTGTGCTTTTGGTCAAGTGATTAGGATTTGAAGAAAAATCTTGTATAGTTACATACTGTTGTTATAAATTTTATTATTGGTTAACCATCTGTCTTTTTGTGTTTTTTTAGCTATAATTTTTTACTAGTGTTCACACAATTATCTCAAAGTGCAAAACCTAGTTTATTATTATATGGGCTGAATTCAGTTGAATATCACATTTGAACTTAGACGAATAGTTTAAATAATTTCATGTGTGCTATACATATTTTTGTAGTTTATGGACTAATTTGAACGCCAGAAAAACAATTGCAACTTCCTCATCAAAACAAATGAAGTATATGTGTATGATGGACAGTGGAGAATGAGAACAAGGTATTGTGGGCCTAAGTAGAATAAACGAGAGCGAGGATTTTAATATAGATTATAGTAGAAGATAATTATATTTGTAATTATCCAAAGGGAGTGTGGATATTGCATGGCAACTTGATTAAGACCTTAATTTGATCGAATATGTAGTTTAATGACTAATTAAGCACATGGCCGGTTTCTACATTAATATAATGCTTAAGTAAGGATACGATCAAATGGTCACTTCAGCAGGTAATTATAAAAGATATCGAGTTTTGTTTTGTGTATTATAACGTGAGTAGTAACTATACATGATACATACGTCATGCTCACACTAATTTTAAAATTTTGGATCAAAGAACCAGACATTTATACCGATCGTCTTATAGCTTAACGGTACCCAGGTTGCCCTCCGGCTAAGATCGAAGTCTATGGTTTAAATCGCAATGTGGATAAAAAGTAGATGTAACAAGTTTAATGTCTAGAGTGTTCATGTATCTTTTTCTTTTATGTAAAAAGGATTACCACGTTACATTTATGTACATAAGAGCAATGTTTTAAAATCCATTTTTTTATCGATCCGGTTTAGTCGCCGGTTTATCGTGTTGTCGGTTCACCGAGTCACTGGTTCAACCAGTTGTGCCGGGTCAAACCGATTTTATACATATGTATACTTTTTTCTATATTTGATATGTACTGTTGAATGATTCCATGATTTTCCAACTTTATTCTTAAATTCGATTGAATTGATAAAAAAAATTAAGTCTCTACTGATAAGCTTTGTTTTTAAGTTCTATGTATATAATAATATAACAAAGGATTTGCAACAATAATCAACTAATTATTCTAAGTTATAATAGTCTATATTAAAACTATATTATTAGTTGATGTTTCTAAGATAGTTATAACTCTAATTTACTGTTTTACAAAATTTTAACTAACATTAGTCTTTATTACTTCAATTTGTCAATTAAACTTAGAAAAATTGATGGAAAAAAAGATTTTCTCAGACTTTTGATAAAGATTTTCTTAGATTTTTGAAAACAGGATTGAACTGCCGGTTTTTCGTTGATTCAACCGGTAGAACTGGCCGGGTTTTAAAACATTGCATCCGAGTCTAAGTTGATATTTTAAACTAAAACTATTGTACAATTTTTGTATGAGATCCTTCCCAAAACACTTCCAATGAAATGAAATGTATGAAACTAAATTATCATTGTTTATTCGTATGGTGATATGGTCTTCGAGTTTACTTTTTGATAAAAGATAGGTGTGGAATATTTTGTTTTTAGTTAAAAAGTCAATGAAATGTATCATAGTACACTGAACAAAATTAAGAATAATGGCAATGACTCTTATCTACTTAAGGATTTAACTTATTAGAGACTATATCATAAAAGGAATAATGCGAGTGTTCAAAGGGTTTGGTATACTTTTTATTATTTTTATTTTTATACGAACTAACTTTGACGTTTTAATCTTGTCTTTCTTAAGAACTCTTTATTATTTTTATAGTTATAGTTTTCTGGCCATCATGCATCTATCATTCTATTGCAAACCCTAACAGGTGGATGATATGCCAGTGCCTTCACGACCAGCACGTTAGAACTCGGATTGACAAGCTAATACGACAACCTTAGGGTGTGTTTGTTTCATTAATATGTTTTAGATCTAAATCTGACTTCAACATTTTACCAATAAAAGATGACTAGAAAGTCTAAATCTGAACGAAATAATGTTGTTTGTTTGTTTGTTTTTTTTTTTATAATTGTCCGAATAATTTTAAGTGCTCATTTTTACAATTTTTTTTTTTTTTTTTTTTTTTTTGAAAGACTAAGATTACAATTTATTTAAGTAACTTATGTAAATATGAAACAAGATTTTTTTTCATAAATTTATACTACTTATAATGGAGGAAGGACACTCTCTTCAAAAAAATTCAAATATACAAAAAATAATACATGATTTACAACACTTTAAAGCAAGCCATTTTCATAATTATAACAACCAAAACATTGTGTACAACAAAAACTAGCATGAATCGAAATTCAGACCACTTTCCTTAGAATTCTACATTAATAGCATTAAAAACAGCCCTACGCCGAATATTACAATCATTTAAACATGATGTACAACCCTCCATCTTAACCTAGACACGAATCTGTGACCAAGACTCGACTCAATAAAACTCGACTCGATACACAAGGCTGTGAGCTCAAGCTCACGGCATCCCTTGTTTTAGCGACTCAATAACAACGACAACAACAAAAAGAAAGAAAATGATACCAAACAATTATTTAGCTTCATATTTATTACTACTAGTTTTAATCTTTATTTAATCAAAAACTCTTGAAAATTCAAGTACTTATCCCTCACCGTCGCTAGAACGACAAAAGGGTGGTAGGTTTTCCTACCTTCGACCGCCGTTATCAACAAAACGAGAGAGAGATGTTTTTGGTGATGAACTCGAGCTGTGATAGTGTTAATCGTGGTGTTGGGAGGTGTTTCTTGGCACGTGATGTACGTCAAAATAATGAGGAGGTTGTAAGGAGTGTGGCGGTGGTGGCGGTGAGTTTAAGTGGCCGGCGATGGTGTTTGTTTGGCCGAAAAAACGACTGGAGAAGAAAAAGAAATAGGGTGCGGCTGGTTTGAAAGAGAAAGGGTGTCAAACCCTAAGTGATGGTATAATGAGGTTTATATAGGAAAGTGTTTTGGACCTTGTGTGAACCCTATTGCACTCTTAGGGACTAATATTGTAAATATATGCTAGGGTGGGAAGTGTAGTTTATCAAATCTTTTAGTATTTCGTTCTCAAGGCAAATTTAGGTGTTAGAATGACTTCCCGTGATATTTTTATTAATTCCATCGAAAATTTTATTTCAGGGTACCCGCCGCTGCAATGTGCGGGTACCCTGCTAGTATAACCTAATTAATAAACTATCAAATATATTATATTAACACGAGTCTTCAATCTCTTATCGAGTAAGAGGCAGTAAGACAACTCCTTCATCTCTTACTGAGCAAGATGTTATATATCTAATTGGGTCTGACTCAAAAGAAAAAACAATCAAGCAAAACGTCTTCCCATCTTTTACTGATAAAAGTAAGAGGAGTAGTAAGATTTAAAAAAAAAATAAATAAAAAAACAAACACACCCTTAGTTTTGCGTTGCAGACCATGTAATTTTTTTTTTTTTTTTACGAAACATATTTTTTTGTGAAAATGGTGAAATATTATTAATCACAAAAGTGTACAAAGGTTTCAAGCATACTCATGGACAGACCCATGTTTGCTTTAATAGAAACCTGGAAACAAATAAACTTGACTAAACAAACAAGTATTCTATGATCTTAATTCTCAGAAACAAGCATTCAGTACACTATACAAACTACTATACATGAATCTGCATTAATCTTTTATTCTTTTGAACATATGAACATGATGGTATTGGAGTAACACCAAGTATGAAATGATTTTTCGATTTGTATCTAGTTCAAGAGGAGATACAAGTTAAATAAGACAAAAATAAAGTTGGCCATAAATTAGAGTTACCGAAATATAATAAAGTTAGTGGTTTTTTCTAATTTTTTTTTATAGGATAATACTAAAGTCGTTTCTCTAGAATATTTGAAGACTAAAAATACACTTGTGACTCAAAGGGCATATAAGATGTCATTTTCCTACTTACATTTATTGGTTGTTATGCACACCTGAATTTAATTACTTTTAAAGTCCATTAATTTGGCTCGTCGTGCCTAAAGAGTGTGGTCCCTTTAAGTAGCGTGTTTAAGCTAGTAGATAGATCACTACATTTGAAGTTTAATATCACGCATTTGAAATTTTTAATTGTCACAATACACATTTTCTATTTTATACGCCTCTGCATTGGCACAAAAATTGGATGTCAAGCACGACGGTATTATATACGTATTCGTAGTAGAAGCGGATCCACTAGTGTGGCGTGCTAGTAGGCCGTATATTTTTGTCAATCAGATTTAAAGCTAGAATTCGTATATTTTTGTCAATCAGATTTAAAGCTAGAATTAGTAACGTTTTGTATACGATATTAGGATCACAAAAACTAATTTTAAATCATATTAAACATGTTCGACTATTTTTAAATCATATTAAACATGTTCGACTATATATAGCTTCACGCCCTGCACACTAGTGTTGGCGCCCCTCTGACCAAATAAAAAAAAACTCGCATTTTCAAAAACCAATAAACGAACTAACACTTCAATTTAGGTATTTGTATTTGTTATCGTTCCAATATACTACTATAAAAACTAGACTTTAAGTTGAGTAATAGGATATTTATTATTTAGCTTCTAATCTGAATGTAATGAACACGTGGATAATAAAATGACTACTCAAAATCATATCGATTTGTACTAACTATCAAGTTTCTCTACAATTTTGTATTGTATGAAAAGACCAAATATTTCTTTTGTAACGATGAAAAGACCAAATATCTTTTTATCCTTAGAACATAAATTATAAGAACGAATGTGTTTTGATGCCCACAATGATTCACCATTCTTCATTAGTAAGGGAAACATGATTCTTTTTTTCTTCTTTATCTTCATCATTATCGGATTTTTTATTTAGGAAGAATTTCATATATCACCTCAAAATCCACCTTAATTTCATATATACCCATTCTAATCATTCAATTTCAAATATGCCCAATATCAAATGTAATCTAACACAGACAGTTTTACCCTTAAATTCTCATTTCATAAAATCAAACACCAATACAGTCGATCATTTACACATAACAAGAGATGAAAACTATTGCCATTTTTCTAAAAAAAAAAAAATAATAAAATAAAAAAAAAAAATCCCTCGTACACGATTTAATTGTGAATTCAGTCATTGAAATTGTTTTTCAAGTGCAAGTGGGTTTCAATTGAATTAAAAATAAATAAATAAAAAAAAAATAAAAAAAAAGAAAAAAAAAAAGAAAAAGAAAATGCAGTAGAGTTTCTTATCAATTATACAAAAGAAAAAAACTTGTGATTCTCATTACCATCGTAATAGATGTATAAGATTAAAAAAATCCTTGTTTATTATTTTGAGCCATTTCTAAATAACGGTTAATCTAGTTATATATGTTTTAAATGTTACTATCATTGTCAGCTTTTTCATATTTATGAAATTGTTTATTATTTATGAAATTGTTTATTATTTATGAAATTGTCTTTTTGATTTGGAAACTGCAGATATGTTTGATTGTGTAAAGTGAAAGAGGGTATAATGGTCATATTTCAATTTGTTTTAAATGAAATAGAAAGAAATGGGTATATATGATATTTGTGGCTTTTTAATGTGTATATTTGAAATTTACATGTTGGGTTGGGCATATATGAAATTATTAAGATTTTTAAGGGGATATATGAAATTCACCCTTTTATTTATTTATGGATGAACATCTATCTATCAACTTCATTTCTTTATATCTTCTTGATGAACCACGTAAAAATTCCACCTTTGACCACTTCGTCAAATGTAAACTCTTGTTTGAATATAATAATGTGTAATATGTTGTATGCTTGTTGTTAACTTAAATTTCAATTTGTTTATTTATTTTATTTTACTAGTTATAATACATGCGCACGCGCGGGTTTTTTTAAAATTTTTTTTGAATCATATATTTTTATTTATTAAAAAACAAATAATTTAATATTTGTTTTGTTTGATTTATGATGTTTAATTATAGTTTTTTATTATTAAAAATAATTATTTAAAATTTTTAATCCTATTATTAATTGTATCTTATCTATATTTTTTGTATTTATCTTCTACTTGTGTTAATTGTATCTTATTTATATTTTTTATATTTATTTTCTACTTGTGTTATGGATAAATATAAAATGTTACCTAATAAGAAAATAATCATTTTTTTAATACAATTATTAATAAATAAGGTATGAATTGATTTTTTTGAAATGGAAAATTCCGAGTTTTGTTTTATTATATAAAAGATGTGGTCTTAAAGATTTATAAAGTATAATTATCATATTAATCGTTTGACTGTTGTTATTCTTTCTTTATTTAATTCTTAAATACGTAGATGAATAATGTCGTATTCAATACGGAGTATTTTCTAAAAGAAAGTACATGATTTATGATGAAGTGTTCCTCTTTGCAATCTACATCATATCTCTAATAGAGAAAATGATATGTGAAGTTTATGTTCAATGAACTTACTTGGGTTTATCCTATAAGTTCAACGCAAATGCCCTCAATTATTGTGGTTTCATTTTATCTATATACTCAACAAGGACAAACTATAAAGTTTTTGAAAGTGAAATATGATATTTTTATGTTTTTCTTCTTATGTTTCCATTATTTCACTTCCAAATATAGCCATGATAATAATAGATATTTCTTAAGATTCAATAATAGCACTTAAAGGAATCGCAAAGCTAATTTTCCACCATCAAATGTAACATCTAAGCATTTAAGGTCGACATGTTGAGTCATTTAGCTATTTTTGCGTTTATCTTTTTATTCTTTTACTTTGAACCAACCCGTTGTGATCGAACTTATTCGACCCATTGTCCGTTTTGACCCGACCTCAGTTTGACATATTACCCTAAAAGATAACTAAAACCCAATCAGCTCATTTTACCACCTCTAATATAAGTCCAACAACTTTCTAATTATTAGTCATGTGTTATAAGAAGTATATTACAATAAGAACAAAGAATAGGAATTTTGTGAAGTGTAGACCAAAACAAATGTTAAGCTTATTTTGACTGATTTTAAAAAGTGAAATATCAAAAGGTTACCCAAAAGTATAGGCGGAAATGAGCCGAGTCGAGCCGAGAGCGAGCCTGCTATAGCTCAAGCTCGGCTCGTTTAAGTTTAATAAAGCTCGAGCATTAAATCGGCTCGTTTGGAACCTTAACTTTTAAGCTTGAGCTCTTCTCGTGGTATGTTATAAAGGCTCGGGTTCGGCTCGTTTATACGATTTGACAATGAAAACTTAAAGCTTGGCTCGAGCTTGGCTAGTAAGATATCTATTTTGAGCTCGTTACTAAACTTGTTATTGAGCTCGTTTATAAGCTCGGCTATCGCTTTATATATGTTTGACACTTAAAATATCTTAATATTGTTTAGGCTCGGCTCGTTCGAGTTTTTTATCGATTCGATTCTAAACTTTTCACAAGCGGTTTGGCTCATTTCCACTATTAAAAAAAAAAAAAAAAAAAAAAAAAAAAAAAAAAACGTTTAACTTTCAACTTATACATTATATGTAACACAAATGGTCAAACAAATTGCTGTGTAACAATTAAACTTTCGAATAACAAGTGTTCATGAGAACTTTGGTTCTTTCCTCAAATCCAACATTATAGAATCAAACAAGAAAAAATTAAACTTCAAGACAATTAAAAATTGTCTAAGCTAGAATACCCTAAACGTATCCTACATTTGCAATGAGAATTTACTCTAAACAAATCCTAAAAAGCAACAAATGTCATTAAATCATCACTAATCTGATCAACAAATTAGGCTTCTCAGGGCTTGTTTTTTCATTACCTTCCCATAAACACCTCTTCCTAGCTTCATTACCTTTTCCATCTCTAACACACCACCACCACCACCATTTCTCTTCATGCCTTCACTAACCGCCCTTAAAACCCGCTCATCACCACCAACAGCCTCCACGATACTCTCGACCACCACATCCATTGTCGGAACCTTTCTCCCCCATTTCCTCATTAACTTTTCCGATACAAAAAGCTCCGAATAAACCTTCCAAAATGATGCTCTTAAGTACCCCTTCATTTTGCCTCTTACCATCCATCTCCTCATACTTTCTTCCAGCTTATAAACAGTCGTACCGACATCAACCCCTCTTTCATATCCCATCTCAATCTCGCCCATTTCGTTTTTAGCAGAAATTTCGTCCTCAAATTTGCACCTTTTGCAGTGACAATCAAATCCCCAATTCTTTGCCATTTCCTTGCGGTTTTTTAATGGTGAAAACACGTCGAAATAGCCTAATGTGATCTCTTCACCTTCTTTAATATCTCTAGAAGCATGAACAATAACATGATCACCAATGTGATATCTTTTAGCATTAGGATTACATGAATGGTTAATAAAAGAAGCTAAAACCCATATACCCACACCATGATAGTCGCCATTTTTACCCGTAAATTTACTAGAAAACATCTCTTCCACAAGCGAATTCACATCCAGTATGCTCAACATAGCCGCAATATCAATCTTTTCACCCATAAAACGACAATCTTGCCCTGATTCCGGCCTAAACATACTAATATCAGGAACCTCAAGAACATCCTCATTTTCGCCATTTGACAACTTAGATATCAAAAAACGCGTTCTTTCACAATTTTCACTCGATTCCACAACTTTATCTATTAAATTCTTCCACATTACCATTTGGGCATTTTGACCCAAATCCTCATTTTTCGACTCGGGCAATATCCCTCTTTCCGTCACAACTGCTTTAGTAACCAACAACAAAGAACCAACATCAATATTCTTATTCGCAACCAATCCCCTACCACTAATCTCACTTTTCTTAATCTCTAATCCACCAATATACTCTCCTAACTCAGGTAACTTACCCTTAAACCCATTCAAAACCCAAGTACTAAAATCAAACGCACCAGATCTCGATAAAAACTCGAGTTTTTTACATTTTTCCAAATACCCTTTTAGTACTTCTGAATCTTGATTACTGGGGTTATCAAGATTTGCAATCTTGAAACAGTTTAAAGCAGAACTATATCTATCAAGATTAAGCAAGATCTTACCTTTAAGCATAAGTGTCTTAAAATGGGTATTTTCAATATCCAATGCTTCATCACAATCCTTTAAAGCGCCATCAAAATCTCGCGTTTTGGAGCGTGCTTCTGCGCGGTTTGAGTAGGCTAAAGTTAAGGACTTTTGGTGCTTTAAATCGGGGTTTGTTTGCGAAAGAGAGATGAATTGGGTGTATGTTTGGATTGCTTGGTCCCATTGTTCTCTTAAAAGATATTCATTGGCTTTGAGTCTTAGATTTTGTAACATGTCTTGTTGTTGTTGTTGATTTGATTCTGCCATTTTGAAAAAAGGATCAAGGGGGTGTTTGGGGATTTGAAATGGAAGAGGAAAGTAACGGTCATAGTTTTATACTCACTTTTAGAGCAAGATTCTTGGGGTAGTTATTTTTATAAATGCAACGGTCGAGTGAGTACCTTTTGAATGGTGAAAAGTGAAAACCAAAGTAAAATTGGCATTTTTTTTTCCTAGAGGAAATGTAAATTCTAATTCTAAGATTATAAACCAAAATTGACGAATTATCAATTTCTTAAAACAAGTGGCTTATCAAATGTATAGTAAAAAAGATAGCGAAAATTACTTAAATGGACCACTAAGGAAATGTGTTATAAAACGAGGACCAACTTTTTGGCATTTACGAAATTGGATCCATATCTCGTGACCCAAAAAGGATGTGGTCACGAGATGCACGTGTTGATACCATAATGGACTACTACCTTGTTTTGTACTATTAAATAACCCGACCAAAAAGTGCTCCCCTAACCAACCTCTGTCCAAAAGTACCTCGGGGACCCACAATTGGCATATTTCCCAGAAGAAAATGGTTGGGAGGTCACGAGAAATCGAAATTTACATCAGGAAAGATGAATATCCATATGAATGACCTGAAAATTGTTTTAAAATGACAATACGAACGTAAAAGTTAGTTTAAACACCATATCTTGAACTCACAGTATCATTTCATCTTTAAAATACATACAAAGATTCATAAGTGTTTATACTTGGTGGTGCTGTGATGGTGGCGGTGTATTGACACTTGGTAGTGGTGGCGTTATAAAAACCAAGCAAGAATAAAGTCTAGGCAGTGGTGCTACGGTGATGCTTGGTGGTGGTGGCTGTTGGCGGGTGTTGGTGGTGGCTGGTGGTGGTGTTAGTGAAAGCATAAAATTTTTTACACAAAATATGACAAGATTTGACAATTCAGTTTTTTTATACTGACATGGATATAACAAGTCCATGACAATTACGTGAAATCATAAAATTTTACACAAAATATAACATGATTTGACAATTCAGTTTTTTTGTACTGACATGGATATAACAAGTCCATGACAATTCCGTGAACTCATAAAAGTTTACACTAAATATGACATGATTTGATATAAAAGCAGATCTTATCCTCACAAACACATATACACTCTTATCATCACAACCACCCACTAACACATTACACACTCTTATCCCCACAACCACCACCTCAATCACCCATGGAGCGATATTATCAAGCTTTTAAGTGACGTTGTGGAAAAGGAGATACAATGTTGCCATCATGTCAACCTCATAGTTATGGTAGACAATACTATGTATGTCCTTATTCAAAGGTGAACTATCAAAACTTTTTTCATTTATGTAATATAAAATAATTTGCTTGTCAAAAAGACATTTATTATGCTTTACTTACTATGTAACATCCAAGAACTGAAGATAATGGATGTGGATTTTTATGTGGAAGGATGACATCAGGCTCCGTCTAAGTTCTTCTCGTGGACAGTCAATGATGAGACGAAAAATGAACCACTTTTAGGAGGTCATTTAAGCCCGGAATTGAATTTATTTGATCAAATATTGCCCTAAATCGTTCCTTTTGTGATTTTAGGTACTTTGGGAGTGAAATCTGGAAAAAGAAGCAATTCGGACGTTTTTGGAGCATAAAAGTGAAGAAAACGCCAAAGTCTTAATTTTCCTTGCTGGGAACAGTAGGTGACGGCGTCAAGAGCAACACCCTGACGGCGTCAAGAGTAATTTCCATGACGACCCAGTACAGATTTGACGGCGTCACGAAGTAGGGCGTCAAGAGTAAAATGCATGACGGCATGGAAAATGCTAATACATGACGGCGTCAAAAGTAGATCAAGGCAGTCCGAGAATTGTTTTGGCGGCGAGGTGACGGCGTCACAAGATTGGTCTTGACGCCGTCAGACCCTATTTCCTATATATAGTTTTCTAATTTTCACATTAAAGGGAGAGAAGTTTTGGAGAAACCCTAAGTACGAACTTGGTGCGAATTTTACAGGTTTTTCAAAGGTTCTAAGCCCTTGATACCTTTCATATGTAATTGAGATAAGTATTCTTTTAATTCAATCAATATGTCTATGTGTTGGTTGTCTATATCTTGTTCTTGTCTTAATTCCATCATGCTAGGCTAGATCTATCTTGTGTTTGCTTGGATCTAATGAAACCTAGATGTTAATTATATGTTGATTACTTGTTTATAATTGTATTGGATGAATGAATTCGATGTTAGGCTTAAGAAAACTGGCAGACTTCCAAATGGTGACATGCTTGAACGTCTTAGGAAACATGAACTGACGTGCACTAGGTCTTATTGGTTGTATTTAATGCATGAGCCACTGTTTATAATCCCTATGGTTGTGCTGGGCATGGTATAGGAGGAGATAAGAGCTCATAGGATTGGGGAGTTAAGTGCGCCACCCCATGAATGGTATTAAGGAATACAATCCGTCATCCATGCAACTATAACAAGTAATTAACGTGTAAAAGATGTCTAGGGAGTAGTGAAATCTAAGTAAACACATTTTCTCCATTTATTGCTCACAACCTTAGTATAATTTAGTTTATTTTCATTTCTAGTATTTTATTTTGATTGCATCTTTAGTATTGGGTTAGTTGGCTAGCAACTAATTCCGCCCAAATCCTTCAAACCCGAGATTTTTACTTGCTTTCTAGAAAATATAAAAATACAAAAAGAATCATCCCTCACCTTTAAAACTAGTATTTAGGTTTTCTAATCCTAGCGACACTATTCCTAGCTGAACGATCAATCCCCCGGTACTTGTCACTATACTATACTACAACGATCAGGTACACTGCCTGGTGGGGGTTGTAAGCTTCTCAAGATCCCTTGAGAGGTAAAGCCTGGTGCGATTCGCACGTATCAAGTTTTTGGCGCCGTTGCCGGGGAATAGTTATTGTCTAGGTTAGAATCTCTTTTTATTAGGTCTACTTGCTAGATTCCTTTCTAGTAAGATTTTATTTTTTATTTTTAGGTTTTCTTTAGTCTATCTTATTTCTTTGTGTTTTTGTTCGTAACTCTTCACCACCTGCCATCATTGCAAACGACGAATCCTTTAACCTTAGGATCACTAGGAGTCGTAGTTCCACTAGAAACCTTGTCTTGCCTTATGCGGAACCCGAAAGAGAAATGCATAGATTGAGACAATATCACTCAACTTCTGAACCATCTAGCGTTGCCATCGATTTTGATGCACCTCTTTCTGAAGAAAATTCAGAAAATCATGTCACAACCTCTAGCTCCTAACCCAACGATGAGATGAGTACCCCCGCAACTCCCATTCCTAAGCGCCTTAAGGACTACTCCTCCCCAACCTCTCGTGGTTTCTCAAACGCCATTGTCTACCCAAACGAACACACCAACGAGGTCTTGCATGCAAACGATGTTTGGCTTGTCCAGAGTGTGTGTAAGTTTTGCGGATTAGATGAGGAAGATCCAATCCAACACATCAAAGACTTCCTGAAAATAGTAGACACCCTCCATACGGATGGGGCTACTAGAGACACGTCCCGATTGCGATTCTTTCCTTTCACCCTATATGAAAAAGCCCAAGAATGGTATGATAAACTCCCTTCTGAATCTATTTTCACATGGGAGCAACTCATATCCAAGTTCTATGAGAAGTTCTTTCCACCTGGAAAAACCTCAGCGTTTAGAGATAGGATCCTCCATTTCCGAAAAGGGAAGGACGAACCCTTCCATAAATCGTGGATTAGATTCAAAGATTTAATAAGACAAGTTCCCCATCATGGCATTGAGCTTTGGCTCTTGGTCCAAATCTTCTACGATAATATCTCCTCTAACGATCGAAACGGAATTAACCAATCTAGAAAAGGGAGATTGGCCAATCTTAGTGCTGACGAAGGATGGGATAGGATTGAAGAATATGCTCAAGACCAGGATGACACTTGGGATGAACCTGAGTCGACTGTCAGCATTTCTGAAATCACCTCAGATCGGTTGAGAAAAATTCACAAAAGAGTGGAATACCTAGCTGGATCGCAATTACCTAAACAACTGTCGAATCCTTACTTAATCTGCGATTACTGTGGGGGCCCGCATGAGGTAGAAGAATGCGGAGGAGCAGCCACAACTGAACATGCATGCTTGTCAGGAGGGGACATTTATGCTGATCCCTCCCTTTTGCCTTTTTACCAAAATGACGACTACACCCTCTGGGGAAATCTGGTAAAGAGAAAAGAAGGGGAGGAAGGCCCTGAATTCGAAATCAGGAGCACTTTTGAAGATGACCTTGGTCACTTCACTCAAGAAAAAGGCTTGCAAATGAAAGGTCTTAATGAGCTTTTCGAAGAGCAGCAGGATGACATTGGAGAATTTTTCAACAAGCTTAACTCAGCCCTAGATAATCTTGAAATGCCATCAGTAAGCAAAAAAGACCCCATGCTCGCGATAACCACTCGAGCTGGAACAACAACCAAGGACCCACCTTACCCAAGCTCGTCCCCCATCGCCCCCGATCCAAACAAACCTAGCGAGGAGGAGGAGGATGTCGGCGGCAAGACCCCCGACCAACCGCCCTTGACAACCCCTTCCCCATCAACCCTACCTAACCAACCTGTGAAAATCCCGTTTCCATCCTGATTAAGGAACCAGAAAACTGAGAATGACAACAAGAGATTCTTGTCATACCTAAAAGACTCGGTTGTCACCATACCCCTCCTTGATGCTTGCTATCACATGCCAAAGTATAGTGCATACTTTAAAAAACTACTTGCTAACCGGAAGAAACTCGAGGGTCTTGTGACCCTAGGGGAAGAATGCTCAGTGGTGACCCATCGAGGGCTACCAAAAAAGGTAGACGATCCGGGCAGCTTCACCCTGCCTTGCTCCATAGGATCTCTATCAATCAAGAATGCTCTTGCCGATTTGGGAGCAAGTATCAATCTCATGCCTCACTCTATGTTCCTTAAATTAGGATACTCTGGATTAAAGTCTACCCGTATGAACATCCAACTAGCCGATAGACCAGTCAAATACCCCGTAGGGATATGCGAGAATGTGCTAGTCAAAGTTGGGAAATTCAAATTCCCGGTCGACTTCGTTATCCTGGATATGGAGGAGGATGACTTGGTACCCATCATCTTAGGGAGACCATTTCTTGCTACCGCTCATGCAGTCATTGATGTCTATGATGGCAAATTAACCTTATAAGTGGGAACCGATAGCACAACCTTCGACATTAAGGATTCTATGGACCTCTCCCTCGAAGCAGCCAACCGGCTCTATTTCATCGGGGAAGTCGATGAACTCACATATGTCATTGATAGTTGTGTCGATGAACAGATCGATGAAGGCTGGCTACGGGACGAGAGTTTTCTGCCTTTGCTAGAGGTAGAAAAGATGGAGGGTGTTGGTGCAGTCTCCTTCTACCCCAGACAAGAGGCAACGGAGCATCTCGAGCTCCGAAAGCCCGAAAACAAGCTCAAACCTTCTATTATCGAACCTCCTGAGTTGGATCTTAAAGAGCTTCCTAACCATTTGGAGTATGCCTTCCTTCAGGGAGAGGACCAACTGCCGGTAATCATAAACTCTTTCTTGGAACATGAACAAAAAGGTAAACTCTTAGAGGTCCTAAAGAAATACAAAGGGGTGCTCGCATGGAGTGTGGCCGACATTAAGGGGATTGACTCAACTTTTCGCACACATAAGATTCTCATGGAAGAAGATTATAAACCTACCGTGCAACCCCAGAGGCGGGTGAACCCTAACATTAAGGAAGTAGTAAAGAAAGAAGTTATCAAACTTTTGGATGCAGGATTGATTTACCCGATCTCGGATAGCCCATGGGTCAGTCCTGTGCAGGTTGTACCTAAGAAGGGTGGAATGACTGTAGTTAAGAATGACAAGGGTGAGATGGTGCCCCAGAGAACGGTCACTGGATGGCGGGTATGCATTGACTATCGAAAGCTCAATGATGCCACGAGGAAAGATCACTTTCCCTTGTCATTCATTGATCAGATGTTAGAGAGATTATCTGGACACGAGTACTATTGCTTCTTGGATGGATTCTCTGGGTATTTTCAAATTCCCATAGCACCTGAGGACCAAGAAAAGACCACGTTTACTTGCCCTTATGGAACATTTGCCTACAAAAGGATGCCTTTTGGGCTATGTAATGCCCCCGCCACTTTCCAGCGATGCATGACCGCAATCTTTCATGAACTCATGGAAGACAGCATGGAAGTGTTCATGGATGACTTTTCGGTCTTCGGGAACTCCTTAGACCGCTGTCTTGCTAATCTAGAAAAGATGCTTAAACGTTGTGAGGAAACCAACTTGGTGCTAAACTGGGAAAAGTGTCATTTCATGGTAAAAGAAGGGATTGTGTTAGGGCATAAGATCTCAGGGAACGGAATAGAGGTGGACCAAGCTAAAGTTGAAGCTATATCTAAGTTACCATACCCCACGACTGTTAAAGAAATACGCAGCTTCTTGGGGCATGCCGGGTTTTATCGGAGATTCATCAAAGACTTCTCCAAAATTGCTCGGCCAATGACTCAATTACTTGTGAAGGATGCTCCGTTCGATTTTTCTCAAGAATGCAAGGATGCATTCGATCTCCTAAAAAAGGAACTTACACAAGCTCCAATCATGATCACACCCAACTGGGAGTTACCATTTGAAATCATGTGTGACGCTAGCGACTTCGCTGTCGGGGCTGTATTAGGCCAACGGCGTGACAAGCTTTTCCAACCTATTTACTACGCTAGCAAAACCATGAATCCCGCTCAAGAGAATTACTCCACCACCGAGTAAGAATTATTAGCCGTAGTGTTTGCGTTCGACAAATTCCGACAATATCTTGTCCTTTCAAAAATAGTTGTCTTCACTGATCACTCGGCTCTTCGATATCTTTTTGCGAAGCAGGATGCTAAGCCACGACTAATTCGGTGGATCTTGTTGCTACAAGAATTCGATGTTGAGATTCGTGATAAGAGAGGGGCAGAAAATCTGGCCGCAGATCATCTATCTCGTCTCGAAAACCCCTTGGATAAGCACGATAGAAGTGAGATTAGGGATTCATTTCCTGACGAACAACTCATGTTAATGATTGATTCGGAGCCGTGGTACGCCGATTTTGCTAATTACCTCGCAAGTAGACTTGTTCCTGAACACTTGACTAGGTACGAAAGGAAAAGGTTCTTTTCTCAGCTAAAATACTACTTTTGGGATGAACCATTTTTATTCCGAAGGTGTCCTGACCAAATTATAAGACGCTGTGTTTCGGAAAGTGAGGCAGTAAAGATTATGAGGGAATGTCACTCTGGTCCCTCTGGCGGGCATCATGGGATAAAAACTACCGCCCGAAAGATTTTCGATGCGGGATTCTATTGGCCCACAATTTTCCATGATGTAAAAGAAATGGTGCAGGCATGCGATGCATGTCAACGGGCCGGGAACATATCACATAGGGATGAAGCACCTCAGAATTTTATACAAGTATGTGAGGTCTTCGATGTTTGGGGAATTGACTTCATGGGACCCTTTCCATCTTCAGGGGGAACAAATACATTTTAGTCGCCATCGATTATGTTTCAAAATGGGTTGAGGCACAAGCCCTTAGGACCAGTGACACCAGAGTAGTTATTTATTTCCTGAAAAAGCTTTTCGCTAGATTCGGAATTCCTAAAGCTCTCATCAATGATAGGGGTACCCATTTTTGCAATGCACAAATGGAAAAGGTTATGAAGAGGTATGGAGTATCCCATCGGTTCTCCACCGCCTACCATCCACAAACCAATGGCCAAGTCGAAAACACCAACAGGGCTATTAAAAGAATACTTGAAAAGACGGTTAGTCAAAATAGAAAGGACTGGTCATTTAAACTCGACGAAGCCTTATGGGCATTCCGAACCACCTACAAAACACCTATTGGAACGACCCCGTTTCGCATGGTGTATGGTAAGGCATGTCACTTACCAGTGGAATTAGAACATAAGGCTTATTGGGCGCTTAAGACATGTAACTTAGATTACACAATTGCTGGAACTAATAGGTTCTTGCAATTACACGAGCTTGACGAGCTTAGGTTAGAAGCCTACGAATCTTCCATCACATATAAAGAGAGAGCAAAAAGATGGCATGACCAGAGGATTAAGAAACCCAAAGAATTTTCAGAGGGAGACAAAGTCCTATTGTACAATTCTCGGCTGAGATTATTTCCGGGAAAACTTAAGTCTAGATGGTATGGACCGTTTACGGTAAAGAATTCCTCTAAAACTGGAGCCGTGGTGTTATTAGACGATGAAGGTAGGGAATTTACTGTTAACACACAACGTGTAAAACATTATCAAGAAAATAACAATGAAATGATTAGTGAGGAGGATGTGACGTTTGATGACGAGGTCACGTAGTAACCCATGACCTTGAGTCTAGCTACAAGACTCGTAAATAAAGAAAAACGCTTATTGGGAGGCAACCCATGTTTTGTGTGATTTTATTTTTGTTTGTTTGTTATTTGCTTCCGTATGCATGCTTTATTTTTATTGTCGGTAGATCATTTTTCTCAATTAAATAGTGGAAATACTTTACTTTGTTGTTTTGGCTTAGTCTTAACTCCACCTAGAAGTATTTTTGCAGAAGATAAGTGTAAGGGGAAACCCCAAATATGTTTTTAAGAAACAAACCAATCATGATTCTCCACAATATTAAATGAACATGTGTATTCGTATTTGTTAGAGTCAAATGCTTGTATTGAGTCATAATGAAGTTTAGCAGGATTTTCCAGGAAGTAGGACCAAGTTTTTCCAGAAATTTTCCGGAAACTTAACATAAGAATTTATGCAGGTCACTTATGACGACGTCAAGAGTTAACTCTTGACGGCGTCACGTGTAAAAATCTGGAAATTTTACCGGTTTTGTTTTTCTAATGGAGTCTTATGGTTTTTGTGAATTATTAAGTTTTATAATCTCCAGGAAATCTGCAAACTTCATTCCACAAGCATTATATCTTATCTTGTTTTCTAGGATTTAGTAACTTATATAGGATGCCGTCGATTTTACGCGAGGTTGTTTTGTCTATTTTTTTTTTCAGGATTTACAGGTTATGTTCGACAAGAAGATGATTTACATTCTGGAAGGGAAGCTTTGATTGTTCATTTTCTTGGAGGAAGATTTAACATGGCCACCTTATTATCCATACCGAGCGAATCAGGGAAGTATTTGATTTCATTCCTTTTACTTTTTTAACCTTTACATTCTTTACTTGAACATTGGGGACAATGTTCATCTTAAGTGTAAGAGGAGGGTAAAAAGATGATACCTTACATACGCACTTTCGCTTGAGTTTGTTTTGTTTAATGGTAGATGTGTAATAAAACTATGAGAAATACTTGTTAGTGCAATTTTAGCGCCAAATTTAAAATTTTTTTACAACATTTAGGAGTGAAACTTTAGCCATAGCAAGCGTCTCATGGATAGGAGATTGTATGACTAGCACATAACCGTATATTCAGAAAAAATTTCCACCCAAATATGTGAGGTTCGCCTTTAGATTTGATAGGAAAAGCATTCATTATTAGTGCTTATGAGTGTACCAGTAGCATTTAGATTCTAGAACTTGCGTTAGTGATGCATCCCGAGACCGCTAGTGAGACTACATTCGTGTAATAGGATTTACTACATGATAAGAGGCATTAGGATCACCCTTGTGTTAAACCCGTATTACAATTACTTGACCATTTAAGTCATATTACTTGGCTAGTTAAGTTAACTAATTTTCCCACACCCTTAGCGTTGTACTCATTTTTAGTACACGAAACCCCTAGTACACCCCTCCGAGCCTATCTTTTCATTTTTTTTAACTTTAAGCATTTTACTTAAAGGAAGAATTTGTTACACCCCACTTAAATGTACAACCAAATCGCCTTAGCCTTCCGTGTATGCGCTCATCTTTAGTGCATTATTGTTATTTGTTAAACCCTAAGTTAACTATCTAATTGATTACATGGTTGCTAAGTCGACTCATATCATTGTATATATTGTTTTGGGACGATTGGGACTCATGGGTAAAGTACTTATTTTATGGAGTAATGGGGAAGAACATAATATTATTATCCCCGTATGTGCGTTAATCTTAAAAGTGCTCCAAGTGTTTTGATTTTCTTAATTCGAGTCATTAGATTAGTTTAATGTAAAGTATGTAAAGATTCAAGTGTAAGGGAAATGTTTATTCCATATGATGTATTATTTTGGATGGTAGGGTAAGAGTGTATGCAAAAAAAAAAAAAAAAAAAAAAAAAAAAAAAAAATCGAAAAATCAAGAAAAAGAAAAAAAAAAGTAGAAAAAGGAAAAGAGAAAAAACATACGGACTACCATCCCTTTTTATTCTATGTTTATTTTATGTTTTTGTTATTTTTCATTTATTAGCTTAAGTCGAGTCTAGTCTTGGCTTAGCAACGCCATATTGTACATGTAATTAACCAAGATTGTTAACTCGCCACCAGTAAAACTTCCTTTATCCAACAAAACCGTGTATTTCATATCCCTACACCTAACGTTACAACCCTTTAAAAGACCTCTTTGATAGTTTATCCTAGGTGCTTACGCATGTGGTGGAGGTTTGATCCTTTCCCAAGCCTATGGTAATCTATTTTGCTATGACAGGTAGTGAGAGATATCTTCCGTTTCCATATTGTAATTTATACTTTATTACACCCGAGAGATGTGAGTATCTAAACACTATTTGTGAGGTGCTAGTATATGACTTCCGTGCTTGTCTATTGGTCTTTAGTGGAACGATTATTTGTTGTAATTACATTTATATTAGTGTTAAATGACCCCTAACTTGTATTTTGACTAGAATAAAAGCGCATTTGCTTGAGGACAAGCAAATCTCAAGTGTAAGGGTATATGATGAGGCGAAAAATGAACCACTTTTAGGGGTCATTTAAGCCCGGGATTGAATTTATTTGATCAAATATTGCCATAAATCGTTCCTTTTGTGATTTTAGGTACTTTGGGAGTGAAATCTGGAAAAGGAAGCAATTCGGACGTTTTTGGAGCATAAAAGTGAAGAAAACGCCAAAGTCTTAATTTTCCTTGCTGGGAACAGTAGGTGACGGCGTCAAGAGCAACACCCTTACGGCGTCAAGAGTAATTTCCATGACGACCCAGTACAGATTTGACGGCGTCACGAAGTAGGGTGTCAAGAGTAAAATGCATGACGGCCTGGAAAATGCTAATACATGACGGCGTCAAAAGTAGATCAAGGCAGTCCGAGAATTGTTTTGGCGGCGAGGTGACGACGTCACAAGATTGGTCTTGACGCCGTCAGACCCTATTTCCTATATATAGTTTTCTAATTTTCACATTAAAGGGAGAGAAGTTTTGGAGAAACCCTAAGTACGAATTTGGTGCGAATTTTACAGGTTTTTCAAGGGTTCTAAGCCCTTGATACCTTTCATATGTAATTGAGATAAGTATTCTTTTAATTCAATCAATATGTCTATGTGTTGGTTGTCTATATCTTGTTCTTGTCTTAATTCCATCATGCTAGGCTAGATCTATCTTGTGTTTGCTTGGATCTAATGAAACCTAGATGTTAATTATGTGTTGATTACTTGTTTATAATTGTATTGGATGAATGAATTCGATGTTAGGCTTAAGAAAACTGGCAGACTTCCAAATGGTGACATGCTTGAACGTCTTAGGAAACATGAACTGACGTGCACTAGGTCTTATTGGTTGTATTTAATGCATAAGCCACTGTTTATAATCCCTATGGTTGTGCTGGGCATGGTATAGGAGGAGATAAGAGCTCATAGGATTGGGGAGTTAAGTGCGCCACCCCATGAATGGTATTAAGGAATACAATCCGTCATCCATGCAACTATAACAAGTAATTAACGTGTAAAAGATGTCTAGGGAGTAGTGAAATCTAAGTAAACACATTTTCTCCATTTATTGCTCACAACCTTAGTATAATTTAGTTTATTTTCATTTCTAGTATTTTATTTTGACTGCATCTTTGGTATTGGGTTAGTTGGCTAGCAACTAATTCCGCCCAAATCCTTCAAACCCGAGATTTTTACTTGCTTTCTAGAAAATATAAAAATACAAAAAGAATCATCCCTCACCTTTAAAACTAGTATTTAGGTTTTCTAATCCTAGCGACACTATTCCTAGCTGAACGATCAATCCCCCGGTACTTGTCACTATACTATACTACAACGATCAGGTACACTGCCTGGTGGGGGTTGTAAGCTTCTCAAGATCCCTTGAGAGGTAAAGCCTGGTGCGATTCCCACGTATCAGTCAACACCTCCAAGTTCTTCGTCGGGACCTTCAACACGTCCAAGTTATTCTCCTAGACCTTCTATATCTGCACCGATTCTTGGAAATGGAGAGTGCTTAAATTATAAGTTCTTTGCTGAAAAGATAAAGACACTAGAGGCAACACTAGAGATGGAAAGACATCCCAAGAACAACACACTTGAGTCATCTACAATACTTCACGAGCTTTATAATGATATGCAAAAACTAGGTTTGGAGTAGTTTAAACCTGTTTAGTATTTTCAAATGTAATTCCTATGCTCTAATGTTTAAACAGTTTTCGATTTGTAATGTACTTCGTATGCTTTTATGTTTGAAAACAATAACAAATAAACCTATCTCAAAAATCAAAACCCATTTTGTGTTTCAAGTGTCTCACTTTGAGACACGATATCTTATATATATTAACTCTATTTTAGACACTTTTTAATTCGTTGCAAAGCTCTGTTAAAGGAGAACACAAATCCACTAATCAACACAAATATTTACAACATATACATATGCTAAATAGTGCCCAAAGTTAGCAAATAATCATTTTTGCAACCCATTTGTGTTTTAAATAACTCATTTTGAGACACGATATCTCATTCATATTAATTCCATTTTAGACACTTTTTAGTTAATTGCGAAGCTCTCTAAAAGAAGAACACAAATCCTCTAACCAACACAAATATTTACAACATGTACATAAATTAATTAGTGTCAAAAGTTTGCAAATAATTATTTTTTCAACTCATTTTGTATAACAAAAATCCAATCATACAAACTTAATTAAGAGTTAATTGCATTTTTGGTCCTTGTGGTTTGGCCAAATTGCAGGTTTGGTCCTCAAAACTTTAAAAGTGCAGCGATAGTCCTCATTTTGATGTTTGGGTTGCATTTTGGTCCTTATCAGTGTGAAATGACCAAATTACCTTTGTTTTTTACTGAAGAAGACAAAGGGTATTTTAGTCATTAACTTTATCCATGGACCAAAAATGCAATCCAAACTTCAAAATGGAAACTATCGCTGCACTTTCAAAGTTTTGAGGACCAAACCTGCAATTTGGCCAAACCACATGGACCAAAAATGCAATTAACTCCTTAATTAAATAGACACACTTTCCTAGGCCACTAGCAATTTTTTATTATTTTGTGACCCATACCCCATTTCTTACGGAAGATATGAAGTGACATGGGCGTGGACCATGAGTCAATTTCTGTCAGGATATTTATTTAAAATTGGGCGACATGGTCTATTGTGGTACCGACACGTGTATCTTGTAACCATACCCCTTTTGGGTCATGAGATATGGGCCAATTTCGTAAATGGAAAAACGTTAGTCTTCGTTTTATAACACACTTCCAAAGTGGTCCATTTAAGTAATTTTTGCAAAAAGATATTCGCAGTAAGAGTTTCAGCTATCGTATTAGACTATTTACATCTTGCATGTCTCACACTCATCTCCAGCAGGATTGGTTATTGTTGTCGTTGTTGTAGTTGTAATGCTAGTGGCTAATTTATATTAGCTTTTGCGTTCTATTAATAACTCCAAAGGTGTAGCAACGCTAATGGCTGATCCACAACCATGTAAAAACTTCAAATACAACAACTTTGCTGTTAGCTTTCAGACACCTATTTCTCAACGCAAACATTGGGCGTGAAATTGAAAATAAGTTGAACATTGTTTGAGATGCGATCGAATGATTGTGTCCAAAATGAATACCGGTTAAAGTTGCTTGTTTAACCAATTTTTATCTAATAATCAACTTGTTTTACTCGTATTATGGTAAGAAAAGAATGACAATGAATAAGTATTTTTATTTGCAAAAAAAAAAAAAAAAAAAAAAAAAAAAAAAAAAAAAGGAACTCCATTGTTATAAAGATCAAATGCAACTAATGACATACTTCCGTAGTAATATTTTACTTTTCCATCTAATTCTTCTTTGTTCTGAATCGATTACATTAGAGTGAATGGTTTGGATCCACCGGTTCTAGTTCCAGTTCCAACCGGTTCCAGAACCATGCTCATCCCTAGCCTCATCCCGTCGCCGCCTCCAAGCCAGAACCCTATGTGGCTCAAAAGACCAACATTCTAGTTGTTTTTTTGTCAATATGCACTTGCCCATCTATTTAAATCAATGGGTTTTTATGTTCATCTAAAAGAGAAATTGAAAGGCTAAAAATCCATATTCATACAATGGTGTACAAAAACCATTGATGTTTATGCTAAGTATAAAAACGAGTTTACCGTTGACAAGGAAATGCGTGCATCATTGTTCATTGTACTTCTATCACAATCACAAAATATTAAACACGGCCAAGTTCTTATATGTCTGTATATTAAACTAAAATTTTCAAATAGATTTTATTCAGGTGTAAACTTTGTGCGTGCACATGACTTGTAGCTAGTTTGATACCAATAACTTGAAACCTGTGGATCTAGTTAGTTACATAGTTTGACAAAATACGTTACTACCAAATTAACATGTTGACATCAGTCAAAGAAGCTACAAAATATATACGAATCCAAATAAAAAGGTGGCACAAGGCGATACTGCATACGACCTTTTGAATGCTGCTACAGCTTTGGGTGGAGAACTGGCCATTGCCACTTACCAAAAAGGTCTCAAAATTTCTAATAAATACAGAAATGCATTTCCCATATGGTTTTGTTTTACTTCTTTAAATAATACATACCATCTCTAAGTTCTAACTTCTCTTCTGCAGCTAGACTCGACAAGAAGCTTTGGAGTTGTTGCAGTGACTTGTCGTAAGCAGGATCAGAACAAAACATCTGCAGCATACCTCTCATTATTTCACTTGTAGAAGCGGGAAGATTACATGTCATTTTTTCTATTAGGGGTCAAAACAGGCTCGGTTGACCTTTTAACACTTAAATAACATTTATTTTTATTTCTTTAGAAAATAGCAAATAGATGCAATAATTATGACAAAAACTTCATTGATACAATAAATCTAAATATTTGAATAAAACGATGTATGAGATTGTATGCATTGAAATAGGCTTTAGGCAACTTTCAGTGTGTATGACCCATTAGACTTATTTGAAATAAATCAACCCAGTTCCACCCATTCATGAGTAAATGGGTCGAAATTGCCACCTTTACTCATTCACAAGTCAAAACTAATCTTATTCAATAAATAATGGTTTTATTATCATAGAACAGACTTTACCTTGAGTGTGTTATGAATTCTATCCAATGCCATGCTACCAAAATTTTTGAGCATCCCAATGATAAATTTCTGCAGAAAATATTAGTTCTTATTAGAATTACGGAGACTTACAGGTACGCTGTAATTTTTTTATTTTTTTTTCTCCCTAAAAATGGCTATGCCCATAAATCATATTCTTTTTTTTTTGTTATTATTTTTCTCTGCAAAAAGGGGGGTATTTGGATTTGCATTTAGCAACTCATTCTCTCAATACTGTGACTTACAGTTGTAATATGTAGTCAATTTTTGTGCCAGGATAAAAAGACTGCTTCTGATCATATGATTATTCACGAGTAATATAAGATTACTTATTTACCCATTTTTACATAATTGAGAGACTTTTTATATCCGTTTCACTTTCTTTGCATATTACTTATATGTCATGTTTAGTCATTAATCATTAATTTTTCTTAAATAAACAGGAATTACCAAACATTCGAACATCCGATTACCAACCAAGCATTACCATTTCAAACCTAAGCAAATCGAAATACAATTTTATATCACACTTTCATTTACAGCTTATTCGATGTAACATAATCATTATTTACATGCACATCCAAACACCACCCAAAGACAAACATATACTCCCATCGTTTCATGTCAACTGCAGCACGTGACATGACACATATTTTACAGGAAAAGTTTTAGCAATTAATCAAATGTCTTAAATGCTATTCAATTATAGAATCTTGGAAAGGCTTAAAATTCCAATCCAGATTTTAAATGCAGTGAATTTGAAAAACAAAGAAAACAGAGAACATACCTCATAAACAGTCATTTCCTTTCGTAACTGATCTTCAACAGATGCCACTGATCTTTCGGCATCATCATCTGCCATCATCTCCTCACTGTTAACTGCGGTTTTACCACCATCCGCCATGCTATCCACCAGTGTATACAAGTGGTCATTAGAGTCACCACCCGCAGAAGACTCTGCAACAATCCCCTACACCACACAGAACAGGAATTTTTATGGTGATTTAAGGCTTACAGTTAAAATTATAATAAGTGGACCAACCTTGCTTATCCAGAAATTAACCCTCCTTTGAAGAGTATCTACAGGCAACCCGATAGCAGCTGCAAGACTCTTACACGTCCAACTGAAAGTACAACAAGCAGGTAAATTATCTAATACTTGTATTGAAAGGAGGTCAAAACCACATGTTTCTATGGATTGATTAAAATTCATGATTTTACCTTTTTTGTTCCTGAAACTTCATAATGATTGTAGCATGTACAGGGGTGACAGTGAACTGCAGCGTTCTATCTTCAAATTCCAATTCTAACTATAAACAGATGAGTGTCAATAATTTTCTCGATAATAAAAATAGTAAATCAACTATATATAGTCGCCTTTATGTTTTTAAGTTTTAACAATAGAAAAAAAAAAAAACTAAATATATCATGCTACTGACCTTCACTGTACCAAGGTTTTTCTTCCATAGTAGCTTGCGAGGAGTTTTGATTTCATGAAATCTTTTAGCGTAATCACCTAAAAGCTGGTCCATAGGCTCGGGTATATTGACATCCTCATCCTGCAATTGCGTTTCAACGTTATAGTCACACAAACAGTAGAATAGATAATCTGTTAAGGTAGCTCATACCTGAATAGGTGGCCAGAAATTCGAAGATATAATAGTCGCATCAAGTATATCAAATGAAACCTCATGCTCCCGAGGTTCTGCACCTATAACTCAATTGCAAATAATAATTAAAAAATCATAACAGATGTACTACAACTAATGTAAGTTATCATAACACTAGTTGTTAATTTGCTAAATTTACCTGTTTGAGATAACTGGTTAATAGTGTTTTTTACATTTGTATTTGTCCTTTTTGAATCAATCAGATCATTGAGCATGATCTCGCATTTCTGCATACTGCTTTCACCAAAGTGTATCTGGATACAATGACAATTCACATATAATTACTAGATGTCAACAAGTGAAAGCTAAATATCGAAACATTTAATTGCAAATCTTCACCTTGAGAAGCTCCAATGTGCGTATCTCAGTGTCGATGTCGTAATCGGTTTTGTTGAGAAGCTTTTCAGCTAACATAACACGATATTCATTAATCAATTGATCCTTTGAACCAATTATACTAACAATCATCCCAAGTACATCTACTTTCCTTCGGTAGCGACTCCCCTTTAAAGGATCAGCCTCAATAGGGTCAGGTTCCCATCTGAAAAGTGTTCATAAATTAACATCAGATATTAATAGCTGGGCAAGATTTATCATCTCGTGCTATACAAAAGGGTATTGCTTTAAAGGTAACAAATATTGATCAAATTTCTATATTGGGTAACACACTTTGTTTGCACTCATAAAAAGGCTCAGACATTCATATTATTTGACAAGGATAAACCTTCATAAATCTTGATAAGAAAGGCTCGAACTTTCATCCATTTTGATAACTAAATTTTACATAAATTTCGAGTAAACGGCTCAGACTAGTATATTTTGGCTCAGTATTTCAGAATCCTGATAGAAGGGTCAGATTCTGATAGAAGGTGACGTGTCGCGGGAAGGTTAACTACAAGGTTACCCAAAATGTAAACCTTTTAAGAAGCTTAAAGTCATATTTGTGAGAGCAAACAAAGTTTGTTGCTCCAAAAAAGAATTGAACCACAGTTCATAAAATCATATGCTTTAAGCCCATTATATAATGAAAATTTCATTACCGTTGGATGTCAATCCATGCTTGCTTGTCATCTGTATTAATATCATCATCAAGACCAGTATTTTCCTGATTTTCTTCATCTCTATTCAATTCTTCAAGGAGGCTATCTCCGGTGTTTCCAGGTCCGTTGTTATTCCCACCCGTACCATCAGTAAGCATAGTCACAATACACTTAATGGTGTCTTTTCTTCCTCTTAGGTATTCCCTAATAGGTTCACCAACCGCTTCTAGAAAAACTCCTGTTGGGTCTATTGTTCTAAGTGCTTTTATAGTTGAAACATATTGGTCCAATATATCGTTTGTTGAAGCACCAGCTGTCAATAACCGGTACCGCAGTGAAGATATGAATGAATCAACTAGTTTAGAATGTTGGCCAGTGTACTCGAGACACTGTTTCAAATCTTCAATAGCAGGAACACTGCAAATGTAAATATTAGCTGAAGGTTTAACCTGATTGAATTTTACTTGACTTTTGCTGAAAAACTAACCTGTCAGGATAATCCACGATGATCTCAAAAAGTTTGGCGATTCTTAGATCTTGTAGAGTTTCATAAGCAAAATACTCTAATCGCAACTGCCATCTGATAATTCCTTCAGATGGCTTATCGCCTGATGATGGACATGATGCTAGAGGTGATTTGGCACTTGGAGTGCTAAAATAGCTTATAGAATCACCAAGATAATCAAGAAGCGCATGCAAAAATTGGAGTGGCACGGCCTGCAGAAAGGGTTTTCTTGTTAGAATTTAGAATCAAGATAAATATTAATTGATCATAAGCACCATCACCTGTATCCACTCCTTGATAGACTCCAGAACAGAGTTCCTGTATTCATCGCCAGCTAGATCATAAACTTTGGCCTGCCATATTTTAGAAAAAAAAGAAGTTACGTCACAGTATCTGATAGAGAAAATGTTACTACATACTAATCGAACTTCACCATTGTTTCACCAATGTCATTAAGTTTAACCACTCAAGTTTGTAACCTGGTTGCGTGTGCTGATGTGGCGTGCAAATTATGAAATATTGCTGACACATCGTCCAATAGTACAGAAGTAATGACATCATGACAGCTATTTACACAACTGGCAGGCCATGTCCCATATCAGGTAAAAAATTTCAGTATGATTCATAACTATGAAAGTTAAGTGGTCACAACCTCTTAAAAAAAAGGGGTATTAGTGATCATGGTGGAACAATGGTAAAACTTGATTTCTGTTAAGTGGCATTTTCTTTATTTGATAAGTATGTCACATGAGGATGGAGTAAGTGTGTACCTTTAAAAGTAAGAATATAGCAGAAGCATATGCATCCTCAGTCATAGATGAAAATCCTAGGCCTCTGAGATTATAAACAACCATTCCAATGTTCCTCACCAATTTGTTCTCCAATGTTTTCTTATGATCACAGTTTCCATCAATATCCATGTTTCCAGATTGATTCAAGCGTGTACCTTTTCCATCTAAATCCATGACATTTCTGTCTTGCGCTTCATAAGCATCTTCATCATCTCCAGCCATGATTGTACTCAACTCCTCTAATCTCCCTTTAAAATACCGGTGGAGTACCTCTACAAACATGTTAATAGCCAAATATTCAATATTAACATGGATATGTGTAATAAAATGCATTAATGACAACTCAAGAGTCACATACCAGTAAATTGTCGTGGCAGAGTGGTCATAAGAACAGAAGAGACAATTAATCGATATTTAGAGAAGAGGACTTTTTCTACATCGAAGAGGTTCCCTTCGGTAGATGTATTATTATCTTGGCATAGTTGTAAGGAATTAACCAACATCGATAAACACTTCTCCTGGTACTGTTTTTCCTGTGATATTTCTTCCAAAGCCTTACATAGCAGTAATTCGACTTCATCCTCTTGAACCTGTTTAAAGATACACCAGACTTAAAATTATAGCCTTGCAAAAACGCTGTATGTCAAGTATCGGTGAACATAACTGAAGTGCTAACTTACATCTCTGTCATCCATTTCAAGGTCTGGAACATCGCTGTAAGCATCAAAATACTTCCAAAAGTTTGGTGCATCATGTTTCTCTAACACGCCCTGCTCACATCAAACAAATTACTGATTTGATTATAACATCCAGTACAGATATCAGCGAAGCACAGACAAATATATGTCTACGCATATTATGAAAACAGAAGCAGCAATGACAGAAATGAAACCTCATTCAACATAACATACAGGAATACATAATTGCTTCGCCAGAAATTGCAACTTTAGGTTCCCTACTTTCCTTCACAGATATAGTTCTACTCTAGGAGTGCGGTTAGGTTCATTCTATGTTGTAAGTTTAAGAAAAACATTCCCTTTCCCCTACTAAACCAATATCTGTATCTAAAAAGAATTGGTTCATGTTTTTTGTTCCTGGTTATAAAACATAGTTTCCCAAACAATTCCTTGAACAATATTTTACCAACAAAGTTAGTAACGGGACTAGTATTCAAGACTCAAGAGTTCCTCTTCTAGGACCACTTAAGTGACTACTTAGGAATTAGGACTCCCCCTGACTTTGGTTATTTAGAATCACTTTATTATCCACCTAGAAGCAGGGACGGAACCAGGGGGTGTCCCGGGACACCCATGAATTTTTGTCTCGTAGTGTTAATTTTGTTATAAAACCTCTATTTTTCTATAAATGCACCCGGTCCTAAATAGTTATGCATGTAATCTTGTTTGATTTCTCATAAATGCACCCGGTGACTTTGTCTTCTGGTTCCATCCCTGCCTAGAAGTTACACTTCCTACACCATTTTGATTAGCAGCTTCAACTAAATCATTCTACTTTTGTCAAGTTTGGAAGGAATATTTTCTACGTATAGTATCAATGATGAAATGAAACTAGTCAATTAGAGAAGTAACTGGATCAAAGTAATATACTAAACAGGCGACTCAACTGCCTAGTTCTGCTTGACGTCTTCTAGAAGACTAAAAAAGTGCCTAAAACTAACACTTGTACATGATTTACAGGAAGAACTTCTTACCACAGATGAAAGGCAATGCCACTATCACTAAAATTATTAAGCCTACACCAAATGAATAAATGCATTGGTTCGACCGACACTTTCTCACATTTTGTCGCAGCTAACAACACGCAACTACCGCTCCTTAAACAACCTAACTAATGAGTTTATAATAAAAAGTAAAACATAGTATACCTGAAGAGAAAGAAGAAAGTGGTCTTCGACTAACGAACGAAGAGCGATACCGTACTTAGACAAACTCGAAACGCACGATTGGAAGTTGGAATACAATGATGACGAAATGCTTGCGTCATCACTGTTATTGTTGATAATGGTTTCAGTCAACAAACAGAAGTCATTCCACCTCTCAAGTATCTCAGAAATTGAAGATTCAGATAGTGAATCCAAAACCCCCAAATTACAGACTGATGACGTCATTCTGTGAAACCCTAAATCCCCACTGTGATTTTGCCGCCTTTTTTGCTCTTCAAAGGAAGATTTACTTTCTGTCTGTGTCTGTGTCTGTGTCTGTTTGGCCACAACTTCTTTTCATATTTAGGGGGTGTTTGTTTTAGCGAAGGTATGTTATTTTAAACATGTGCGCATACAGGTTGAATCACATTTATATATAAAAATAATAATAATAATAATAATAATAATAATAATAATAATAATAATAATAATAATAATAATAATAATAATAATAATAATAATAATAATAAATAAATAAATAAAATAAAATAAAAAAATAATAATACTGCAAATCAGTAGGGATGTAAACGAACCGGACGAACACGAACGGAGCTCTGTTCATGTTCATTCATTTAATTTTAACCGAACAAAGAAACGGACACGGACGCTTAAACGGACGAATTTCTTGTTCATATTCATTTATTAAGAAAATGAGTTGTTCATGTTCGTTTATTATTGTTCATTAAGATACTAAACGAATACTAAAACGAACATAAACGATCGAACACAAATAAAAATAGACAAACAAACATAAACTTTATTGAATTCTTCACAATATATTGTTTTATAAGTGTTGTATTATTTAAATTAACTAATTTTTAAAATTATAAAATTAAAAGATACGATATAAACATAAATAGATAAATAAACATAAACGAACTTTACCGAACACATAATCAGACGTTCACGAACATAAATAAACGGACGATACGTTTGTTCATGTTTGTTCATTTAACTAAACAAACGTAGAATATTGTTCATGTTTGTTCATTTAATAAACGAATAAACATAAACGAATTTTTTACCGAACAATTCATGAAATTTTTACTGAACGTTCAGTTCGTTTACAGCCCTATGTAAATGCGTAGAGTTTTATCTATCCTCACCAAATGATACATATGCAAAAGTTTTAAAAGTGTTAATAAACTAAAAAAATGAAAGCAGAACACATTATTCATACAAGGACCTATAGGTTTTATCCATTTGAGCTTTTCCATTAATACTTGCGCACTGAAGCCAAAATATACGAGCATGACAATATGGTATCATCAAATGGGTAAGGATCCAGTGAGAAGAAACTTTAAAATGAGAAGAATGAGAAATTATTATAACTACATATTTGAGATGCATCGACTTGAATTAGATGCATCACAATTAGTTTCGAAAGTAATTTTAAAGTGAAAATAATGCAAAGTAGTACTAGCAACAAATTTGATCCGTAGATGACGAAAAATACATAGGATTCGTCTAACTTGACGAAATGCATCTAATATATGTATATGCATATAATTTTTAGCTAGAAAATATATTATGATGCATTTAAAAGATTAGGGATGCATCTCTAATGTGTAGTTATAGTTATTTCTCATCTTTCTTATTTTAAGGATTCTTCTCATTTGATCCTTAATCATCATCAAATTTGATATGTCTAAGTATACGTGCAAGGACTTTGGTATGATATACGAATCACCCCGGTCACATCAAACTGAACTTATTGTCAACATTTTTTTTTTTTTTTTTTTTTTTTTTTTTTTTTTTTTTTTTTTTGGGTAAAAGGTCAACGACCCGGTAAATATATTCTTTAAAACTTTTGTAACTACTCTTACAAAAGAACGTTAATGTGACGACAACCATTAAAATTTTAAAATGCATATCGGAAATTCCCTTGAGAAAAACTCACAGTTTTTATTTTTTCTGTATTTAGACTCTTTGAAATTTTAGTGTGACCACGTCATTTCATACAATTTTTTAACAATCCATTAAAGTACAATTGTGATAAATGAAAATCGGAAAAGTAGATTCTTTAGATAAAAATTGTAGATTTCTTAATCGTGTTTTATCTATCTCTGACATTGCCTCTGGTAGTGTTGGTAATCTTGGAAATAAGATTCTTAATCGTGTTGTACATGGGGTCTATTTTTGTGTTCTCTGATCTATTTGGAAGTGGCGGAATAACTTAGTTCATGCTTCTTTGGAGTCGGAGGAGACGTTGAGATCTATTGATATATTCCCATATAATCTATTCAATGGTTGTCTAAGGTCTTGATTTCAGCTAGATGTTCGTCGACGCATTTATCTTGGAGTTGTTGGATTGCCAATCCTAGAGGTTTAGTTTCTTAGTTTTTCGGCTTTGTGGGTGTTGGTTTGTTTGTGCTTTCTGTCCTTTGTTTGGTTTATTTGTACATTCTCTTTTTGCTCTTTTTTAGAGCTTTTCTAATATATTGCATTTCAATAATAATAATAATAATAATAATAATAATAATAATAATAATAATAATAAAAATAAAAAAAATAAAAAAATAAATAAATTGTAGATTTCGGTTGTAACCGCTTAACTAAAAAAATAATAATAGCATTGTGGAGATGCGCAAAGACGGAGGATGTGCAAGACTTTTTGTTTGCACTTGTTTATGTGTTATTATATCAACTATTCATAAGTGGATGCAAAGTAGGGGATGCGCAAAAAAGAAGGATGCACAAGTTAATTCACGCACCGTGTAGTTTTTGGTAAGAAACTGTTGTATATAGTAAAATGGTTATCTAAGTGGAGTAGGGCTGAGCAAGACCGGACCGAACCGAGACCAAATTAGACCAAAATGACGGACCAAAGACCTGATCGAATATGTTTGATTCGGTCAAAAAAGGCATTATTGATCGGTTTGTATGTAAGACCAGACCGGACCGAGACTGTAAAATGAAAAAAGTTAAAACCGAGACCGGACCGCTAATCATTCGATTCAGTCGGTCTCGTATCCGTTTTGGGGTATGCTCTGCTAGTGGAGTATCAAAAGTAGGGGTGAGCATCGGGACGAATCCCGACCCGTCCCGACTAATCCCGATACCGACAACGGGGAAAAACCCAAACCGACTCCCGACCCGATAATGGTCCCGACTCGTCCCTAATCCCGATAATGGTCCTGAATCGTCCCGAATCTTGATTTTAGCTATGTTTTCTTGGGACCATCCTGACTCCTGACCCGTCCCGAATCCCGATTACCAGGAAAACGCAAACCAACTCTCGACCCAATTACAGTCGGATCAGTATCGAGAAAGGAGTCGGGTGTCGGGATCGGGACGGGAGTCGGGTGTCGGTCGGAATTGCTCACCCATAATCAAAAGACAAAGATAAAAACCCCAAACACCTTCTAAATAAAACATGATACATTTTTTGTTTTCTTTCATTACTTTCCCTTTCCTTTAATAAACCAACTCGACAACACAGCGTTACTTTCATTTCATCCTAAGTTGTCTGTCATCAACCAAGATCCTTGCAGTCATGTCTCAAAAACAACAAACCAACCACCCAATAAACAAGATCCTAATCTCATCACTCTCATCAACAGTAGCAGAAACCTTCACATTCCCAATAGACATAACCAAAACCAGGCTCCAACTAATCTCCTCAACTAACCACCCAACCTCTGCATTTCATGTCGCTACCAACATCATTCGTGAAGAGGGTGTCACAGGTCTTTACAAAGGGTTGTCACCTGCTGTTATCAGACATGTTTTTTATACACCCATTAGAACTGTTGGCTATGAATACTTGCGTCATGCTTACGTCACTCATTTGGGTCGAAATGATGGGTATGTTTCGTTACCTGTTAAGGCAGTTATTGGAGGTGTCTCTGGTGTTATTGCTCAGGTAATGATAAATCTTTAAAGAGTAATTTTTTGGAGGTGAATTAGGTGTGTTTGGATTATGGGTTTGGAAATTGGGGTGTTTGGGTGATGATATTTATGTTTTTTATGAGTATGTCGTCTTAAGAGAATGATTTTAGGATCAATGTGAATGTGATGTAGGTGAATTGGGGGTGTTTGGATTTAGAGTATTGTTAATCAGAATAATGTTCGGATGCTTGATAAAGGTGTTTAAAAGATTAAATTAGATAAGGCAAAGTGAAATAGTCTAATTTTCTATGTTCATTATTGAAATTTGAAACAATCATCCTAATAAAATAATCAATGAACTTACGTGAATGATATCATCTTGCTCCATTACATGTTTTTTAAAACTTATGCAACCTTAGTTAGAGAATATTATAGTTGTACCTTAGCTATCTATACCAAATTGGTGACAAATGATGATAGAAAGGAAAAGATTAAATTTTGATGGTTGTTAGAATGTTTTGGTATTTTTTGTGACCGGGCCTTTAATTTAGGTGTGTGTCTTATTGCTTTGAAAATGAGCTAGCAACTCTTGGTTGTTTTTTATTGGATCAGTAATCTTAATCTTGGTCATGTTTCTTTGGAATTGCTTAAGCAAGTCTATATATGTGAACTAAAGGTGATCAAACATGGTAACTCTGAACATCACAACTTCATCAAACTTAACATTCAGATATTGCTGTATGAATACCTTTGGAAGTGTGATCCAGTAAGCAACTTTCATCATGATTGTTTTCCCTTAAAAAAGATGTGTTACTGATTACATAAAAGCAAAAACTTCACATGACTTTAGGCTTGTGATTGTGATTTCAAAGAGTAAAAGCATACCTATTTCACAACTCCTGAGTCAAATGGCATTACATTGTAATGAAAAGTTGTGTTAGATTAACCATTCAAGGGTGGCCTAGTGGCAAAAACGCTTGTGACTATCACACTAAAATGTGTGAGGTCTCAAGTTCAATTCCTACTTGGTGCAAACAACCATGAAGTGGCCACACCAACCTCCTGGAAAGGGAGGACTTTACCTGGTTTAAGCCTGTATGGTGGTGGATTCAAACCCCGTGGATTAGTAGGCCAAAGGTTGGAAACCATGGTTACCCAAAAAAACAGTTGTGTTAGATTAGCCACTTTGAGTGAAGTAATCCATTTTAAAGGAACTGTCTCTTCTTTGAAAATGTGTCGGTGTTTGTTTTCTACTTTTTTTTTGGTCTGCAAAAAGGACGTGGTGCTATATGCTTCGTTAGTTGGCATTTAAAGAAATAAACCACTCTAGGTAAGTTGTCTGTTAGAATGTCCTTAGTGGAATCAAAATGATGAACAACGCCACAGAATACCCCCTTCAATGTAAAGTATATTCCAAGTTAATTGAAAATTTATCTGCATGTAGGACTTATCGAAAAATGTGGGTGCCCAATTGTTATAGAACACATTTGATCACACAAATAACACCATAATGATCACTTTTCTTAAATAGGAATACCAAACTTTAGATTACCTATTGTTACCATCACTTATGTCATACCACTCATTCATAGTGAAGTTATTATCACAATATAGAATCCATGTTACTGAGAACAGCAAGATGTCCACTATACGTAACATTATTCTTACAAACCAGTAACCTTATTTGTGCACCAAGTATCATAAAGCTCCTTCATACCCCTCCCCTCTAAGTTATAAGGACTACACGGAATATATTTCAATGTTTTCTCAACCTTAGATATGAAAGTATATTTATGCTTTCCCTTGATCCCTGCTTAGTCCCCAGACAATCATTAAGCTTTAATCAATGTCTTTTATAACATTGACATTAGACAAACCAGGAATCCTGAGATCAGAAGCTATTTAATACATTAAAAGTTTAAAACTAGACCACTTAGTGCATCCAGGTAACAAGTAAGCTATAAGTGGTAGACGTTATGCGTTTGATCGACCTTCTAGTTGTGCCTAACACTTGTCAATGTTTGTTAGATGTTTTAAGCTTCTAACAAGAGGATCATAACAATTCCTTATTTTTCCTATCCTTTATGCTTTAAAACACTCTTCTCGTGAAGTATAAGCATTGAATATAGTTATTCCTCTTAATGTTGCTCTCCAAACATCTCAATCATATGTTCTTATTCTCTGTTTTCTTGTAATTGCAAGTTTAATTGCATCACTTTGCTGCACATAGTGCCCCCTGATTATTGATTTTGATTCTTTTAGAGGGTATATGACCCTTCTCTTCTTGACCGTAAATAGTGCAGTTAGTGGCTAGCCCTGCTGATCTTGTTAAAGTTAGAATGCAAGCAGATGGTCGTCTGGTTAGCCAAGGTCTCCAGCCAAGATACACAGGCCCACTCGATGCACTACACAAAATCATTCACACCGAAGGTTTCAAAGGACTTTGGAGGGGCGTTGTCCCTAATGTTCAAAGAGCCTTTTTAGTAAATATGGGAGAATTAGCTTGTTATGATCATGCAAAACATTTTGTTATTAACAATCATATTGCTAATGATAACATCTTTGCACATACTTTGGCCTCTATGATGTCAGGCCTTTCAGCTACCACTATAAGCTGCCCTGCGGATGTGGTGAAAACAAGAATGATGAATCAGGCAGTCAATGAAGATGGCAAGTTTAAATATAAGAACTCTTATGATTGTCTTGTGAAGACGGTTAGATATGAAGGAGTGAGAGCATTGTGGAAAGGGTTCTTTCCTACGTGGGCGAGGCTCGGTCCTTGGCAATTTGTGTTTTGGGTGTCGTATGAGAAATTTAGATTAATCGCAGGGCTGCCTTCTTTTTAGTTTATATATAAACACAGAGAATGTTTATTTATTTTGATGGTGGTGTTTGGTTAGGATGAGCATTGGTTTTGATTCGTGCCCAACAGGAGCAGTTGCGTTTTTGTGCTAGAGTTTGGTTAGGACAAGGTTGGTTGAGTTGGATCTTACTGAGGACTAGTTGCAACACCTTGTCTATTTCATATTTATCTTGGAAATTGTAATTTAGGTGACATTCGCATTTCCTAAACTTGTAAGGTGTATAATTGTATATATTCTCTCTATATACTATAACAGTATAACTCATCGAATCGGTGCTTCCTGATTGGCTACAAGAGACTACCTCGAGCGAAGATCATTAAACAAATATTTCTTTGATAAAGAATTATAAAAGTCATTGTCCAGGTATTTAGCCGTACATATATGCAACTCTTTATCTCATCAAATAACTCAAAAAGGAATTAAAAAACTCATAAAATCGGGCCCATTAACAAGTAAAAAAAAATAAAATTTACAAATCGCACCTTTAACTTCTTATTATTTACGATTTTTTTATACAACAAACTTTATTTACCGCGTATCTAACATATATCTCGCGATTTCTTGAACAAAGAAAATACCGGCAAAATGGTCTCTTGATAACATAAAAAACGAGCCCAATATTGATATCCTTTTAACATACGGACGATTTTATAAAAAATGTTTAAGTTTAATATAGTTTTTAACTTTTAAAATGAACCCTTTCATATATCAAATAAGTTTAAAATTTTTGTTAGCTTTACATACACAAAAACGTTTAAAGAAAACGTATAGTTTTTTTTTTTTTTTTTTTTTTTTTTTTTTTTTTTTTCACTCAGCCTCGGAGGCGCATCTCAAACAAACGAGTTACAATCTAGAACACGTTAGAAAAAATTCTCAACCACAACGCGGTTGGCGCCAACTCCTTGTTCCCTCTATATATTATAGAGGGACATATTTGGCCACAACCGGATAAACAAATATTTTTTTAGCGGAGCCCGAATAAACAATTAGTTTATAGCAGAAGAACCTTCAAATAAAGAGACATATTTGGCCACAGCCGGATAAACAAATATCTTTTTAGCGGAGCCCGAATAAACAATTAGTTTATAGCAGAAGAACCTTTTTTTTAAATACTTTCTTCATGGATTTTATCCGTAGCCCATTAGCCTATTAGCGAATTCGTTGCTTCACCCATTCTATTTTATTTGTTAAGGCTGCACAGTAAGGAGGGTCAATCCATCACATTTTCTCTGCCACGTCAGCTTTCTCTCCCCAGCGACCTTCAGCTTTCTCTTTCCAGCAACCAACGATCATGGAATGCTCTATCGCTGTAAATTGGGTTTTCTCAGAAGTAAGCCGCCACTAAACGGTTATGAGCACCCAAACGATCCCTACTAACTTGGTTTCGTGAGATTTTAGGTTGTGACGCTTGATAAGCCTCCCAACACTCTTCCGCAAACATCATAAACTCGCTATTAACTTTATTTTCATCATCCGAAGATGAATCGGCAATAAATAGCTAGTAAGAATTCATAGCGTGAAAGTGTGAAAAAAAGAAGTGAAATGAGGGTGTTATTTGAAAGAATGTGTACATAGAGAATGTGTGAAAAAAATAGTGAAATGAGTGTGTTATTTATAGTGTGAAAGTATAATAAGTTTAAAAGTTATTTTATTTTTATTTTTTAGTCCAACATTCAAATTCAAATTCAAATTCAAAAAAAAAAAAAAACCGTGTTGCGTAGATAGGGTTTTTTTTTTTTTTTTTTTTTTTTTTTTTTTTTTTTTTTTAACATTTTGTTGATATTCGCTATGTTAAACGATGTCGTTTAACTCGCTATAATATATACAAGCAGGTTAGGTGCCCGGCGCGTTGCGCCCGAAGTTTTTTTTTCTTTAACTGTTCGGACTTTTTTTTGAAATTACGATTCAACACAAATATCTAGCTTACCCATCCTTTTACCAACAACAGTCGCATCTACAGACGTTGACAAAACAGGCACAACCTGTTGTTGGAGTGAAAGTGGTTAATTCACAAATACTTTTGCCAGCATTTACACGCCCCTTTTTGTTTGCATGCCTTGATTTAGAAGTACCAGTCCCACATGAAGCATGCACAACCGTGCATGGTGAAGTTATCCACGCTATCGAAAGATATTAGGCTACCATTTCTTTAATAAAAAAACATATTGCCGAAAAGACCGATTACGAACAAGATATCTATCAAATATCTTTAAAAACTACCTTACCGAAAATACAGAAATATAAGCTGAATATGCAAACTCAAAAAAGAAATATTTAGTCCCTAACAATAATGCTAATATCTTAAAATAATTTACAAAACCAAAATTTTACTGTTAAAAAAAAACGCATACTTAAAAACAAATAATTCTGCCTCATTTACTTGTGCATAAGTGATTAAATATGAATGTCTTAACTCTTAACCAGGCTAAATATGAATGTCTTAACCAGGCCCATTTGGTGGTTTTGGGCTAGCCCAACTATTTCTATAAGGCTTATGTAAGGATTGTTCAAATGGTATGTTTTTGTTTAGCTAAACGACTTGATTTATTATATTAGTCATTCCCGTGCGAGTTACATTTAGTTTTGATCGAGTTATGTAAATCGATTTTGGGTTTAAAGAAAGATTTTCCTAGGATCTGTGGTAGAGGGTGGTGGTGGTGGTGGAGGGTGGTGGTGATGTTGGATAATGGAGGATAGTGGTGGTAGAGGGGCATTCATTGCAAATACAAAAAAGTAATTGTGGGATGAAGATGAGGGTAAAATAGCCATTTCACACTCCACTAACGTGAAAAAGTTAACGAGCGTTAGCCCAAAAATTGAATTTGCAGCTAGAGTAACGCGACAAGTACATAACTTGTAGAAAATTGAAAGTTTAGGGACAATATTTGCAGTTTTGTTTTCGAGGACATCTTCCTCATTTTTTGAAAAGTTTAGGGATATTTTTTGTAGTTTACTCTTATAATAACAATGACTATGATACATACATGTGGATCTATATGTTATGTTAAAAATTTAGAGATAATTACATGTAAATGTATCTAACTTGTCATTCTTTTGTAGTTTTGTGTAGTGACAAGTTTGGGAGGACAAAGAGAATATTGGAAGAGATAAGTGAGTAGGGCTAGGCTAGGTGAGTAGGAGTACATGAGTACTTTGCAAATTGGCTATACAAGTGTGTATAGGTTCGGTTTGAGAGGTGACGAGGCAAAGGGGTTCTAGAAACCCATTTTATTTCAAGTACTTGTGAACTAAGGCAAACAAATGAAGTGTGGTGAGTTGTGGTTGAGTCTAGGTTACTAATAGGATCAAAGGTTGTGTTTAATATACATGTCATAGGTTCGTTTGGTGCTAGAAACATTAAAGGGTCCAAGTTAGGTTGTAACGTGACCAAATGATCATCAAGTGATCGAGTTGAGTTCTAATGGGGTTGTGAGGATTTAGAGTTGGCATTATATGATCCTTAATGTACTCTTAGGTGTTTGTGTGAGCTTAGGAACCTTCAATTGTCCACATGACCCCTAACGTGAACAAAAAATAATATAAGATGGTCGAATTGTTTGTTCTAGGGTCTTGGGAGTTTAGGGTATTGGCTAGTTCATTGGTGTCATAATGTTTGTAAATGGATCTCTAATAGTCTCTTGTGGTCTCATGCACACTTTTGTGGTTTTGTGATTTGTTTGGTGTGCGTATGAGTTGATATCGAGACAAAGGTAATTCTCAATGGCACGTTTAGGGTTTAGAGAGGCATGAAAGACGACACACTTATGAAGTCATGTGAGGGTGTTTATGACACAAAAGAACTCGTTTGGAATAATTTGGTTAAGTTTGGGCGTGTTTAAGAAATGCACAAGCTCGTTAAGCTTTGATCCTTGTTTTCTGTTCATATATACGTATAAATTAAATGTGATTGTTGATCTTGGTTACTTGTAGTGTGATGATTCAAGTGGTGTACTTTATTTCATATGTTGCGTGTCTAGATTACAAGATAAACGTCCAAAGTGATTGTGTGTTAAGCGTGTGTGTTAAACGATTTAGTGTAAATGGATTGGGCTTGTGCGGTTGGCTTATAAATAGTAAAACCCATGTATTAATATTAAGGATCCGTTTGATTGTAATTTGGATTATTTGGTGGGCTTAGGTGTTAACAAGGCCCATTGGGTGTTTGTGGGTTCAATTTGATACTGTGGGCCCATTGTGAGAGACCCGGGGGGGGGGGGGGGGGTTGATTGTGTTGTGGTGTTTTGGTGATCAAAATAATTCCATGATTTGATTTATACTTGTTTCAGAATATTGTGGTATGCGTGTGAGCTCGTTACATGGAAAATGTGAATCACGTAATATATACTGATTCATGGTTGCATAATGCATAGTGTAACAAAAGTTTAAAATTTTGCCTAAAATGAATGTGTGAATAGTAATACATAATTAATCCATGATTAACGTTTATTAATAACTGGGGATTTTTACAAGATGCTACAACTAACAATTGTAACTACATTTACATTATCACAGTTGTTCTATGCATCGATAAAGCATGCCCACAGCAACGTACGTGCTCACGTGCTCGTTACTACTATATTTAAAAAAAAATGATAAATTAACAATTTAATGCACTTATATCTTTCTCTGCCTAGCATTAAATGTACTTATTCGAGTTCCATTATTTTGTTTGTTTTCGGTAATTGTGTACTCGATATATGGCGCGTTAAGTCGAAATCTCAATGTCAACAACCACTTCTACTTATTTCGAGTTAAGTGACACCAGGTGTAAAACAATTGGACACTATTTTTTTTTTGAACGGTTACTTTCTTTAAGGGAAATCCATGTCCAATTAAAACCCGATGGGGGGAAAACTTTCAACTTAAGCCGCCCGAAGGCACGACACTTAATTTGAAGTAAACCCTGCCTTCTCCAGATTTGAACCCTAGTGGGTTGAAACCATTGAAGGACTTTGAAAGCCTGGTATCAACAGACCCTGTGATCAAAGAGGACTTCCTGGATGGTCACCCATCCGGTACTACTCTCATAGTGGCACACTTAACAAGTTAAGTGTTAACCACTAGACCACATGGTTGTTGATAACAATTTGACACTATGATAAAACTACAAAATTAATCTTTGATTTAATTTATAGAAGATGATATTTTCTCGTTCATTTTTCGTTTATTTAATTTCTTAGTTATATTTTTTGACAACTAACAAAAAAGTATATGGCGACGAAAAAAGAGAAGACGTGTTCACACTTTTCATAATATACATGTAAAAAATGATTATACTATATAACATTTGTTTAAATAGAGCTTGAAAGCCGGTTTCGTTGCCAAGCCATCGGGTAAGAGGTCAGCTGCCGTGAGGAGGATAGTTAGGGTGTATTATGGAGCCGTGGCTTGAGCCAGCATTTTTCACACGCCAAGCCGAGCCGTTGGCTAATGGGATTAAAAAAATGCATCCCGCTGTTTTAACTTGGTGGATTTTTCACTCACTTGATGCTTATTTTTTGGCATGCTTGCATGTTGTACACTTGTTTTACAATATCTTAAATTGGGGTGTGCATATTGTAAACCTGTTTTCCATTACCAATTTTAGAACCATTTACATAAAGGAATTTTTTTTTTTTTTTTTTTTTTTTTTTTTTTTTTTTTTTTTGGTTTTTTATACAAAATTTTAGATACACACAATGGGCGGGTAAGAAAATTAGGGCTGATATTTATTTTATGCAAAAAATATGAAATTATTTTAGAGGTTTTGGTGAGAATGACAAGTAGAATGCTGATTAAGTTCAGTTTTCTTGATTTCGAGTTTAGGTCTAAAATTCTTTCAAGGGCTTTGGTTGGGTAATGAGTAGAATATATAGATATGATTGTTGTTTTTATTTTGATTACCATGTCGTGATTTTGCAGACCTTATGGATAATATGGGTAATTGTGTTTGCTATTTCATTATAGTTAGCTAAAAGAGTTATTAGAGGTTTTGAGGTTTTTGCTTAGTGTTGGTGCATTTTATTTTGAATCCAGTTATTAAGTTTTATTGTGTTCATTTCGCGTTTAAGCTAAATTTTTTTAAGGGTTTTTGTTGGGGTAATGAGTAGAAGAGTTGGTTATGTTTGTTGTTTAAAATTTGATTTTCGTGTTGTAATTTAGAAGAAGTTATGGATAATATAGGTAGTATTTGGTCATGATTTAAGCCGTCCAAAAATCGGATGACATAAATGCAACTTTGTTTTGCAGCCACCCATAGTTTTGACGTGGCAAAAATCTTATGTCATAAAAGTTTTTGCATGGCTATGATGATTCGGTCACCTTGTAAGTTATATGATTTTGGTCTAGAAAAAATCAGGTGGCATAAAATGCAACTGTGTTTTGCAGCTAACCTTAGTTTTGGCATGGCAAAAACCATATGGCATAAAATGCTACGGTATTTTGTAGCCGATTTGATATCTGAGCCAAGGTACTAGATGTGGGATTTCAATGATTGTCATATATTTTTTAAATCTAATTTGGATAGTACTTGCTTGGTTATGATGATTCAGTTACTCCAAGAGTCATAAATTCGGTGACCGAAAAACCAGGTGGCATAAACTGCAACCGTAGTTTGCAGCTAATTCGATGTTTGAGCCCAAACTTAAATTTGTTTTATTACTCGGTTAAATGCTGGTTTTATACTTTTTGTATAAGTTATGGTCATAACTGATGATTTAATAAGTGGTGTTAATTAAAAAAGGATATTGATATTTAGTTTTACAAGTTTGTATATCGTTGTATAAAGTCAGTTTGAAAAGTAAATAAAGAGGTCCTATCATCTTTTGCGCTTAATGTTTTTTGATGTAGTTTTTCTATTGTCTTTAGAGTTATAAAGCTCATTAATGATTCGCTCTTGTATCTTAATTTATGTTTTTAGCTTGCCACTGGTGATGTTATCATCGGAATTTTGTGCATGGCGCAACCAAAAGTTTTCGTCACACTAATTAGATGCGCGACAAGTACAATTTTTTTAAGTTAATATTTTACATTAACTTAGTTAATACTATTGCCGATAGATGTTGTTAAGTAATTAGGCGTTGAGACACATTAGTTTAATTCTTTTTTCCCCTTTGAGTTCATTTTTTTGGAAATTCACTAAGAAGGAAATATATGTGTGTTTTTGTCTGTTTAAGGTTTCTGATATCTTTTACAGTATGATATGTGGTCATGGGTGCTGATTTTATATGTTGTGTATAACATGTAGTCGTGAGTGCTTTGTGATATCCTTTAAAGTCTGATACGTGGTCATATGTATTGATTTTATACATTGTATATAAGTTGTGGTTATTACTGTTGCTTTCACAAGTGCTACAAGCTATTTTTTTTATTGTGCTAAATAAATGCTTTCGGATGAAAAGAATTTCGTAACTTCCTTTGGCCTAGTTTTAAGTTATAGGAATGTTTAAACAATATTTTTTATGCTTCTTCAATGTGGTTGTAGTTTGGATGGTGTAATTATGTAATGTACTTCGACTTTTGATGTTTTGTTGAAATTAGGGGTTAGAGAAACTGAAATTGAGCATGTGGTTTGGAAAGTGTAAGTATGTAATTTACTTCAATTGTTTGATGCTTTATTTGTTGCAGCTTTCTTGTTATTTAGTGCATTAGTTGTGTTATGTTGCATACTGCGTAGGCTGTTTTCGTAAATCTAATTTCGACGGTGGTCGCTTGGCAGTACTGATTTGGTTTACCATTTAGTGATAATTTTGGCCCGACAAAAACTGTAAGCCATAAAATGCTTTCTGTTTTTGTGCCCAATATGATATATGAGCCGAGGCACAAGTATTTATGGTTCAATCATTAATAGATTGTTCTCTTTTTTATTTATGCTATCTAAGAATTTTCAACTTAACATAATAGTTTTCAGATAAGGAGGATGGAAGAAATTGATATAAGGTTGTATAAGATGCTGTTATAGATTTAAGAACAAGTATGGTTTGCTATTAGGTTTTTTATTAGTTATTTGTGTTTTGTTTTTTAATTGCTTTATGTTGTCGCTAAGGTTCACGAGTTGGTTGTTCTTTGTAGGTTTTCCTTCAATCATTATCATCACACAATGTTAATAACTTAGAAGATTTAAGTTAGAACAAGAGAGAGGAAAGGTAGAAATACAGTTTGAGAGAAAAAGTATTATCCTTAGTAAAAAGCAAACTACACATACGTATCCAACCACACCCCTCACCATAGAGTGTGGGGGTATTTATACTACTTGAGCAGCGAGGTAGGGATCGGGCCTAATGGGCCTAATCCCTTTACATAGATTAAGTGTAGTGAGCTGTCTACCTCGCTTCCCTTATTACAAACTAGACAAAAGTAATATTGTTCTACATAATACTAATACAAGACCTAGGATAATAACACTTCTAGGATGAATCCTAGCAATCTCCCCCTAAGGGTTGAGTATTCAGGTCTTTAGTCAAAATGTATCTCATCTTGGTATTGTAACACCGCGACTTCTTGTCATCACCTACATTCACGAAGCTTGAGACGAGTCTTCTAAGCAATCAAAGCTCTTATCTACCAAAAATCCAAATTTTCTGCGTAATGCTCAAAAAGTTTTACATTAAGTGATTTACGTGATCTTACCTTTGTTTTCTCCCCCTCGGGATTATTGTTGATCCTAGTTATTTACTTTATCGAATTCCCTTACCTTGTAAAGTTTAAGTTATCTTAGATAAATCTAAAACAACTTATGTAGAAACTGTTTTGAGTTAATCAAATACTATGCGGAATCTAGTATTCAATATTGAGAAGAATAGTAAACACAAGAACACAAATTTAACAAACAATAAACAACCTCAATATTATTAAACAAATAATATGAATACTCTCCTAGTATTAGGGTTTACAAACTTGAAGCTATATGAATAATACGTATCTAACTCAATGCCCTAGGACCTCCTTTTATAGACTAAGTAGTCCTAGTCGGCTTACAATTACTTTCTATACAAGATAAATATTTTTAGAATCTTTTCTATACTTATCTAACTGACTATACAAGTATATCTCTTAAGAAATAGTAACTAAACACTCTAGCAGTTGTAATATTAACTCTGGCAGCTTTAACTCTTCAGCAGTAGTAAGTTAGTACTAGCAACACTAACTTTGTTCCAACAACACTAACATACTTAGAGTATTTTCCTTCAAGTTCAGCAACAGTTGTAACTTGTTCTAGCAGTAGTGAAATACACAAGCAGTCTTAATATCTTTATTAGCAGCAGTAAAACACTTGGTGTATTTTCCTTTATTCCCAAGAGCAGCGTTAATTCCTTTGAGCAGTCTTAACTATCATGAGCAACAGTAATCCAAGAAGCTTTTATTCCCAACAATCCTCCCCTAAACTTGATATTTTCTCCTAAAATCATCAAGTTTCGATCAAAGCTTAAGCCATCACCAAGATGATGCTTCCAAACACCTTATTTCTTTTTCTTCTCTTTTGGTTTGAGAATCCTCTCCATCTTCTTAATTAGTTGATAAGTCATTTCATCCGACTTATCTATTTGAAGTCTAACTTTAGTTGGATCCATCATCTAACCAACTATAGATGGATTCAAAGGGTAATCTTTCTCAACCAACATATAAATCTGAACTCCACCTAAAGCCACAGTATGAACCTCACATGCCTGATAAAGCTTCAAGAATAACACATGGACATTGTCTCCATATTGTTTTCCCCAGACTTCATCTTCACAATTTGGTTCAAAAATATCCTTGTGATAACTAGAAAGAACTCTATCCACGATGTCTTCTGGCCTTGTATATCCATACTTAGCCTTAATTTCCATAAAGTCTCTAGATCCTCTCAGTCAATGCTTTTGAGCATGTTTGGAAAAGAGAAAAACTTTTTAGATTTTCCACCGGCTCTTATTATCCCATAGCAAGCCTTCTTTCCCTGATAACCAACTCTCCAATAAATGATGAAGTATTTTGTAGCCAAAGGTTCAACTTCAATAGCCTTTTCATTCTTTTTATATTTGATTTCCACATGTAGTTGTAAATCAGTTTTTCCTTTGTCACTTCTTTCTTCTTCATTCTGCTCTTGCTCATGTTGATCATCAAGTTTTTGCCTTTTAGATTCTTCCTGCTCTAGCTCATCACCTGCTCTCTTAAAGCAACTCTCTTGCTCTTTCCCTGCTTCAGCCTTCTCTACCAGAGGAACATTAGAAGTGTTAATCAGGGTAGCAGGAGTAAAGATGGTGTTTTCAAGTGTATTGTTGATACTTTTAGATTTAAATTGATGGGGCTTAATATGAAATATACTGCTGATGTCTGTAAGGCTTCAGAGATTTGGAATATCCCTATTAAGAGGAATGAATACTATAGGAAGATGGATAATGAGTGGTGACTACAACAACAATTAAGCTGACGAGTCATTTATTTCTCATGTTTTCTTTCCTACGTGTTTGGATGATTAGGTTCAATGAAGGTATAGGTTTCTGGAAATGTAACACTAACTACTCTCCCTTTATTGATGATGCCATTTCAATATGGAAGCATAGTTGGATGTATGCGGTGTTTGAATGAAGGGCTAACATACCATGTAATGGCTACCAACTGTGGAGAACTCTCAGGTTCAGGATTAGTGTCTGCATGAAGGGAAAGCACACTCATCTTGTGCCTTAGGTTAGTATCTATAGCCTTGGCAGTTTATTTTTAGGGCACCTCCCTAGCTCACCACTTTGGCCAAAATAAAAACAAAATGACATAGGATAATACCCTAGCTTATAGCATAAACTAGTACCCTAACCAACCATTCAAAGAAATAAAATTATAAGAAATAACTAAATATAATGTCTTCAAAAATCCACATATCATCAAGGGGAGTGCAAGTAGTTATGCAGCCTAAGTAAGTTTGCCTCCTTAAAAAAACCTTTTATAGGTAAAAACCCTATGGAAAAACCCCAAGAAAGGAAAAAAGAGAAAAACACTTACTCAAACCTCCCTACATCTTCATCCAGTCCATCTTCTTAATCTTATCACAGCAAAGGTTGGTGCATACAGGAACAAGAGCTTTATACTTCATGACAATTACCAAAGCTCTAATACTACAGATACCATTAGGAAACATATTGCACCAAAGAATGGGAAATTACTTGTGCTTCTTTTCTCTCGTACTGCCTTTTTTGGCTTCATTTTTCTTAATAAATTTACCTTTAAGAAAAAAAAAAGAAAAAAAAATGGAAAAGAAGGAAACAACATACGGACTGTCATCCTGATTTTGTTTAAGTCAAGAAAGTGTCAAGAAAAATAAAAAAAGAGTTAGAGTTAATGTGTCGAGTCTTGGCTTAGTGATGCTACTTTGTACATGTAACTAACTTAGATGATTAACTTGCCACCAGTAAATTCGCCATATCCACAAAACCGTGTTTTCCTTACCCTTACACCTAATGTTACAACCTTTTAAAAGTCCTCTTTTATAGTTTATCCTAGGTGCTTATGCCAAAGAGGTGGAGGTTTGACACTTTATCAAGCCTATGGTAATTTATGTGCAATGTCAGGTAGAGAGTCTTTATTTTCCCGTTTCCATACATGTTATATAACCTATACACCCGAGAGATGAGAGAATTCAAACACTTTATGTGAGGTGCTAGTAGATAATTTCTGTGCTTGTTTTGACTATTTAATAATGAGTTGTGTTGTAAATTATTTTAAACCATCAAAATAATTGATTAGGAAAAAAAACACATTTGCTTAAGGACAAGCAAATCCCAAGTATAGGGATAGTTGATGAGGTGTAATTTTAGACGTTTGTAAAGGGTCATTTAGCCTCTAAATCCATGCATATTTGATCAATTACTATCCTAAATCATTTCTATTTGAGTTTTAGGCACTTGGAAAGTAAATGCTGGAAATTGGAACAATTATGGCTCGATTGGACAAGAAAATGAAGAAAACGACAAAGTCAAGATAACTTCACAAAAAAGGAGCTGTGACAGCATCAGGATTACTAAGTGACGCCGTCACTTAAAGAGTAACGAAGATTACCATGTTATAATGTTACCAAGTGAAACTTCAGACGACGGCAACGGTCTCGAGCTGAAGGTGTAATGACCAAAGATTCAAAGAGCGATGGTGTCGCAATGTATAACTTGATGGTGTCATGACCAAAAATTCTAAGAGTGACGGTGTCACAACTTATAACCTGACGGTGTCACAAGTAAGTTGGTGCAATTCTGGAAACCCTAATGACGATGGGCTGATAGTGTCACAATTAATAAGCGACACCATCACAAGTGTAAATCTATATACATTTTTCGTATTATTCTCATCCATGTAACATCTTGGAGAGACCACTTGGGAGGACGAATTTGATAGCTTTTGTAGGGTTTTTTAGCCTCCCTTTACTTCCATGTTTTATTGAAGATAAGTTATTCAATCTTTAATCATTACGATATGTCTATGTCTATGTGTTGTGTGATTATTTGTTTATCTTCTCTTCTATTTAACATCCTAGGCTAAATTTAATAGTGTTTACTTAGAGTTGAAAGAAACCTAGTTATTGATTATTGATAGCCGTCTCTTGTTGAATTAGTTGTTTACTTGCGTTTTGAGTAGGAAAACTGGCTTTATCTTAGCATACTAGCTAGAACGTCTGACTACACGCCCCACTACATAGGATAGTTGGCTGATTCTTTGTATTTAATGCATGATTTGCGTTTGCTGACATTAGTTAGTATCAACAAGAACAAAATTCATAGTGTTGGGGACTGACGCCCCTGGTGATGAATAATTAGGAATATAACGCGCTAATTAAAACAAGGAAGTGACAATTCGACTAATCAATAAGAGATAACTAGTGAGTAATAAGATTCTAAGTAAATACACTATACCTATTATATGAGTCCTCTCCAATATATATTTTCCGCATATTTAGTTTAATTAGTAGTTATAATACCAAGCTCCTCAAACCCCTAGATTTTTATCTGCTTTTTAAAAAATATAAAAATACAAAAATAATCATCCCTCAACCCTTAGGCTTAATTAGTCATACACTTCGAGCCTACCTAAACTATTCCCTTAGAGAACGATCAATCCCTAGTGTCTTACCTATACTACACTACAATGGTTAGGTACTCTGCCTAGGATGATTCTAAACTTTGTGTGTTTACAATTATCCACATCAAATGTGAATATTAATAAAGCTTTCTTGAGTTATGCTCATAAGGTGAGCCCAACGTCTTTAGATAAAGCAAATTTTAGAAAAATGGAAGATAATGTTCCTAATGATGTTGATTATGATGTTGGCTTGCTTATTGATTCGGTCTGTAAAGTCAGTGAGAGATTGAAGAACTCGCTTTATGGGTACTTGATAGGTAGAAGACTTTTTTCTCCTATTGTTCAGTGGTTTGCACGCAATATTTGGCAGAAGTATGGCCTCGTTAAAGTTACTATGAATGCGAAGGGTTTTTCCTTTTTTAAATTCTCATCTATTTAAGGTGCGGAATCTGTGTTACGGGATGGTCCATGGATGAATCATGGAATTGTGGTCACCCGATATAAGCCTTTTAAAATAGGATTTGTCTTGTGTTCCGGTTTGGGTGAAATTTCATTGTGTTCCTTTGGTAGCTTATACTCCGAATGGGTTGAGCTTGATTGCTTCAATGGTTGGTAATCCTATGCTTCTTTGACTCGTATAATAATATATGAGTAGCTATTCTAGAGCTTTGATTGAAGTTAATGCGTCTAATGACTTTCATCACACTCTAGTATTGGTTGTTTCTAAACTAAAGGGAAGTTGATATATGAAAGAAACTATTCATATCGAATATGAATGGGAACCCCCTAGATGTAGTACATGTTTGTTATATGGCCATCTTCTTGATGAGTGTCCCAAGGTTACACCTAAATGTGTAGTTAATCTGGTCGATAAAGGAAAAGGTCCGGCTTCGGGTGTTACTAAAGGGGTGTCGAATGATGGGTTTACTACTATAAAGCAAAACGTATCTCAATTGAGATGGATTTATGGGATATCCATGAACAACAAAGTTGAGTATAGGCTTGTGGCTTTTACTTCAAAACAACCTTCAAAGGATATGCTTGTCCCGAATGATGTCAATTTATGCAAAACTTTTGTTTAACTCAATTTAGGTTATAACACAAATTGTATCTTTTCAACGTATAATTCTTTATTGATAAGAATTAAAGAATTACAAAGTGTTATGCGGTAAACACTAAATTGAATGACAATGTAAAATCAATTTGGAAGATAAGTGGATCAAGTTATGCACGGTTCGAGTAATATAGAGAAATCCAACGTACGATAAGAGTATGAATAGTTATTCATATCTTCAAGTCCCTTCCCTTGTGCTTCTAAAGAATTTACTCACAAAAAGGCTTGGCACCCAATATCTCATGGGTCCGAATTGGTTAATGATAAACGTCATTTGCATTTACGTGCATAAGATGAGGACGTCATCAAGGAATAAAAATTCTCACTGATACAAATCTTGTTGTATTTATTCCAAGTTATATAAAAATTAATTTAGTGACATTTCATTTAAAATTCAGTAATGATCAATGAGATTTTAGAAAAATTAAGTTTTCTAAACAATAAAGCTAGTCCCCTTTTAGAGATTTTACAAATTTAATTTGTTATGATTTGCTTGTGGATGTCTCACATGAATTAAAACCTAGACCCGTTTTATCTCCGAATGTGTAGGATCGATACATGTTGATTATGTGATTCGGGAGGTCGATTTTGATGGAAGTATAAGTTGGCCATTTTAGAGAGAGAGTGAAAAAGAGGGGAAGTTTTCTAGTGAGAGAAAATCACTTAGTGTATGTGTATTATGAGAAAACAACCAACCCTCTCCATTAGTGGAGAAGGGTATATATACAATTATAGTAAACGCCCCACATGGGCTGTGGAGTGAGCTGACAGTGAGTAAAGACCCGACCCAACTCCACAAATACTACGACAACTAAACTAATTCTACAATAACTAATCTATTTCTTATAAGTCTACGAGCTAATATAATGCTAAAGAATACTCGGGGTGACCGGGTCTTTCACGTGAATATTTATATTCCTAACAATCTCCCCCTAAGGGAGGTCACCCTGGAAATTATGATTTGAATACTAGCATTCTATTACATGAGTTAATATCCTAGCTCGTAGTCTTTGATTTTTCAAAGTCTTTGATCTTTTTTCTTCAAGCAATGTTCATGTAACTGATGTTTCGTTGACTTGTGTGATCTTTGAGCATTCTTTATGATCATCAGCCACAGTAAATCTCCAAGTCATTCTTTGTAGCATTGTCTTCATGTGTATTTGTGACCATCGGACCGGCATGCTCACACTTTTCTAAATCATGAAACTTTGCATCAGAGTTGCGGAAGCATTGTTTGTTGATCTTTCACCTATCATGATTTCTTTAATTATGAGTGTGAAGTGTGAGCATGAGGTTATGAATTGATGTCTCATTCGCCATCAGCTGCAACCATTGGGTGTTCCTGCAAACAATAGTTAGCAATAAACACACGAAAGTGTCTTTGTTTACTTTCGTTGAATAGGGTTGCAAGAACCATGGTTCCCCGTTTATCAGTATAAATACTGCCTTTGATCAGGTAGAATTCTGAAGACTTTCCTTGACAGGGTTTCGCAGCTGTACTAGCCGTTCTTAAACCGGAGCGTCTCAAAGTAGACAACACAGAGTGAGTGAACCAGCGAATTAGAATTCACTGATTAATGAGAAATTGATTTGAAAGACAGTCGCGTACTGTTGAATAAAGAGTTTTTGCAATATGACGAAAGTTTTATGAGCAACGTCAAGATTCAATCAATAATACTTTTGTTTGAAAATTTATGCTCAGTCGATGTGCTAGAAAACAATTGTTGAGCACATCGAAGGTTTTCCAAAAGTATCCGTCAATTCATTTCCTGGAATAAGTTTGATTCAAATACGAATCGCCCCATCGTTTCTTTCCAGTTGTTACAAGTTTGATCCATGAAGGATCTCACATGTCACCCACCAAGAGCTTGTATGACGTTGGCTCTAGAAGGATTTCCATCTTCATTGTGAATACTTTACGTATCACTCGGATGTTCTGGCAATACCATAAGGATAATGCGTAGGACTCTTAATGTATATTTTCTTACTTTTCACAGTGTATGAAATAACAAGAATATTATAAGTGTATCCTAATGGGATTTATTGATGATCTCTTAGCTCTAGACTCAATAGTGAAATTTTAGAAGCCGGAGACTAGAGAGGTGTCTCATGTTTCAATATCAATATAACTCATAATGAACGGTCGATAGATTATGCAGGGTTCCCTGTTAGAATGAAAAAAGTCCTTTTAAGAGAACTTGAGTGGCTAGGGAGTTTGGAGCTGTGCGTCACTCGATCCATGACGACTTGTCTTCAATACCGGTGTTACCTTAGTAACCACCAGTAGCATATGAGTTGAACCCGGTTTCTACCTAAGGTTGAATATATGGAGGGGTATTTCTTTTCACCCTTTCTCATTTACATTTCTTTTTCATTCTTCAATCCCTTCAGCGCTTACCAAGACTTCATAACTAGAACCTTGTTGGGTTTGTTCCAGTACTAGCTCTATGTCAGTCGGCACTCTTCCCTTATTCTCACTTTTCTCCTCTTTTAATCATACCTAAGGACTTCTACACTAACTAGTGGATTATCCTTGGGTAGATCCCTTCAGCTCTGGCGGGATCGTGGGAATGAATACCTAACCTTACCATCCTTATAACTCCAATAAAGTAAATGCAAGGTCGGTCTTGTGGTACTATTCTCTTCGTCTTAACACCAATTGAAAATCAATCAAGGTACTTATGATATTTAATATCAAAGCATTTGTACCTGAATTGTTTTTTATCTTTCAGAAATGCTCCCCCTCAACATGTGCATCGGTATTCAAAATAGTTTGGCACATGGAGAGAGGAGTGCCCGATTGAGTCTTTAACGATCACTTTTTATCATATTATATATATTTAAATCACATTCTCTCCCCCTATCAAAATTTTAAACCTTTTGAGATTTGTGATCCCAATTGATTTAAATAAGTTATAAAATTTTTAGGAGAAAATGTGTCTAATTTATACAAGTCGATAGTGGAACATATTAATGCTCCCCCTCAAATTATGAGGGACTATGTTATTGTCAGCTATGATAAGTTTATAAAAGATTTGGAGTTTAACGCGAAACTCATGAAAAATTCACACTCTGACACATAACAACACATATTTATTCACTACTTGATCCATACAAAGAAATCATTTGATGATCTAAACTTAAAATTTGAAATCACTCTCCTGCTCAATCTATGACACATTTTCTATTTAAAATTTAATGAAAAGTTTAAACCTTTTGTCATAGATTGAGTGGCAAATTTTATGAAAAGTCTAAGTTCGATTGATTTTCAAATATTGTTTTAAATCACCATTTTAAACACAAATAATTTTCTGAAGAATCATAGAAAGAAAAATATTTGTTTTGATAAAAATAAGACTTCTCTTCTTATACGAGAAATGATGCACTGAAACGTATAGTAAATCGGAGAAACACAGATATAAAGTAATCCATGCCCGGGTGAACTTCACCCAGTGGGAGGAACAACTGTCTTTTTGGTGACGTACTTTCCTCATTTTGAAAAGCGGGTTGCTATCTGAAGTAATAGCAAGCCATTTTGGCATGTTTTGAAAAACTTTTTGAACTTATGTTCGAACTTCATTTAATGACCCGTGTCATTATTAAATGACATTTTTAGGACCGTAAATGTTATCGATACCAGAAGACATGCCTTGAAAAACTATTTTTGTTATTTTCAATTTTTCTGATTTTTATGGTTTTTTGGTTTTATATTTTTCTATTTTCATTATGATATACTATATGTACAAAGGATATTATGCAGTTTAAGACGATGTTGATATGAGTACCGAAATGAGGACATCATTCTGTTTGTTGTAGAAGTTCGTAGTCAACATCTCTTAAACTTTTAGCACCAAAGCTTTCGAGGCTCCTGAATAATCATCTGAAATAGAGCCTTCTGAATGTGACGCTTTGATAGCTTCCCCCAAACCAACAATCTTCTTTTTGCTGCTCCTTTTAAGAATAATCATCGTGATTATCGTTCGGGGGATCATCAACAAGATCAGCAACGTATTATCTCACGCTTGAATATTTCTTCTCATATTTCTTCCCTCTGAAGGCTGAAGTAATGCATACCAAAGGTATCAAGAGACCACTTCCCCTAAGTAGTTGAAATGATACACCAAAAGATACGAGTTAAGACACTGATTTTCTCGGCGGTTATGACATTTGTCTTCCCTGAATAAATTCAATTGAGAAGAAGTATAAAGCTCATCACGTGTACTCGTTGTACATTTCGATGTATGTCTCCTTCCCCCTTGCTGGTTTTGATACCTCAGAATCAGCAACACATTTTATGCACGTATACGTGAAATCTTATGAGAAGAACTACTTGCACGTAATTCATTAGTAGTTAGCGAAAATAAAACCTAAAAATTAAAATTTAAAAATATGGAAATCATCAGGTCAGTGGATACGCCACATCCATTAGATTGGATGCGCCGTATGGAGCCTGGAATTAATACGAATCAGAGAATCAGATGCATCGCATCCTTAACCAGGGATGCGCCGCATTAAATAAACTGACATAATGTTTTTAAGGTCAGAAAAATGAAATAAAATGCAGAAAATAAAAGATATGATCTGTTCAATTGATACGCCACATCTATAGGATGAGATGCGCCGCATCTACTGTAGATCTGACAGACTCGACATAGAAAAACAGTAAATGATAAATCCAGGTTGTCTCCCGGTGAGCACTTTTCTTTATTCCAGAGTCTTCAAGTTAGACTCACGTTCAGCTCCTATTTTGTATCATTGATCCTCACATGTCCGTGCGTGATATAGTTGTAAATTACTTCGTCACAGACATATTTCGGTCCCAAATTGAGTACACCTTTTTAGAATCCTTCTTCGCATCATTGTCATTTGTTTAAACCCTATCATGCAATCTAGCTGAAGCATTTCCTCATCTACTTGCCCTACACTCGCAAAGTCCATAACGGGCACACTAAATACCTTCCTTTGGTAAAATCTCCTTAGTCTCATGAGGTAATCATCCTCAGCACCTTGAGTCAACCCCATTAACTCAAAACGTAGCCACACATGCCTTCGTGCTACAACGGGTGATTCCATTCTGAAAAATAAAGAAATTCTGAAAAACAAAGAATATTAGTAATCTCTCTAAAAGTTGTGTGATATGGCATATTTCATAGGCTGATGCGGCGTATTAGCAACACGCCGTATCTTTTAATGAAAATACAAAGTATGCAAAAATTAGTAATATCGCGCCGTATTGATAAATGACTTTACGCCATATCTAGAAGTTGAGATACGGTGTAACAAAGGCAAGAATAATTTATAGGAAAAAATATTCAATCCACCGCATAGGGAAAACTTATGTGGCCATACGAACCAGTTACAGATGCGATTAGTACCTCAATTTAGCAAGTAATTGACCCTGGAAAACAATTCAATGATCTAGATTGAATTTTTTGGAAAATTAGTCGAGGGATGCGCGTTTTACTATGTATAAATATTTGGTAATAAATCAAAATCCGGCGCATCCTCTCTGTTTATATAGGGTAAATTCGATGTGGCGCATTGCATAATTTTGATGCGCCGTATTTATCTAAATTCGTTGACTGTCAATAAGTTTTCATAAGTCAGAGATACGACGCTTAGAATATTAAGATGCACCATATTGTTGTGCCAGTGATTTTTTTTTTTTTTTTTTTTTTTTTTTTTTTTTTTTTTTTTTTTTTTTTTTTTTAAATAAGGAACGTACCTTGTCCTCCGCAACACTTTTTTCTTATACACCAACTTAGGGTCAAACGGTATACCATACAGTATATATAAATTCAACATAAGAATAAAAGGTGTTAATACAAATATCGCCTAAAAACGTTATTTATATTCTACGATCTTCGCTCAGTTTTGTTAATGACAAATGTAAACTTTAGTTTCTAAGTAAAACATAATCTTAGTTTTAAATACTTGCATAAACTAGACTTTTGCTACATTTTACATTTCATAAAACACAACACTTCTTATTTTCTAAAAATAGAATTGTCACATCACATTTATGGCAAGTTTTGTCATTATACATTTATGGAAAGAAATGTGTTTGACTTACTTAGATGTTGCTTGCAAGTTTAGTGTTTGACTTGATATTATGTGATATGACATTGTTTGGTTTGCAAGAGTAATGAGATGTGACTTTGTTTGGTTTGCAAGATTTATTGCAAAACCAACTGCAAGCCCGGCGGTACCCTGGAGGTACACGGGCGGAACCCTTTTGAGGGGTCCGCCTGATCCGCCAGACCTGCAGAAGGTTTGGCTATAAATATTGAGCCACAAGTTGAATTTTGGCTTATCACTTGACATTATATTTTACACACACATTCATTCTTTCATCTAACCTCTTAACATTTCATATGTGAAGTTTCTTTTTGTAGCAAAGAGATTCACGAGCTTACTAAAAGTGACAAGTATTCAACACAACGTTGCAAGACTTGTTAGCTTAGCATTGTGTAGACTTGTGTAGTTTACACTTCATTTGATTGTGTATTTTCAGTAGTGATCGGTTAGTGTTTTAGTCCTCAAAATACAAAGTGTATAGGGAGTAGTTGTACCCTTGTAAAGAACTAACGGGAGTGGTTGTACCCTTGGTAAAGAACTCGACATCTAGCTTTGTGTCGGTAAAAGTATAAGCGACGTGTAAGGTTTTCTCCGCCGGTGAAAGGAGCTTGTTGACTAGTGAAAGAAACTCTCGAGTTGGATACTCGGGGCATGGATGTAGGGCAAGGAAAAAGAGTCCTTGTAGCCGAACCACGATATATACTCGTGTTGTGGTTTGATCATTTCTTTCATTTACTTGCATGTTATATATTGTGTTTGTGTATATATCTTTGATCAAACGGAAAGTTTCAAAGCTAACTTAACAAGTTAAAAAGATTTTAATTGATAAACTATTCAACCCCCCTTCTAGTTTTCCACAATTGGTATCAGAGCTACGTTACTCAAGCTTTTAAAATATATTGTGTTTTAAAACTTGAAACGATCCATGGATTTTGAAAATTACAAAGAAGGGAAATCTATGCAAAGACCACCACTCTTTGAAGCAAATGGTTTTATATATTGGAAAAACCGTTTTGAAACTTACGTGAAATCTAAAGATATAGATTTGTGGTATATAATTATTGATGGTGATAACGTAGTTACTAACATCAAAGATGATGATCAAAAGAAATTAATTGGTAAAAATAATGAAGCTAAAATGATGCTTTACAACGCTTTGCCTAAGAAAGAATATAAAAGAGTCTTTTTGTGTAAAACCGCCAAAGATATTTGGCAATCTTTAATTGTCACTCATCAAGGAAACTCACAAGTTAAAGATAACAAAATTGATCTTCTTGTTCAACAATATGAACAATTTGTTATTTCCGAAGATGAGATTATTGATAATGCTTTTGCTAGGTTTAATACTATTATTACTTCACTTAAAGCACTTGACGAATCTTTTTGTAGTAAGAACTTTGTCAGGAAATTTCTTAGAGCACTCCATCCGAAGTGGAGAGCAAAAGTGACGGCAATTGAAGAATCCAAAGATCTTTCAAGCAGGTCACTTGATGAGCTAATTGGAAATCTCAAAGTTCACGAAATGGTAATGGAAAAAGATTCGGAACTAGTTAGAGGCAAGAAAGAAAAAGTTAAGTCCATTGCCTTGAAAGCTAGAGTCCAATCAAGTGATGATGAAGAATCTACTTCGGATAGTGATGATGAGGAATATGCTATGGCCGTTAGAGACTTCAAAAAGTTCTTTCGTAGAAGAGGAAAGTTTGTAAGGCAACCTAAAGATGACAAGAAAACTTTCCGAAAAGATCGTGATGATAGGAAAGGAAAGGTTGAAAGAAAATGCTATAGGTGTGGAGACACAAGTCATCTTGTAGGAGAATGTCCAAAACCACTCAAGAGCAAACCTCAACAAGCTTTTGTGGGTGGTGCTTGGAGTGACTATGAAGGAGATGACGATGAGCTAAAGAACGACGATATTGCTCTCATGGCTCACAATTCAAATGAGGTATTATCCGACTCATCTTACTCCTCTATTGATGATGACACTTTACAAAAAGAATATAACAAACTTTGTGAATTGAGCTTAAAAATCATAAACAAAAATAAATTTTTGAAAACTAAAAAGGAGTTTTTAGAAAATGAAGTTTATGAGTTAAAAGAAAAAGCTAAGAGATTAGAAAAGAGTAAAGGTATTGACACACCTTGCAAATCATGTGAAGAGCTTAAACTAGAAGTTGAGAAACTCAAAATTACTCAAAATGATCTAATAAAACAAAGCACAAAGTTTAAGAAGTTCGATAAGAGCATTTCTTGTGCGGATGAAATTATGAAACTTCAAAAGTCACCCTTTGATAAAACAGGACTAGGATTTACGAAAATAGAAACTTCAAAGGGTCAAATGAAACAAGAAAAGATTGCACAAGAAACAAATAAAATTTCTACAGCAGCCTGCGGATCAGGCAGAACCCAATTTAGGGTTCCGCCCGTTGGTCCCGAAGGTTCCGCCAGGTCTGCTGCAGCAGTAACTCCATCCACTTCGGATCGTTCAAAATTTGTTAAAGTTACATACAAAAATGGAACAAAACCTGTGTTTAAAACTGGAGTAGGATTTAGTAAAAATGAATTTAGAACTAAAACTACTCAACCAAGACCTAAGACTCCAATTCCCAAACGCCCCTTTCCAAAGAGCAACTTCAACGCTCGACCAAACTACCAACATGTTTGGAACCAAAACACTCCTAGATATTACCAAACTCCAAACTACATGCCATGGAACCCTTATGCTCTATTTTCATACTTGGAACAAATTAATGGTATGCTTAACCAAAATGGACCCATGAGAAATTGGGGACCAAATGTTTGAGTGTTTTTCATAAAATAGGTGTGCCTCCAAGTTTGTTTGGAACCGGATGAATGGATTAAAGACAGCGGTTGTTCAAGGCACATGACGGGTAACAAAAGCCTCTTCACTTCATATCACAAATGTGACGGAGGTAATGTTACGTTTGGTAGTAATGCTAAGAGCAAAATCATCGAAAAAGGTACAATCTCTCATGACTCCCTTTTTATTGATGATGTAGCTCATGTTGATAACTTAGGTTTTAATCTCCTTAGTATTAGTCAACTTTGTCGTAATAAGTATAATGTTCATTTTAGTGAAAACGGAAGTAAAATACTTAAAGATGGTATAACCATAGACAAAGGTGTCCTTAAGAACAACGTATATGTCATGAAGATGGATCCAACATCTAGAGACAAACTTTGTCTTACCTCATTAGATGAATCTTCAACTTTATGGCATAGACGTTTAGGACATGCTAACATGAGACTAATCCAAAACCTCTCCTCCAAAGACTTAGTTCGAAACCTACCTAAGTTGAAATATGACCAACACTTTTGTGATGCTTGCAAAGTCGGTAAACAAGTCCATAATAGCCATAAGGCTAAAAACTTGGTTTCTACATCTAGGTGTCTAGAACTTTTGCATATGGATTTATTTGGTCCATCCGCTATACAAAGTTATGGAGGTAACTTCTACACTTTGCTCATAGTTGATGATTACTCAAGATATACTTGGACAAAATTTTTGAAAAGTAAAAATGAAGCTTTTGATAAATTTGAGATTCTAAGTAAGAAAATTCAAAATCAAGTAGGGTCTAATATTGTGTCTATTAGAACGGATCACGGTCGTGAATTTGATAATGAATTTCAATTTGGAAACTTTTGTGATAATAATGGTATAACTCATAACTTTTCGGCTCCACGTACTCCTCAATCTAATGGTGTAGTAGAACGTAAAAACCGGACATTACAAGAGATGAGTAGAACAATGCTTAATGAACAAAACATTCCACAAAAGTTTTGGTGTAATGCCGTTGACACATCAACGTACATTTTAAATCGAGTCTTAATTAGACCATTTTTGAATAAAACTCCTTATGAACTATATAAAGGTAAAAAGCCTACATTAGGATACTTTAGAGTGTTTGGGAGTAAATGTTTCATTCTTAACACCAAGGATTATCTCACCAAATTTGACCCAAAGTCTTATGAAGGTGTATTTCTTGGATATTCACAAAATAGTAAAGCGTACATTGTTTTGAACAAAGAAACCTTAAGAGTCGAGGAATCGTTGAACGTAACATTTGACGAGAGTCCACCTCCCTCTAAGACATCACCTTTGGTAGATGATGACTTAGTTGAAAGCCAAGCAATAGAAATTCAAGAAATTTTAAGTGATGACAAAGAAAATGAACTATTTAACAAAGAACTTGTCAATGTCAAAGAATCTAAAAGTCATCCATTAGATGGTGTCATTGGCAATATTAACGAAAGAACACTAAGGTCAAAAGTTCAAAATGAAAGCAACTACTTTTGTTTCGTGTCAACCATTGAACCTAAAAATATTAATGAAGCCATTAAAGATGAGTCTTGGGTAATTGCAATGCAAGAAGAGTTAAACCAATTTGTTAGGAATGACGTATGGACATTGGTTCCTCAATCAAAGAGTCAAACTATAATTGGAACAAAATGGGTATTTCGTAATAAAATGGCTGAAAATGGAATTGTGTCTAGAAACAAAGCTAGGCTAGTTGCACAAGGATATAACCAACAAGAAGGCATTGACTACAATGAAACTTTTGCTCCGGTTTCTAGGCTCGAGTCAATTAGAATCTTATTTGCATATGCATGTGCACACAATTTTAAACTCTTTCAAATGGACGTCAAAAGTGCATTTCTAAACGGAGTCATTAATGAAGAAGTGTATGTTGCTCAACCACCGGGCTTCATCGATTTTGAAAAACCAAATCATGTTTACAAACTTAAAAAGGCTCTTTACAGACTTAAGCATGCTCCAAAAGCATGGTATGATCGACTTAAAACATTCCTAGTTGACCATAAGTATACCATGGGCTTAGTTGATAATACTCTCTTCACTAAGAAGAAAGATTCACATATTATCATAGTCCAAATCTATGTTGATGACATTATATTCGGCTCAACTTGTCAAGAATTATGTGTGGATTTCTCAAAAATCATACATGACGAGTTTGAAATGAGTATGATGGGAGAACTCAACTTTTTCCTAGGACTCCAAATCAAATAACTAGAAGATGGTATCTTCTTTAACCAATCTAAATATATTAAGGACATGCTTAAGAAATTTGGACTAGAAGATTCGAAACCTATCAAAACTCCCATGTCCACGGAAACTAAACTCACCAAGGATGAGGAAAGTGAATCCGTAGATAGCACTAAATATAGAGGTATGATTGGTAGTCTACTTTACCTAACGGCTAGTAGACCCGACATTATGTTTAGTGTTTGTCTATGTGCTCGTTTTCAAGAAGATCCTAAAACTACCCATCTCGAAGCCGTTAAAAGGATTTTTAGGTATATTAAGGGTACTACACATTTAGGTTTATGGTATCCCAAAGGAACGGGAATAGACACCATAGTGTATGCCGACTCGGATCATGCTGGTGACTATGTCGATAGAAAAAGTACAAGTGGTATTTGTACTTTTGTTGGACATTGTCTCACCTCATGGTTCTCTAAGAAGCAAACGGCTCTTGCTATCTCAACAACGGAAGCCGAGTACGTTTCGGCCGGAAAGGCATGTCAACAAGCTCTTTGGATGAAGCAAGCTCTTGTCGACTACGGAATTCAACTCAACGACATCACAATTCTTTTTGACAATAAAGGTGCCATTGATCTTAGCAAAAACCCGGTTCAACATGCTCGTACCAAACATATTGAAATCCGTCATCATTTCCTTCGTGACAACGTTCAAAAAGGAAATATCTCAATTGAGAAAGTTTCTTCCAAAGACAACATAGCTGACATTCTCACAAAACCTCTTAAACGTGAACCTTTTAACCTTCTTAGGCTAGGCTTAGGACTCATGGAACCTACATTGTAGTTCTGGACATTAGACAAAAATCACAAAAATCAAAACAAATCCATAACTCTTTTTCTCAGCAGGGTCGGCGGAACCCTCAGACACAACGGGCGGAACCCATTTCAGGGGTCCGCCGTATCCGCCGACCTGCAGAACCAAAATCTTTGTTTATATTAAACCAAACACCCATTATCTCATACCACCACTTCCAAACTGCTACTATTCACTTTACCATCCATCCATACCTACGAATTCTTGGTCTTCCATCCATTTACATTGCAATTCAATCATCATTGTAAGTATTCTAAACATGATTACAATCCTGATCTGAGTCTAGGAATTCTATTTCTTGCACAAAAACAAAAACTTGGGGTTATGCATTAACTTGAAAAACTCATGCATAAGATTAGGTGTTTAACAAAACTAATCATGTCTCCCATAGTTAGGAATTGCATCCTTAATTAGTATAAACATGTTTACTAAAACACCCCATGTCAAATCCTTCCAAAAATTTCTCACAAGTAGGACAAATATTTTTTTTCGTCTCACATTGAGAATACAAAATCAAAACGTTATGTTTAAAACATCACTTGCATAATGTCTCTTGAATGCTAAAGGGAATACATAACCAATATGTATTTTCGGGTACATTCAAATGAAGCTACATTGAACTAGGAGCGTTTGGGTTATCTTTTGTTTTATAACAAAACTTGCATAAAACGATTTTGAAGCATCAAAATGAGTCAAGATAACCGCACCTCCACATTGTTTTCATATAGGCACACACTAGAACTTCCACATTATAATAGTGGTTTACTTAAACTAAAATGTGAAATTTTGTTGTTCTATGAATCATCATGCCTCCTCTAACCCACTACGACCACAAGGACACCATTAAGTACCTACCAAAACACCACAAAACCAAAGGCCTTACCCCAAACCAAGTAAACGTTTTCAAAGCCCTAGAAAAACACTATGTCCATGAGGGTAGAACCATTGACCCGTCTTTCCTAGAAGGCACAAACCTTTACGCCGAATTTGCCACAATCAACTTTGAGTGTCTTTTGAATATCGACGAGCCTATTTGTCCTAGGTTAATTCTAGAGTTCTATGCATCCTCCGTCCTCTCCACGGATGATTATGGTCATATGTCTATCAACTTTAGGGTTAGCGGTCATCAATACTCCTTCACTCTTGAGGAGTTTGCTCAAATCCTAGGTGTCCCAAACTGTGGTACTTGCCTCTATTCCGACTTGCACTCCCTCTCAACTCTTGACAACCTTCAAGACCGTATCCACCCTTATGACATACCCCTTGTCTCAAAAGACGTACTCCATGACCACCTCTTTGTTAGGACCACCACCACTAGGAGAACCCGTTCGGGGAATGAGGTCGATAAGGACCCATATGGAATGGAAATGAACGAACTCAAGCCCCAATTCAAGAAATGGGAGGAAGTCCTTAGAGCCAATGTCATTAGCACAATAGGGAACCGTGATCATATCAACCTTTGCCTTTGCTACATGCTCTACTCCTTGTCCGTTATGCAACCCTTCAACCTTGCCTACTACATGGCCAAGAGAATGGCCGACATTCCTGTGCATGACACAACGGCTATGCCATATGGAATGCTCTTGACCCGTCTCTTTAGGTTCATCTCACCCATTCCACCAACTCCAAATGGTCTTCGTCTTGACTACACTCTCATTCCACACACCTTTGTTCCACTTAGTGATAAGAGAGTCTACAAGGCGCAAGGAAAACGTCCTCATCCTCCTACCTCATCATCATCTTCTTCAATGAGTGAAGATGACAATTTGCCAAACTCTAGGCTCCCACCTCTCGAATACCTATCCCAACTTCCGGATATTCCAAATGAGTCAGCGGAGTTCAAGCAAACAAAGGGGATGTTCAAGAATCTTGGAAGATTCCTTGGAAAGCTCAAGAACAAGATTGACTGTCAATGAGTGCGGGTGTGTAGGAGTGTTTGGCATTAGGTGGTATTTGAACAAATTTGGTCGTTTAAACAATATTTGTGATGTATTTGTCTGTTAGTACAATGTTTGATACAATTTGGAACATGTAGTATCTAACTTTGATGCAGGTAGACAACTCTTGGCAAGTTGTCAAATTTTCAAGTTTATGATATTTTCACTAAGTATAGTGAAATTCTCGACCTCAAGGTCAAAGTCCTATGAAATGTGTGTTTATGTGTCTATTTTTTGCATTGCCCAACCAGAAATGCCTTATATTTTGGATTTTAGGAGTTTTCGAAAATTTTGAAAATTGTCTCGCGGGTCAAAAACGCGGACTGCCATTTTCTGGAGCTCTGGCGGATCTGGCGGTACCCAAAATTGGGTTCCGCCAGTGCAATTTCTGGGAATTCCAGAAATGGCCCAACGGACCAGGCGGCACCCTCAAATGGGTTCCGCCTGTGTATTCTGAGGGTGCTGCCAACATCCTGCAGAATTTTTGTTTTCATTTTCACCAATTCAACATCCAAACACCAAAATCCAATCCTTTTAGGTAGAAACCCACTTCTTGCAATGTGTTTAGCATAATAGGGTACCCCTTCTTTCATAAACTTAACCCAAACCAATTCCCGCCAAAATTCAAAATTTGCCATAACAACCTCAAGGACCCCTCACACATAAAGGAAGGAACCCTTTTAAGGGATCCTTGAAATCCCTGAGATTTATACTACCACAAATCCACCAAAACCACTAAGCATTTAGTGCAAAACTTGTCTTCTCACTTCACCATTTTCATTGGATTGACTTCCATGATTTGACAACCCACAATTAGTTTTCCAAATCATTAGAAACCTCTATTTTTGTATGGACTAACATCAAATCCAAACACTCCTTTCCATAATCCTTCAACACAATAAATTAAGCCATCCTAAACACTATCAAATCACACCTTCTTCACCACAATTTCTGAAACTTCTAAACCATTTTTCACCATGACTAAGTCAACAATCACCTCTCAACCATCAAGACCATCCGGAAAACCGCCCGGATAAGTGTTAAACCACTATGGTCTAATCAACCCATTAACCTAAGCTCCTCATCTTCGGATGAATTCACATCACCTATAAAAAATGAACACTTTTTGAACCTTGCATCTCCATCACCATCACCAAATGAACCCAATGAGCTCACTCCACCACCTACTAAATCACCCATTGACCCAAGTCCACCAAGTGCTCCAACCCAACCATCCAAAACTTCATCACCATCACCATTACCCAAAATGGAACCTATGGAGTTATTTGGGTCTCCTCCCACATCACCACACCCTTTTGTCCAAGATCTTAATGATCTCCCACCAAGACCTTCACAACCACCACCTTTTTCACCAAAGTCAATTCTTGACCAAAATGAGCATTTTAACCACACCCAACCACCACAACAAGTATACCATCAACCCAAACCATTGTTGTTTCACCCCATCTACCATGACATCCATGGTCCTCTTTATGGAGAACCAAACTTTGAAAACCCTGATCACCCAAATCCACCACAATCTCAAGCTCAAACCTTTGAGTCTCTCTTTCCCTCATATGAGGATATACAAAACATGGTTGAAAACCACCTCCATCAAGCAATGGAATTTCAAACCACCTTGCTTGATTCAATACCAAACCCATCATACACCCAAGAACCAAAAACCAAAACCAACCCATTTCCACCCACTCATTCCCATGTTTGCTCAAATTGTGAGCAAATGGGTGCAAGCATCAAAACGTTGCTTCACCAATTCAAAGATGAAACCCGGTTTGCATTCCAACACGTCATAGAACGTTTGGATGCTCTCTCCCACCCAAACAAATCCTAGACAACCATTTGGAGGCCGTTTACCCCAATTTAGGAAAGTAGGAATTTATTTTTCTTTCTTGGTTAATTTTTAAGTTTTTAGAAGTAGAAAAATATTTACCATTTCTTGTCCTTTGACTTTTATTAGTCAAAATTTTACTTGGAATGCTATTTCTTTCTATTTACTTTCATGCATTGTTGGTTGATCATTTTTATGTTGTCTTTGTGGTTGCAATGTGTGTGGTAACTACAAGCTTATATATATCACCAACTAACATTTTTTTTGTAGGATCCAAAATCCATGTTTCCCACCTTGGCACTCCTTTTAGGGGGAGTAACAAGCAAGGGGGAGCAAGTGCATTTTTCCGCTTCGCTACTCTACTTTTTGTTTCGACAAAAAGGGGGAGAAATATATTAAACTTTCAAAACTTAATATGATTTTCATAACTTAAGTAAAACAAGTTTCATATTATTTTTTTTTAAGTCTTAAAAACCAAGATTTTGTTAGTTACTTAAAAACAAAGTTTATGTTTTGTCATCAACAAAAAGGGGGAGATTGTAAATACAAATATCGCCTAAAAATGTTATTTATATTCTACGATCTTCGCTAAGTTTTGTTAATGACAAATGTAAACTTTAGTTTCTAAGTAAAACATAATCTTAGTTTTAAAGACTTGCATAAACTAGACTTTTGCTACATTTTACATTTCATAAAACACAACACTTCTTATTTTCTAAAAATAGAATTGTCACATCACATTTATGGCAAGTTTTGTCATTATACATTTATGGAAAGAAATGTGTTTGACTTACTTAGATGTTGCTTGCAAGTTTAGTGTTTGACTTGATATTATATGATGTGACATTGTTTGGTTTGCAAGAGTAATGAGATGTGACTTTGTTTGGTTTGCAAGATTTATTGCAAAACCAACTGCAAGCCCGGCGGTACCCTGGAGGTACACGGGCGGAACCCTTTTGAGGGGTCCGCCTGATCCGCCAGACCTGCAGAAGGTTTGGCTATAAATATTGAGCCACAAGTTGAATTTTGGCTTATCACTTGACATTATCTTTTACACACACATTCATTCTTTCATCTAACCTCTTAACATTTCATATGTGAAGTTTCTTTTTGTAGCAAAGAGATTCACGAGCTTACTAAAAGTGTTCAACACAACGTTGCAAGACTTGTTAGCTTAGCATTGTGTAGACTTGTGTAGTTTACACTTCATTTGATTGTGTATTTTCAGTAGTGATCGGTTAGTATTTTAGTCCTCAAAATACAAAGTGTATAGGGAGTAGTTGTACCCTTGTAAAGAACTAACGGGAGTGGTTGTACCCTTGGTAAAGAACTCGACATCTAGCTTTGTGTCGGTAAAAGTATAAGCGACGTGTAAGGTTTTCTCCGCCGGTGAAAGGAGCTTGTTGACTAGTGAAAGAAACTCTCGAGTTGGATACTCGGGGCGTGGACGTAGGGCAAGGAAAAAGAGTCCTTGTAGCCGAACCACGATAAATACTCGTGTTGTGGTTTGATCGTTTCTTTCATTTACTTGCATGTTATATATTGTGTTTGTGTATATATCTTTGATCAAACGGAAAGTTTCAAAGCTAACTTAACAAGTTAAAAATATTTTAATCAGTAAACTATTCAACCCCCCTTCTAGTTTTCCACAAAAGGTATAACCGTTTGAATGTAAATTATAATCTCATTGTTTAGTGAATAATAATTTATTCCATGGTTAGAAACAAATAAATTTTTAAGCTTATCAAAATTAAGATTATAATCAAGAGATGATGTATTGCATAGACCAATGTCTGAGTAATCTTTACCGAAATTACGACTTTCGTTGTGGATTTCGGTGTTTTCAAATTTAGGTAATTCATAAAAAAAGAGGTTTGTATCAATTTTTAATATATCAAACTTCTCCTTTTTAGCAAACCGTTTCTTAAAAATTTTCTTTTCAGACATGTATGTGTAATAATCAGTATTGGGTAAAAATAATTCACTTTTATCATCAAATATTTGGAAAGAGTTTTGTAAAGGACTCTCCTTATAGCAGAGTGAATCATCATATTTGATAGCTGGATATTTGATTTCAAAGAATTGAAGACACTCAATGTTACCTGCATTGAGTTTTCTTCTAGTCTTACCTTTTACTGCGAGTTTCCAGTTATTGAAGATTTGATCATTCCAACATGCTTCTCCAATTAGTTTTGGCAGCGGCGCCAAAACTTGATGCATGTATTGTGTCATATGCAGTATAGGGGTAATTGCCTATTTCAAGTTTTACATTTATATTTAGCTGACTTATCCTATAGCACACATACTAACAGACAGTGTATCCGATCAATATGTATCTAGTGGTAAGTAGAGTATCGATCACTAAGAGTGGAACGTAAAGCCTAATTTGTCTATCAGTATTTTAATATCCTAAGTTAGTTTTACAATCTAATCTAACGCAAGGGGGATTTAATCTGAGAGACTAGCACAAATTTGGTTTTATTAAATAGTAAATTAAACTAGTGAGAACAAATCAGCAAATAGAAACACGTACACAGATAGATAATAGAGACTATAAGAAGACCTGTCCTGATAATTAAGTAGCTTGTCACTTGTTTTATTGCTAGTTTTATATGAAGTGTATTGTAATCTGGTCTTTCTCGTTGGATCGCAGTATATCGGCAAGTAAACCCTTAATGATCAATTATGTCTATCCTACTTATCTAAAGACGTTAGATTAAATAGGCGAGGGGCAGATATGGCAGTCCACGGGCTCAGCTAGACATAGAGGTTATCAAAGCACTAATATAAGTCACCAAAGACATCAACATATAAACTTTAATTAATGGGAAAGCAATATTAAGGGGAGTGTACGATGTTCCATAGTCACATATCACAAGCCCATCAATCCTGATGAATTAAACCTTACTATTACAATAAAACAAAACTACTTAATGAATTAAATACATGCATGACCTTCTTACAACTCTAATATCTTTGTTTGGAGTGTGTCTTGTGAAGCTTCTTCGAATGAATTCGTCTCCTTAGGGTTATGGTGCACATAAAATTCGTAACAGTCTTGGGGTATTTATACTTTCTGTTTGAGGGTTCGATGCGGCAAATTGAGTAATGAGATGTGGCTCATTGACTTAACTTCGCGTGGGGTCCAAGATTAATATATTCTATAATATTCGTACACCGCCTTTAGATGCGGCATAACTTGATTATTGTATGCGGCGCATGTCCTTTAGCGTCTTGGATTATATCTGGTGAAGTCTTGATAGTAATACGCCGTATGTCAGAAGTATGATGCGGCGTATCTGGAGTAGAACAAGCTTAATCTTCTTCGTTGACCAAAGTTTCATATGGCACATGATATAATCAGATGTGGCACATTCTTCAAAGTCAGGCAATGGTCTTCGAATTCATCTAAGTATGATATTGTAGCGTATCTGTTGAGAGAGATATGGCGCATCTTCTGGGTTTCAGTAGACTTTTGACATCTTGCTAGTTTTGCTCCATATTTCGTCCAAAATCGTTAAGTTTCACCAATTGCTTGTTTTTACCTGAGAATTACTAAAGTAAATGATTAAGTATCGATTCTCATAAATAATATAGGATAAATGATGACAATGAAATGTACTTATTTGAGTTCATCAAATATCCCCCACGTGAACTTTACTTGTCCCCAAGTAAACTCTAGATTATAAAAATGTATCCTAAAAGGTATTAGGATTTATTTTTATCATTAAGCACGTATTCCAGTTTCACTAGTTTTCTCACCTCCTCCTTCTTTCCTTATATCCCAGACTTCTAAATGTCAGAAAGTCTATGTATTCTCTTTCGCCTATTATCCCCTTGTTCGATTCTTCGTTTCTTACTCCCCGTCTCTAGTCCTACTTGAGTGCTAGATTCTAGTTCCTTATGCGTTTCAGGGGTAGGTCCGCTAGGTTTGAGCTTTCCATAGAAATGGTAGATCTACTTATGTATTCATTATATGCCTTTGATTTCTTGTCAGCCAAGTCAAGCAACTCTTGTGGAATGGCCTGATAACGCTCAAAATTAACATGTTTTTAGTCGCGTTATTATTTGTTTTACGCATGGAAATTGGTCATATTTGTATATATTTGTTACTTAATCGTGGAAAAGTGTTTATGCATGCAAATATAGCCAATAACAGGTAAAAATGATTAAAAGATGAAGAAATGAAGTGATCATGCACATTTGGAGAGTTTCAAGAAGATCAAGAAAGAAAGAAACGACGCATGGACAAAAGGATTTGATAAAGACAAGTATTCTACACATATTTATCAAGGAAATATCAAGTTCTAATGAATAAAGTCATGCCACGAAGAAAGACAATGCATGCAACGTAAAACGACAAAGAAAAGACAAAAGAATAATTTCAGGACAATGTCCAACTGATCGGATGCAACCCGCATCTGATTCGGTTGGAATGTGCCAAAAGAGTGCCATCCGATCGGATGGAGAGAAACCGATCGAATGGAGGTGACTGATGTTACAAGTCTTGCATTTATGGACGAATTAACTCCCCATAATCATTTGTGGCTGATCATTTATGCTTGATAACTCTAGAGGGACGTTTTTACTTGGAGGATAAGTGTTATTATGCTATATAATGACTACTTAGGGTCTAGATTAGTTGTACCATCAAATATCTAACTAAGTGTTACACCAAATATTGTTAGATCATCTTATATTGCCTGAAAGTTTACTAAGTATTGTGAAAACGTCCAGTAAGTGTTGAGTTCGAGTCTCAAGCTTTGGTTCGAGTTTGGAGTTGTTTACTCACGTTAGTGAACAATTGGAGGAGTGTGGTTGCTATAGTTCCACAAGTTTATTCATTGTAATTCTCAAGCTAGGTACACCTTGATACTTATAATGAACAATTGTTACTTTGAGTTTAATGAAAGTTTTCTTATTTACTTGTGTTTTAATATGATTGTTATGGAGAAATTTGTGATATACTTGTGTGTATGATGTGATTGGTTACGGAGTATTCTTTTATGAAAAAGGTGATGCATGAAAACATATCTATTTTATGAGTTTGTTGAAGTAACATCTAATCTTGCTTAATTTGTTGGTAAAAACAATCTTTGGAAAAGTAGGTCCGAAAGGAGTTTCAACTTGTTTTTATTCCAAAACGTTAGTGCACGAATTAGTATGGAATATGATACTTGACACCCATCTTATTTACTTGTTAAAAAGGATTTGAGAAGATTTCATCACGAAAAAGGACCGAAAGGATTCGTAGGAATTCATAAGAAAAGAATTGATTTTCAAAACAACCATGTGATTATAGAATTGTCATACTCATTTGATATGTCCGAAAGGAGTCATTTATGTGATAGAATTCTTAGTGGTAGTTAAAACATGACATACATCATAGATTGTATAACTACTCATTTTTAGTTGCGCATCATAACAAGTTTTACACCAAACTTTATTCATAAATTGCCATAATACTCCTAATTACCAATCAAGGAATTATACACAAGTATATGCTTAGTTCTTATTGAGTTTCTTTTAATTGATACTTACATAAATTTGGATTGACAACCCTTATTTAACAAACGTTTTTCTTATTACTAAAACTATCAAATCCCTTGGGACGACCTCGACTTACCCACCTTTACTACATCGGACGAGTATACTTGCTCGTATGTGCTAAGTAAATAATCGGATAAATCGTGTTTATAAATTTTAAAACTTGTACTAATAAAACGCACATCAAGTTTTTGGCACCGTTGCCGGGGATTTGATTAATTTCTTAGTTTTTAGTAATAAAATTGTTTGTAATTATGAATTTTCAAGTTTTTAGAGTAAAAAAAAAAAGTTGGTTTTAAGCCAACCGATTCGGATGGATGTCCATCCGATCGGTTGGTGGCCACGGTAAATTTTTAGGATTCTGTTTTTCTTATTTAATGTTCATTTTTCTGTTTTTAGTTAATTAGTTTTAATGATTATATGATTAATGTTAGTTATTATTAGTTAAAAGATGTCATTATTAGTAATTTTAATGTTTTTAGTAGTTTGAATTATAGTTAATGTTTTAGAAGTTTAAAGAATACCTTAGTTAATGTTTTTAATGTCCTTAATGTTCTCATTACTGCTTTATTAATTTTTTTTTCTTTTTTTTATTTTTTTATTTATTTATTTATTTTTTTTTAAGAAAAAAAAATAATTTTAGTTTAAGAAGCTCCAACCAAATCAGTTGCGGGTTCCAACCGATCGGTTGGAGGTGGGTAATTTGTTCCATCCAATCGGATGGATGGCCATCCGAACGGATGGAAGCCTCGGTAAAATTTTTAACATTTTTATTTTTTAGTTTATTTTCAATTCTAAGTGTTTTAGTTTGTTAATTTACTTATTCTTATTTCATATTAAGAGTTATTTGCTTACAACTAACCCTCATGCTAATGATTTGGATGTTTTTGTTGATGGTTATGTTATAGTTAGTAATTGCTTAAGTTGAAATGGAGAGTTTAAGTCAGATTTCGGCGTACTTGAAAGATTTGGAGGATATGTTCAAGGATTCCGGTGATTCCTTGGAAAAGTAGGAAAGCATGTTGGAAAAGGCTAAGTTAGATTTAGAAGGAGAAGAGGTTGTTGGTGACAATGTGTCTTGCCACATGAAATGTGTTACCCAAAGAAGGAGAAGGAAAGGAAGGTTGTTGTTTTCACAAGAGCACCACTTAAGGAATTCGATGCTCCACACATGAGGTATTCTACACCTTGTGCGGTGGAAGGTGTTAAAGCGTGGGACGCAGAGTTGAACATGGAATATGGAGACAATTACATTTCGGAAGAAGTACTTGACAAGCTTGGTTTTGTTAGGCTTGACTATGGAGATTATGGAAGAAAGGAAGTGAAAGGAGTTAGAGTGAACATTCATGGTTACATTTTCAAATTTGATTTTGTGGTTGTGGAATATACTAATGCCGATGAACCGGAGGTTATCTTTGGTAGAGATTTTCTTGTGACTACCAAGTGTACATTGGATTTCGCACTTGGGGAGTTACGAATTAACATAAGTGATTTGGAAGAAGGAAAAAGTGTGAATGAAATGCTTGTTGATGTTTGTGAAAGTATGGAAGAGATAAAGGAAGGAAGGGATGAAATTTGTAAGATAGGCAAGGCTAACCGAAACAAAACACCATTGAACAAATTAACCCAACCCTCCACCCAAAAAGAAAAAGAAAACAAATCATCATCATCATCATCCAAAACTTTACCAAATTCACCAAAAAGTAGCAAACCCTTAACCAAAGAGCAAAAACAAGCTATCTTGGAGAATCTTGAAGCAAAAATTAGTGAATTAATGGAAAACAAACCGGTCATTGAAGTGTTAAGAAACTACATGGATTATAGGAAGAAATTAGATGGGGTTATGTTAGCAAAGTCGAAGTTGGAAGATAATAGTTTTGATGAAGTAGAGGAGAGAAGGATAATTGAGAATGGGCTCCCAAAGAAAATGAATGATCCCGGAAATTTTGTTTTGCCAGTTAAAATTAATGGGACAACTCCTTTATATGCATTAGCCGATACGGGCTCGAGTGTGAGTATTATGTCTTACCCATTGTATCAAAAGTTAGGATTAAGAGACCCTACACCTAACAATTCTAAACTCACTATGGCGGATAATTCGAAGGCGAAAGCAATGGGGGAGGTAAGGAATGTTAGAGTTCAGATTGGTTACCAAGCATTCTTGGCGGATTTTCTTGTGTTGGATGTTGCGGTTGATAAGGAACTACCTTTGTTGTTAGGTAGACCATTCTTAAGAACATGTGGAGCGATAATAGATATGGGAAGAGGTACCATGACAATTGACGATGGAATTCTTAAGAACACTTACTATCCAAAGCCTAGAGGGGTTAGTAATGGGGATGATAATGATGACTGTAGTATATTCATAACTGTAACATGTATGGTTTAGTGGTTGGATTGATTCAAGAAAGATGAATAAGAAGAGAGTTTAGAGAGAGAAAGTGAGTTGGGTGTTTCTAGAGAGAGAAAGAGATGAGAGAAAATGTAATATTAGATTAAGAGAAGTGAAAGCACCAACCCTCTCCACATGTGGAGAGGGGTATATATAGTTTCCTATAAAAAAGATAAAAACGCCCACACCCGGGCTGTGGATCAGGCATACAGTGGGTAAAGACCCGTCCTTCTTCCACGATGTTACTTAAACTAATTCTAACTAATAACTAAACTAACTAACTACGAGCTAACTTAAATGCTATTCCATCAATTAGGTGACCGAGTCTTCTATAGGAATAATTGTATTCCTAACAATCTCCCCCTAAGCGAGGTCACCTTGGAAATTAAGCTCTTTGATCTTTAAGCATTCATAAGTCATTGTAGCTCATAGGTTCTGATTCTTCACTTTTCTGCACACCTTGTACTTTAAGCAATGCGAACTTGTGATTTGGATTCCTTTGTGATATGTGATCTTTGAGCTTCTTTGAGATCATCACCCATAGTAAATCTCCAAGCTCATCCATAATAGTATCACCTTCATGTGATGTAGTGACTTAATAACCATCATGCTCACACCCTTCTGGATCAGGAGACTTTACATTAGAGTGGTGGGTCAGGAGACTTTTTTGTCAGAGTTGCGGAAACGTTGTTGGTAGTCTCTCAACATTTGTTGTAGCGAGTCTCTCATAGTCATTGATAGTGAGGAGGATGTGTGAGCATGAGGTATGGATTGACCCGATTCAGCTGGAAATAGGAGCCATCAACGCCATCTTTATATGTGTCCCTGAAATAAATAGTTAGCAATAAAGATAGAGAACGAATATGGCTTTGTCATTCGTTCTGCGAGGACAGACTACCCTCCGGTTTTGTGAAAACCAACCTGTGATCAGGTAGAGTCTCTTTTAAAGAAGACTCTCCTTGACAGGAATTTCCAGCTTGTAGTAATGAATTTTCCAAAGAATCCACTTCGGAATCTTAATACTTAGCATGTTCTAATACTAGAACGTCTCAAAGCAGACAGCACGATAGAGTGAATCGATGAATAAATATTCACGGATTGATGAGAAATTGATTTATAGAAATCTCTCGCGTGTCATATGATAAACATTTTTGAGACACGACGAGAGTTTTAAGCTTTGAATCAGATTTCCATCAAAAAATATTTTTGTTTGAAAGGTTTTACACAATCAATGTGCTCGAAAATAAGTTGTGAGCACATTGAAAGGTTTTTGCAAAAGTATCCGTCAATCCATATCCTGGAACAAGTTTGATTCAATTTCGAATCGCACCATCGTTGCTTTCCAGTTGTCACTTGATCATTGATCCAAGATGGATCTCACATGTCACCTACCAAGAGTTTGAGTGATGTTCGCTCTAGAAGGATTTCCATCTTCATTGTGAATATTTTCATATCACTCGGATGTTCTGGCAATACCACAAGGATAATGCGTAGGACTCTAAATATTTTTTCTTATTTTCCACATTGTGTGAAACAATAAACATATTTGGAATTGTGTCCTATCGAGATTTATGGATGATCTCATGGCTCTAGACTCAATACTGCGTTTTGATCCGCTCCTGGAGACTGGGGAGGCGTCTCCTGTTTTAGGTATCAACATAGCTCGCAATGAGTGGTCGATACATTGCACAGGGTTCCCCATGAGAATGAAACAAGCTCTTTTAAGAGAACTTGAGTGGTTGGGAAGTTCAGTGCAGTGCGTCACTGGGTCCATGACGTCTTGTCTTCAATACCGGTGTTACCTTAGTAACCGCCAGTAGATTACGAATTGAACCCGGTTTCTGCCCTAAGGTTGAATATATGGAGGGCTATTTCTTTTCACCCTTTTCACATTTCATTTCTTTTTCATTCTTCAACCCCTTCAGTGCTTACCGAGACTTCATCACTAGAACCTTGTTGGGTTTGTTCCAGTCCTAGCTCTATCTCAGTCCGCACTCTTCCCTTTCTCACTTTACTCCTTTTTTCAATCATTCCTAAGGACTTCTAATCTATCTATGGATTGTCCCTGGGAAGATCCTTCCGGTTCTGGTGGATCATGGGAACTCATACCTAACCTTAACCAACCTTATAACTCCATGCATAAAGATAAATGGTCGGTCTTCGGTATAACTTCCACAAACGCCTTTTGCTCCCCCTCAATATGTGCATCGATATTCGAAAGAGTTTAGCGCATATGTGGGAGCACATTTATTGAGTCCAAAAGATCACATTTGAATATCAGATTTCATATTTAAATCACATTCTCTCCCCCGATCAAAAATTTAAATCTTTTGAGATTTTGGATCTCAATCGATTTAAATAAGTTAGAAAGCTTTTGGGAGAGAAATGCGGTAAATTTTAATATTTTCTGATAAAAGGAACTTTTTCTTGCTCCCCCTCAATATGTGAGGGAGGTTGTTATGTGTCAGGTTTGAAGAGTTTACAAAAGATTTGAAGTTTTAACGAAAACTCTTTTAAAATGTTCTCATTCTGACACATAACCATCACAAATTGTATTGTTGCAAGGTTTTTGTACAAGGTGTGGAGAGTTTTGATGATACGTAAAATTTTGAGAAAAATCACTCTCCCCCTCAATCAATGACGGATGTTAAAGCTTAAGTAAATGATGTCATTGATTGAGTGAAAAGTTTTATCAAAATTTTGAGTTCAATGTGATTTTTTAATCAAAATCTCATAGTACCACCAAGTTTTGCACAAATATTTTCCGGAAAAATCATAGAAGGGAAAATATTTGGCGATAAAAAGAAGATTTCTCTTCTTTATCAAGAAATAATGCACTGAAGCGTACATTAGATCGAGGGTGCACGGATGTAAAGTAATCCATGCCCAGGTGAACTTCACCCGGTAAAAGGAACAACCGTCTTTTTTGGCGACGTGTTTTCCCCATTTTGAAAAATGGGTTGCTATCTGAAGTAATAGCAAGCCATAATTTTTAAGTCCGGGTTGCAGCCTGAAATGACTACAAGCCATAATATTGAAGAATATTTTGAGATACGACATGTTTTAGAAAAAAAACTTTATTTGAAACCGAAAAACTCTTGCTCACGCATATGTATGATTCCGTGTTATTATTGAATGACATTTCTAGAAACGTACATAATATTGATTACACAAGAGACATGTCGTGAGAAGAATATTTTTGGATTTTTGTGAATTTTCAGATTTTTATGGATTTTATAAGTTTTATATTTTTCTACTTTTCTTTTTGATTTTATAATCTATATACAAGGATACAAATTAGTTTAAGAGGTTGTTGACATGAGTACCGAAATGAGAGTATCGTTCAGCTCGTTGTAGAAGTCTGTAGTCAACATCTCTTAAACTTTCACCACCAAAGCTTTCGAGGCTCACGAATTATCGTCTGAACTTGTGGTAGCCATGATGTGATCTTAAACGGGAGCTTACAACTCTTGTGACTTAAACCGAGAGATCGATTCTCTCTCGGGATTTTACTAAAGTCAACAAAAGAAACCGAAAGATGTGATATGCGAGTTAGGCTTAGAGTGAGATCTTGGATAGGTCACAATTAGCACTAAGTGTCAAGTCGCGACAAGTCAAGTTACAGTAGATCCGATCGTAATAAGTCAAGTTGTAAATATTAACTCACAACGTCAAATTACAATCAGACCAATCGGAACGACTTAAGTCACAACAATTCACCAAACACATATTGATAACAAATCACTAGAATCTCACAACTGAGTCAATCGCTAGGCACCACCAAATAGTCAAATTATAGCCTCCTCAATGTGAAGCTTTGGTAGCTTCCCCCCAAACCGACAATCACCTACATGAGACCACTTCCCCTAGGACGTTGAAGTGACGCAAAAAGTCTCATTGGATGAAGCTCAGAAACCCGAAGAAAACGATAACACTGAAGAAACAGGGTGAACCATGGATCATCTCTGCGGTTATCAATCCCGGAATGTATGATGAAGCACGATCACATGACCCTGTTGTACGTCCCCAATGTACACATTACTTTATGGTTTGGAGCAGTTGTCTATTCGGGGGAATAAGATATCAACATCTTCATTTCACCAAATGCTTTCCAGTTAACTTACACATACCAACTCAATCCATATATCCAACACAAGAAGAAATGATGACACCAAAGTAACAGGTTGAAGCACTGATCATCTCTGCGGATATCACCTCCGGAATATATGATTAAGCCCGATCACGTGAACCTGTTGTACGTCCTTGATGTACACAAATCTCTCCCCTGATGGTTGTGATCTCATCAGAATCATCATAACATTGTTTACATGAAGCATTAACCAGAAGCATTTAACCATAAATCATATCAGCACGTATGAAGATGTCGATAAGCAATATCATCTCACGCTCCAAATACTCTTCTCAATATTTCATCCTACTAAAAGCTGAAGTAATACATACCAAAAGTATCAGTAGACCATTTCCCCCACGTAGTTGGAATGCTACACCAAACGCCCAAGTTAATACACTGATATTTTCTGCGGTTATGACATTTGTCTTCCCGGGATAACTTCAATTAAGAAGAAGTATTAAGTTCATCACGTGTACTCTTAATGCATTCAGATGTATGTCTCCTTCCCCCTTGCTGGTTTTGATACCTCAGAATCAGCAACATATATTAGAAGAACATCATTTGCTCAGATTTATCATGTGAGAATCAACTGCTGTAGAAACTCTCTATGACAATCATTACAAACCCTTTTGTAGGCTATTTGAAGTGACCACTGATGAAGTACACCCGATATACCAAAGTTGACACTGAAGAAGAATTCCCAAATCCGTAACTTAAGCTTGCACTGTTGTTGATTAAAGAATGATGTAGAAGAATAAGTACAACACCTCTTGAGACTATCCACATCCGAATATGCGTGTGACACTGAGAACTACAATGTAACTCCTTGAAGTGATAGCTATAGCCCGTGAGTACTTCAATGTAACTCCTTCCATCGGGTATAACTAGATAATCCAAGTCCCAATCATAAACTTTAAGAGTTCACGCAAGTCATCAATCGAAACATGAAGTTTCGATGATGAAATAAGTAGACGCCTTCATACAATACTCTTCAATCTCAATTAAGGGATGCCAAATAAACTCCGTGATCACTTGACATTTCATGTCCAAATTATTAGCCGTTTAGACATTTTAACCGACATTTTCCATAATGTTCTTCGGGTTGATTTACAAAGTGCACATTGGTAGGAACAACAATCCTTGATTTTAGAACGAAAAGACGGATCATTATTCTTGTGTGCAACTTCATAATCATGATCGTCATCATCAACACCTTGAGGAATAACTAGAAATTGGATTACTTGAGCAAGTGATCAATCATCATTCGTAATACTTCTAGAAGGTGCATCTTGATCAATCATCATTCGTTGAAGCTTGGAAGTAATCATCAAGCATAAATCCGAGTTATCCTTAGTAAGTAGAACATTAGGTGTTGGAGGAGAGTCGTATGACCATTCTTCAAGCATCAATCACCATGTGGTATATTCACACTTCTCCCCCTTAAAAATTGCAAGCGAGGTTTGCACTTTTTGATTGAGCAAGTGAATAAGAATACAATCAATCATGTATTTTATTCACACTTCCCCCCCTCAAAAATTGCATACGCGGTTGCCATTTTTGATTGAGCATGTGAATAAGAATACACTCAATCATGTAGTTTATTCACCCTTCTCCCCCTCAAAAATTGCAAACGAAGTTTGCCATTTTTAAATGAGCAAGTGAATACGAATTCGAGTAAAGATGAGTAGATCCACTTGATGACTGAATGAACATGGAGAAAGCACGAAGCATGTTGTTGAGAATGGTCAAAACAAGAAGATTTCTCTTCTTCCGAAGATAAGGCACACTGAATCGTACACCTTTCTTTTCTTTGATGAACGGGGCCTGAAGTGTTGTCAGCAGACACCATAATGATGACATTGAGGAACGAGGCTTCAACTGAATTGTTCAAACATCATAGTCTTTGAAGAATGAGGCCTGAACTGATGTGAACAGACGTCATAGATCATATGCATCAAAGTTGAGCTTCTTTAACCCCTGATTGATGAGATATCACTCTTTTCGGCAACCAAACTCTGAGTCTTTCCTTAATCGTATTGAGCGATGTACCTGCACTTAAATAGAGACTACCTGCACTGACATTGGGAGTTTGTTTGCATTTATATGGGTTAGTGATATCAGCATATATACCATTTGGGGTTCTACTGTCAACCTTGGCTTTGCAATCAGTGAACATCTTTCTCATAGGTATCCATCTAAGACCAACAATCTTAAAAATTCTACCCGTTGGTATCCACCTAAGGCAAGTTCTGGGAGTGTTTGGTTTCTCATGTAAAGTGGGAGTCTTGTTAAGAGAAAACCTTTGTCCTAAATCAATCTTCTTGCCAGGTTTCTGAGTATAACTCTTTGATTCTACGGGCTTGTTGTAGTTTCTAGTCTTAGATGGTAGAACCTTATCACAAGTATTCACATCCTTCAGGAATTTTGTAGCATACTTATCATGATTTGCCTTAACAACATATTTCAGACAAGTTGAACAAACAAGGTTATTGGATTCCGAACAAAGTCTAGGTTTCTTAGAGTGATTTGCAGCGGGAATCGCTTTAGTCGATGTGCAACTACTCTTGGACACTAGAATATTCCTATACGTTTGTTGAGTGCTCACAGATTTTGGTTTGCAGCAACTGGCCGAGTTCTGCAATAAGCTAGAAGGCATCCTATGAAGTCGTGAACCTAAGATTCCATCCTTTTGAAGTATAGCCACATTCCTAGCCTTTTCAAGATTATAGTTCTTGTACAAGTCATTTATATCATAAGAGATTTGGGTTTTAACTCTCGGTATTGACACTGTTTTCGAACTTATCCCAGAAGGGTCAGGTGTAGGTGTAGCTACTTGTTGACCTTTAACAGACCCAGAGGCATTTTTCTTAGGCAGATTATGTGAAGTGACTGGTTTTGTCAAAACTTGTTTCGCATCAACTTGGGAGGCAAACCGCAATTTTGAAAATTTTGGTTGTTCAGATCTAAACGCAGTCGGTTGCCTAACAACACTTTGTTTCCTAGGAGGTTGTGAAAGTGGTTTTCCCAAGATTGATGGTTTTGCAGACTTAGTGTTCACACAGTTTCTTGTTAATTTTCTTAAATCATTTCTTAATGCCACAATTGCAAAACCCTTTTCCTGAAGTTAAGCTTTGAGTTCATCATTTTTAGCAATCAAAGAAGTTGTCTGTTCTGAAGTATTAGTACCAGTTTCTTTGATAGAATCTCTTAGGTCTATGTGATGCCTTTTCAAAGACTCATTCTCCTTAAGTAATCTAGCCACGTAAAGTTCCAATTCGATGTTTCTTGAATTAATAGCATCAATGTCATGTTTAGCTTTGACTATATTACTTTTCTCATTCAGGATAGAAATATGCTTTTTCAAATTGTTGATTGTCGAGTTTTTGTCTTGAAGTTGAGCTTTCAAAGTGTTAATTTCAAAAAATTCACGGAACTCAGGAAATTCCGGATTTTTACATGGTTGGTTAGATTGAAACAATTCTTCCTTTTGTTGCATTGCGATTTCAAGTGAAATACAATGTTTTTCAAGTTGTAAAAATCTGTTATAAAGTTCATTAAAACCTTCTTTATCAACCATATCCTTTGATTTAAACCTCTCAGCTGTAAACAAAGAATTCGACTCATCATCATGTTCAGCATCCTGATCACTTTCTCCCCCTTTATGACTCATATTTGTTGAATTAGAAATGGTATTGCTATCAATCTTTTCCAACAAATTTGTGTCATAAGTGGGCTTAATTTGATCAGTATGCTGCCGTTCATTGTCAAGCACATTCTGTTGATCAATTAAGGGTACCTCGGCACATGACACGTATTCTTTAAACGGTCTCAGATCTGCATCCATATCATGTGTGACAAGAGTCACTGAACTGCTGGTAGTATCAAGCTTATCAATCTCAGATCCATTGCATTCAGTGATAACTGACCCAACATCTGATGCTTTACCCGAATCAACAATACCATCACTTGATTTCACCCGACATGCCTTCACCCTGTCATCGTACTTAAGTTTGTGTTGTGCTCTTTCCTCAATGAACCTCTTCACATTACCTATGAGTTGGAGTAGTGTGTCTCTGAACGTGTTAACTTCAATTCCAGTGTAATTAGTAAAATACTTATTAATCATTTGATTCTCAGTGTATTGTGAATCAATGAACACTTAGAGTTGGTTGTTAATCACACACAAGGCAGCCATGGATCTTCCTTCAGAAAAATTTCCTTTGTCAAGTTGTTGTTCAAGTTGGTCTAAATACTGAGTAATTTTGACAGTGAAGGTCTGAACATCTTGACCAAAGAGTGATGTGAAGGCACGTTCGTACGCGAATGCACGTTCGTATCCAGTTAAGTATCCAGGTCGTTCAAATAAAACCTTAAGATGTGAGTGAAGTAGTTGAAAACATTCAATGCAACTGTCCTTTGCATTATCGAGCAATTTAAGTGGTTGATGGAGTTCATTCTGTTGAGACTTCGAGCACGAAGATTCCATTTTAGCATTATCAGACTCAAACACGTTAATTTGTTGTGAAGGGTTGGAAGTCTTATGTACATCGATCATGTCGTACAATTTAAGTATCTTAGGTATGACTGAGTCTGAAGAATTTGACATGATGTGGACGTGCATGGGATTTTACACTTCTATGATTTAAACCGAGAAATAGATTCTTTCGCGGGATTTTACAAAATCAAGAAAAGGTAATCGGAATCTGAAGGTAAACTCAAACTGGAGGTAATCTCAATCTGAAGGTAAACTTAAACTCGAGGTAATCTCAATCTGAAGGTAAACTCAAACTGGAGGTAATCTCAATCTGAAGGTAAACTCAAACTGGAGGTAATCTCAATCTGAAGGTAAACTCAAACTGGAGCAAACCACCAACTTGAGCTAACCGCAAACTTGAACTAACCACAAACTTGAGCTAACCACAAACTTGAGCTAACCGCAAACTTGAACTAACCACAAACTTGAGCTAACCACAAACTTGAGCTAACTACAAACTTTGAGCTAACCTCTAAACACAAAAATACAAGAAAGTCACTATCTTGCCAGTTTGTCTTTTTCCCGCTTTTGAGTTAATCTCAACCAAGAAACAACCTAATCTCAACCAAGAAACAAGCTAATCTCAACCAAGAAACACAAAAATACAAGAAAGTCACTATCTTGCCAGTTTGTCTTTTTCCCGCTTTTGAGTTAATCTCAACCAAGAAACAAGCTAATCTCAACCAAGAAACAAGCTAATCTCAACCAAGAAACTTGCACTAAATCACATCAAACATCAACCTAACAACTAATTCAACCTACCCAAGTGAAAAATTTAGTATCACTAACACCTCAAAACACAACAATACCACCAAATCATCAACAACACCACAAACAAAAATCAATTCGAGGTGATTTCTTGAAAAACACTTCGAACCAAAAAAAATGAACCACTAAGCCAAGCCACAAATTTGAGCACCAACAATCCTAGGATGAAACCTTGGCTCTTGATACCAATTGTAATATATTCATAATTGTAACATGTATGGTTTAGTGGTTGGATTGATTCAAGAAAGATGAATAAGAAGAGAGTTTAGAGAGAGAAAGCGAGTTGGGTATTTCTAGAGAGAGAAAGAGATGAGAGAAAATGTAATATTAGATTAAGAGAAGTGAAAGCACCAACCCTCTCCACATGTGGAGAGGGGTATATATAGTTTCCTACAAAAAAGATAAAAATGCCCACACCCGGGCTGTGGATCAGGCATACAGTGGGTAAAGATCCGTCCTTCTTCCACGATGTTACTTAAACTAATTCTAACTAATAACTAAACTAACTAACTATGAGCTAACTTAAATGCTATTCCATCAATTAGGTGACCGAGTCTTCTATAGGAATAATTGTATTCCTAACAATGAGGACTAAGAGGAGGATTACCTTGGTTGTTTTGAAGTAGGAAGAGATGAAGATGGTAGGCCTAAGTTTGTCCCATGCACACCTAGTTTCTTTGATATTGAGGATGAAATGGAAAGGGCTCTAGCAATGGAGGCTTTCTTTAACCCATTTAAAAACATTTTTGTGTTTAACAAATTGACAGATTTTCTTGGATCTTTACCGGTCCAATTGAAGAACTTGGAATGGGGATCCGATGGTCATTGCAAATTTGATATCACATGTCCTAGCGGAAGGAATTTTGCACGAAGTTTCAAAACTCAAAAGACTACTAGGAAGTTGTCAAACAAGTATCGTGGAGAAGACATTCTTAGGAATGAATATTTCTATGGTTGAAGAAGAATGATCACAAGAATAAAGCACATCTTGTGCTATTTGTTTGTTTCGTATTTTTAATTTCATGCAATTTATTTTATGTTTTTAGGTTTTATGCATTTTATGTTTGAAATAAGACTATCTATCTATTTAATTATTTATCTAGTTTTTTAGAGGTTAAGTTATGTTTTAGTCTTAAGTTTAGAAGTAGAAATGATGACCAAATTTTTGGTAGACAAAGTGTGTTTGGAATATATACATACAAAAAGATAAGTTTTTGAAGAGACAAGAACTACTAGTGCTTGTACCAAATTTAGTAGTAGGAAAACTTTGAAAAATCAATTTCATACAAAACCGAATGGATGGATTCACAACTGATCGGATGGAATTGAATATATAAACCAAAATTTTCAAAAACCCAAGAAAACCACACACACACAATCCACCAAAAATTGGGGTCATAAATTCAACCATAAGAAGTTGTTTAAGAGTTACAGGAGTGATAATTGATCATCAATGGCATCAAGTCAAGTAAGTTACATCATTAATTTCATTCAATTAGGTTTTAATTCGGATGATTGAAATTAGGTCACGAATTGGGTATTTTTGAATTAGTTCGAATTAAGATGTAATATTTTGGGGATAAGTGATTAGATGATAGGAGAATGTATTGCAAAAAGAATTAGATCAATTGATTAAGTTTTGAGTAAGAATCGATTGATTGAATTTTCGGATTGAATTGGGTAGAATCTTTGGAGCTAATTTATTTGCAATTGATGAATCCCAGGAGTTACATGCTTGATAATTAGTGATGTTAGGTAATTGCATTGTTGATTAGAGCACTAATTGGAAGATTTTAGTAGATGGTGTTCATGAGTTTTATAGGATCATTAGGTTGATACATGGAAATGTTACGAATCGTTGATAGGAGAGTTCAGATGTTAGAAGCACTCAAAAATGGTAGATTACAAGTTAGAATGAAGTTCGGATTGATTGGGAAACGTTTAGAATGGATTGAGGATGCATAATGTAAACAGAAACTCCAGCCGAATCGGTTGCGAGTTGCAACCGAACGGATTGGAGTGTGCCAAAAGATCCATCCGATCGGATGGAGCTCAATCCGATCGGATGGATGCTACGGAAATTTTTTTGACATTTTTGAAATCGCGTTTTATAGTTTCTAAATTGATTGGTATTAGTTTTTATACTTTTATAATAACATAATTTGAGTTTTCTTTCAGGGGAATGTTGCAAGATTGGGTAGTAGTCAAAGAAACCCGCTTGTTAACAAGTATTTGAAAAGGAACGAGAGGAAGAGGATTACTTTCAGTTTGAAACCGGAGTCTAATGATAATGTCAAGTTTTCTCATGTGCAAAACAAAGATGAGAAGAATGCGTATAGGGAACGTCTTTCAAAACTTCAAGAGAGAAAGATTGCTAAGCCTAGATTGATTGATTGGGAATTGCTAGCGGAGTATGAATGTGAAGATCAATTGAGGAGCATGATGACTATGATTTATGTGTATCCCGGTGATGGGGATAGGTTTGAAGATTATTCTTGGGAACGATCTTTTAGTATACGTGAGGATGTTTACAAGGAATGGTGTTTGGAGTTCTTTTCTACATTTTACTTTGATAGGAAGGTGAATGATGTTCTTGGGGATGTTTGTATTTGGTTTAGATTGTGTGGTCGCGAACATGCTTTATCTTTTCCAAATTTTGCAGTTGCCCTAGGTTTGTATGAGGAGAGTGAGGTTAATCATAGGTTGTTTGGACCACATTTTGTGAGCTTGGCTAGAGATAATAATCAATACACGGGTGTTGATGCTTATTGGAATAGAATTGGTGATCCAACTTGTCTTAGGAGGAATTCGTCTAGGATTAGGAATCCGTTGATGAAGGTGTTACAAAAGTTGATTTCTTGGGGATTGTTGCATAGGAGCGGTAGTCAAGACAAATGTAGTCAACCGGACCTATGGGTGATGAAGTTATTGGAGGAAGATAAGAATGGGAATGTGGCGTGGATTATTGTCGAATATCTTTCTAAGAGAGCACCGGGAATTAAGAAACAAAGTGATGTTTGTGGAGGTCATTATGTGACCGTTTTAGCTAAGAATCTTGGGTACTATAATGAAAATGAGTTGAGGAAGTGTCGAGTGAAGATGGAGAGTGAGATATGGGATGCTTTTAGTTTTGGAAAAGCATTGGATAGGAATAACAAGACTTTGGGACCTTGGACCGAACCAAGTGTGGGGGCGCAATCAGGAGCTTATGCGGAAGCACCATCACAACCTCAAATGGGAAGTTTTCCGGGGAATACTCAAAGTGGTTTTGATTCGGGATGGGGTGATTGGAACCGAGAGTTGAATGCTATTGAGTCTAGGGAAGTTTGGAAAGATTCAATGATAATGAGGAATAATTATAACTTTGATTATTCCATGCCGATGATCTAACACTTGGCACAAGATGCCAATTATGAGGTACCTCCCTACAACCCACCAAATGTTCCACCATACCCGTTACCATATTCTCCATATCCTGGACCATACCCCAACCCTTATCCTGGTTATTCACCATTTCCCGAGCCATACCCTCCATACGGTAGACTTCCCGAGTATGGTAGTTCAGGTGTCAATGTGGGTGGATCAAGTTTTAATCCTGGAGGATCGAGTTATGATGTTGGAGGTTTGTCATCAAGAGTTGAGAAGAAGAAGCGACGAGTGGTGGATGAAGACGTTGATGAGGAAGAAGATGATGAGGAAGACGAGTTTATTCATTCCGACATGAGTTATTGATGATGACGAGTGATCGTCATATGGTTTATAGTTTGTTTTAAAAACAATTATGTGTCGAATTATTTCTATTTCCACTACCTTTAACTATTTCTTTTAGGATTTATAACGTAACTTAATTTTCTACTTATTTCGTTTATATATTTTTGTTTGTGTTTGTTTGGTTGTTTCGTATATTTTGCAGTTTTCTTGCAGGGGTTTTGTTACGGAAGCATATAGTTGATCAACGGTTGGAGTCGATAAACTCATTTGCTTATTATGATCAAATATGCATATTGCGTATTTAACTCCGGTATTTTCTAAATTTTTCCATTTCCGTTATTTTTTTTTTACATTGAGGACAATGCAAAACTTAAGTGTGGGGGAGGGAAGAAAATAGAAAAATTGCATAATTTTTAATTTTGATTTTTTTTAAAAATTATTTTTCATTTATTTTAGAGTCGTGAACTTTAGTAACTAGAAGTAGTTCACCCTTCATATTTTAGTTAAAATAAGGTTGATACAATGGTAAATAATACTGATATTTTTGGAGAATAAATTAAGTTTAAAGAGCAATTCGTCTCGGAATTGATAACATTTGCTAGCACAATTTTATACCCTTATTACTATAAATTGTGAGGATTAGTTTTTTTTTATGTGAATAGTGTTTCTCATGCTATTTACATATTTCATTATGAGTGTGCCGGTGGTTGTGTTAATTCTAGAACTTGTACTTGTTATGCATTACGGTTAAATCATTTTCGAATGATAAGGATATATTCATATGATAAGAGGCAAACTTAGGATATAAAACCAAATGGCCATCCGTTTACAAAATAATTTTTGCTAACCACATCGGTTAGTTATCCTCGTATTTGGAACCCATTTGTTAGTGTTTATCTTTAGCGCTAGATACCCCTAGTTAAACCCTTTGAGCCATCCTTTTCATTTTGTTAAATCCAGAAAAATACAAAAAGATTTTACACTTTTAAACCTTAGCCTAACCCCTTGTCAAAGTCTAAACGGTGGGTTGCTAGTTGCTTGGTATGTTGGATTGTTTTTGATGTTTATTAGTTAGCCACACTTTGTTATTTGTTTGTGCCATTCCGACAAAGATGAAGGAGCGCAACTTCTTATTTGTATTTTTGTGGTAATGCTTATGCGAAGTGTGGGGGAGATGTGATGTGTTTAAAAAAAAATGAGAATAAGTCATCGCAACTATAAGGTGACAATTATAGCAAATGTGCTATATTATTATGAATAAAGAAAGTTATGTGATATGTTGTTAGCCAATGTGCTAAGTATGAAGAAAATTTTTATGGTGAATCGATGTATCGACATGTGAAAGTTCGAAGAGGAGAAAGATTGTAACTATTATCATTTATGGGATTTGTGGTTTGTTTGTGATTAGCAACAATGGGACTTAGACTTTGATTTGATTTTTTTTTCTTTTAAAACCAATTTCATAAATATTCCCATGCCTTATCCTTACCTTTTTTTGACTTAGTGTAATTATTTGCATGAAGGTTTTATTTACCCTTAGCCTAAACGTTACAACCTGAATAAAAGACCTCTTTGATGAATTATTTCATTGTTTTGATACTTGTGCAAGCCTATGGTAAGAAACATAAATCATGATTGAGCAATGAGTGATCTATTAATCATGTCACATATTGAGTGATGAGTGAATTTCAAATTACCTTCGTAAGGTGCGTAGAATTGTTATCAAGCTCTTTATTTACTTGTTTAAGTTCAAATAAGATATTTGCACTATTGCCATTGAAATCGATTTTCTTTTGATTAAGACTTGCTCGAGGGCGAGCAAAGCTCAAGTGTGAGGGATTTGATAACACTCAAAATTAACATGTTTTTAGTAGCGTTATTGTTTGTTTTACGCATGGAAATTTGTCATATTTGTATATATTTATTACTTAATCGTGGAAAAGTGTTTATGCTTGCAAATATATCCAAAAGCAGGTAAAAATGATTAAAAGATGAAGAAATGAAGTGATCATGCACATTTGGAGAGTTTCAAGAAGATCAATAAAGAAAGAAACGACGCATGGACAAAAGGATTTGATAAAGACAAGTCTTCTACACATATTTATCAAGGAAATATCAAGTTCTAATGAATAAAGTCATGCCACGAAGAAAGACAATGCATGCAACGTAAAAGACAAAGAAAAGACAAAAGAATAATTTCCAGACAATGTCCAACCGATCGGATGCAACCCGCATCCGATTCGGTTGGAATGTGCCAAAAGAGTGCCATCCGATCGGATGGAGAGAAACCGATCGGATGGAGGTGACTGATGTTACAAGTCTTGAATTTATGGACGAATTTACTCCCCATAATCATTTGTGGCTGATTATTTCTGCTTAATAACTCTAGAGGGACGTTTTTACTTGGAGGATAAGTGTTATTATGCTATATAATGACTACTTAGGGTCTAGATTAGTTGTACCATCAAATATCTAACTAAGTGTTACACCAAATATTGTTAGATCATCTTATATTGCCTGAAAGTTTACTAAGTATTGTGAAAATGTCCAGAAAGTGTTGAGTTCGAGTCTCAAGCTTTGGTTCGAGTTTGGAGTTGTTTACTCACGTTAGTGAACAATTGGAGGAGTGTGGTTGCTATAGTTCCACAAGTTTATTCAATGTAATTCTCAAGTTAGGTACACCTTGATACTTATAATGAACAATTGTTACTTTGAGTTTAATGAAAGTTTTCTTATTTACTTGTGTTTTAATATGATTGTTATGGAGAAATTTGTGATATACTTGTGTGTATGATGTGATTGGTTACGGAGTATTCTTTTATGAAAAAGGTGATGCATGAAAACATATCTATTTTATGAGTTTGTTGAAGTAACATCTAATCTTGCTTAATTTGTTGGTAAAAACAATCTTTGGAAAAATAGGTCCGAAAGGAGTCTCAACTTGTTTTTATTCCAAAACGTTAGTGCACGAATTAGTATGGAATATGATGCTTGACACCCATCTTATTTACTTGTTAAAATGGATTTGAGAAGATTTCATCACGAAAAAGGACCGAAAGGATTCGTAGGAATTCATAAGAAAAGAATTGATTTTCAAAACAACCATGTGATTATAGAATTGTCATACTCATTTGATATGTCCGAAAGGAGTGATTTATGTGATAGAATTCTTAGTGGTAGTTAAAACATGACATACATCATAGATTTTATAACTACTCATTTTTAGTTGCGCATCATAACAAGTTTTACACCAAACTTTATGCTTAAATTGCCATAATACTCCTAATTACCAATCAAGGAATTATACACAAGTATATGCTTAGTTCTTATTGAGTTTCTTTTAATTGATATTTACATAAATTTGGATTGACAACCCTTATTTAACAAACGTTTTTCTTATTACTAAAACTATCAACTCCCTTGGGACGACCTCGACTTACCCACCTTTACTACATCGGACGAGTATACTTGCTCGTATGTGCTAAGTAAATAATCGAATAAATCGTGTTTATAAATTTTAAAACTTGTACTAATAAAACGCACATCAAGTTTTTGGCACCGTTGCTGGGGATTTGATTAATTTCTTAGTTTTTAGTAATAAAATTGTTTGTAATTGTGAATTTTCAAGTTTTTAGAGTAAAAAAAAAAGTTGGTTTTAAGCCAACCGATTCGGATGGATGTCCATCCGATCGGTTGATGGCCACGGTAAATTTTTAGGATTCTGTTTTTCTTATTTAATGTTCATTTTTCTGTTTTTAGTTAATTAGTTTTAATGATTATATGATTAATGTTAGTTATTATTAGTTAAAAGATGTCATTATTAGTAATTTTAATGTTTTTAGTAGTTTTAATTATAGTTAATATTTTAGAAGTTTAAAGAATACCTTAGTTAATGTTTTTAATGTCCTTAATGTTCTCATTACTGCTTTATTAAATTTACTGTTTTCTTTTTTTTTTTTTTTTTTTTTTTTTTTTTTTTTTTTTTTTTGTTTTTTTTAAAGAAAAAAATAATAATTTTAGTTTAAGAAGCTCCAACCGAATCGGTTGCGGGTTCCAACCGATCGGTTGGAGGTGGGTAATTTGTTCCATCCGATCGGATGGATGGCCATCCGAACGGATGGAAGCCTCGGTAAAATTTTTAACATTTTTATTTTTTAGTTTATTTTCAATTCTAAGTGTTTTAGTTTGTTAATTTACTTATTCTTATTTCATATTAAGAGTTATTTGCTTACAACTAACCCTCATGCTAATGATTTGGATGTTTTTGTTGATGGTTATGTTATAGTTAGTAATTGCTTAAGTTGAAATGGAGAGTTTAAGTCAGATTTCGGCGTACTTGAAAGATTTGGAGGATATGTTCAAGGATTCCGGTGATTCCTTGGAAAAGTTGGAAAGCATGTTGGAAAAGGCTAAGTTAGATTTAGAAAGAGAAGAGGTTGTTGGTGACAATGTGTCTTACTTGCCACATGAAATGTGTTACCCAAAGAAGGAGAAGGAAATGAAGGTTGTTGTTTTTACAAGAGCACCACTTAAGGAATTCGATGCTCCACACATGAGGTATTCTACACCTTGTGCGGTGGAAGGTGTTAAAGCGTGGGATGCGGAGTTGAACATGGAATATGGAGACAATTACATTTCGGAAGAAGTACTTGACAAGCTTGGTTTTGTTAGGCTTGACTATGGAGATTATGGAAGAAAGGAAGTGAAAGGAGTTTGAGTGAACATTCATGGTTACATTTTCAAATTTGATTTTGTGGTTGTGGAATATACTAATGCCGATGAACCGGAGGTTATCTTTGGTAGAGATTTTCTTGTGACTACCAAGTGTACATTGGATTTTGCACTTGGGGAGTTACGAATTAACATAAGTGATTTGGAAGAAGGAAAAAGAGTGAATGAAATGCTTGTTGATGTTTGTGAAGGTATGGATGAGATAAAGGAAGGAAGGAATGAAATTTGTATGATAGGCAAGGCTAACCGAAACAAAACACCATTGAACAAATTAACCCAACCCTCCACCCAAAAAGAAAAAGAAAACAAATCATCATCATCATCATCCAAAACTTCACCAAATTCACCAAAAAGTAGTAAACCCTTAACCAAAGAGCAAAAACAAGCTATCTTGGAGAATCTTGAAGCAAAAAATAGTGAATTAATGGAAAACAAACCGGTCATTGAAGTGTTAAGAAACTACATGGATTATAGGAAGAAATTAGATGGGGTTATGTTAGCAAAGTCGAAGTTGGAAGATAATAGTTTTGATGAAGTAGAGGAGAGAAGGATAATTGAGAATGGGCTCCCGAAGAAAATGAATGATCCCGGAAATTTTGTTTTGCCGGTTAAAATTAATGGGACAACTCCTTTATATGCATTAGCCGATACGGGCTCGAGTGTGAGTATTATGTCTTACCCATTGTATCAAAAGTTAGGATTAAGAGACCCTACACCTAACAATTCTAAACTCACTATGGCGGATAATTCGAAGGCGAAAGCAATGGGGGAGGTAAGGAATGTTAGAGTTCAGATTGGTTACCAAGCGTTCTTGGCGGATTTTCTTGTGTTGGATGTTGCGGTTGATAAGGAACTACCTTTGTTGTTAGGTAGACCATTCTTAAGAACATGTGGAGCGATAATAGATATGGGAAGAGGTACCATGACAATTGACGATGGAATTCTTAAGAACACTTACTATCCAAAGCCTAGAGGGGTTAGTAATGGGGATGATAATGATGAGTGTAGTATATTCATAATTGTAACATGTATGGTTTAGTGGTTGGATTGATTCAAGAAAGATGAATAAGAAGAGAGTTTAGAGAGAGAAAGTGAGTTGGGTGTTTCTAGAGAGAGAAAGAGATGAGAGAAAATGTAATATTAGATTAAGAGAAGTGAAAGCACCAACCCTCTCCACATGTGGAGAGGGGTATATATAGTTTCCTACAAAAAAGATAAAAACGCCTACACCCGGGATGTGGATCAGGCATACAGTGGGTAAAGACCTGTCCTTCTTCCACGATGTTACTTAAACTAATTCTAACTAATAACTAAACTAACTAACTACGAGCTAACTTAAATGCTATTCCATCAATTAGGTGACCGAGTCTTCTATAGGAATAATTGTATTCCTAACAATCTCCCCCTAAGCGAGGTCACCTTGGAAATTAAGCTCTTTGATCTTTAAGCATTCATAAGTCATTGTAGCTCGTTGGTTCTGATTCTTCACTTTTCTGCACACTTTGTACTTCAAGCAATGCGAACTTGTGATTTGGATTCCTTTGTGATATGTGATCTTTGAGCTTCTTTGAGGTCATCAGCCATAGTAAATCTCCAAGCTCATCCATAATAGTATCACCTTCATGTGATGTAGTGACTTAATAACCATCATGCTCACACCTTTCTGGATCAGGAGACTTTACATCAGAGTGGTGGGTCAGGAGACTTTTTCGTCAGAGTTGTGGAAACGTTGTTGGTAGTCTCTCAACATTTGTTGTAGCAAGTCTCTCATAGTCATTGATAGTGAGGAGGATGTGTGAGCATGAGGTATGGATTGACCCGATTCAGCTGGAAATAGGAGCCATCAACGCCATCTTTATATGTGTCCCTGAAATAAAATAGTTAGCAATAAAGATAGAGAACGAATATGGCTTTGTCATTCATTTTGCGAGGACAGACTACCCTCCGGTTTTGTGAAAACCGACCTGTGATCAGGTAGAGTCTCTTTTAAAGAAGACTCTCCTTGACAGGAATTTCCAGCTTGTAGTAATGAATTTTCCAAAGAATCCACTTCGGAATCTTCATACTTAGCATGTTCTAATACCGGAACGTCTCAAAGCAGACAGCACGATAGAGTGAATCGATCAATAAATATTCACGGATTGATGAGAAATTGATTTATAGAAATCTCTCGCGTGTCATATGATAAACATTTTTGAGACACGACGAGAGTTTTAAGCTTTGAATCAGATTTCCATCAAAAAATACTTTTGTTTGAAAGGTTTTACACAATCAATGTGCTCGAAAATAAGTTGTGAGCACATTGAAAGGTTTTTGCAAAAGTATCCGTCAATCCATATCCTGGAACAAGTTTGATTCAATTTCGAATCGCACCATCGTTGCTTTCCAGTTGTCACTTGATCATTGATCCAAGATGGATCTCACATGTCACCTACCAAGAGTTTGAGTGATGTTCGCTCTAGAAGGATTTCCATCTTCATTGTGAATATTTTCATATCACTCGGATGTTTTGGCAATACCACAAGGATAATGCGTAGGACTCTAAATATTTTATCTTATTTTCCACATTGTGTGAAACAATAAGCATATTTGGAATTGTGTCCTATCGAGATTTATGGATGATCTCATGTCTCTAGACTCAATAGTGTGTTTTGATCCGCTCCTGGAGACTGGGGAGGCGTCTCCTGTTTTAGGTATCAATATAGCTCGCAATGAGTGGTCGATACATTGCACAGGGTTCCCCGTGAGAATGAAACAAGCTCTTTTAAGAGAACTTGAGTGGTTGGGAAGTTTAGTGTAGTGCGTCACTGGGTCCATGACGTCTTGTCTTCAATACCGGTGTTACCTTAGTAACCGCCAGTAGATTATGAATTGAACCCGGTTTCTGCCCTAAGGTTGAATATATGGAGGGCTATTTCTTTTCACCCTTTTCACATTTCATTTCTTTTTCATTCTTCAACCCCTTCAGTGCTTACCGAGACTTCATCACTAGAACCTTGTTGGGTTTGTTCCAGTCCTAGCTCTATCTTAGTCCGCACTCTTCCCTTTCTCACTTTACTCCTTTTTTCAATCATTCCTAAGGACTTCTAATCTATCTATGGATTGTACCTGGGAAGATCCTTCCGGTTCTGGTGGATCATGGGAACTCATACCTAACCTTAACCAACCTTATAACTCCATGCATAAAGATAAATGGTCGGTCTTCGGTATAACTTCCACAAACGCCTTTTGCTCCCCCTCAATATGTGCATCGATATTCGAAAGAGTTTAGCGCATATGTGGGAGCACATTTATTGAGTCCAAAAGATCACATTTGAATATCAGATTTCATATTTAAATCACATTCTCTCCCCCGATCAAAAATTTCAAATCTTTTGAGATTTTGGATCTCAATTGATTTAAATAAGTTAGAAAGCTTTTGGGAGAAAAATGCGGTAAATTTTAATATTTTCTGATAAAATGAATTTTTTCTTGCTCCCCCTCAATCTGTGAGGGAGGTTGTTATGTGTCAGATTTGAAGAGTTTACAAAAGATTTGAAGTTTTAACGAAAACTCTTTTAAAATGTTCTCATTCTGACACATAACCATCACAAATTGTATTGTTGCAAGGTTTTTGTACAAGGTGTGGAGAGTTTTGATGATATGTAAAATTTTGAGAAAAATCACTCTCCCCTTCAATCAATGACGGATGTTAAAGCTTAAGTAAATGATGTCATTGATTGAGTGAAAAATTTTATCAAAATTTTGAGTTCAATGTGATTTTTTAATCAAAATCTCATAGTACCACCAAGTTTTGCACAAACATTTTCCGGAAAAATCATAGAAGGGAAAATATTTGGCAATAAAAAGAAGATTTCTCTTCTTTATCAAGAAATAATGCACTGTAGCGTACATTAGATCGAGGGTGCATGGATGTAAAGTAATCCATGCCCAGGTGAACTTCACCCGGTAAAAGGAACAACCGTCTTTTTGGCGACGTGTTTTCCCCATTTTGAAAAATGGGTTGCTATCTGAAGTAATAGCAAGCCATAATTTTTAAGTTCGGGTTGCAGCCTGAAATGACTACAAGCCATAATATTGAAGAATATTTTGAGATACGACATGTTTTAGAAAAAAAACTTTATTTGAAACCGAAAAACTCTTGATCAAGCATATGTATGATTCCGTGTTATTATCGAATGACATTTCTAGAAACGTACATAATATTGATTACACAAGAGACATGTCGTGAGAAGAATATTTTTGGATTTTTGTGAATTTTCAGATTTTTATGGATTTTATAAGTTTTATATTTTTCTATTTTTCTTTTTGATTTTATAATCTATATACAAGGATACAAATTAGTTTAAGAGGATGTTGACATGAGTACCGAAATGAGAGTATCGTTAAGCTCGTTGTAGAAGTCTGTAGTCAACATCTCTTAAACTTTCACCACCAAAGCTTTCGGGGCTCACGAATTATCGTCTGAACTTGTGGTAGCCATGATGTGATCTTAAACAGGAGCTTACAACTCTTGTGACTTAAACCGAGAGATCAATTCTCTCTCGGGATTTTACTAAAGTCAACAAAAGAAACCGAAAGATGTGATATGCGTGTTAGGCTTAGAGTGAGATCTTGGATAGGTCACAATTAGCACTAAGTGTCAAGTCGCGACAAGTCAAGTTACAGTAGATCCGATCGTAATAAGTCAAGTTGTAAATATTAACTCACAACGTCAAATTACAATCAGACCAATCGGAACGACTTAAGTCACAACAATTCACCAAACTCATATTGATAACAAATCACTAGAATCTCACAACTGATTCAATCGCTAGGCACCACCAAATAGTCAAATTATAGCCTCCTCAATGTGAAGCTTTGGTAGCTTCCCCCCAAACCGATAATCACCTACATGAGACCACTTCCCCCAGGACGTTGAAGTGACGCAAAAAGTCTCATTAGATGAAGCTCAGAAACCCAAAGAAAACGATAACACTGAAGTAATAGGGTGAACCACGGATCATCTCTGCGGTTATCAATCCCGGAATGTATGATGAAGCCCGATCACATGACCCTGTTGTACGTCCCCAATGTACACATTACTTTATGGTTTGGAGCAGTTGTCTATTCGGGGGAATAAGACATCAACATCTTCGTTTCACCAAATGCTTTCCAGTTAACTTACACATACCAACTCAATCCATATATCCAACACAAGAAGAAACGATGATACCAAAGTAACAGGTTGAAGCACTGATCATCTCTGCGGATATCACCTCCGGAATATATGATTAAGCCCGATCACGTGAACCTGTTGTGCGTCCTTGATGTATACAAATCTCTCCCCTGATGGTTGCGATCTCATCAGAATCATCATAACATTGTGTACATGAAGCATTAACCCAGAAGCACTTAACCATAAATCATATCAGCACGTATGAAGATGTCGATAAGGAATATCATCTCACGCTCCAAATACTCTTCTCAATATTTCATCCTACTGAAATCTGAAGTAATACGTACCAAAAGTATCAGAAGACCATTTCCCCCACGTAGTTGGAATGATACACCAAACGCCCAAGTTAATACACTGATATTTTCTGCGGTTATGACATTTGTCTTCCCGGGATAACTTCAATTAAGAAGAAGTATTAAGTTCATCACGTGTACTCTTAATGCATTCAGATGTATGTCTCCTTCCCCCTTGCTGGTTTTGATACCTCAGAATCAACAACATATATTAGAAGAACATCATTTACTCAGATATATCCTGTGAGAATCAACTGCTGTAGAAACTCTCTATGACAATCATTACAAACCCTTGTGTAGGCTATTTGAAGTGACCACTGATGAAGTACACCCGATATACCAAAGTTGACACTGAAGAAGAATTCCCAAATCCGTAACTTAAGCTTGCACTGTTGTTGATTAAAGAATGATGTAGAAGATTAAGTACAACACCTCTTGAGACTATCCACATCCGCATATGCGTGTGACACTGAGAACTACAATGTAACTCCTTGAAGTGATAGCTATAGCCCGTGAGTACTTCAATGTAACTCCTTCCATCGGGTATAACTAGATAATCCAAGTCCCAATCATAAACTTTAAGAGTTCACGCAAGTCATCAATCGAAACATGAAGTTTCGATGATGAAATAAGTAGACGCCTTCATACAATACTCTTCAATCTCAATTAAGGGATGCCAAATAAACTACGTGATCACTTGACATTTCATGTCCATATTATTAGCCGTTTAGACATTTTAACCGACATTTTCCATAATGTTCTTCGGGTTGATTTACAAAGTGCACATTGGTAGGAACAACAATCCTTTATTTTAGAACGAAAAGACGGATCATTATTCATGTGTGCAACATCATAATCATGATCGTCATCATCAACACCTTGAGGAATAACTAGAAATTGGATTACTTGAGCAAGTGATCAATCATCATTCGTAATACTTCTAGAAGGTGCATCTTGATCAATCATCATTCGTTGAAGCTTGGAAGTAATCATCAAGCATAAATCCGAGTTATCCTTAGTAAGTAGAACATTAGGTGTTGGAGGAGAGTCGTATGACCATTCTTCAAGCATCAATCACCATGTGGTATATTCACACTTCTCCCCCTCAAAAATTGCAAGCGAGGTTTGCACTTTTTGATTAAGCAAGTGAATAAGAATACAATCAATCATGTATTTTATTCACACTTCCCCCCCTCAAAAATTGCATACGGGGTTGCCATTTTTGATTGAGCATGTGAATAAGAATACACTCAATCATGTAGTTTATTCACCCTTTTCCCCCTCAAAAATTGCAAACGAAGTTTGCCATTTTTGAATGAGCAAGTGAATACGAATTCGAGTAAAGATGAGTAGATCCACTTGATGACTGAATGAACATGGAGAAAGCACGAAGCATGTTGTTGAGAATGGTCAAAACAAGAAGATTTCTCTTCTTCCGAAGATAAGGCACACTGAATCGTACACCTTTCTTTTCTTTAATGAACGGGGCCTGAAGTGTTGTCAGCAGACACCATAATGATGACATTGAGGAACGAGGCTTGAACTGAATTGTTCAAACATCATAGTCTTTGAAGAACGAGGCCTGAACTGATGTGAACAGACGTCATAGATCATATGCATCAAAGTTGAGCTTCTTTAACCCCTGATTGATGAGATATCACTCTTTTCGACAACCAAACTCTGAGTCTTTCCTTAATCGTATTGAGCGATGTACCTGCACTTAAGTAGAGACTACCTGCACTGACATTGGGAGTTTGTTTGCATTTATATGGGTTAGTGATATCAGCATATATACCATTTGGGGTTCTACTGTCAACCTTGGCTTTGCAATCAGTGAACATCTTTCTCATAGGTATCCATCTAAGACCAACAATCTTAAAAATTCTACCCGTCGGTATCCACCTAAGGCAAGTTCTGGGAGTGTTTGGTTTCTCATGTAAAGTGGGAGTCTTGTTAAGAGAAAACCTTTGTCCTAAATCAATCTTCCTGCCAGGTTTCTGAGTATAACTCTTTGATTCTACGGGCTTGTTGTAGTTTCTAGTCTTAGATGGTAGAACCTTATCACAAGTATTCACATCCTTCAGGAATTTTGTAGCATACTTATCATGATTTGCCTTAACAACATATTTCAGACAAGTTGAACAAACAAGGTTATTGGATTCCGAACAAGGTCTAGGTTTCTTAGAGTGATTTGCAACGGGAATCGCTTTAGTCGATGTGAAACTACTCTTGGACACTAGAAAATTCCTATACGTTTGTTGAGTGCTCACAGATTTTGGTTTGCAGCAACTGGCCGAGTTCTGCAATAAGCTAGAAGGCATCCTATGAGGTCGTGAACCTAAGATTCCATCCTTTTGAAGTATAGCCACATTCCTAGCCTTTTCAAGATTATAGTTCTTGTACAAGTCATTTATATCATAAGAGATTTGAGTTTTAACTCTCGGTATTGACACTGTTTTCGAACTTATCCCAGAAGGGTCAGGTGTAGGTGTAGCTACTTGTTGACCTTTAACAGACCCAGAGGCATTTTTCTTAGGCAGATTATGTGAAGTGACTGGTTTTGTCAAAACTTGTTTCGCATAAACTTGGGAGGCAAACAAAAATTTTGAAAATTTTGGTCGTTCAGATCTAAACGCAGTCGGTTGCCTAACAACACTTTGTTTCCTAGGAGGTTGTGAAAGTGGTTTTCCCAAGATTGATGGTTTTGCAGACTTAGTGTTCACACAGTTTCCTGTTAATTTTCTTAAATCATTTCTTAATGCCACAATTGCAAAACCCTTTTCCTAAAGTTAAGCTTTGAGTTCATCATTTTTAGCAGTCAAAGAAGTTGTCTGTTCTGAAGTATTAGTACCAGTTTCTTTGATAGAATCTCTTAGGTCTATGTGATGCCTTTTCAAAGACTCATTCTCCTTAAGTAATCTAGCCACGTAAAGTTCCAATTCGATGTTTCTTGAATTAATAGCATCGATGTCATGTTTAGCTTTGACTATATTACTTTTCTCATTCAGGATAGAAATATGCTTTTTCAAATTGTTGATTGTCGAGTTTTTGTCTTGAAGCTGAGCTTTCAAAGTGTTAATTTCAAAAAATTCACGGAACTCAGGAAATTCCGGATTTTTACATGGTTAGTTAGATTGAAACAATTCTTCCTTTTGTTGCATTGCGATTTCAAGTGAAATACAATGTTTTTCAAGTTGTAAAAATCTGTTATAAAGTTCATTAAAAACTTCTTTATCAACCATATCCTTTGATTTAAACCTCTCAGCTGTAAACAAAGAATTCGACTCATCATCATGTTTAGCATCCTGATCACTTTCTCCCCCTTTATGACTCATATTTGTTGAATTAGAAATGGTATTGCTATCAATCTTTTCCAACAAATTTGTGACATAAGTGGGCTTAATTTGATTAGTATGCTGCCGTTCATTGTCAAGCACATTCTGTTGATCAGTTAAGGGTACCTCGGCACATGACACGTATTCTTTAAACGGTCTCAGATCTGAATCCATATCGAGCAATTTAAGTGGCTGATGGAGTTCATTCTGTTGAGACTTCGAGCACGGAGATTCCATTTTAGCATTATCAGACTCAAACACGTTAATTTGTTGTGAAGGGTTGGAAGTCTTATGTACATTGATCATGTCGTACAATTTAAGTATCTCAGGTATGACTGAGTCTGAAGAATTTGACATGATGTGGACGTGCACGGGATTTTACACTTCTATGATTTAAACCGAGAAATAGATTCTTTCGCGGGATTTTACAAAATCAAGAAGAGGTAATCGGAATCTGAAGGTAAACTCAAACTGGAGGTAATCTCAATCTGAAGGTAAACTCAAACTGGAGGTAATCTCAATCTGAAGGTAAACTCAAACTGGAGCAAACCACAAACTTGAGCTAACCGCAAACTTGAACTAACCACAAACTTGAGCTAACCACAAACTTGAGCTAACCGCAAACTTGAACTAACCACAAACTTGAGCTAACCACAAACTTGAGCTAACCGCAAACTTGAACTAACTACAAACTTGAGCTAACCACAAACTTGAGCTAACTACAAACTTGAGCTAACCACAAAATTGAGCTAACCACAAACTTGAACTAACCACAAACTTGAGCTAACCACAAACTTGAGCTAACCGCAAACTTGAGCTAACAACAAACTTGAGCTAACCACAAACTTGAGCTAACCACAAACTTGAGCTAACCACAAACTTTGAGCTAACCTCTGAACACAAAAATACAAGAAAGTCACTATCTTGCCAGTTTGTCTTTTTCCCGCTTTTGAGTTAATCTCAACCAAGAAACAACCTAATCTCAACCAAGAAACAAGCTAATCTCAACCAAGAAACACAAAAATACAAGAAAGTCACTATCTTGCCAGTTTGTCTTTTTCCCGCTTTTGAGTTAATCTCAACCAAGAAACAAGCTAATCTCAACAAAGAAACAAGCTAATCTCAACCAAGAAACTTGCACTAAATCACATCAAACATCAACCTAACAACTAATTCAACCTACCCAAGTGAAAAATTAAGTATTACTAACACCTCAAAACACAACAATACCACCAAATCATCAACAACACCACAAACAAAAATCAATTCGAGGTGATTTCTTGAAAAACATTTCGAACCAAAAAAAATGAACCACTAAGCCAAGCCACAAATTTGAGCACCAACAATCCTAGGATGAACCTTGGCTCTTGATACCAATTGTAATATATTCATAATTGTAACATGTATGGTTTAGTGGTTGGATTGATTCAAGAAAGATGAATAAGAAGAGAGTTTAGAGAGAGATAGTGAGTTGGGTATTTCTAGAGAGAGAAAGAGATGAGAGAAAATGTAATATTAGATTAAGAGAAGTGAAAGCACCAACCCTCTCCACATGTGGAGAGGGGTATATATAGTTTCCTACAAAAAAGATAAAAACGCCCACACCCGGGCTGTGGATCAGGCATACAGTGGGTAAAGACCCGTCCTTCTTCCACGATGTTACTTAAACTAATTCTAACTAATAACTAAACTAACTAACTATGAGCTAACTTAAATGCTATTCCATCAATTAGGTGACCGAGTCTTCTATAGGAATAATTGTATTCCTAACAATGAGGACTAAAAGGAGGATTACCTTGGTTGTTTTGAAGTAGGAAGAGATGAAGATGGTAGGCCTAGGTTTGGCCCATGCACACCTAGTTTGTTTGATATTGAGGATGAAATGGAAAGGGCCCTAGCAATGGAGGCTTTCTTTAACCCATTTAAAAACATTTTTGTGTTTAACAAATTGACAGATTTTCTTGGATCTTTACCGGTCCAATTGAAGAACTTGGAATGGGGATTCGATGGTCATAGCATTTACAAAAGAGAAGAAGGAGATGGTGATTGGCATTGCAAATTTGATATCACATGTCCTAGCGGAAGGAATTTTGCACGAAGTTTCAAAACTCAAAAGACTACTAGGAAGTTGTCAAACAAGTATCGTGGAGAAGACATTCTTAGGAATGAATATTTCTATGGATGAAGAAGAATGATCACAAGAATAAAGCACATCTTGTGCTATTTGTTTGTTTCGTGTTTTTAATTTCATGCAATTTATTTTATGTTTTTAGGTTTTATGCATTTTATGTTTGAAATAAGACTATCTATCTATTTAATTATTTATCTAGTTTTTTAGAGGTTAAGTTATGTTTTAGTCTTAAGTTTAGAAGTAGAAATAATGACCAAATTTTTGGTAGACAAAGTGTGTTTGGAATATATACATACAAAAAGATAAGTTTTTGAAGAGACAAGAACTACTAGTGCTTGTACCAAGTTTAGTAGTGGGAAAACTTTGAAAAATCAATTTGATACAAAACCGAATTGATGGATTCACAACTGATCGGATGGAATTGAATATATAAACCAAAATTTTCAAAAACCCAAGAAAACCACACACACACAATCCACCAAAAATTGGGGTCATAAATTCGACCATAAGAAGTTGTTTAAGAGTTGCAGGAGTGATAATTGATCATCAATGGCATCAAGTCAAGTAAGTTACATCATTAATTTCATTCAATTAGGTTTTAATTTGGATTATTGAAATTAGGTCACGAATTGGGTAGTTTTGAATTAGTTCGAATTAAGATGTAATATTTTGGGGATAAGTGATTAGATGATAGGAGAATGTATTGCAAAAAGAATTAGATCAATTGATTAAGTTTTGAGTAAGAATCGATTGATTGAATTTTCGGATTGAATTGGGTAGAATCTTTGGAGCTAATTTATTTGCAATTGATAAATCCCAGGAGTTACATGCTTGATAATTAGTGATGTTAGGTAATTTCATTGTTGATTAGAGCACTAATTGGAAGATTTTAGTAGATGGTGTTCTTGAGTTTTATAGGATCATTAGGTTGATACATGGAAATGTTACGAATCATTGATAGGAGAGTTCAGATGTTAGAAGCACTAAAAAATGGTAGATTACAAGTTAGAAAGAAGTTCGGATTGATTGGGAAACGTTTAGAATGGATTGAGGATGCATAATGTAAACAGAAACTCTAGCCGAATCGGTTGCGAGTTGCAACCGAACGGATTGGAGTGTGCCAAAAGATCCATCCGATCAGATGGAGCTCAATCCGATCGGATGGATGCTACGGAAATTTTTTTGACATTTTTGAAATCGCGTTTTCTAGTTTCTAAATTGATTGGTATTAGTTTTTATACTTTTATAATAACATAATTTGAGTTTTCTTTTCAGGGGAATGTTGCAAGATTGGGTAGTAGTCAAAGAAACCCGCTTGTTAACAAGTATTTGAAAAGGAACGAGAGGAAGAGGATTACTTTCAGTTTGAAACCGGAGTCTAATGATAATGTCAAGTTTTCTCATGTGCAAAACAAAGATGAGAAGAATGCGTATAGGGAACGTCTTTCAAAACTTCAAGAGAGAAAGATTGCTAAGCCTAGATTGATTGATTGGGAATTGCTAGCGGAGTATGAATGTGAAGATCAATTGAGGAGCATGATGACTATGATTTATGTGTATCCCGGTGATGGGGATAGGTTTGAAGATTATTCTTGGGAAAGAGCTTTTAGTATACGTGAGGATGTTTACAAGGAATGGTGTTTGGAGTTCTTTTCTACATTTTACTTTGATAGGAAGGTGAACGATGTTCTTGGGGATGTTTGTATTTGGTTTAGATTGTGTGGTCGCGAACATGCTTTATCTTTGCCAAATTTTGCAGTTGCCCTCGGTTTGTATGAGGAGAGTGAGGTTAATCATAGGTTGTTTGGACCACATTTTGTGAGCTTGGCTAGAGATAATAATCAATACACGGGTGTTGATGCTTATTGGAATAGAATTGGTGATCCAACTTGTCTTAGGAGGAATTCTTCTAGGATTAGGAATCCGTTGATGAAGGTGTTACAAAAGTTGATTTCTTGGGGATTGTTGCATAGGAGCGGTAGTCAAGACAAATGTAGTCAACCGGACCTATGGGTGATGAAGTTATTGGAAGAAGATAAGAATGGGAATGTGGCGTGGATTATTTCCGAATATCTTTCTAAGAGAGCACCGGGAATTAAGAAACAAAGTGATGTTTGTGGAGGTCATTATGTGACCGTTTTAGCTAACAATCTTGGGTACTATAATGAAAATGAGTTGAGGAAGTATCGAGTGAAGATGGAGAGTGAGATATGGGATGCTTTTAGTTTTGGAAAAGCATTGGATAGGAATAACAAGACTTTGGGACCTTGGACCGAACCAAGTGTGGGGGCGCAATCAGGAGCTTATGCGGAAGCACCATCACAACCTCAAATGGGAAGTTTTCCGGGGAATACTCAAAGTGGTTTTGATTCGGGATGGGGTGATTGGAACCGAGAGTTGAATGCTATTGAGTGTAGGGAAGTTTGGAAAGATTCAATGATAATGAGGAATAATTACAACTTTGATTATTCCATGCCGATGATCTAACACTTGGCACAAGATGCCAATTATGAGGTACCTCCCTACAACCCACCAAATGTTCCACCATACCCGTTACCATATTCTCCATATCCTGGACCATACCCCTACCCTTATTGCTAATCACGTTGGCACAAGATGCCAATTGCTAATCACGTTGATGAGGAAGAAGATGATGAGGAAGACTAGTTTATTCATTCCGACATGAGTTATTCATTCCGAATTAAGTTTAAAGAGCAATTCGTCTCGGAATTGATAACATTTTCTAGCACAATTTTATACCCTTATTACTATAAATTGTGAGGATTAGTTTTTTTTATGAGAATAGTGTTTCTCATGCTATTTACATATTTCATTATGAGTGTGCCGGTGGTTGTGTTAATTCTAGAACTTGTACTTGTTATGCATTACGGTTAAATCATTTTCGAATGATAAGGATATATTCATATGATAAGAGGCAAACTTAGGATATAAAACCAAATGGCCATCCGTTTACAAAATAATTTTTGCTAACCACATCGGTTAGTTATCCTCGTATTTGGAACCCATTTGTTAGCGTTTATCTTTAGCGCTAGATACCCCTAGTTAAACCCTTTGAGCCATCCTTTTCATTGTGTTAAATCCAGAAAAATACAAAAAGATTTTACACTTTTAAACCTTAGCCTAACCCCTTGTCAAAGTCTAAACGGTGGGTTGCTAGTTGCTTGGTATGTTGGATTGTTTTTGATGTTTATTAGTTAGCCACACTTTGTTATTTGTTTGTGCCATTCCGACAAAGATGAAGGAGCGCAACTTCTTATTTGTATTTTTGTGGTAATGCTTATGCGAAGTGTGGGGGAGATGTGATGTGTTTAAAAAAAAATGAGCATAAGTCATTGCAACTATAAGGTGACAATTATAGCAAATGTGCTATATTATTATGAATAAAGAAAGTTATGTGATATGTTGTTAGCCAATGTGCTAAGTATGAAGAAAATTTTTATGGTGAATCGATGTATCGACATGTGAAAGTTCGAAGAGGAGAAAGATTGTAACTATTATCATTTATGGGATTTTTGGTTTGTTCGTGATTAGCAACAATGAGACTTAGACTTTGATTTTATTTATTTTTTTCTTTTAAAACCAATTTCATAAATATTCCCATGCCTTATCCTTACCTTTTTTTTGACTTAGTGTAATTATTTGCACGAAGGTTTTATTTACCCTTAGCCTAAACGTTACAACCTGAATAAAAGACCTCTTTGATGAATTATTTCATTGTTTTGATACTTGTACAAGCCTATGGTAAGAAACATAAATCATGATTGAGCAATGAGTGATCTATTAATCATGTCACATATTGAGTGATGAGTGAATTTCAAATTACCTTCGTAAGGTGCGTAGAATTGTTATCAAGCTCTTTATTTACTTGTTTGAGTTCAAATAAGATATTTGCACTATTGCCATTGAAATCGATTTTCTTTTGATTAAGACTTGCTCGAGGGCGAGCAAAGCTCAAGTGTGGGGGATTTGATAACGCTCAAAATTAACATGTTTTTAGTCGCGTTATTGTTTGTTTTACGCATGGAAATTGGTCATATTTGTATATATTTATTACTTAATCGTGGAAAAGTGTTTATGCATGCAAATATAGCCAAAAGCAGGTAAAAATGATTAAAAGATGAAGAAATGAAGTGATCATGCACATTTGGAGAGTTTCAAGAAGATCAAGAAAGAAAGAAACGACGCATGGACAAAAGGATTTGATAAAGACAAGTCTTCTACACATATTTATCAAGGAAATATCAAGTTCTAATGAATAAAGTCATGTCACGAAGAAAGACAATGCATGCAACGTAAAACGACAAAGAAAAGACAAAAGAATAATTTTCAGACAATGTCCAACCGATCGGATGCAACCCGCATCCGATTCGGTTGGAATGTGCCAAAAGAGTGATGGAGAGAAACCGATCGGATGGAGGTGACTGATGTTACAAGTCTTGCATTTATGGATGAATTTACTCCCCATAATCATTTGTGGCTAATCATTTCTGCTTAATAACTCTAGAGGGACGTTTTTACTTGGAGGATAAGTGTTATTATGCTATATAATGACTACTTAGGGTCTAGATTAGTTGTACCATCAAATATCTAACTAAGTGTTACACCAAATATTGTTAAATCATCTTATATTGCCTGAAAATTTACTAAGTGTTGTGAAAACGTCCAGAAAGTGTTGAGTTCGAGTCTCAAGCTTTGGTTCGAGTTTGGAGTTGTTTACTTACGCTAGTGAACAATTGGAGGAGTGTGGTTGCTATAGTTCCACAAGTTTATTCATTGTAATTCTCTAGCTAGGTACACCTTGATACTTATAATGAACAATTGTTACTTTGAGTTTAATGAAAGTTTTCTTATTTACTTGTGTTTTAATATGATTGTTATGGAGTAATTTGTGATATACTTGTGTGTATGATGTGATTGGTTACGGAGTATTCTTTTATGAAAAAGGTGATGCATGAAAACATATCTATTTTATGAGTTTGTTGAAGTAACATCTAATCTTGCTTAATTTGTTGGTAAAAACAATCTTTGGAAAAATAGGTCCGAAAGGAGTTTCAACTTGTTTTTATTCCAAAACATTAGTGCACGAATTAGTATGGAATATGATGCTTGACACCCATCTTATTTACTTGTTAAAATTGATTTGAGAAGATTTCATCACGAAAAAGGACCGAAAGGATTCGTAGGAATTCATAAGAAAAGAATTGATTTTCAAAACAACCATGTGATTATAGAATTGTCATACTCATTTGATATGTCCGAAAGGAGTCATTTAGGTGATAGAATTCTTAGTGGTAGTTAAAACATGACATACATCATAGATTGTATAACTACTCATTTTTAGTTGCGCATCATAACAAGTTTTACACCAAACTTTATACTTAAATTGCCATAATACTCCTAATTACCAATCAAGGAATTATACACAAGTATATGCTTAGTTCTTATTGAGTTTCTTTTAATTGATATTTACATAAATTTGGATTGACAACCCTTATTTAACAAATGTTTTTCTTATTACTAAAATTATCAAATCCCTTGGGACGACCTCGACTTACCCACCTTTACTACACCGGATGAGTATACTTGCTTGTATATGCTAAGTAAATAATCGGATAAATCGTGTTTTAAATTTTAAAACTTGTACTAATAAAACGCACATCATGGCCATTGGCAGCTTTTTTGTTGCTTCTTTGGCCGGCTATAGATTCTTCATGACTTTATCATTTACACGTACTTCAATCGGCCTAGCTGACAGTTTGTTTGATTTCATCATATCCCGAATGAGGAGTTTGATGAATCTCACTAAAGGAATATAAGCATCCTTCTTCTTTATCTTGGTCCTTTGTTTGTACAGAACCAATTCAACGAGCTCAATCCAGATTAGAGAAGCATAGTTGAAATGGCATTGATTGACCACTCCGTAGAATATCTGATAAATAAAGAATCTTCCTGCATCGATTCCTGCTTCTTTACTAGCAAGGCATAGGTTGAGGATTGAGAACATTGTAGCCCATAAACCCGGGAGACACTTTCTCTTAAAATCCGAAGTGTTCTTGAGTTTGATAATATTAGTATCAAATCCATGTTCCAAGAAGAAATTTTGGATCTGGGTGTTGCCTGGTAGGACGTCAAACCCGTGGTTGTTGTTTGATGTAGCTGCTGGTAAGTCCATTGCACTTCTGAGGGATTCACAAAACTCATATTGGCACCTGAATCAAATAAAACTTTAACATGAAGGTCGTTGAGAAGAAACGTACCGGTGACTACATTCGGGGTTCTGTTGTTGCTCTCCATTTCCCATCACATACGCCCTAGCACAGGCACCTCCATTTCCTAAGCCAACATATTTGGGCATTAATTCCTAAAATGTCCACGCTCTCCACATCCATAACAAGTTACTAATGGCTGAGCATTCGCCCTAGTAGCAACAACTCTACTTCTACAATTCTTAGCAACATGACCCATCTTCTGACACTTCAAACACTTAACTGCACATGGTCCAGCATGATGCTGATGACACTTGCCACAAAGCGGTTGCAGCGCATCATATCCCCCTGCTTGTGCTGGCGCGACCACAAAAGCTTTAACAGTCTCTTGCCTTCGGTTCAGTTGGTGGTGATTGTTATTACGGTACTGATTGTTGTTGTTACGGTAGGGAAGGTTGTTGTTGTTACGGTTATTGAAGTTGTTGTTCCTCTGATGGTCCTCCCACTTTCTCTTATTGTCAAAGTATTTACCTCTTGGGACAGAACCATGCTTAATCACTTATTCCATAAGGCGCTCAGCCATACTAATAGCATCACCTAAAGTCTCTGAGTTGTACGACGTCACATGTCCCTTGACACTAGCAGGTAATCCATCAATAAACTTCTCCAATAACTTCTCATTATCTGGCACTATGTGAGCACAAAACACTTTCAACTCCTGGAAACGGCGCACATAAGCAGCAAGATCGGTTCCTTTCACAGCCAAATGATAAAACTCGGTATCCAACTTCCTCAAATCACTACGAGAACAATACTTCTTGACCATATCCTTCTTAAAAGCATCCCACGAAAGATTAAAAGCATTTTCCAGGCCTTTCTCTTGAGCAAAAGCAGTTCACCAAGACAAGGCATGTTCCATCAATGTACCTATCGCATACTTCACCTTGCAATCCTCTGAATAATTGCTCCTCTGGAACACTGACTCCACCTTCTCAAACCACTGAGTTAGACCAACAACTCCCTCAATTCCCTTAAAGCCTGTGGGCTTACAATCCATGAAATTCTTATAAGTACAGTAATGGTTAAAAGCCTAAACTCCCGCTTGACCAACATTCTGGGGACCAACACCTGCTTGCCCGGTAAGTGCTGCTGCAATTTCTTCATTAATCATCTGCTGGATCGTAGCCTAAGTCATAGTCCTAGGTGCCATAATTCTATCAACCAATACAAATGTACAACATGCAAGTATTCGATCAATCATAACAGAATCACATCGCAAGACAATAACATCACAAGAACATCATCATATAGCATACATTTAATATCAATAACAGTAAATTACCGAAATACATCATAGATTTAATACAAGATATGCAAAACAAGTACAAGTTTCCGATAAAATCTACTAACTGACACTATCAGTTTAGTACGTACAAGGCAAACTACTATCATGACACTAAACTACTACAAATGATCTAGTCTCTGTTCTCGCTCGCTGACGGTCCATTATACTTAGTCATCACATCCACATTGTCATCAAACCTGAATCGAGCCATCCTATCATAATAGGCCTGTCTCTGCATCGCATGCAACTCACTCCATAACTCCTGGATACTATGACCATGGTGACTGCTATCCTGACCTATATACACCTCTCTCGCCGACAACTACTCTACCATCTTCTCGACCTCAACCATCCTCTTCTCCAATGAATCCAGACGTTCCTGAAGCTCGGTATTCGCTCTCTACACCGAACTCAACCACCCACCCCGCCTATGCAACCCAACAGACAACTTGTCCGTATACTTCTTTCCTCCCTTCATCTCCTTTACAAACTCCACAACCTCGGACGATCAATAACATGTACGTCTGGCCATCGACCCATAACGACCCTGACACCAGGTGATATCATGTCTCAAGCGGCCCAGCTCTACTCTGAGCTCTGAAGGTGTAACATGCGGAGCCGTCGAAGACTCACCAAACTCGAATGTCAACGTAATCTCTGTTCCAAGAGCATGTCCCAATGCCTTTGACGTGTCTAACTCGTAAGTAACATCCGATATAACAAGCGAAGGTCGTGCGGGGGGGAACCTCCTGATCTTCCTCCTCAACCTCATCTCCATCATCATCCTCCATCTCCTCATCATCCTCACTCATCTCATCCTCATCATCAATCTCAACGTCATCCTCAATAGGGTGTGGGTCCTCATCAGGACTCGGTGGTGCAAGTGGAAACTGGTCAGAAGGGACTGATGAAGACATTATACTCTACAGGGAGTATCAGAGAAAATATAAAAATCCTGGCCAAATTTTATGAAAATAATTTTTCATGCAGAAAAATAGAAATGGAAAACCTCAAGTTCATGATGGTGCAAAACATGCAACATAAGAGTTTAAGCAAAACTTAACTAAAGGCGAAGTGGCACGGTGGGCTGGCAGCTATCTGTTTTTTGAAAACATTTTGACTCACACAAAAATGTTTATAGTCGAGTATGACCTCGTTCTCTATAAAAGTGGTTCTGATACCATTCTATAACACCCCCAATTCGGGTATGGCAGTGGAACATAGCTAGGGGTATTACTTGAGGGGTAAAACAGTCACATCATAAAAAACGATTCCAAACAGGACGTTTTTAAATAAAAACCCACATTTTATTTCATCAAAACCATTAGAGTACAAAAACTCTTAAACATAGTAGCAGCGAAAAATAAACATCAGTTGCAGCGGAAAACATATACAAAGTTTAGCAGCGGAAATATAAAAGACACAATTTTAAAAAGGTTTTGAAGAAAGATAAAAAGATAGCCACATAAAGATAAAATAGCCACAGATAGCCTCCAAGAAGTCCTAGCCACTCCACGTGCCAAAAAAGATATGCATCTTTAGCTAGTTACCTGAGATAAAACATGGTTAAAAGTCAACACAAAGTTTGAGTGTAATTCATAGGTTTAGTAAATAAAGTTGAGGACAAGATTTTAATCTGGAAGATATAAGCAACAAATGCAAATACCGGATAACAACAACAATAAATATACATCCCTGTGCATATAATATTGTTAAATGATAATGCTAAGCTCATGACACGCAAAACGTTAACCAGCACCAGCAACAACTGGAATAAGTCGACAATAACCGCGGAATTTCATAATATAATAAATGCCCCCAAAGCTAGATATCTTGCCAAATAACATGCGGACCGGACTCAATCAGCATCGCGGGAGGGTTAATCCAATAGGCCTATATCCTTATATTCGAGCTCACTCGCAAGTGATTAATGGTTCATGATCAGAGGCTCTTGCTTGTGGCAAGGTAAAACTACTTAGCATATCGGTCAGGAAAAGCATACCAATCAGGAAAGCATACGAGTCAGGAAAAGCATACCATAAACTATTGTGCTCAGAAAACATTTAAAAGCATGTATCTCACCCCATGGGTTTTATAAACAATTAAAAAGTAAAAATGGGGCTATGAATCACACCTTAGCAGCAGAGAAATGAGATAGCAAAGCAATCAAGTAATATATCACGGCAAATATACTTCAGCACAACCTAATCAATTTAAATGGCACAACTCAGCAATAATACTTGAATATCTCTATAATCAATACTTGAGAAAAAGGTTTTAGTTTCAATGGTATTTTGAAAAGAAATACGTTTGAGTCTCTTGTGGAAGACAAGAAAATAGAAAAAGAAAGAGTAAGTCGGCGATCACGAAATAATATCCAAGAAAGACGAGTGTAGAAGAAAGCATGAAAGAAAGAAGAATATCGAAAAGAATAGACGACCAAACAAATAAACAAGTAACAGACAAACAACTAGTTTCAGATTTTCCCCGTTTTCCAAAAATAAATGTCATATTCGATAAAACATGTAAGTTTTTGAAAGCTTTTAGATTACATAAACGTTTTAGGTTTATAAGAGATTTTATGAAATTTCGGCATGACTTGCCCGTTTATTCATCGTTTTCACGAGTCAAACGACTCTTTGTTTAATTTATTATTTATCGTTTAAACGTCACAATTATATAATACAATTGAATATATCATTTGCATTGTCACACCCCCGAAATCGGGTCCAGCGGAAGCATGCATGTGGCTGGGGTGTAACTCAATTGGTATTACAACACAAGTTCAAAAATGGTTTTCACTTGAATCATTTAGAATAAAATAGTTTAATCAAAATGTTGAATCTACATTGTTAAAAGTAATGCGGAAGTAGGCCCTTAAAATAGTTTAAAACGGTCCCCAAATGAATAATCAGAGTCTTCTATGACCATGCCATGCCCTGCCAAAACCTCCAGTAGCGTGCCATTGCTTAAAACCTGAAAATACATGCTAAAGTGTCAACACGAGGTTGGTGAGTTCATAGAGTCTTGTGAAAAAGAATGTAATGCATATGAATGAAGATTTCCCAGCAAAGGCATCGTAAATCCACTCAGTTCCAAGTCCCGCCATAAGAGACTTGTAACCTGTGTGTTTACGACCCACTGCCAAATATGATCTATGTGAACAAAAGAAATACTTGTATTTAAATTCCAAGGTAAATATAGCAAAACGGCTATATAAATAATTCAGACAATGAGGCCATATGGTAAATCAGTCAAGTAAGGAATCAACAATATTACGTTTGACATCACAGCTAAGTGGGGAATACCACAATATTACGTTTGACATCACAGCCAAGTGGGGAATACCACAATACGTTTGACATCACAGCCAAGTGGGGAATACCACAATATTACGTTTGACATCACAGCCAAGTGGGGAATACCACAATATTACAATGAACATATAGGAACAATTGGTGACCATGAGGTCATATAAACAAGGATGATCAATCCCATGAAATACAGGTAATCAAACATACCAATGAAATGCAGGTGATTAAACATACCAAAGAATTACAGGTAATCAAACATACCAATGAAATGCAGGTGATCAAACATATATTTAGGTAAAGCTGAAACTATTTGAATAATCAACCATGTAAAGCAAGTAATGCGTTTAAGTAAAACGAGCATATATTCTCCCCCAAAGAGTTTACAAAACAATTAAAAGAGTAGGGGCTATGACTCACCTGGTGCGATAGCTATGATGACAACAGTGAATACACATAAATGAGGTACGATCTCTAACCGCAACCTAATATGAATGATATGGTCTAATGTAAGAAATGAAATGATGCTACACATGCAAATACGTATGTTATCGATACCACTCGTTAGTTTTGAAAATAACGTTTATCGTCGACAAATACGTTTTTGACGTCTCATTAGGTTGATAAATACTTTCCATGTAAATAGGTTGAAACGGTACTCCACGATTCTCGTTTGGTGTTCTATCGGCAAATATAAGGTTTTCGTCGCAAAATATAACATTTTCATTACTTGAAAATATGTCCAAATCGGCCTCGTAAAACTAGTCATGAAATAGTTAATATTAAGAGTTAGGAAAGAAGCTCAGTAGTTTTAGGAAGATTTTCACCATATCTAAAAAGTCACAGAACTGAAGTTTGTCCATACGGGTCCCAATCATAAAGGAAAATAGCCGTCAAGTGAGGTGTTTGGGCTGTTTTGGCAAATTCTGGGCAGTTTTTGGGAAAGTTTGGAAGACCATAAGTTATTCGTTATAAATATTTTTGACAAACGGTTGGAAGTTTTGGAAACTAGGCTGGGTAAACTAACTTTTTGTCAATTATGTAAATTTTCCAGAAATGGGTTTATCAATAAGATAAATGGTTCTCAACATGATGTATTACAAAAACTGCTTTTCTAAGTAATATTTTGCTAAAAAGCTGATGGAAATAAATAGAGTTTCGTCGATTTTAAAACGTGTATATCTTGGTCGTCATAAGCTTGTTTTCTACGTTCTTTATATCCCCAGAATCGTGGGACAACATACTAATATATTTTTGATAAGTCGGGATGGCTAGATCAAGTTTTACACCTCAGATTGGCCCTTGAAAATCGTGGGACAGCAAGTAAAATTTTCAGAAAATAGTTTTCGTCGTTAAACTTGCAAAAATTATATCTCCTTCGTTATAAACTCGTTTTAATCCGTTCTTTCGCCCATAGATTCGTTTTTGAAAGTATTTTCTGATTCTCTAGCCCAAAGTTACCCGGAAACCCTGATCTTTCCAGATTTTACAAAAATGGACAGCAACTTATATATAGTTTGAAAAATCAACGTTTCTAGTTCAAGGCTTGTTCAAAACTTAACCAAACTATCTCAAATCAACTCCATAAGTACCCAATCCTACCATACACCTTCTTAGGGTGTCATGGGTTCCTAGTCTTCACCAAAAATGGTGGATCTCAAGTGTATGCTAGTTATTTATATAGATCCATTTATTTAGCAAAAATCAAGTAAAAGTGGTACAATAACATATATATATTTGCATAACAAATCACAAATATATTATTTTGAGTATAATGAAAGTATGAAAAGAGTGAGAAAAGTATACTTGAACTTACTTGATGTTTTGGGATGATTTGGATGAAAATACCTAAAGAACTTTGGGATTTTTACTTCAAAATCCTAACAAGGGAAGTAAATGATACTTGTTTATAACTTGATCTTCAAAAATTGATGGTCTCTTCCTTGGCTGATCATGGAGATGAGAGGAGGAAGAGAATATGAAGTTTGCTAGCTTTTATTTGTTTATGAATAAAAGAAATGGAAAATATCTAATATATTTGTAGTGATGGCATTTTAGTAAATAATTGGTCAAGTTGACTAGATATTTTGAGGGGGGGGGGGGGGGGGGGCTTCACATGGTAGATGAGTATGTAGGAAACTTGTTAATATCTAGTTCACGGAGTCGGTTTTGGTTCCGATAATCGCTAAACGTAAATTGTTAAGCCGCGAAACGTAAATCCGGGTTTCGTAAAAATATGAAACTTGAAAGAATGACTAAACTTGTCAAAATACTCCATAATAAAATATAAAATGAATGGTAAGTTCCATCGGGTTGCATAAACGCTGTTAAAACTGGAAACGCGGGTTAAAAACGCGTAATTCGCGTAAAACGCAGAACTGGAAAACGTAAAATTCCAAAACTTTTAGAATTGTCGTAAAATGAGAGAAAATCATATTTCTATCGTTTATAGTGTTTTATGGACATATCGGGATGCTGGAACGACGTTTAAACCCAAAAGTAAATCTCGGACACGGCTTCGTGATTTTTGCAGAAATGATCCGACGAGCGTCAAACTCTCGGATTATCGTTAAAATAGTTTATCTTATGAGAATATGAAATAAAAATTTTGGAAATGAATAGTAATAGTGAATAGTAGAAATGAATAGTAACTTCCTGAAATAAAAATGAAATTTCAATGTTTGAAAAAGGACATGAAATTACGAGTTGTGACATTCTTCTCCTCTAAAAGGAACTTCGTCCCGAAGTTCAGTTTGTGTTGGTCTCTGAAGTGGTATTGGTGAAAAGATGATAATATTTATCGTGTAAGCTACTAAGCTCTAACAAGGTTAAAGTCTGACGGCCACTAGGCCTACTCTGTCTGAAATATTAAATGGTCCAGTGTATATCAGGTTTAACTTCTCGGATTTTTCTGGATGGTATCATGCCTTTCCTAGGCAGAAATTTCAACATAACCCTGCCACCAACTTGAAATTCTAAGGGTTTAAAATTTATCGAACTTGTAACTGATTCTTGATTTGGGGGGGGGGGGGGAATTCCTGGTTATTTCATGAATGCTTACTAGACTAGGGAGTTGGGCTTTTCTAAATTTCGATCCGCCAATGGATGTTGGCACTTCGACCATAGAGTGCTTCAAATGGTGTAGTCTCTAGGGTCATATGGTAACTATGGTTATAAAGGAATCTGATTTATGGCAAATGGTTAGTCCAACCATTTCTAGAGTCAATCACTCATGCTCTGAGCATATCTCCATATGTTTGAATCGTTCTCTAATTTCTGACCATTGGTCTGCAGATGATAGGTGATGTAGTTCCAAAGGAATCTTAATGAAATCGCTAGGAGTTTACGGTGATAAAAGATAGAATATTCATTAGATCGGAATTCGTTAATAGTACATGAAACTTATACGATAGAACGTAGAATTAAACACAAAAGAAATACAACACTAGAGAGTTAAGGCTTTGGTGTTCTTGTTCCTTAGCTCCGGGCAGTCCTTTCTGAGATGCCCTAAGTTTCCACATTTGAAGCAACTTCCTGGAATCCTTTGATTTGTGAGTTTCCTACAGTCCTTAGTTAGATGACCCTGCTTCTTGCATATTCTACACAGTCCATTGCAATGATCTAAGTGATGGAGATTACACATGTTGCAGTAAGGTAAATTTCCAGTATATCTTTTCTTTGTGCGTGGTCCTACAGCATAAGCTCTAAACACTTCTTGTCCTTTGTTTGGCTGCCATACTTGATCGTTTCCTTGGTTGTCATCCCTTTTCCTCTTGTTTTCGTTGTTATTGTTGACAGTAGTTTCTTGCTTCATCACTTAAGCCATAAGCTTTTGAGACATTCTGATAGCTTCCTCCAGCGTGTGTGGTTTAGAGGCAATTACGTTCCCACTGATGTTGTGCAGTAGTCCACCGATGAAATTTTCTAGCAGCTTTTCATTATCTGGAACCATAGTTGGACATAGCACAACCAACTCCTGAAACCTTCGGATATATGCTTCAATATCATTTCCTGCTGTCACTAACTCATAAAACTCCGTTTCCAACTTCTTCACCTCGGTACGAGGGCAAAACTTCTTAGTCATCAATTTCTTGAATTGATCCCAGGTGAGCTTGTAGGCATTTTCCATACCAATCGGTTGAGCATAAGAATTCCACCATGACATAGCTTCATCCAAAAGCATACCAGTAGCGAATTTTACCTTGCTGACATCAGGAAAGTTGCACATGAGGAACACATTCTCAGTCTTTTCGAACCAGCGAATCAAAGCAACCGCTCCTTCAGTGCCCTTAAACTTGATGGGATCACCAATCTTAAAATTTTTCCAAGTACATTCACGCCTATTATCAGATTGTCCATCTGTCCCTGTCTGTAAAGCGGTTTCAACAGCCCTTGCAGCTACCTCAGCTCTCTCGATCTCTAGAGCTTCGGCTATACTATCCTTAACAAATTTTCGAATAGCAGCAGGTGTCATAGTTGGAGTAGCTTTAGCTTTCCCTGGCGGCATAGCTCTTCAAAACTAGAAAAGAAGGGTGAAACATAAATAAGACGTTTCCTAGGGAGGTCATTGACAATATCCAATTATCAATATTGGGAGTAGTGAGTGATAAGTGACATCGGAATCCATAGAGTGTTAGCTAATTCCTTATATATATGGGGATGGGAAAGGGAAATAATAATGATGGCGAGAAGGGAAGAGACTGTGACAACTGTGACAAAACGAGATTTGTGATAAAAGAAAATACTGTGATATAAGTGTATCGTGCATAAAGGTGAAGATTCAAGAAATGAAATGACCAGTTGACGTGCTTCCAATCGGTGATTCACGAAGTGATAAAAAGTATGAATGTCCTGACAACGAGGGTATACACGCACACATGAATGAAACATTTGGAAAATGAGTTGAGAATTTATTCCAGACAAAATTTTATTATAACTATTCTCAGTGTTGCAAAATTCATCTCTGAGTCAGACATAGGTGGTCAGCCTATATCTCACTATCCCGGGTTGAATATAATGACCAGTCTATATTCCATCGAGGTTCCATGAATTTTGAAATACTCAGCTCAGTTATACTAAGACTATGTCCTTCACAAATACCAAGACGTTCTGAAAGACAAAAGCAAGTGACCAAACTCGAGGTCAAATGATGAAACTATGCAAGGAAAAACATAACGCGGGTGACATATATGATACGTGAACATGCTTATATGAAAGACAATTGTAGTAATCAACTAGAATAAATGAATATAATATATCAGATAATGAGACACAAATCTCATCACCTATGTCAGCAACTAACCACAAATGAGGCTTCAGCTTGGTAGGCAGGCACGTAACGGTCATAGGGTTAAGTTTTCGTAAAAGTAGCTATAGTCTAGGTTTTAAAAACACTCAGTTCTCTATAGCCAAAGCTCCGATGCCAATCTGTCACACCCCCAAAATCAGGTTCAGCGGAAGCATACATGTAGCTGGGGTGTAACTCAATTGGTATTACAACACAAGTTCAAAAATGGTTTTCACTTGAATCATTTAGAATAAAATAGTTTAATCAAAATGTTGAATCTACATTGTTAAAAGTAATGCGGAAGTAGGCCCTTAAAATAGTTTAAAACGGTCCCCAAATGAATAATCAGAGTTTTCTATGACCATGCCATGCCCTGCCAAAACCTCCAGTAGCGTGCCATTGCTTAAAACCTGAAAATACATGCTAAAGTGTCAACACGAGGTTGGTGAGTTCATAGAGTCTTGTGAAAAAGAATGTAATGCATATGAATGAAGATTTCCCAGCAAAGGCATCGTAAATCCACTCAGTTCCAAGTCCCGCCATAAGAGACTTGTAACCTGTGTGTTTGCGACCCACTGCCAAATATGATCTATGTGAACAAAAGAAATACTTGTATTTAAATTCCAAGGTAAATATAGCAAAACGGCTATATAAATAATTCAGACAATGAGGCCATATGGTAAATCAGTCAAGTAAGGAATCATCAATATTACGTTTGACATCACAGCCAAGTGGGGAATACCACAATATTACGTTTGACATCACAGCCAACTGGGGAATACCACAATACGTTTGACATCACAGCCAAGTGGGGAATACCACAATATTACGTTTGACATCACAGCCAAGTGGGGAATACCACAATATTACAATGAACATATAGGAACAATTGGTGACCATGAGGTCATATAAACAAGGATGATCAATCCCATGAAATACAGGTAATCAAACATACCAATGAAATGCAGGTGATTAAACATATCAAAGAATTACAGGTAATCAAACATACCAATGAAATGCAGGTAATCAAACATATATTTAGGTAAAGCTGAAACTATTTGTGTAATCAACCATGTAAAGCAAGTAATGCGTTTAAGTAAAACGAGCATATATTCTCCCCCAAAGAGTTTACAAAACAATTAAAAGAGTAGGGGCTATGACTCACCTGGTGCGATAGCTACGATGACAACAGTGAATACACAGAAATGAGGCACGATCTCTAACAGCAACCTAATATGAATGATATGGTCTAATGTAAGAAATGAAATGATGCTACACATGCAAATACGTATGTTATCGATACCACTCGTTAGTTTTGAAAATAACGTTTATCGTCGACAAATTCGTTTTTGACGTCTCGTTAGGTTGATAAATACTTTCCATGTAAATAGGTTGAAACGGTACTCCACGATCCTCGTTTGGTGTTCTATCGGCAAATATAAGGTTTTCGTCGCAAAATATAACATTTTCATTACTTGAAAATATGTCCAAATCGGCCTCGTAAAACTAGTCACGAAATAGTGAAAATTAAGAGTTAGGAAAGAAGCTCAGTAGTTTTAGGAAGATTTTCACCGTATCTAAAAAGTCACAGAACTGAAGTTTGTCCATACGGGTCTCGATCATAAAGGAAAATAGCCGTCAAGTGAGGTGTTTGGGCTGTTTTGGCAAATTCTGGGCAGTTTTCCGGAAAGTTTGGAAGACCATAAGTTATTCGTTATAAATCCTTTTGACAAACGGTTGGAAGTTTTCGAAACTAGGCTGGGTAAACTAACCTTTTTTCAATGATGTAAATTTTCCAGAAATGGGTTTATCAATAAGATAAATGGTTCTCAACATGATGTATTACAAAAACTGCTTTTCTAAGTAATATTTTGCTAAAAAGCTGATGGAAATAAATAGAGTTTCGTCGATTTTAAAACGTGTATATCTTGGTCGTTATAAGTTTGTTTTCTACGTTCTTTATATCCCCAGAATCGTGGGACAACATACTAATATATTTTTGATAATTCGGGATGGCTAGATCAAGTTTTACACCTCAGATTGGCCCTTGAAAATCGTGGGACAGCATGTAAAATTTTCAGAAAATAGTTTTCGTCGTTAAACTTGCAAAAATCATATCTCCTTCGTTATAAACTCGTTTTAATCCGTTCTTTCGCCCACGGATTCGTTTTTGAAAGTATTTTCTGATTCTCTAGCCCAAAGTTACCCGGAAACCTTGATCTTTCCAAATTTTACAAAAATGGACAGCAACTTATATATAGTTTGAAAAATCAACTTTTCTAGTTCAAGGCTTGTTCAAAACTTAACCAAACTATCTCAAATCAACTCCACAAGTACCCAATCCTACCATACACCTTCTTAGGGTGTCATGGGTTCCTAGTCTTCACCAAAAATGGTGGATCTCAAGTGTATGCTAGTTATTTATATAGATCCATTTATTTAGCAAAAATCAAGTAAAAGTGGTACAATAACATATATATTTGCATAACAAATCACAAATATATTATTTTGAGTATAATGAAAGTATGAAAAGAGTGAGAAAAGTATACTTGAACTTACTTGATGTTTTGGGATGATTTGGATGAAAATACTTAAAGAACTTTGGGATATTTATTTCAAAATCCTAACAAGGGAAGTAAATGATACTTGTTTATAACTTGATCTTCAAAAATTGATGGTTTCTTCCTTGGTTTCTTGCTTGGCCGATCATGGAGATGAGAGGAGGAAGAGAATATGAAGTTTGCTAGCTTTTATTTGTTTATGAATAAAAGAAATGGAAAATATCTAATATATTTGAGGTGATGGCATTTTAGTAAATAATTGGTCAAGTTGACTAGATATTTTGAGGAGGGGGGGGGGGGGGGGGGGGGCTGCACATGGTTGATGAGTATGTAGGAAACTTGTTAATATCTAGTTCACGGAGTCGGTTTTGGTTCCGATAATCGCTAAACGTAAATTGTTAAGCCGCGAAACATAAATCCGGGTATCGTAAAAATATGAAACTTGAAAGAATGACTAAACTTGTCAAAATACTCCATAATAAAATATAAAATGAATGGTAAGTTCCATCGGGTTGCATAAACGCTGTTAAAAATGGAAACGCGGGTTAAAAACGCGTAATTCGCGTAAAACGCAGAACTGGAAAACGTAAAATTCCAAAACTTTTAGAATTTTCGTAAAATGAGAGAAAATCATATTTCTATTGTTTATAGTATTTTATGGACATATCGGGATGCTGGATCGACGTTTAAACCCAAAAGTAAATCTCGGACACGGCTTCGTGATTTTTGCAGAAATGATCCGACGAGCGTCAAACTCTCGGATTATCGTTAAAATAGTTTATCTTACGAGAATATGAAATAAAAATTTCGAAAATGAATAGTGAAAATGAATAGTAATAGTGAATAGTAGAAATGAATAGTAACTTCCTGAAATAAAAATGAAATTTCGATGTTTGAAAAAGGACATGAAATTACGAGTTGTGACATTCTTCCCCTCTAAAAGGAACTTCGTCCCGAAGTTCAGTTTGTGTTGGTCTCTGAAGTGGTATTGGTGAAAAGATGATAATATTTATCGTGTAAGCTACTGAGCTCTAACAAGGTTCAAGTCTGACGGCCACTAGGCCTACTCTGTCTGAAATATTAAATGGTCCAGTGTATATCAGGTTTAACTTCTCGGATTTTTCTGGATGGTATCATGCCTTTCCTAGGCAGAAATTTCAACATAACCCTGCCACCAACTTGAAATTATAAGGGTTTACAATTTATCGAACTTGTAACTGATTCTTGATTTGTGGGGGGGGGGGGGGGGGAATTCCTGGTTATTTCATGAATGCTTACTAGACTAGGGAGTTGGGCTTTTCTAAATTTCGATCCGTCAATGAATGTTGGCACTTCGACCATAGAGTGCTTCAAATGGTGTAGTCTCTAGGGTCATATGGTAACTATGGTTATAAAGGAATCTGATTTATGGCAAATGGTTAGTTCAACTATTTCTAGAGTCAATCACTCATGCTTTGAGCATATCTCCCTATGTTTGAATCGTTCTCTAATTTCTGACCATTGGTCTGCAGATGATAGGTGATGTAGTTCCAAAGGAATCTTAAGGGGGCCGCCCCTCCAGAACTTTGGACTTCTTTGTCCATTTGTGGGGAAGATTTTTCTGGATTATTTTTACCATTTTTGGTTGAAAATTTGAATTTATATATTTATGGTTAATTAAACATTTTAATTTAGTACCAAAAATGATTTTCTAAAAGATGTAAAATGTTTGTGACATTTTATAAAAAGTATAGTGATTAAGAAAATGTTCCTTTGATCATATAATACATTAGTCACTTTGTTTATTCATACCTTAACTGATTAGGTTGTTGAAGTGAACATTTATGACTAAATACTTGTTTATGTCATAATCTCTAGTTTAATGAGTTTACTTTTTGTGATTATCAAAACATAGAGATATCGAAAAACATGAATAATGTTTTTAGGCATTATTTATATCATCAGTTTGATTAATTGTTTATCTTTTTCTTACTTTAACATGCTAGCTTAGATTTTTTAGTGTTTGCTTAGATCTAATGAAACTTAGTTGTTGATAATTGATTGTTGATTTGTTATTGATTGTTTGGTTGATTGATTAGCGTTATGCTTAAGAAAACTGGCTAAATCTCCTATACGGTAACTAGCTTGAACGTCTTATGAAACGTAATCGGATGTGTACTACGGTTTTATTGATTGTATTTAATGCATGAGGGACTATTAATGAGGCTATGTTAGGATACTAAACGTGTCGGCATACGAAGAGATAGAAACTCATAGAGTTGGGGAAGGCTGTACACACCCCCACGAATGGTATTAAGGAATACAATCCTTTCATCCAAACAATCGTGACAAATCAATAAATCAATAGGAGATAACTAATGAGTAGTGAAATCTAAGTAAACATGTTTTCTCATCATAAGAAGTTCACTAATTTACTTTTCTTGTTATTTTTATTTTATTTTGTTTAAGTAGTAATTTTGGGTTAGTTGACTAGAAACTAATTCCGCCCATTCCTCCAATACCCGAAATTTTAATTGTTTTCCTAAAAATATAAAAATATAAAAAGAATCATCCCTCACCTTTAGATCTAGTTAAAGTAGTTTTTAATCCTAATGACACTATTCCCTTAGAGAACGATCAATCCCCCGGTACTTGCCACTCACTATACTACACCGGTCAGGTACACTGCCTGTAGGATTGCAAGCTTCTCAAGATCCGTTGAGAAGTAAAACTTTTTTGAGTTTTGTAATCCCGCATCAGCGTCTCTTTGTTCCTATACTCATTTATGATCTGAAAATGATATATTAAGAGATAAGAGCATATAGTAAAGTAAAACAATACAAATGATGAGCATATGAGGGGAAAATTGACACTAAAGTATCAGGATTATTTGATTTTACCATGAATCAAGTGATAAACATAATCAATATACAACGAATGAGTAAGCAATCTAAATAAACAAATCAAAACATCAAATAATCATAAAATTGGCTAATACGTACATGTATTAGCCCATAATCTCAGTAATCATACACATTACCATATTCAAAACGATTAAAGTATAAATCATAAAGGAAAAATATGCTAACCGAATGATTATAGCATAATATAACAATTACAAGAGTTCTCCTATGGAATTATAGCACTAGGAGGACCTTCTTGGTCTTCTTTAGTCTTTTGGTTTCGTACATGGTTGTTAAAAGCTCTCTTAAAACTGAACATTAGATTTTCTCTTTATACTTTTCAAATACGATCGATACAGCGTATTGGATTTACCCAATACGGCGTATCGAGGTAACTTCGTGTGGGGTGCAAGATTATTATATTCCAGAATATTCGTTCACCGCCTTCCTGATACAACATATCATAAAGATGAATACGGCGTATCAGGTCTTCTCTATCTTGGATATATAGTGAAGTATTTGAGATGGATACGACGTACCTTCATAATGTAATATGACGTATCTGGAGTAAAACAAACTTGTTCTTCTTATTAACAAAGTTTCATATACGGCGCATCCAATATTTGGATACAACATATTCTTCAAAGTCAGGAAATGGTCTTGATAATCTTCCAAGTCTTGATATACGGCATATCTGCCTAGAATGATACGTCGTATTCTTGTCTGTTTAGTGGACTTTCTCAAACTTGATCCATTTTGCTTCAAAACATGTCCATTATTTCTAACTTTCACCAACTGGTTGATAATAACTGAGATTGAAATATTTAAGCAATTAAGTATCAAATATTACATAAAATGATATAAGACATGCTATATACATAGGATAAATGATGCAATAAATATGGCCTTATTTGATGTCATCAGTTGTTAAGCAAAGTTTGTGTTTTGGCTTATTTCCTATTTTCATCACATATAAGCCGTTTTTCCTAGTTCTTCTACTTATGGTCTTGCCGTTCTTAGTAATCTCACCCCTCTTCGGAGAGTATTACTCTGCATATATTATAACATATTTGACTAATACTAAGTAGATTAAGTCCTAAGTTGTCTACATGCTCAACATTTGTAATAGTAAGGGAGTTGTGAGTGATCGTACCTTTGTCAATGATGTTTCCATTTAATTTACTACCAAATGCGATGTTACCTCCATAATATGCTTTGTATGATGAAAATAGACTTCAATTTCTCGTCATATGATTAGTGAATCCACTATCTTTGACCCATTCGACGGGCTCCAAGTCAATTCCCAAGCATATCTCACTTGATGCATGAGCCATAAAACATGTTTCGTCATTGGGTTTTTCCTCATCTTCCTCACCGCTATCACTCCAAGACCTCCAACAAATGCCCGTTGGTTCTAGGTTCTCGGTGGCTTCAAACATTCTCCGATGAGTTGATTTGGATCTCCGCATCTAAAGCACTTCCTTTTATTTTACCTATCTTGTCATCCCAGTTCTTTTGGAATGACTTTCTTTCATCATGTAGTTGTCTCACGTATCTACCTCTTATTTTAACGAACTTTTTAAAGTCCCTTACCGCTAATGCATATTCCTCATCTTCACTTTCGGATGTCGGACTTTCGTTATCACTAGACTCCTTTTTAGCTTTTAAGCAAGAGATCTAACTTTCTCTCCATTACCTTTAACTATATTCGAGTCTTTCTAAATTGAGAAGTGATTGGCATGCCTAATAGGCATGCCTAACAAAGAGATCAAAACATATGGAATAATCAATGGTTATCATTAAGAGAGAGAAAATGCATGCTCCACTTGTCATATGTTGTATGGATTAGTCTCATTTTTAGGCATACAAATTAGTCACCTATATCAATTTCCTTCTTAATTATCATTTCAAGAACTGTCAAGTTATCGATAAGTTCATCAAGTGATAGTGTTGCCAAGTTTTTCGACTCTCCAATTGCGGTCACCTTTGCTCTCAATTTAGGATCTAGAGCTCTAAGAAACTTCGTAACATAATTCTTGTTAGAGTAACTTTCATCAAGAGCTTTAAAACTAGTGATAATAGTGTTAAATCTAGACAAAACACTATCTATAGATTCATCTTCGGGAATAATGAATTGTTCATATTGTTGTACAGGAAGATCAATCTTGTTTTCTTTGACTTGATTATTACCTTGATGGGTGACTAATAAGGTTTTCCAACTTTCTTTTGCCGTGTTACACACAAAAATTCTTTCAAACTCCTTTTTCGGTAAAGCATTATAAATTACCATTTAGCCTCATTATTTTTAGCGAGTTTTTTTAAAGTTCATAATTTTGTCTTTCATAAGGAACTATCTCATCCTTTTTAGTTTCGAATTCTTTTGAATAGGTTTAAAATCACCCTTGGTAATAATATGCAAAAGATCTAGATCTTTTCACTTTACATTCGTTTTAAATATTGTTTTCCTATAGATAAAACAATCGGTTTCAAAAAGTGATGGTCTTTGCATATTCTTGATATTTCTCGAAATCAATAGATCGATTCGAGTTTTAAGATACAATTTATTTAAAAAATCTTGGTTAACTAAGCTCTGACACCAATTATGGAAAACTAGAAGTAGGGGTTGAATAATTTTACCGTTTTTATGTCGTTGTAAAAATTACTTTTGGAAAACTTTGGTTCGAGTTTTCGTGAAATCGATCAATCAGAATATGAGCTCAAAATATAACTATACTAGAGATAACAAACAATAATAACCAAGCAATATAAACTATAAGATCAAAGTGAAGAGTTGGAAAGATCAAACCAAGATACTGAGATTTATAGTTGTTTAGTAACGATGCTCATCTTCGCCTACTCCACTTCCCTAGTACTCAACTCGAGAGTTTACTTCATTATGTCAACAAGCTCCCTTCAGGCAGAGAAAACCTTACAACGTCGCTTATCACAATTTTCGACACTAAGCTAAATGTCGAACTGTAATCTAGCTAGAACCAATCTCATAAAAACCACACAACCTACAAGATCTACTCGATCTTCACACAATCTACTCAATCCACACACGATCTACCCGATCTACACACTGTCAACACAATCTACACAAGATCTTTATGTTTTCTACACGATCAACCCGATCTACACAATCTAACTAAATATGATGACAAAAACTTTATGTATGACAATAAACAACAAATAAGTAACATGTGTTATGAGTGCACTAAGCTAATACTACAACAATTTGTATCTTCTTGATACGGTGTGTTCTTCTCTTGCACTATTAAAGGAATGAAGGTGATCACTTGATTAGATGATTAGATCACTCTTAAACAAAATAAAACTAACTAAATGATCAAAGAATGGAAAATTTATAAGGTAGAATTAGATAAGAAAAGACTGTGTGAAAACTGTAGTTGGGAGTTTAAAATTGTCCACTATTTATAGGGACAGAAAAATTAGCCTTTACAGGGTACAATATAAATTTAATGGTACCGTCCTAATTAACGGTGCCGTCCCAGACAAACGCTCCCAATTCTGTCTTTTTGTGGTGAAGATTTATTTGGGGATGGGACCTAATTTCGGGGTGAAAATAGCTTCTACAAATTTTAATAAATACCCCATTAAAATATTTCTTAATAATTTAAAACTAATTTGTAATAACAATTTTTGAAAATATGTTATGCTACATTTATAAAAATGTGAAGTTTAGAAAATAATAAGTTTTGCAATCCAAAAAAGGCTAGCGGCGCAGCTTGTTGTCTAGTTGCCTTCCACCTCTATGTGAATCTAAAAGTTAATTCTTAAAAAGAGATAGAAGTTTAGAACAAAAAATTTCTTTCTTTAATCATTCGTCAAGTTTTAAATTTGTTTGTTCATACCTTGATTGATTTACTTTGAAATAGTATTTTACAACTAATAATTTGTTTACATTAACTTTGACGTAAAATGTTTTTACATATCGTTATTATCAAAATGTAAATATGTTGAAAAATATAAATAACATTTTTAAAAATTATTTGTATTAATACAGTTATATAAGCCGTACTGCAAGATTTATAAGCCATACGTAGAAGTTGTGTATGGATGAATTCAAATGGTGTACATTTAAGTCATCATTTAAAAATAGCTACCTGTTAGCAGTTTTTTACTTATTAACCAAACATGTGAAACAAATTGATCCATATAAATGCAGCTATGCAAGAGATCGATAGCTTGACGCCACAAATCCAAGATCAAAAAAATTTGATACCCTAAATAAGGTAGAGTGAACAAGAGTTGTCTATGGAAAATCCAAGAAAAGTGGGAAAGTATTTTTCTAGTCACTTGACTTCAAAGAATACTACGAATAGCTAGCTAATAAACATTCTGTTATAGCCATGAAAATCTATATATGTCGATATATTTTCACATGCGTTTGCGGAAACAAAATAGATTATTTCGAATTGAATTTGATCAGACATTAAATTTTTACTTGTAGGAGTCTTTAATAATTGAAATGAAGAAAAACTAACAAAATTAATACAACATGGGACCAAAATAACTGTACGTTTTTTAAAAGCAAAGCTAAACAAAAAACTTCATCTCCAATCGCCTATAGACATAAGTCATTAACATGTATAAGAAACTCGAAAGATAAGGCAGCGTGAGAAACTCAAAAGTGCCAAAAAATCTGATATTAACATCTTCCGATTCCCTTGAAGAAGCCAACCTTTTCAGTCATGATAGGTATTTAGGTCAATTTATTGATGATTGTTCGAAACTTCAATTTGCTTTTGGGTGTGCCACATATAGTTACCAAATATTTTGGAGAATTTTGGTGGGCCATTGCCGCAACCCTTTATTTAATTTTGTTGCTAAATCCTCGCCGCGTCTATGTCTTGAGCCCCATTGAAGCTCGTTCCCTGGATGTGGTGATTCTACACACGGAGTGGAGATTTGGTTAAGTTGGCAAGAAGATTTTTTTAACTTGGCCAGAAAATTTTGTTTATATCAGTCAGCGGAGATTTCATATTCCATGATTCTTGCTACCATGCGTGTTACTTACCATAAGACCAAATGTTGGATAACTAAACTGGAATACTTCTGTTCAAGATGAATTGGTGCTGTAATCAAAGTGAATGTATCATTAATTTGTAAAGTTTAGGCGACTGACTTGATTGTGTGTCTCTTAATATAATCAATTATACTTTTCCCAAATCATGTATACATGTATAACTGCTGGATACAAATTATTAGCATTACCGCCACTATTCATTAATCAAGCCCAACAACCCAAATGGGATAGAAAAATTTTAGTGGAGATATGTAGATATTTGGTGAGAAGTGGGGGAAGCTTCTGAAGAGAAAAACCCTAATGGGAGAGAAAAAGGGCGGCTTAATTTGGCTAGGCGTGTGAATAGTATCGGCTCAAGCCAACGCTCCTCGCTACTTTTTTTTTCCTATTATTTTCTCTGTTTAAAAAATAAAAAGTGCGCTCAATTTTAAGTAGCGACTTTGCAACAGTATCGTCCAATTTTGACCGAGCTGTTTAACATTTTTGGACATAAAATAGTGAAAAAGGTGGAACCGGTACTGTTTCGAAGCCGCTAATTCATAAGCCAAGCCAAATGTATCTTTGCTAAGCTTTCTTCTTCCATTCAAAATTTGGTCTTCCAACACACACATTACTATCATATCCAAACACTATGCCATAACGTGCGTGTTGAAATCCTCAGATCCTTATATAACACAAACAAAATACTTAGAGTAAAAGAAAAGAAAGACTTCAAAATGTTAAAATAAGACAATTATTTTTTGGACGAAATGAGTATTATTTATATGTTTTGGGTGAACATTTGGCGGGTACATTAGAGTAAAGTTTAGTTCAAATTTGATGTAAAGAATAAAAGGATTTGCTAACAACAACCTTATTAGTTTTGTTTAGGTATCTCTTAATTATAAGTGTTAAAAAAAAAAAAATAAAAAAATAAAAAAAAAACTCTATCATTTTCACAAACATATGATTTCAACATGTATAATAAAGGTAAATGTGTTTTAATAAAATATATATTTATAATCTAATATCAAGTGATTTCATATTTGAAAATATTTTGAAAATAAAGCAAGCTTAAACAAAACACCATTGTCGTTAGTAAACCCAATAATAAATACATAAAATATTAAGTTCCATAATCATTTTGTAAATTTGGTAGTTGACATTCCACCCTCTTTGATGATTCTTAACAACCATAATGAAAAACATCAAATTTCTTTTTATGGCTTAGGTCCTAAAACTAAAGATAAAATACGCTCCCATTTATAACTTATCATGTCTTGCTGAGTTGTGTACTGCAACTATAAATTTAGAATGTACAAACACGGCTTTGTCGAACCTAAATAAACCAACCACGCTAGAAAAGTCATATACATTTATCAATCAGCTATAAATATTTGTTAGTACTGAAACTAATGCGCAGTTGGTTGATTCATATAATGATCACAATTATTGTCTCACTTTATGCAATAACTTTAATGAAATTTGCTGATGCATTCATGAAAACACGTGCGTTTTAAATGAGAGTTTGTGCATGTGTAAGTGATGGTAGATGTGAACCAATATTGTTGGTGAATGAACTGTTGGTATATATTGCTGTCTTAATTGACTTTACCCCAATTCTTTCCCTTATATAGAGTCCTTCACTTTGAAAGTATAATCAAACTATCCATTCTATCTGATTGTCTTTTCTTTTCTAGTCTCTCTCATCTGTTTTGTTGTGTTGTATACTTAACATATTACCTAGAGATCCTTACATAAAACGAATAAATAGTATAGGAATCAGAATAAAGTAGGGTTTTCTTTTTATAAACTTAGGAAGGATCCATTAAGATGACAAAATCATTGGGTAGGAATGATAAGAAGAAGAAACAAAACAACAACGGTAACATTTTAGGTTTAGGAATTGGCGTGAAGAAAGGGCCATGGACTCCTGAAGAAGACCGGAAGCTCCTATCCTACATTCAACAATATGGACATGGAAGTTGGCGCTCTTTGCCCGCGAAAGCTGGTAATTAATCATGTCACCTTCCCATGCATCCATGATGCATTGTAATATATTTTCTATAAGTCTTTATGTGGTGATTTGTGATTTCCAGCTTCTCACTAGTTTTTCCAATGAATTTGGCCTTACACAATATATTTCTCGTAAGCTAATTAGTTAATCGTTATGTAGGGCTTAAGAGATGTGGAAAGAGTTGCCGCTTGAGATGGACGAATTATCTAAGGCCAGATATAAAGAGAGGAAAATTTAGTTTGGAAGAAGAAAGAACAATTATTCAGCTTCATGCTCTTCTTGGTAACAGGTACGATTTGAATGACTCGTATCATGAGTACCATTAGTGTAACCAACTAGATCAAATATTTCATTTCTAATACTAGCTAGTTGTTCTATGTTTAGATGGTCAACTATTGCTGCTCACTTGCCAAGGAGGACAGATAACGAGATCAAGAACCATTGGAACTCACACATCAAGAAGAGGATGACTAAAATGGGCATTGACCCAATGACCCACAAGCCAAAGAGTGGCACCCAACTCTTGGGTACCAACCTGAACCACATGGCTCAATGGGAGGCTGCTCGTCTCGAGGCAGAAGCTAGGCTTGTTCAGAAGCCCAAGAACCATCTAAACCAACTATCTTATAATCATATGTCAACTCAGTCTCTCCACAACCTTCACAAAACTCCTACAACACTTCCCGCACAAAATCTACCATGCCTTGATGTGCTAAAGGTATGGCAAGGGAACTTATGGTCAAATTACTCAATTAACAATGAGAGTCTCCAATCACTCATCTCGAGACCAAAAGTCTCCGTAGCCACACCTGCCATGCCGGTATTGAACAATGTCGAAAGTAATAGTACATGTGGTCAAGGTCCTCCCGTGAAACAAAATGATCAAATCAACACACAAATGGGGCCATTTGATGAATTCGAGTACGCTAATGATGCAAATTTCATCAATGATGATCCTTTGAGATCCCCAGAATTCTGGGAAGAATTTGTTGATGTTTTGGATGGTGGATGGAATAGTCTGACCAATAACTTTGCATTGATGGCTTCACCACCTGCTTCCCCAGTGTTTTAATAATTTATCTAGATAGACAAGAATAGAAAATAAGTTCAGATTATGTCTTCATTTATGTCTTAGAAAGAAAATATAAAACTAGCATGGCTATGACCTTGAGTCTAGACAATAATAATGTTCAGGTACTTGGTTTATGAAATCTAACAGTTCTAAATAAACCTAACAAGTTTGTTAGAATTATTCTTGGCATATTTGCATATAGGACAGATAATCCCCCATGTTTACAGAAGTAGCTGGTTCCTAGGAGTGTTTGGAATTATGTTTTCTTTAATATTCAAACAACAATCTCAATAATTACTTTTTTTTCCCAATTCTTTATACAAAAGTTGTTATTGAAATTCAAATTAGCAAATAATCAGTTTTGGTAAGTAATTACAAACACCCTCAAAATTTCTTAGCAATAAACATTTTCAGTAAGTAAGGATATTCATAATACGTAGGAGGTTTATGAAAGGTCTAAAACACACTAAAAGTTTTATCTTTTGTTTTAACTATAGTGAGGGCATTAATTATGATGGGTTTATAAAAAGACTTAAAAAGAAAGAAAATGTTTATGTTTCATTTTAACTATAGTGGACACTCATTTCATGTTTACATGACTTGAAGAGGTCATAATTTTTGAACTTTTTTTATGAATGCAATACATTTAATGCATTTGTTATATAAAATATTTTATGAAGTTGCAAAGGTTTATATTATAGTAAATGTAGTTTTATAATAACGAAAGGTCTAAACATTATTGATGTGTCATTGTACAAACCTTTATAAAAAATTTAACATAATGGACGATATGAGTTTATAGTTTATACATATGTGACATGAAGATGTCTAAGAGCATCCACTATGGTCGATTGTGAAAAGGTCTTTAAAAAGATGAAGAGGTATGAAAATTTATAAACCATAGTGGATGTATATTTCAAGCCTATGTGGCATGAATAAGTCTAAGATTTTGAAGAAGTCCAAAATTTAAATATTTGGTGAATGTTAAGTGTGCTTTATAATATGAAAAGGTTTATGAATAGGTTTATCCATAGTAAAAATATGTTTATAATTTGAAAAGGTTTATAAATTAATGAAGTTTTAAATGTATAAACATTTTTATCGGTTTATAATAGTGGATGCTCTGATCATGAATTTATTCATAATTTAATATATGCATTATTAATTATTAGTTTAACAATTTGTAAAAGGTTTATACACAATGAAATAAGATTTATGATATTAAACGCTTTATAAAGTAATGGTCTAAATTTGATGTCAGACTTATAAACCTTTTTAAAAGCTCGTGAATGCTCTAATTTAAAACATTTAAAACATCTTCATAATCAGCAATCTTTAAGGTACTAAACTTCTAAGGGGCTTGTTGACCACACCCTCCCCTAGATTTTAGCAACACCCCCCTATTTTTTTTATTTTATTTTTATTTTTTTAATTTTTTTTTTTATTTTTATAATTTTGTTTATATCAAAAAGCTATAAACCTGAAAGTGCGAAACAGAAAATGTAAAGTTTAATATGTCAAACGCTTAAAACTGTCAGAAATACGGAACAGAAACTGACAAAAAGCAGAATTACACTGGAAAAAAAATAAGGGACAAAGAGGAGACAAGTGAGCCTGCCACCCCCTGCCACCTTGTCTCCCCCATATGGTTAATACAACCCTTCAAATCATCGATTTTTAAGGCTGTCCCCACTAAGGGCAATCAATTCATCCTATTTTCTTTGCCATGTCAGCTTTTTCTTTCCAATGATCTTCAGGCGATTGAGTGTCTCAATAATGGCGACTTTTATCAATTTATTTATTTAATTTATTTTTTTAACATTTTTAACACAAACTCAAATTTCATTAATAATAAAAACGTTACATAATAATTCAAATAAATTTAAGACATTACAACACATATTAAAAACTAATAATCTAGGTTGTGGCGTGCCTTGCTCGAATCTTTGATTTCCTGCATTTTTGTCGTTGTAGTGCGGGCAAAGATGGGTCGATTGGTGTGATATAAAATATGATGTCTTTTTGATATTTATTTTCTCGCTCAAATTAAAGTTTTTGTTGTTCTAGTGCAAATCTTTGTCCTCCATTTCCGTTGTTTTCTGATCTCTTTTCGCTTGCAGCTCCAACTCCATTTACTTTTGCTCCAACTCTTTTTTCTTCAACTCGTAGTATTCGTTTTCCAGCTCCTTCTGCTTTCCCAATGCCATGGACTTAATGGTTTTCCATTTTTTGGCTACCCCTTCCATATACGAAGACTTGGAACTCTCTGATGATTTCTTCTTATTTTTCTTAGCTTGGTCACGACCCATTGGTCGCTCATTTCGAGTCTCTTCACTAGCAGCCTAGCAGGCACATCCGAGCCGGTTTCAGAAGTCCTTACTTTTTTCAACTCGCATCTTGGCTTAAAAAAGCCGGCATCTCAGTATCCTTCCAAACCTCATGGTCCCTCAAAATTTCCCAACAATGCTCCAATACAAATAGATGCTTATATACTATTTGGCATTCTTCACACGCTCGTCTGTAAACAATGAGATCATTCCCACCACTTCCATAATTCTTAAAAGTATTGTGGTAAATGGTACAAAACTGACCAACTCTAGGACAAATCCTATTTTTCCACTTGGTAATAATCGAGTTGTACGTTCTGTTTGCACCAACCTCTTTTTCAAAGTAAGTAATAACTTTCTTCCAAAATCTCTTAGCCTGTTGGTTGTCTCCCATCATGCTATTCTCGGACGTATCACACCAAGCTTGGCACAACGCGATCTCTTCATTGCATGTCCAAATCGACGAATCATTCTTGGTTTCTTTCTCAACAGTCTTCTTCTTAGCCTTTGTAGCTTGTTTCTTAGGTTTGACCGGTGTCATCTCTTCCGAAAGAGTGTCATCGTCATCATTAGCAACATCATCATTTGGAACCGAATCGTGATGCGATCCATGAGCCGAACCTTGAGCAATAGAATACTCTTGACTCGGATAACCTTCAGCCGGATAACAACGAACCAGTTCCTACATAAAAATCTGGATTGTTGTATAATTGATCAATAAAATCACAAGCATCAAGATTCATGTGGTTAACCGGAGAATAATGTTGATAATTTGAATGGAAAGACGTTGATGAATCCATTGTTGGACGATACACCGATTCTAGTGAGCCATACATAGATTGTTAGGATAAGCTTCGTCGGGAGTGGCTTTGTTGTTGTTGGTTGTTTTGATACGGTGGAACAAATGGACAATTGATAGGACGATTTATAAAAAATGGATTGTGAGTTTGTTGTTGTGAAGGTTATTGCGATTGATAATCTAAAGTAGCGGGTCGAAAATTGACGTTTGGTGAGACACCGGTTAACCAGAAATTCGAATCTGGTGTTAATTGCAAAATGTTTGTGGCAATCGGGATTTTCGGTCTTTTGGTTGTGGTGTTTTCTTAGACATTTTAAATAGAGAGAAGTGTGAGATTTGCGGATTGAGGTGTGTTAATATGTTGTTTATTTATAAGTTAGTTTAAAAGCTTTTTTTCAAACTGTTACAATCCAAACATCTACTTTATTTTTTATTTTTTATTTATTTTATTATTATTATTTTTTTACTTTTACTTTTCAAACCATTGTGTAGCGTGTTGAGAATTCAAAGTACAAAACAAACAAACAAATACGAACAAACGAAGCGGAAGCTTAATTCAAATACCAAACCAAATTACAAAACCAAATTCAAAAGACAAATTCTAATTCAAACATACCAAACCCTAATTCAAAAGATACCAACCACAAATTCAAAAGGTACAAAGAAACTAATACAATCAATCCCTATTTATAGGCTAAACAAACTTGCAGGACAAGTAACACAAATTACCAAATAACCCCTAAAGTTTAAGTCACTTTTCTAACAATCTCCACCGTGACTTAAACCCCTCCACCTGCTTCAAATCAAATTCAAAGTTCCAAATTCCGAATTCCAAATTTCAAAATCCAAAATCCAAATTCCAAACGCTAGAGATACTAGCCAAATTCAAATCAAACGATCAATTCCAAAAGCAATCCGAAACAAAATTGATCCAAAGCAAATGTCGATGACTTCAAAACGAACAATCAAACGTTAACCGACAAATTCAAACTCGGTCAACCAAACAAAACCAAATCAGCTCGAACGATCTTCAACAAACACAATCAAATTCGGGCAACCAATTTCAAAAGCCCGACGAACGAAGATCCAAATTTCCAAACGATCGAACAAATTCCAAACGACCCGATTATTACCAAGTCTTCAAACACCAAATCGATCTTCAAATTTCAAATACCAAATTCAAATTCCAACGGTCCACTTATATAATAAGAATTACGACCCAAATATCAAATTCAAATTCTAATGACCCACTTATCGATAAGTATTACGGACCAACTTCAAATTTATTATCCAAGTATCAACCAAATTCAAGTTAATAAATAACTTGACAAACGGACTCTAATAATTCAAACGTCCCACATATTGATACTCGATAATAATTCTAATGACCCACTTATATGATAAGAATTAAGGTCCAAATTCAAAATCATATACAAATACCCAAAAACCTAATCGTAGTCAAGTCTTCAAAGTTGATCACTCAAAAACCAAACAAATCAATATTGTCCAAAATCTAAAACAAAACATATAAGAATATACTTATATTCCAAAAGCAAAACATACCAATCGATCAAACAAAACTTACTTACCAAAGCTCCACCAAAAACAATCTCTAATAACAAACGAACCAAATTTTTTCTTTTCTTTTTCTTCTTCATGGCTAAACGAACCTAGCTCTTGATACCACTTGTTGAGAATTCAAAGTACAAAACAAACAAACAAATACGAACAAACGAAGCAAAAGCTTAATTCAAATACCAAACCAAATTCAAAAGACAACTTCTAATTCAAACGTATCAAACCCTAATTCAAAAGATACCAACCACAAATTCAAAAGGTACAAAGAAACTAATACAATCAATCCCTATTTATAGGCTAAACAAACTTGCAGGACAAGTACCACAAATTACCAAATAACCCCTAAAGTTTAAGTCACTTTTCTAACATAACGGTTGAATATTGAATGCACAAGTAAAATAACTCGATCGAGGTAGCAACCATGATAAATAAAAAGGATTGGGGGGGGGGGGCTATCGATTTTTTACAGTAAGCCGATCGAGTAAGAATTGATCGACTCAATCGATCACATACCCTTACTGGGGGTAGCCTAAGGTGTATTTATTAAATCAAACAATTTTTAGTAAAAATATACACCAATAATCGCGTCCCATTTTATGAAACCGAAACTAATTAGGACGTCAAGCTAAGAAATTACCAACTATAACCACAACTCATGTAGACAAGAGGCAAACCATCTTTTTAAAAAATAGCAGAATGAGCAGACGCTCATAAACTCTAAGCTCAAAAATGGGAAAGCACATTTATTTTTTCTGTTTTGAATAGTGATAATGTTGATGCGTTATTTTCATCATGTTTTAAATTTATAAACTGAGAAACATAAGGACTAAACACATAATCACGGGCAGTGTACCCGACCATGTGAAGTATAGCCTAGATAAATCCGAGTGTTGTTCCAAGAGCTGTTGTTCTGACAAATAAAGTAATAAACTTAAATAGATAAGATTAAATGTAAATTTGTTGAATAATAACCGGTAACCTTAACAAAATCAGGATAAAAGACAAGTAAACAGAAAGGACAACTTATTAAAATGTTAAATTTTAGTAAACCCCATGCTCTTGTGACCTATATAGTGGGTAAAAGTTGACTAGACTCAGATGGTCAAATCATCAGGTCCTATCTACCAATTCGACCTATTCCGTAACCTAATGATTACAAGAGTTCTTTGGCATACGAATTAGAAGAGTCAATAAGTGCCATGTTTAATAGACTTGTTTAAGCGAAACTCGGCCGGTCGGAACTTAGGTTTCCTCTAACTTCTTAAGCCTCTCCACCTGATAAGTGCTCGTTCGTTGAAATTCGCACACAAGGAATGAAAGTACTATGGCCAATTTCTAACAATCCTCACAAACTATTCGGCCAAGGTCCTATGGTCAATTCTCCTGGCATCCTAGAAACTATCATGTTTTAAAACTACCGAAACATGAGGATTAACAAACAAGTAAAGAAAACTTTTATATAGAGAAACATAGATGATGAACAAAACCAACTCTTAATTAACAAAATGAATTCATCAAATGATTAATGGAAAATAATAGAGAATTCAAACTCGTCTTAGACTAGAATTGCTCCTAGCTAATGAAACACTATTCCTTCGGTCTTCCAAATCTTCTTTCTTCTTCTGGGTCGCTTTCCCCAAACCCTAGTAATGGTTGGTAAAGGGGAGATATTAAAAAGTGTGAAATTCGTCATGTATTTATAGTGCCCATCCTTGCTATGGCGTAACTTCAAAGTCATTTACGAACGTAGAATTCTCGTTAACACATCTACACCGTAGCCCTTTTATACGTTACGACGTAACTTTCTTCAAGTAAAAATTCTTCCAAATGTATAAATTATCTATGGCGTAACTACAATGTAAGGTTAAGTGGTAGTCTTTTGTGATAACTATGTCTTTGATCATTTCTTTAACAAAATAATTCAATATAAGCATCAAAACCGTTCACTTGCTCTTTATTTTACCTAAAACAAAATATAAAGAAATAAGAACATAAATGAAGGTAATTTAACATAAAATAATGTCATAACGGGGGAAATTGACACTAAGAATATCAGGACTATTTGATGTTATCAAATATCCTCCCACTTAAACTCTATTTGTCCTCAAGTAAACCATATTAATTGCAAAAAGGCATCTTCCTTATTACTTAGAAGATAACGAATTTAAACAATTACAAATGCTAGAATAAATTTAAGCCAAACACCTCACGAAATGATGGATGAATCACTCTCATACTCTCCCTGTTCTAAGTGTTCAATTTCAGGGTGATCTCTCATACGCCTAGTCATAGCATGTATTCTATCATAGGATTGGCGGTTACCCAAATCTCCACCACTAGAGCTAAGGTCAAAACAATCTTCGAAGGAAATATTGGGTGAACAAATCTAAGGCTAAGGGTGTAGTGTCGTTACTATCATACTACGGCGAAGGCGACAAAGACCATTGATACATGACCGGAACGCTGGCCAAGACACAAATGACTACTCAAATCCTTAACCTAAGTATGATTCATGACTAAAGGGTAGGATAAGATATGTGGTGCACATAATTTGTGTAAAATAAAAAGAAAAAAGATAGTCTTAGCCTATAACCAAGTCGTCACTGTCCACCGTTCATCCAAAGTTAAAGTTTCAAAATGCAGGAACTGGATCATAATGTAGCAAGTAATTGTGTCATTAGTTGACGTCGTGATGGGCACACTACTTGGTCTTCATACGTTGGTGTAATCACGTCACCAACTCTAATCTTTAAGTGTGATCGGTTAGCTTCCTCGATAATAAGTCTGATGAGATCAAATACTTGATGCTCTACATTGTTGCACCATAAAACTTTTCTACATACAAAAATTCACATTTTTTTTAACAAATCCTAACAATAATCCCCCCACTTGAGATGAACCATATATGAGAACTTTTGGGGGTCTTCAATGATCTTAAAATATATGTCTTTAACGTAAGCATGATTCTTGAATCTTTCTTCTAGGACCTCAAACTAGAGAAAACGGTGACTTCCAATCATGGACCAATACTACACACTCGGATAATGTGTAAAGGCATATCGAAAAAAATATGATAAGGGTATGAAATGAAAGGTAAGGCTCAAAAGGGGGGTAATTAGGGGTATCTTGCACTAAAAATGAGGGCAACAAAGGGTTTAACACGGGGGTCGAGAAGTCAAGGTGACTAGTCGATAAACACACACATATGGGCTATTTGGTGTTAATCATAAAATATTTCCTTCTTGAATTGTTACTTCAAATGTATCAAGCTAACTCGACAAACTACTCGTCTATGGTCTCAAAATGATATAAAGGCCAAGTTCTAAATTTCCAAACTACCGGCATACTCATATTTGGTGGATTTGAGTAAAAATGGGGAAACGGAAAGGCTGAATCTCACCAAGGAACTTAAGGGTTATAGTGTGCTCGGCTAATATTAATTCTAGTTTTGTTAATGAAAAACATGTCAAAAATTTTCAAAATGGTACGAATTATCGATATTTTTCAAAACTAGATAAAATGAGGACAAGTCAATTTTTAAGTGAATAATTATTTTATTCAATTTCTATTCCTATCCCCACACTTAATTTGTGCAAAGTCCCTTTTGTACAAAAAAAAAAAAGAAACAAAAAAAGAAAGAAAAATAGAATAGAAATGAAAAATGAAAAGACAACTCCCCTCTCAAATACGAAAAAGGAACAGAAATAAGCTATCGGGTACAAGTTACGGCGTAGGTCAAGAAAACCAATTACGCCATAACTCCCAAAATTGGTCAGAACCACTCTCTCTCACGTCGCATGTTACGCCATAGGTCTATTGCTACGCTACCCCGCAACATGTTTCTGTAACATATCCCACAGCAAAAACCTACAATTACAAAAGCTAATACCATAGATCGTCAAGCAGAGTAGAGTACGTCCTAAATATCCAAGTTATTACAGAAATGATTAAATTATATTAGAAATATAGATAGAGAAATTGTTCAACAAGTGGAGATTTCACTCATGATGATGGTCGTGTTCCATGGGGGTACCAAACTCGGTTGCCGTGCCATAGGGGTCAAGAGGAGCTGTGTAGGTGCTATCGGGATGCATGAAGTTGACACCTTGCTGGATGCCCAAGTCGGGAATATCGGGCCAATACACATACTCAGGTCCATTCCAACGAGGATGACTGAGGTTCATGTTTTGGAGCATTTGGCTTGTACGGTCGACATTCCATTGATAGTATTCCTGTTGTTATGCCTACATTTGCCTGGAATCAATACAAAAACTATCAAACTGGTTAGTCATTCCCGAGACCACCGCCGTCATATCATCCATGTCCTCCCCAAAGTGGGTCATGCTGATCTCCATACGCCCTAGTCGGCCATCCATAAATTGCATCCTTTCCACCCTGGTCATGTTAGGACGTATCCTAACACGCTCCTCGTCATCAGCTCCCCGGCTACCACTAGCCTAGGAGGTCCCTGCCCCAACTGCTCCTTCATCTTCTACCTCTGGCTCCATGATCGGCTCACCCAAGACATCATAAGTAACAATCCTAAACTCGATGAGCTTTGGGATCACAACCAAAGTAGTCTTCGCCCCCTGGTTACAATCGACAAAGTTGTAGGAGTCATCAACCCAAAACTCCTCGCAAGCTTCACAATAAATTGGGCTCCCTGAATCAAACTGCTTTTCTATGAACCCTTTGCCTTCCCCGTTATAAACCTTGCCAAATGCCATGGAATGTCAATGTAATCTCCACCATCCATGCCATTCAAAAAAAATAAGTTATCCACCGTCATTTTCTCCCTAGTGGAGTGCCTAACACGAATGGACACTGTTAGGAGCCTGTGCATAAGACGGCAAATGGGACACTTGATAACAGTGTAAGAAGGTGGGGTCTTTGTTTCATAAGTTTCTGAGTTGGTAATCTGCTGAAAGTACACTCTTGGATTGTAATTGTTGGACGTTTCTCTCAAACAAATGTTGTAGTAGTCAGAAAAGATGCTCGAGTCGAGTTGCCTTCGACTATAGAGCCCCATTGCCAAGATGAATTCTCGCATGCTCATTTCCCTTCTAACTCCCCCAAGATGGAAAAACAAACACTTTTCATTGATTCTAGTGATATGCTCCTCAAAGTTCACGGTTGACAAGAACTCCCAAGCATACTCATGAATAATTGGCTCATTGATTGTAAAGACCTTCAACCAAGCCTTGCAAACAAACTTCCCAGTTGGGTTCTCAAACTCAATGTTGCAAAAATCCTTATGTCTAGTGGCAGCCTCCCCACCGTTCACAGTAAAAAAAGCTTCTATACTTAGGGCCTTGAGACCCTCAATTTCTATACTTAGGGCCATGAGCTCCTTTTTGCCAAGTCTCTTCCCTTCAGGGTCATAGTTGAGAAATTTGAACCATTGTGCAGGGTTGGTGTTGTTGTTGTTTCCTGAAAACACATATAAACTTAAATAGATTAGGTATGTCATAACATATGTTACGGCGTAGCTGCATAGGAAGTTACGCCGTAAAATCCCTCGGTGTTGCAGTTACGGCGAAACCAAATAGGTGGTTAAGTTGTAACTATACTTTACTAAGAATAATTTTTATCCTAAACACAAGTTACAGCGTAACACAATTTCTAGTTACGCCGTAATATGTGTCTGCAAGTCGCTATCTGCCAAAACTGTTACGGAACCGATCAATTAGCTACGCTGTAACCATAAAAGTTTACCACTTAAATTCAAAAATGTTTTTCGCACTCTAAATTTAATAAATGCGCAAAGGTCTAGACTATTTAGTCCGATTGATTCTAAATCAATCTAAACCCTAAATTAAGTTTAAGTAATTTGTATTCAAAATTCTAGAACATGATAATCAAAGGTTATAGAATCAATATTATGTTCGAATGGATCCTATAACATTGTTCTTCAAAAACCCCACAAACAATATCAAGCAAGATTCCTAATTAAAATTAAATAATAATAAGAATAATCAAGAGATGAGATTAGGGATAATTACTTGTAGGACCGTAGAACAACCTATTTCACATATGAATCTAGCCTAAACCTAGAGAGAGAAAGTAAGTAGAGAGAGAGAGAGAGTGGGAACTCTAGTGTGTGGAATAAAAGACCTTGATATTACTAATAGAATCACTAAGAGAACCAACCTCACAAATGAGGTTTACAAGAGTATTTATACTCATAGTCTAGGGCTTCTCTAATCTTTGACCATATTACATAACTAGCCCTTAGACTTTATAAAATCATGAAAACTACACATAAACTTCATCATAATGATATTCTAAAGCAACCTATAACTACACATTAATGACCGACACTTTTTATAAATAAAATTACGATTTTAACAATCTCCCCCTAAGTGTTGGTCATTGAGGTTGCGCGACGTCATCATCTTTGTCTTTTAACTTTAACATTCATAGCTCTTGACGTCTTTAAGAATCACTAGATGAATCATAGTTCCAGTTCATCATGCTTCATTGTTGTTGAAGTGATCCAATGATGTCATCTGCCTTTCGTCACTTCTGTGTTTGTGGTGGTTGTATGCCATTCCAACATGCTCATACGACTTAAGTCTTTGTCATACATACATTTGTTATTCCCGTTCTTTCACTTTGATCTTTTGTCACGTTACTTTGTAGATTCTTCTTTTTGGTGTAGAATCTTTCTTTGACTGTTGCTATCCTTTGATCTTTGTGAGAACTTTCCTTTGACTTTGTGATGCATGTATGAGCATGTGGAATCTTTCGCCATGGAGATGATGTATAGCTGCAGGTAAACAGTTAGCAATAAACAACCGGTACTTACAGATAAGGAATTAGAGGTCATCAACAGCATAGTGTGAAGACTCCTTCTAACCCTTACCATGGCTGTTCCCATGTCAGATACTCCCGAAAGAGCTTACGAGACCTACTAAGTAGCTCAATGACTGGGTGAGTCGCTGGGGATCACTCCACGACTGTAGACCGTTTGAAACCACCGCGAACACTAAGCGTAACCCATAAAGAATTACCAAAGTGACCTGCTGTCAGGGCTGCTTGATGTTGACCCTGGCAGGAATTTCCGTTCAATCATTGAGAATATACATAAGTAATTCTCTCATAAACGTTCTCGGCAGATTGCTAAGATCTTCGAAGGACTCTTAGGTTTACATCTGGTGTCCTTAATGATGAACAACCAGTGTAGAGATATCATGTGTTCCTATGAGATCTTTTGATGAATCTCGGGGCTCTAAACTCGATAAGTGCATACTTGGTTTCCTATGCGGAGATTAGGGAGAGGTCTCCTGCTTCAATATCAACCATCTCTAAGAGACAGGTCGATAGATTATGCCGGTTCCCCGTGAGAATGAAACAAGCTCTTTTAAGAGAACTTGAGTGGTTAAGAAGGTTTAGTGCAGTGCGTCACTGGGTCCATGACGTCTTTATCTTCAATACCGGTGTCACCTTAGTAACAACCAGTAGCATATGAATTGAACCCGGTGTCTGCCCTAAGGTTGAACATATGGAGGGCTATTTCTTTTCACCCTTTTTCATAACTTTTCTTTTTAATTCTTCAACCCCTTCTTTCTCCTTTCTCATTTTCTCCTTTTTTCAATCATACCTAAGGACTTCTAATTCTAATCTATTGGAATTGTCCTTGGGTAGATCCCTCCGGCTCTGGCGGATCATAGGACGGTTTTCCCTAACCTTAGTCACCTTATAACTCCATGACTATCCTATAAATGCCATGAAACCTTTGATTGAAAATCTCTCAAAGTGTTTATGAATATAAACACATTTTTGTTGACACTTTGAGAGTTTTTTGTTTCTTTTGAAGGACTCCCCTTTCACATGTGCTCATGATTTTTTTAAGAAATTTGCACATGCGAGAGGAGTTTGCACTTTTTGAATTGATCCACTTTCAGTGAACATGACTGATTCGAGACACGCTTACATCACTAGTTAGACTAGCTTGAAGTTATTACCCGTCCTGGTCAAGTCCAAAGAAAGTCTCTCGATACGGTACACTCTACTCAGACAAGTCCTATTCGAGACACGCTTACATCACTAGTTAGACTAGCTTGAAATTATTACCCGTCCAGGACAAGTCTTTTCGATTACTGACATTTTAAGCTTCGTCAATTCATTGGTACATTCTGAGTCTAGCTCTTTTGAGATTCAGTCACAAGCTTTAAACATCTTTGATCACATTTTAATCATGTCTTCTCCCCCTCAAAAATAGCATATCGTGATATTTTTGATATCAACTGATTAAGAAAAAGCTTTTTGGAGAGATAGACAGATTTGTTGTTGCATGAATTCGGAACTATTTTTGTTTTAGAAATACTCCCCCTCAAAACTCGCATATGTTTTCGAGAAATGTTAAACTTTTTAAAGTTTAGAGGGAAGGAGTCGTCTTGAAGCAAAATTCTGAAAGAGAAAGAAGTTTCAGATTTGTTGAATTTTGCATCAAGGTTTTTTGAAAAACAAAGACTTCTCTTTGTTTGAATAGGAATGTCGCACTGAGGCGTACAACAGTGTCCATTTTTAGGATAAGTGCACTTTGTTGATGAAAATCATTTTTGCGTAACACTTTCCTTTCTTTGAAAACTTGAGTTGTGCACTGTAAGGTGTACACAAATCATTTTGATGATGAGCACCGATTTTGATAGATTTTGAAAATCTTTTTGAAAAATCTTGAAAAGGTGGTGCTCAAAATGTAAGAGAATTTTGAAAATCTAATTTATCATTAGATCAACAATCATGGTCTTGAGCTTAAAGATTTTGAAAGTTTTTATAAAGAAAACTCAAGCCAGATAAGTGTTTGGTTTTTGTTTTAGGATAGGTGCTCGAAAAAAATTTGAAATCTTTGGTTTGATTAAGCACTTTCCTTTCTTTGAAGCACGGGTCCTGAACTGATATGTCCAAAAGCCATTTGATTAAGTCCTTATTTGAAATCTTTTCGAGTTGTTATACCCGGACTTAAGTTTTGAAAAGATTTCACTTTGAAGCACGGGTTGCAAGCTGAAGTACTTACAAGCCATAGTAAAGAAACTTTTGTGAAACGACATGTTTTAGAAAACATTTTAAAGAACTCCCACTCAAGCATCTGTACATGTCCGTATCATTGTTGAATGACATTTCTAGAAACGTACAAAATATTGATTTATACGAGAGACATGTCGTGAGAAGAATATTTTTGAATTTTTTTTATTTTATATTGTTTTTGTGTTTTTTGAAAATTTTATATTTTTGTATTTTGTTTTTGTTGGTTTTTCAAATTTTGTATTTTGTTTTTATAAAAGAAAAGGAAAATAAAAAGTAGAAGATTAGAATTTGATCCCTTTGATGAACTGGGTTCTGAGATAGTTGAAGCACCTGTAACTGAAGACGAAGAGGTTTCACAAATAACAGTGTTAGAAGTATATGAATCATCACTCTACGGGTGTTGACTATCAACGATTGTTGTGGTTTCTACTTCCTTATCCTGAAGATTATCACTATTATTTGTCTTGGTGCAACTATCAAAAATCTTCCCTGTGGGAATCCACCTAAGACCAACTGTTTTAAAAACTTTCCCCGTAGGAATCCACCTAAGGTAAGATCTAGATGTAGTTTTCTTATCAGATGCAGCGGAAGTCTCAGTCTTGGAAAAACTACATTCTTTAGATATCCACCTATTAGGTTTCTTAACCTCTTGCTTCTTATCAATGGGTTTGTTTTGATTTGGTGTCTTAGTGGATTGGGTCTTGACACTTGATTTGGAATTCTTTGTGTTGCATTCTACTTTCCTAGCATTCTTATTTGTGCCACTACTCTTAGATGCAAGCCAATCCCTAGTATTTTGTTAAAAGTTCCTAGGTAATGGTTTACTACTACTAGCAGTGCTTTGGAATCTTGTAGAATTCATCACACTAGGTTTTGTACCTAAAATTCCATTTTTTCGATGTTGTGCCTTTTTTCTAGCTTCTTCTAGATGATGATTGAGGACCATGTCATTAGAACCAACAGACTCATTAACAGTTTTTGCTGTCTTATTTGGTGTACTATACTTAGAAGAGCCAGGTGAAATCACATTTTTGTTTCTTTCAACAAACAAATTTTGTTTTTCAACAATCTTATCATTTTCACATTGCTGGGGCAAGGGTGTTGGAGTGACTGGTTTTGTCAAATCCTTTTTCTCATCGACTTTTGGAGCAAACCGTGAAATTGACATTTTTGGTTTTTGAACCGTGTTTGAAACATTTGGTTTCTCCGAAGTCGATGGTTTTGCAAACTTAGTTTTCTCACCCTTCCCTTTTAGACTTTCAAGCTGAGCCCTCAAAAAATCATTTTGCTCTTTCATGTTCTTGAAGGCACGCTCATACGACAGTTTGTCATACTTGCATTCTTCCTTTTTTCGATCAAGTTGTTTAAAACATGACACATTTTCTTTTTCAAGCTTTATAAGAGCATTTTCATATTTTGAAACAATTGCGGAGGTCTCAGCTCTCAGTCTTTCATCGTCTTGAACAGAATACGTTTGTAAAATGATGGACATAATATCAGTGGTCATAGCAGCTTCAAAGAGAGAATCATTTAGGTTTTCCAAAACATTCATGTTTTCACGAGTTTCATTAGTTTCGTTTACCAGGGATTTGTGGTCCTTGACAAAGTCGGCCATTTCTTTTAAGAAAGCTCGTTCAAAATGGATTACCCTCGCACTGATGTTATTCAGTGGGATAGTAATTTCGTTTTCAAAAACTTTTTTCTGCTCAATATGAAAACTGGAATGCCAGTTGTTAATATCGATTGTAGTTTTAGAAGCAACAATATTTTGAAGTTCTTGAATTCTCTTTTTAACGTCATCCAGAATGTTTCTAGCCTCACTTGTATTAAAAGTGTTGTTAGAAGACATTTGTTCCAGTTTTGAAAGAGATTTGGAAACAACTTTCTTTTTAGACAAGAATTTCACAAATGGTCGTTTTATGGAAAACGCAGATGGTTCAGTTTGTGGAACAAAAGTGATTCCCGAAAGTTTGTTCAATTTGTTGTAATCAATGGGTTTCAAATCCTTTTGTTTCATTTTGTTTATGCTCTCTTCGACATGTTCAATTGTTAGCACAGAATCCCGAACGACGGGAGGATCATGTTTGGTATAAATCACATTACCATTATACAAAACATTCTGTTCTTGCTGAGCTTTCTTGAGATTACTGGGGGTGTTGTTACCAAGAGCCACTTTATGTTTCGTATGGTAAATCGGATTAGTTTGATTTGAAATCATTTTCATTGTTTGACTTGACTGACCCGACTTAACCACTAATTCTTCTAAATGTGCAATCAAGTGTTCTGACTCTACGATTTCGGCCAAAAGTTTGTCTTCTTTCTTTGCAAAGTCCTTTTTTAACTCATCCCTTTCTTTTTCAAGATTGGTATAAGCTGTTTTTTGTTTAGAAAGTTGGTTTTGTAAATCAGAAATTTCCGCGTTTAAAGATTTTATCTTTTTGAAAGAATTAATATCAAGTGTATCAAACTTGAGTTGCAATTGTTGTTTCTCTGAAACGGAATTTTGATAACCAGTTTCTAATTCAGACAATCTTTTGTTATGAAATTCAAAAGCATTAGCGTTTTTCTTGTAACTCTCAAGCTCAGCGGTCAATTTAACATTCGCGGCTTTAACATCGCGATTTACCTTTTTCACTTTCTCAATTTCAATGCTGCAATTATTCAATAAAGATTCAAAGAAAGCACGGGTTTCCTCATCATTAGCACCATTTTGTGCAACTTGAACTCCATTAGGATCCATATCTGAAGTTTCATAGTTAACATTGCTATTAACTTGTTCCCCCAAATATGTATCATAATTAGGTTCAGATGGCACAAGATGTGGCTTTTCATGAGCAAACGAAGTAGCATTGTTACCATAATTTGGTACCTCATGGAATGGATCTGAATCATAAGTAGGAGGAAGATCAGAATCACTGCGTGATGTTGTTGCCTGCTGATTTGCCATAAAGTTGTAGGTTTCATTGAGATCTGCTGAATTGTCATTCACTCTTGTTGTAGCTCTAAACTCATGTTCATCAGCAGTCAACGGTATTCCCGATTCTTCTTTATTGGCTAGCATCAACAAGTACTGGATCTTTTCAACCCTCGTCATTGCATTGACATTGTTTCTGCTTTGACTTGCTAACGTAGGTTTCTGAATCGAAGTCATGAAACAATTAATCCCATTTTGATTAAGCACATGCTGATTCACAGTCTGATCCATCTAATTTCCTACATACTGCCCTTCATATTGCATCTGATTCCCCATCTGTATACACGAAGCATATCCTTGCTGATTGTTGTTGGGTTGTTGGATGTTTAATTCCTTGAAGAGTGATGCAAGACCATTGAACAGAGTACTTGTGAAACGATCATGGTGAGTTGCCATTGATTCAATTTAAAGTGAAACGTTGTTCTGAGGATCTTTTGAAAGATAACAAAGGTTGTTGTTGTAGATTAGATGGTTTGGTGAAGTTGAAAGTTCGTTCTCGGTTGATGTTATTGATTACGTGATTTCTCGCCAAAAATTGATTATGAAAATTTTCTTTCTCAAAATTTGAAAATCACAAAGAAATACAATTCTAAGGTTACCTGAAAAATTTGAGTTTTGAAAATTTTTTCGTCAAATTTTACCGATTTTTTTTTTTTGAATTTTGGCCTAAAAATTTGAATTTTCGACCGAAATTTTCAACGTTATACCAAAATTTAAATCTCGCGTAAAAATTGAACGTTTAATCACCGGTAAAAAATAAATTTTACTCAAAATTTCCCGCCAAAAAACTCGATAGGATTGTGTTGTCTAACTCGGTAAGTCTGAAAACTGTCTAACTCGATATGTCTTAAAGCTCCAAACTCGGTATTGCCTAAAAGTTTTCAAACTCGACAAGTTTTAATTGTTGTCTAACTCGGTATGTATCACAACTCCCAAACTCGATAAACCTTGGAAATTATCTAACTCGATAAACCTTGGAAATTATCTAACTCGATGGAAATAATCTAACTCGATAGAAATATAAGTTTCTAACTCGATAAATCTTAAAATTTTGGGCAGAGTTTCGTCTAAGTTGGTTACCACAAAGAACCTAACTCGATAAACGATTAGGTAAAAGGCTAACTCGCCAATTCCAAACTCGATAAGCAATTCCAAACTCGATAAGCAATTCCAAACTCGATAGAACAGAAGCTCTAACTCGCAAGAATTGTACCCCAAACTCGATAGAACTTATATCCTAACTCGATAAGCAAATCCAAACTCGATAAGATTAAATCACCTAACTCGATAACAACTTTCAAACTCGCAAGAGACTTGACCAAATCCAAACTCGATAGAAAATTCCTTTCCTAACTCAATAGACAATCACTTAACTCGATAAAACTTAAACCCTAACTCGAAAACTTTTTCTAACTCGATAATTTTTTCTCCTAACTCGAAAGAAAAATTTTCTAACTCGAAAATCAATGATGAACAGTAACGAAATCCTTAGAAAACCGATTTTTCACCCACAAAATGATCTAAAACAACCTAAAATTATCCCTAGGCGATTGATACCACTTGTAGGACCGTAGAACAACCTATTTCACATATGAATCTAGCCTAAACCTAGAGAGAGAAAGTAAGTAGAGAGAGAGAGAGAGTGGGAACTCTAGTGTGTGGAATAAAAGACCTTGATATTACTAATAGAATCACTAAGAGAACCAACCTCACAAATGAGGTTTACAAGAGTATTTATACTCATAGTCTAGGGCTTCTCTAATCTTTGACCATATTACATAACTAGCCCTTAGACTTTATAAAATCATGAAAACTACACATAAACTTCATCATAATGATATTCTAAAGCAACCTATAACTACACATTAATGACCGACACTTTTTATAAATAAAATTACGATTCTAACACTTAGGAATAGATTCGAACAAGAATTGCAAGAATTTTTTTACAGAGGTGGCTGCGGTTATAATGTGTGGTAAAAACTGTGTGTGTTTGTCATAGCGAAGTATTTATACCATCAAAGCGTTACAGCGTAGTTCTTTAAATAAGTTAATCTGTAATCTCAAAAGGAGCAATAAATTTTTTTAATTATTAAATATTGTTACGTCGTAACATAGTCTCAAGTTACGTTGTAGTTTAATAAATTAAAATAATTTAAGGTTGTTTTATAATGTGAAGTATGTATTTGCGTACCTGAATATCCATGTATAATAAACGAGGTTTTTACTCGTGTATAGATCATCAATAAGTAATGTGTCTTGATCTTAATTTCAAAATGCAATATTAAAATTTTTCTTAGGTCGCCTAAATAAACTGCTCCCCGGCAGCGGCGCCAAAAAATTGATGCCATATTTTCATCTTGTTTTAAATTTATAAACTGAGACATATAAGGACTAAACACATATTCACGGGTAGTGTACCCGGTCATGTGAAGTATAGCCTAGATAAATCCGAGTGTCGTCCCAAGAGCTGTTGTTTTGGCGAAATAAAGTAATAAACTTAAATAGATAAGATTAAATGTAAATTTGTTGAGTAATAACTGGAAACTTAACAAAATCAAGATAAAAGACAAGTAAACAGAAAGTGTAACTCATTAAGATGTTAAAGTTTAGTAAATCCCATGCTCCTATGACCTATATGGTGGGTAAAAGCTGACTAGACTCAGATGGTTAAATCGTCGGGTCCTATCTACCAATTCGCCCTATTCCATAACCTAATGATTACAAGAGTTCGCTGGCATACGAATTAGAAGAGTCAATAAGTGCCATGTTTAATAAACTTGTTTAAGCGAAACCCGGCCGGTAGGAACTTAGGTTTCCTCTAACTTCTTAAGCCTCTCCACCTAATAAGTGCTTGTTCGTTGAAATTTTCACACAAGGAATGAAAGTACTATGGCCAATTCCTAACAATCCTCGCAATCTATTCGGCCAAGGTCCTATGGTCAATTCTCCCTGCATCCTATAAACTATCAGGCTTTAAAACTACCGAAATAAGAGGGTTAACAAACAAGTAAAGAAAACTTATATATAGAGAAACATAGATGATGAACAAAACCAACTCTTAATTAACAAAATGAATTCATCAAAGGATTAATGGAAACTAATAGAGAATTCAAACTCGTATTAGACTAGAATTGCTCCTAGCTAATGAAACGCTATTCCTTCGGTCTTCAAGATCTTCATTCTTCTTTTGGGTCGCTCTCCCCAAACCCTAGTAAAGGTTTGGGAATGGGGAGATATTAAAAAGTGTGAAATTAGTCATGTATTAATAATGCCTGTCCTTGCTACGACGTAACCTTATTGGTGGTTACGCCGTAGCATGTCTTCTTGGTCAACACGTCACTTAAACTTTGGCGTAACTTCAAAGTCATTTATGAACGTAGAATTCTCGTTAACATGTCTACGTCGTAGCCCTTTTATACGTTATGGTGTAACTTTCTTCAAGTAAAAATTCTTCCAAATGTATAAATTATCTACGGTTTAACTATAATGTAAGGTTAGGCCGTAGTCAAAACAAGTACGGAAATTGTACACAAGCACCTCACAATAAATGTTTGCATACTCACATCTCTCGGGTGTTATGAATTTACATATCACAATTGGAAATGGAAAAATATCTCTCACTGCTTGTCATAGCACATAGATTACCATAGGCTTGGGAAAGAATCAAGCCTCCACCGCTTTGTCATAAGCACCTAGGATAAACTATCAAAGAGGGCTTTTAAAGGACTATAACGTTTGGTGTAAGGGTGTGGAAAACATGGTTTTGTTGGATAAAGGGATAATTTACTTGTGGCAAGTCAATTGTTTTGGTCAAGTACATGTACAATGAGGTGTTGCTAAGCCAAGACTCGACTCAACTTAGACTAACTACAAATGTTTTTGTATTTTTTAAGACACTGTTTTGACATAAACATAAAAGAAATGGATGGTAGCCTTTTTTTTATTTTTATTTTTATTATTATATTTTTTTTTGCATACACTTTTGCTTTATCATCCCAAATAATACATCAAAGGGAGCTTGTTTCTTCTCTACACTTGAACTTTTACACACTTTACACGTAACTATTCTAATGACCCGAATTAAGAAAATCAAAACACTTGGAGTACTTTAAAATATTAACGCACATATGGGGGTAATAAATGATGTTCTTCCCTATTACTCCATAACACTAGTACTTTTACCCATGAGTCCCAATCATCCCAAAACTGTATTTACTAGATATAACTCGACTTATCAACCATGTAATCAAATAGACAATTAACTAAGGGTTTAAACATGTAACAATAATGCACTAAAGATGAGTGCATACAAGGAAGGCTAAGGCAATTTTGGTGTACATTTGGGGGTGGATTGTAACAAATTCTTCCTTTAAGTAAGATGCTTAAATTTAGAAACGAAAAAGATAGGCTCTGAGAGGTGTACTAGGGGTATCGTGTACTAAAAATGATACATCGCAAGGATGCAGGAAAATTACTTGACTAATGAAGTCAATGTAATTATAAAATAGGCTTAAAACAAAGGGTTATCCTAATGCCTCTTATCATATAGTGAATCCTAACTACACGAATGTAATCTCACTAGCGGTCTCGGGATGCATCACAAACACAAGTTCTATAATCTAAATACTACCGGTACACTCACAAGCATCAAAGATGAATGCTTTTTCCTAATAATCCAAAGGCGAACCCCAAATTTTGGGGTGGAAATTTTTGAGTGGTACGATTTTTGTGCTAGTCATATACTTCCTATCCATGAGACACTTATTAAGACTAAAATTTCACTCCTATATGTTGCAAAAATTTTAAATTTGGTGCCAAAATTACCCAAACAAGTATTTCTCTTATTTTATTACACATTTACTATAAAATAAAACAAAAATCAAGCAAAGTTATAGTTTCTAAGGCTTCTTAATTTACCCTCCCTACACATAAACCAAACATTGTCCCCAATGTTCCTAAAAAGTAATAAAGTAGAGATAAATGAAAACGAAAGAAACTAATACTCCCCTGATTCGCTTAGTATAGACGATATGGTAACATGGTTATATCTTCCTCCAAAAAATGAACATGAAAAGCTTCCCTCCATAAATATAAATCATCTTCTTATCCAAGATAACCTGTAATCAACTAAGAAAACAAAACACAAAACCTCGCATAAAATCGGCGGTAAATTCTATATAAAAGTAAATCCTAGAAAACAATGTAGGATATAATGCTTGCAAAATAAATGCTTACAGGTTCCTGAAGTTTAAAAATTGAAGATCATACGAAATTATACGATTTCCAGCAGAAAAACAAAACCTGGATACTTTTACAGAAACAACACCTGACATCGTCAGGTTATAATTCCTTACGCCGTCAGGATTGATCTGACATAATTCTTTATATTTTGTTTATGGAAAAATTTCTAGAAAAATCTATGTTTAAACACCTGGAAATCCTGCAAAACATTCATTGTGACTCGATACAAGCATTTGACTCTAACAAACACACACACACAAACACACACACATACACACACACACACACACACACACATATATATATATATATATATATATATATATATATATATATATATATATATATATATATATATATATATATATATATATATATATATGCTAATCTCTAATTGTTATCGTTCATGTTCAATATATTCTTAAAAACAAATATGATCTTCCCTAAACTTATCTTTTTGCAAAAATACCTTTATATGTAATTAAGACGAGGTTAAAGACAAAATAAAGTATTTTTACAATTTATTAGAGACATGAATAATGAACAAAAAGATAAAGCACATATATGAAATCAAATAAAAATAAACAATCAAATAAAAAGCTTGGGTTGCCTCCCAAGAAGCGCTTTTCTTTATTAACAAGTCTTGTAGCTAGACTCAAAGTTACGCCCTATTACGTGACTCCATCCTCAGTCACGTTCTCAAAGTCATCTTCTATCTTGGTTTTGTATCCCAAGCTTAGTTGTAAACATTCTTTGTAAAAACCAAGTATCTTATTCATCACATAGTTAACACCTCTCCTCTTATCCTCATCATTCCTATTTAGTGGCTTAATAATAATGACGTTGACAAAGTGAACATGTTTGGATGATGAAGGATCCTTGACATGGTTTCCACCACTTGTGTTTCTAACGTCCTTATTCGACGATGTCATTCCTTGGTTGTTAAGAGCCTTTATCAAATTGTCAATTTTGTTGGTCATCTCGTTTTGTTGTTGATTGAAATCGGCTTCAAACTTGGCTAATCGAGCTTCTTGAGATGCATAAAATTAGAAATTAATCCTTCAAAGTTATTGGAACTATTGTAATTGTTGGAAGGATTATTGTTGAAAGTACGGTTCGAGGATGGACCGTTTGATTGGAAATGATTAGGTAGATTGGAAGAATTGTTTTGAGACGAATTTTGATTTTGCTTCCACCTAAAGTTCGGGTGATTTTTCCAAGAGGGGTTGTATGAATCACCATAAGTGTTTGGCTCGGGTTTGAAAGTGAACCAATTTTCTCCCGCTCCGTCGGTACGCGAGGATGCGTAGTCCGTAAAAGCTTGTTCGGGGAGTTTCATGCAATCACGAGTGTCATGGGGACCACTACAATACTTACATGAAGAAGTGATTTTGTTCACTTGACTTGAAGGTTTATGAGCTTCGTAGGATTTCATGAGAAACTTTACTTGGTGTTCAAGTTTCATGATCCTACGGTGGGAATGCTTGAATTGTTCGAAGGCAAAGATATTGTTTTGATCGTTTTGTTCAAATCGTGGGGGTCATTTCAACATTCTTTTTCATAGAGAGCAAGATATTTTATGATTCCGTGCGATTCTTCCATATTCTTGTCACGTAGCTTACCACCGGCTGCTTGGTCAATGGTTTGCCTTGCGGATAGATTGACATGATCGTAGAAGATTTGGACTTGGAGCCAAAGATCAATGCCATGGTGAGGGAATTTTTGGAGTAAGTCCTTGAAACGAGTCCATGCTTCGTAAAGCGTTTCACCTTGATGTTGTTGGAACATCAAGATGTCATTCCTTAACTTCGTAGTTCTCCCAGGTGGGAAAAATTGAGCAAGGAAACGAGAGGTGAGATCATCCCAAGAGGTGATGGATCCCGCGGGTAAACTCTCAAGCCATTGACTAGCTTGGTCACGTAGAGAATTGGAAGAGACGCAATCGTGTTGTATCTTGAGTGGCAACATCAAGGTCTTTGGAATCAACGATTTTAAGGAAATACATGAGATGTTAGTTTGGATCTTTGGAACAAAGTCCATGGAATGCACATCCGCTTTGCACCAACCAAATGGTGTTAGAACACAAGGGAGACACATTGGCTCCTTGGTTGAGCTCAATGGTGTTTCGATAGCCATGGTGGCTAGGTCGGGAGTAATCTCCTAAGGTGCGGGCTCTAGGTTGTTCGGGTGGGTTTTGGTGGTTTGGTTGAATGACGGGTTCAAGGATATTATCACCCTCCATGATGGCGGATGATATGGATTACAAACAAGGCACAAAGAAAAAGATAGACTAAAGAAAGCTAATTAAAAAGAAAAAAAAAATCTCGCTAGATAGGAATCTAGTGAGTAGACCTAAATGAAATAAAAATCAAACCTAAGCAATAACTATTCCCCAGCAGCGGCGCCAAAAACTTTATGTGAGGATTGCGGTCTCAAAAAAGGTTTTACTTCTCAAGGGGTCTTGAGAAGCTTGCAATCCTCCAGGCAGTGTACCTGGTCGTTTTATTGTAGTATAGGTATGTTCGAGGGATTGATTGTTCTCTAGGGGAATAGTGTCATTTGGATTGAAGTGTAGGTCAACTAGGTCTAAGGGTGAGGGATGATTCTTTTTGTATTTTTACATTTTTGTGAAAGCAATTAAATCTCAGTTTTGGAAGAATGGGCGGAATTAGTTGCTAATCAACTAACCCAAAAGCTACTAATTAAACTAATAACCAAAAATAATAATAACTAGAAAAAGGAAATTCGTGGACTTCTTATAGCGAGACAAACGTGTTTACTTAGATTTAATTACTCCCTAGTTATCTCTTGTTGACTTGTTGAATTTCATAGTGCAATTGTTTAGCTGAAGCATTGTATTCCTTAATACCAGTCGTGGGGGTGTGCACAGCCTTCCCCAACTCTATGAATATCAATTTCTCTAAATAGCAGCACGTTTAGTACCTAAACTATAGGATCACTAATCTCAATTCATGCATTAAATACAACAAGAAAAACGATGGTGTACATGCAATTGCCTTTCCTAAGATTCAAGCTAGCTACATATAGAGGTCAACCAGTTTTCTTAGGCCTAAGGTGTAGCATCAACCAACAATAGACAACATATCAACAATCAATAATTAGGTTTCATTAGATCTAAGCAAACACTAATAGATTTACGCTAGCATGTTAAAGGGAAGAAAAGAGTAAAAGATAATCAAACAACACATAGACATATTGAATGATTAAAAGATAAACTTAGCTTCAATAGAACATTGAAGAAAAAAGGGTATGAACACCCTTAAAAACCTATGAAAATCATCTAGGGTTTGGTTCCAAAGTTACACGCTTTTAGGGTTTCGTGTTGTACAATTCAGCTTCTGACTTCGTCAAGCTTTAAACCTTCTAAGCCATCTCGTTATAGCTTAACACCTGACGTCCTACTTCCAACTACACCTGACGCCGTCAAGTGTAAATCCTCAAATGGTATACTGGGGCATCACGTATGATAATTTCTAGCTCTATTAACTTCAAGTGACAACGTCAGCTTCCAATGCCTGACGCCATTAGGTGCAATTCATAACATTTTTCTTGACTTTGTTGTTTTCTTCACTTTTGAGTCCAAAAATATCCATAATGTGCCCAAAATGGTCCATATTCCAGAAATCACGTCCCAATACCTAAAATGAGAAAAGAAACGATTTGAGGCAATATTTTACTATATATTTATGATTTAAGGCTTAAATGACCCCTTAAAAGCGTAACTAATAAATCCTTATCAAGGAAAAATAAGTTCTAATCATAAACTAGTCCTAGGGTTTCGGAACTTTGGGAGAATCCTAAATTAATGGATCAATGAGCAACTGGATTGAGAAAGATCAATAAAAATCACTTACCAAGTGGAGATTAGCAACAAAAATTCGCGGATTAACTCTTGAATATTTGGTGGTTAGGTGTGGGGGGGGGGGGGGGGGGGGATATGGTATGTGCGGTTTAGGATAAAAGTGATAGATTTGTGGTTATTAGGGCTGCGCAGACGGGCTAACGCCGTCAGGTATTAATCCTGACGCCGTCAGTTATTAATCCTGATGTCGTCAGGACTCCGTGGTTTTGATATTAAGAACACATTTTCGCTTTAGCCCTCATATTTTCAAAAATATTTCAATGGTGTTGTTAACTTTGGTTACAAAAACCATAACTTCCACCTGGGTCAAAAACTTTGTTGCTTTTATTTGGTGAAGTTTGATTTTTTGAAGGACCAATTATTGTACAATTCAATCTCTAATCTCCATTTTGGTAAGTAATTTTTGAGATAGGAAATCTTTCCCAATAAGTTTCAAAGACGAGGACAGGTTTTATTTGGGTTTTTCGTACGCCGGGTTTAAACCCGAAGGAACCTTTCCTTATTTCACGGAAATTAGGAAGCGTAACTCATAAACATCTAACAAAAATATTATTGTCATGAAAATTTCCTTTTTTAGAGGCGGACTTATGGGGGTAGAAGTTATTCTGGATTGAATTCATAAAGAAAGGTGTTTCATTATGCAAACCGTTGCCCGTTTCAACAGGGGTTGAGAGTTCGAAAACCTTTTCAATTTTTTAGGTGAAGCTTCTCCCTTAATATTTTCTTTAATCTTTGACATGAAACTTTCAGCCAAGTTCATAAAGATATTTCGGGTGTTGTCCATAAGGACCTCTAACTATCGGATATGTCTTTCTTGATTATTCATAAAGGTTAACATTATCCCTTCAAACTCATCATGTCGTGAAAATTCAGGAAACGTATGTCTACTGACTGCATTCACATAACCACAGGGATTGTTTCATGAGTAGCCATAGGTATCTCTGCCCTCATTAATTCCTCAAACTGCCTTTTGATGTTCTCGAAGATTTACTCTTGGGTTGCATTTATGTAATCCAGACTCCCTTCTTCCAGGAATATAGGATCCTCCCATTCTTCTACCTCATATTGGGCTAAGTCCTCAGTGACCTTCCAGCACTCATCAACACTAAGCTTCACTAGTACAAAAACTGCCTTTCGTCACACATGTTCGATTTTGAACTGTCACACTGTAACATATTTACATGACTAAATGTACGAGAATAAAATAAACAGCCACACTCGATCCGACTTGTGTGACCATTTCGAAAGATATATGTCACACATTTGTGTATTTAGGTGACTAGAGGGTAACTGGTAAATATTTTTCGATTATTTAGTCACTTTTAATTCGGGACGTGTGACAGATACAAAACAGCTTTAAGCATTAGTCACACTATCGATATACATATGTGACAAATATATGTCACACAATTGAAGAGTGTGACCAAAATAGATATATGGTCACATGAAGTAATTGTGTATGTGGCTAAATTATATTGTCAAGTTTGTCACACATTATTTAAACGTGATTGCTATTCTTTGCTAAATATTTAGCCACATATGAATTTAAAATGTGTGACAACTGAAAAGTTAGTTTGAAGCGTTAGTCACGATATGCATTTAAAAGTGATAAATATATGTCACACACTTGAACAGTGTGACCAAATGTCATATATGGTCACACTAAACCGTAGACATACATGATTAAGTGTAACAAAAATTCGATACATATGGTCACATAAGTTAATATGTGTGTCTAAAGTTAGTGTGTGTTTGCTTGCCAAATCCTAATGTCTATAGTCACATTTAATTGAAGCACGATCATGTGACTTTAGGATTTATAATAGTCACACCATATCACAAATGCGTATCTAAATTATGTTTATTGCCACATTATAAGGGTATTATATGTGACCAATACATTCAAAATAGTCACATTGTGAAATATTTATGTGACTATTATTTATAGCAAAATGTGAACTCAGTTATCATCAACCTTGATATTAGTCACATTGAGTGTTTGTGTGACTAAACTCAAGATGTTATATATGGTCACATGAAGTATTTATTTATGTGTCTAAATCATAGAGTCATATTTTGTCACACATTATTTAAGTGTAGTCACAATTTGATAAAATATGTTATGGCTTGTGTTTTCTTTGCTTCTAGACTAACATTTTGCAGGAAAGGCAAAGAAAAAGCTGTTTGGATTGGAATTTGGGTACATGCTAGTAACTCATAACTTAATGCTGCTTGGCATAACTTAATGATGCTAGGCATAAATTAATGTTGCTAGGCATAAATCAAGCTTAAGGAATAGGTGAAAGATAGTGTTTGTCACACAGAAACCGCTAACAACATAGCACATGCCCTCTTGAAGTGCTTCATCGTATTTGTGCATATCACTCTTCCTAATGATGCATTGGATGCTGAACTTATGTTCCTTCTCTTGATCATAATTAAGCAAGATGAAGATTGTTTTCGAGTTATATATGGAAACCGATTAATTGAAGTGTTGGTGGTTACAACTGTAGAAACCCCAACATTGTTAAGGTAGGGTTTGGGACGTTTTAGGGACCTTTTTTGCAACAAAATCCCTAAATATTAAGACGTTGACATTGTGAGTCTTGGGAAACGTTGTGACTGTTAAATACTTATTGTAAACCGGTGTAACTATAAAAAAGTTATTGTAAACTGTTGTGACACTTAAATACCTAATTGTAAACCGTTGTGACACTTAAACGTTGTGACATTGCGACTCTTGTGTGCCTATAAATACAAAGGAATTACAACCAACTTCTTTCATCTTTTCATTACATATTTAATTTTTGTTTGGAACTTCAATGGCTTCATCATCTTCAAATCATGCTTCAAAGAAAACAAAACATTCAAGGGATACTTCTCCTCCTCCTCTAATGCCAGAAAAATATAAAATCCATGGCCTAACCCAAGAGTGCTGGGACAAATGCCATTCTGCAGTCCAATATGGTACTGAACAACGGTTGGTTGAACTTTACAACAAACGAATCAATCGGTTGGAAGAACATAACAAAAAAGACCAAGAGATCATACTGGCGCATCAGAACAAAGTTGATCTTCGGAATCAAGAAAAAGAAGAAGTCCGTGGAAACATTGTTTATATTTACAAAGGCATTCGAAATAGTTTGTATAATTTTCATTGAATTTAACCTGATGTAAGATGATATTTATCATTATTATGTTATTTTAATGTTTCAATAATTAAGTATGAACCACTTTGTTACCATTAATGTTTCTATATAATTGTTATTTACATCGGTGCTTGGGTATGTTAACGTACACAGTTAATGCTACTAGTAGATAGTTTACGTTGCTAGCACCTTTAGTGTTGAGGGACGTTTTAGGGACCTTTTTTGCAACAAACTCCTTATCTATACTATTTATAAAAAGAAAATGATCAAAAAGTCTAGAAGTGGAAAGTGAAAAACTTAAATTAATGTTTTGCTTAAATTACCCTTAATTAATGCATTAACCACTCCTTGATACCAATAATTTAAAACTTAATCAAAACTTAAATGAAAACATGGAAACTTAAATTTTTTGTCAATTTAAAAATATTGAATGTTAATTGAATAATTAATAATTGAAAACATGGAAATGTAAAATTGTTTTGTCAACTTAAGAATGAATACACATGTATATTAAAACAAACTTTTAAATACTTGACCAGTACCCGTGCATAAAAATGGAATTTTATAGCGGCAGATAGTTATAGTGATATTTGGGTTACACACAATGTTACACAAACCACTTAACCAAAATATCATTATAATTAAATTCCACTATAAAATCTCGTTGCTATGCACCGGTACTCGTCTAGTATATTAAATGGAGGAACCAGACCCCCAAATCCCCTCACCAAACTTATTTATTACTAAATTGGACTTTCAAGCAAGCATTTGTTAAAGGACTTTAGAAGTATCTTTTAAATTTGAATGTTTTTTTTATCAATTATATTATGTTTCTTTGAAGTTTAATGTTTTTGTGTTCAAAGATAACTTATGTTATGTTTCTTTGTTAATCAAGTTATCGATTACTATATGATCAAGTTATCTTTTTGTTGATTACTTATGTTATGTTGCTTTGTTGACTATGTTATGATGCTTTGTTAAAAGTCAAACAAAGATTGTCATTTGCAAAAGTCAAAGAGTCTCCAAGTGAATTTGGGTAATGCTAGTAACTCACAACTTAATGCTGCTTGGCATAACTTAATTCTGCTAGGCATAAATTAATGTTGCTAGGCATAAATCAAGCTTAATTAATAGATGAAAGATAGTGTTTGTCACACAGAAACCGCTCATAGCACATGCCCTCTTGAAGTGCTTCATCGGATTTGTGCATATCACTCTTCCTAATGATGCATTAGATGCGGTTTGCCTAGTGGAAACTGAGTATTGCAAAAACATAATACTATACATTGAGACAAAAATAAAATGCCACAAAAATTAAACGATTCACATTCAGTTCATTATGCATTAAATAAAATAATATAAACATAACAATAGAAATAACAAAACAATCTAAAAGCTAAACTTATGATCCTTCTCTTGATCATAAGCAAGATAAAGATTGTCATAGTCAATGTGATCCAAAGGATCATCATGGCTGACAGTTTCATCTTCTTCAAGTTTAGCTTTCTTCTTTCTTCTTATTGCAGCCTTGAACTTGTTTGCTTTGTACTTCTTCCTTTGCTTCTTTTCATTCTTCTCCCAAGCCTTCATCTTCTTCTTCCTCATTTGGTCCATTTTTGCAATATACCAAACTGTAGGATGTTGTGGTGTGGATGATGCCTCTGTAAAACATTAAGCAATAAAAAGATTAGAAATGGACCAAAGAAAATGATGTTAGATATATCTAAATACAGATGTTTGTAGAGATTTAATAAAACCGGTAAATATGTGTAAGAAACAAAAACCACAAACCTGCTTGATCCATTTGTAGATTAGAAAGTATGTGTTAATTAGAAATTGTTTGAGAATGATGAAATGCAGTAAAAAGGTAAAAGTTTTATAGGCCTACTAATTCGACATAAATTAGTTGTGGAATTTGGAAGGTTAAATTTTGAACTTTGACCATTAACCATGTACACATTTATCCTTGTAACATAAATGAAGTTGTTGTAATCTACTTTAATTATGTTAATCATTACCTAAATAGATTAAGTTAGTTGAAAAATGAATTTAGATATGTGTTTTATTTTTAAAAATTTACAAAGATTTGCTCACTGTTTTAATACAAATTGTAGTTTTAAATGTTTGTAACAATCATTTAAAACTATAATGTAAAAGTTATCGATTTAATTGGGGATTTGAACCCTTAAGTGTAAATGTTTCCAATCCACCCTGCACTCTCATATCTAGCAGTACAAACCCAACTGCAGTAACATTTTCTTAGCAGCAGAAACTTTTGATTAACATAATACAAAATATATCCCAATTTCTTCTTAATGACCACAACAATCAAAATATTGTAACAATTAATGAGAAAATTGAGCAATGACAACATGTTTATTCATAAAGTCAAATAAACTAGTACAAAAAAATTACACATGTTTATTCAAATTACTTCCTAACTTAACTAATACATTTTCTTTTTACCCTTCCCTTTTGAACAAACTTTGGGCATTTTTTGTTCCCATGGTTTTATACCCTTGTCTTCACAAGTCTTAGCATTGGGCAGTCCTAGCACCTGAACCCTCTCATCAAAAAGCTCTTTGGCAGTCTTTTTTGGAGTTTTAACCTTCATAGCATCTTCCTTTTTTGTGCCTGATCCAGAATATCTTTTTGGAAAGTAGTCTTCCCATGTATTTGGAGGACCTTCAGAATTGCTTGATATGTTAAATGAACTTGAGTCACTTGAGTCACTGCAGCCAATGTTAATGATTTCTGCAAAAAAAAAAAAAAAATAATAATAAAAAAATAAAAAAATAAAATATATATATATATATATATATATATTAAAATTAATAGAAATAATAGTGTAAATGAAATAAAAGATAATGTTGCAATTCAGGGTGCGTTTGAAACAACCTTTGTTCCTGGAACACATTGTTTCAGTAGGTAGAATGGGGTTGTGGGAGCTTAGTTGGTGTGTTTGGTTTTTATAAAGAAAAAGGTATGCTTGGTTAGTGTTTCAAAACTCCAAAGTTGTAACAACCGTGGTTTTAGCAAGTCAGTTTGACTGATAGTCTTGACTCGGTTGACGTTTGTTTGGTGTGTCTTAGGTGTTTGAAGTGATATAGGTGAGTTTTAGCACTAAATCCCTTTGCGTAAGTGGTTTTGTTGTGATTTGGAAAGTTTTGAATTTGGGAAAATTTATTTTGATTACCTTTGTAGTGTAGAAATGACTTAAGTAGTTTTGGTGTTTTTGTAATTTTGCGTAACGAGTCTTCGTTCAAGTTAATGAGCATAAGCGAGTTATGTGTGTTTTGTTTTTGTGAGTTAAATTTCATAAAGGAGTGAAAATCTATTTTTGGGAAGTTTGTTTTGAAAATGATAATTTTTCTAGTTTGTCGTAAAATTAAGGTTTATCGCGAAATACGTTAGGTTTCGTTATGGGAATACATAAAATATGAAAAGTATGAGGTTTTAAGTGTAATAAAAAAATATAATATATATATATATATATATATATATATATATATATATATATATATATATATATATATATATATATATATATATATATATATATATATATATATATATATTTAATATAAAAATCGGTTAGAAGGAAAAAAAGGGAAAAGGAAACCCAAATTGAGCCCCAATGCAATTTTAAGCTAAGGAATCCTAGTCCAAGCCAAACAAGCCCAACCCTTACACTTATATACCAATACCAACGACCCTATGCTCTATTTTCCTGCATATTTTGAGTCGATCAAGGGAGAGGAGAAGGAGAAAAATTTAGGGTTTTGCTTTTGAAGCTAAAATCAAGTTCAAGGTATAATTCTAACACTAGTTTTCATATAATTACTTAGTTATTACTTCAATTCATGTAATAATTAATATGATGGATCTAGGGTTTGTAAGCTTCTGTAAATTAATGATGTTAAACATGTTAGTATCATTTGTTAATAATAGTATGATGATTAGTGAAGGAGATTTGGTTATAAAACATGTTAAACAATGAGTTAGGGTTTGGTCAAAAAAAACTATGGCTGTAAAGATGTGAGTGTAATTAATAGATGGTGAAGTGTTAGGTCACGAATTTTTGGTCTAAATTGAATTATAATGAAAGAGTTTTCCAAAAAGTCCAGCCACGATTGATTTCAAGGTCGGGAAGTTGGTCTTTTGATTTTTCTTTGTTAAGGTGTCAAAGCTGTCAAACCGGGACAGAATTCGGGTAAAAGTTTGATAGTGAATTGTGGATGTAAAAGTGGTATTTAGACTAGCCCTTCTGGAATAGTTAATTCTTAGGTTATCTTAGACTACCACGAAAAGGATTCGCGATAAAAAGTTTTGAAAGTATTTTATTCTAATTAAAACTTTTTGGTATGCGTTCAAATCCGAATTTGGTTAGTTGACAAGTTTGATTTTCTTTTGAGTACTTGTGTGTGTTATTAGTCCATGGCCTTCTGGGATTAGCTTGTATGCTTATGAGAGACCATGGTGAATTTATGGTGTGAGTTGTGGAGCTTTAATTGTTGTGACTTCATGTGGATGAATGCACCTAAAAATTCGGTGTTTTCTGATTTTAAAAGTGCAAGGGATTTAGTGAGTGTTAGGTTATGGTGATGGTTAGTATGGGGTTTAGGAGATCCATGGTGGGTTATATGAGTCTTAGACATCCATCATATGTGTATTACATGGGTTATAGCTTTTTGCTTGGCCTTGTATAACGTGGACTTATTTGCGTTGTTTAGATTTGTGATTTGTGTTGTGGAAGCTGCAAGGTTTGAGGTGAGTTCATAGTCCCATATTTTTACTTTGTTTTAAACTTGGGATGGGAATGATGCTTGTCTTAAATTGTTTGAGTTACTGGGATTATGTGTGTGTCAAAAGAGATTGGATTTATAATGTTATCTTATGTATGCTATGTGTGATGTAATCATTGTGTGCTTCATTTGGAGACGCATCTAATGTTGTGTGTGCTTCAATTGGGAGGATGTTTATCCTGTTGCTCGCGCATGCGACCCATTTGATGTTATGTGTGCTTCGATTAGGAGGATGCTTATCCTGTTGCTTGCGCATGTAACCTAATTGATGTTGGGATCGGGGGACACGAGCCGTCCTGTTGTTGCCTTTGTGTGTGGATATTTGTTTGCGAATGGATTGTAACTTACATGATAACTTTAAATTATTTGTCCAGCTATGTTTTTATAATCACAGTGAACTGGTTGCCTTGAGACTATATGTGTGTCTAAACCTATAAATCTCACCAACATTATGTTGACTTTTTAAGCATCATTTTCAGGTGAGCTTTCTAAGGATAAGATAGAAGGATGTGTTTATACGAGACCCTAGTTGCATTAGAAGTGGTTTATCATCTTTGTTTGGATCATATGTATTATTTCGGATTTTGTTTTGGTTATATTGTTTTGGGGTATTGTTACAACACTTTATGTTTGTACTTTGCTCTATTTTTGTACATGTAGTTTTTTCTCTATATAGACACCAGGTGTTGTGATGATATCCATGAAGTTACACCCTCGCGTTTCCGCCTTGGCGAGGTGTGACAGATTGGTATCAGAGCTAGGTTTATAGAGAAGTAGGTGGTTGAACCTAGACTATAACCTAGGAGTCCTTCATATAGTTGCATTTAGGATCTATGTGTAAGTATAGTATTTTATATGTCCATTTTCCTATATTTATGAGATGTTTTATTGAGTTTCGGACGTCTATTCTATCCCCTATACGTGGTATTGTATATATCGACTTTATTATATCGTCTTCCGCGTGTAAGATGCTTAGTTGGACTACCGTTGTCACTATTGGATGTGAGAGAAGTGGTAGGATGAAGCGGACTAACCGCAGAATCCGAGTTTTCGATAGCATGTATCCATGTTCGGACAAGGAGAGGACGTTTATGGGAAACGTTGGTGGGGAAGAAGTGGAGAGGTTTGGAACCATGGTAACTTCTGGAGATGGAGCCATTACCAAATACCCTTGGTAGTGTCCTCACTTCACATAGGAAGGAGAGGTGGTTTAGTCTAAACCTCGTGATTTGTATGCATTTGTGAATCATACGGAATTGGAAGAAAAGAACAAAGATGGTTTTCTATGTTATCAATTTCCTCAACGTATAGTAAATAGGAATGAGTGGTTGAGTAAAGATGAAAGGGAGTTAGGATGGAATGGTGTGGATTCAGATCTAGAGTCCACAGCGAGTAGTAAATTGAATTGATCTGAGTGGGGAGATAAGTGTGAGAATAGAGTTTGAGCCATTGTGCGACATCTTTTGTTTTGGAATTCGTATATTGTCTTTTGCCGTCTAGAGCCATGTTGGAGCGTGATTACTCTTGGATATTGGATCGACCTTATCCAAGTGATTTTGATTATATAGTTTACGTGATCATTGTAATTGTTCCATGTGAGATGATTGTTTGCGACGTCTTTTGTTTTTGTTTGCATGATGTGTTGTCATAGGAGGGAGTACACTTGTGAAAGGGGGTATAGATAATTATGGTGGCCAACATAATTATACATGCGTCACAACACAAGCAGACTTGCAAGTATGATGGCATGGATTGCATGGTGTATTAGGTGTTATGTGGTATATGTGCGTTATCATTGAGATGTGTGGTTTTGGAAGAAAGTATGCGTGTGGAATAGGCTTATAACTATGGTCGCGAACATAATTATAAGGGTATAACACACGTGGACTTGTGACCATTATTGCATTGATTGATGTTTGTTGTTATATGTTGTGGTAGATGGTATGTGATATCATGTTGGTGATGGCTGTATGGTTAGAGAAGTATTCTCTTAACCGTCCGGGCAGTCGTTATACGTTAGGGCGTGTAGGTGGTAAGATTCCATCCTACCTATCATATGTTGATACCTCAATTATCAGTGGGTACTTATGTTGTGGTATTTAAGTTGATTCGTTTGCTAGACGCTCCGTTTGTATACCTAATTCTTTGGTTGTCATTCCTATTCGTACCATGATGGTACAGATGCCATATTCTTTTTATTTGACGTCGTGATAGGTGTTGGGTAATCGAATTCGTTTTGTTGGGAATTGGTACGATTCTTTGGTTATTCCATACATTCATTCCTCGGATGAATGTTATACTATTCTTCAGGTATTGTTGGTTCGTGACGAGTTGGTGTGGATATTTGATCCCTCATTTACACACACCAATTGAAGTTCGTGATATGTTTTGTGACCTGTTAGTATCGGTGTTTTTCTATGATTTTGGTTTGATTGTTGTACGAATGAGTCTGTAAGTTCATCATTTGGTTTGCAATGTATTTGCGTGAGTGTTCACTGGTATGAGATTCGCTTGATGATTATTTTGATTATGTGATTTTTCTGTGTTTTTCGCATCCAATAAAGGGGTTGTGTTAAAGTCCTTATGGTATTTTAAAATTCATTTTGGGTATTTGAAGGTCATTTGTTGGAAACTATTATTTTTATGGTGAAAATGAAGTGTGAGGAAAAAAATGGTTATGTTGATGTCTTACATAAAATGGTTTATATATTCTTTATAAAATAATGTATAAGTTTAAGATATGTCTTATGAAAAACGGTGTTCGTTTGTTTTTGGGAAGGTCGAGTACGGGAGTAAAAACTGTCTGTGGTTCTCATTTACCAAACTTGTTATGTATTTGGTTCATCGAGTGTTTCTTTCGTTAAGGTATGCTTGTGGATGTTTTATGGGTACGTGTATTTTATATTTTCTTTGTATGGGTTTTCATTAACATTTTATCCATGTCAACTTTTATTAGGGGAAAATTTCTCATTGTATTTTTCTAGCTTTGATTTTGATGTTCGTTACTTCGCTAGTCTGTAATTCGTACCCCTTTTGAGTTCGTTGATATACGTTTTAGTTCGACTGGTTTCATGGTTCGCGTCGTTTACTTAGGATAGATTGTCGTTTTGATTATCAATTTGTTCGTTGAAGAAGAAGAGGATGTTGCCAAGTGTCCAAGTGAGAAGTTCAGCTTCAAGATGTACGTTCTTCAGGAATCGCGGAGGTAGAAGAACCATATGAGGAACTATGTGATACGTGACTTAGAGTTGGGGAGACTTTTTGCTCGGTGAGTTGGTAAAGAGCCATGGGGTGTCGCGTTGATCATCAAGAAACATGATGAAAAACTTACTTCGCGATAGTGGTAAGCGTGTTATAGAGTCTTGAGAACGCGTATGTAGATGAGTACGACTTATCATTCTATAATGAGTGAACTAAGTGAGCATACAAATCAGGCATTGGATGGTGAGCTGAGAGCATGGGTGTGTTTGATTTTGGGGGAAGCCGGGGTATACATTTACCCTTAGCTGAGTTCTCCTATATCAACAATTATCATTCTAGTATTGAGTATGTGTCATGTGAAAAGTTGTATGGAAGGTAATGTAGGTCACCTGTTCTGTGGGCAAAGGTTGGAACAAGCTAACTAATTGGTCCTAATCTAGAACGAGAGACTACGAATAAGGTTTTCAGATTTAAGAGAGAGATTTAAGGCAGCGAGAGATTGATAAAAGAGTTATGCAGATAATTGTCCTAAGCCCTTGGAGTTTAGTGTTGATAATAGTGTAATGCTGAAGGTGTCTCCTTGAAAAGGTTTTGTGCGTTTCGGTAAGAAAGGCAAGTTAGCACCGAGATGTGTTGGACCGTTTGAGATTACGGAGAGGATTGGATTTGAGACATATCGATTGAATTTGCCTGAGGAGTTAAGTAGAGTGCATGATATGTTCATGTATTTAATTGAAGAAGTGTTTGGTGGATGCTAGTCTGCATGTGCCGTTAAATGAGAATAAGGTTTACAAGACTCTCCGTTTTGTCAAGAAACCTGCTGAGATTATGGATCGAGATGTTAAGGGTTTGAAGTATGGTGAGATAGCGTTGGTAAAGGTATGGTGGGATTCTAAGCATGGTCCTGAGTTTACTTGGGAACGTGAGGATCTGATGAAATGTAAGTACCAAATTTTGTTTGCTGATGTGGTTGGTGAAGTAGATCGTTTGTAGTTGGAATTTAGATCGTGGAAGTTAGATGCGGGGTATTCATAAATGTTTGTTTTATGGGTATCTGTTATTTGTGAGTGCGTCTTGCGGTTACCAGTTGGCTTTTCATTTGGTTCGAGAGTGTCGTATCTATCTGTGAGAAGTCGTTTGAATCATTGGTGTTATTGATCGGTGTAGTGTATCTATTTTCGTGTATCATTGGAGTGTCGGAATGTTTTCTATCGTGTGAATTCGGGTATTCAGTCGGTTCACATTTTTTTGTGGTTTTTCTCTGTGATTTTATGGAGTGGTATTATTCCGCTTAAATATCCATAAATTTTCTTTTGCTATTGTGAGTGGTGGCTAGAGTAGTTTAAATCTTAGGACGCGATTTCCATAAGTGGGGGATGATGTAATAACCGTGGTTTTAGCAGGTCAGTTTGACTGATAGTCTTGACTCGGTTGACGTTTGTTTGTTGTGTCTTAGGTGTTTGAAGTGATATAGGTGAGTTTTAGCACTAAATCCCTTTGCGTAAGTGGTTTTATTGTGATTTGGAAAGTTTTGAATTTGGGAAAGTTCATTTTGATTACCTTTGTGGTGTAGTTTTGGTGTTTTTGTAATTTTGCGTAACGAGTCTTCGTTCAAGTTAATGAGCGTAAGCGAGTTATTTGTGTTTTGTTTTTGTGAGTTAAATTTCTTAAAGGAATGAAAATCTACTTTTGGAAAGTTTGTTTTGAAAATGATAATTTTTCCGGTTTGTCATAAAATTAAGGTTTATCGCGAAAGACGTTAGATTCCGTTATGGGAATACATAAAATATGAAAAGTATGAGGTTTTAAGAGTAATAAGTAATTTAATAAAAAAATATAAAATATATATATATGTAATATAAAAATCGGTTAGAAGGAAAAAAAAAGGAAAAGGAAACCCAAATTAAGCCCAAATACAATTTTAAGCTAAGGAATCCTAGTCCAACCCAAACAAGCCCAACCCTTACCCTTATATACCAATACCAACGACCCTATGCCCTCTTTTCCTGCATATTTTGAGTCGATCATGGGAGAGCAGAAGGAGAAAAATTTAGGGTTTTGCTTTTGAAGCTAAAATCAAGTTCATGTATAATTCTAACACTAGTTTTCATATAATTACTTAGTTATTACTTCAATTCATGTAATAATTAATATGATGGATCTAGGGTTGGTAAACTTCTGTAAATTAATGATGTTAAACATGTTAGGATCATTAGTTAATAATAGTATGATGATTAGTGAAGGAGATTTGGTTATAAAACATGTTAAACATTAAGTTAGGGTTTGGACAAAAAAAACTATGGCTGTAAAGATGTGAGTGTAATTAACAGATGGTGAAGTGTTAGGTCACTAATTTTTGGTCTAAATTGAAGTATAATGAAATAGCTTTCCAGAAAGTCCAGCCACGATTGATTTCAAGGTCGGGAAGTTGGTCTTTTGATTTTTCTTTGTTTAGGTGTCAAAGCTGTCAAACCAGGACAGAATTTGGGTAAAAATTTGATAGTGAATTATGGTTGTAAAAGTGGTATTTAGACTAGCCCTTCTGGAATAGTTAAGTCTTAGGTTATCTTAGATTACCATGAAAAGGATTCGCGATAAAAAGTTTTGGAAGTATTTTATTCTAATTAAAAGCTTTTGGTGTGCGTTCAGATCCGAATTTGGATAGTTGACAAGTTTGATTTTCTTTCGAGTACTTGTGTGTGTTATTAGTCCATGGCCTTCTGGGATTAGCTTTTATGCTTATGAGAGACCATGGTGTATTTTTGGTGTGAGTTTTGGAGCTTGAATTGTTGTGATTTCATGTGGATGAATGTGCCTAAAAATTCTGCATTTTTTGATTTTAAAAGTGCAAGGGATTTATTGAGTGTTAGGTTATGGTGATGGTTAGTATGGGGTTTAGGAGATCCATGGTGGGTCATATGAGTCTTAGACATCCATCATATGTGTATTACATGGGTTATAGCTTTTATCTTGGCCTTGTGTAACGTGGACTTATTTCTGTTGTTTAGATTTGTGATTTGTGTTGTGGAAGCTGCAAGGTTTGACGTGAGTTCATAGTCCCATATTTTTACTTTGTTTTAAACTTGGGATGGGAATGATGCTTGTCTTAAATTGTTTGAGTTACTGTGATTATGTGTGTGTCAAAAGAGCTTGGACTTATAATGTTAATGTATGTATGCTATGTGTGATGTAATCATTATGTGCTTCATTTGGGGACCCATCTGATGTTGTGTGTGCTTCAATTGGGAGGATGTTTATCCTGTTGCTCGCGCATGCGACCCATTGGATGTTATGTGTGCTTCGATTAGGAGGATGCTTATCCTGTTGCTCGCGCATGCGACCTAATTGATGTTGGGATCGGGGGACACGAGCCGTCCTGTTGTTGCCTTTGTGTGTGGATATTCATTTGCGAATGGATTGTAGCTTACATGATAACTTTAAATTATTTGTCCAGCTATGTTTTTATAATCATAGTGAACTAGTTGCCTTGAGAGTGTATGTGTGTCTAAACCTATGAATCTCACCAACATTATGTTGACGTTTTAAGCATCATTTTCAGGTGAGCTTTCTAAGGGTAAGATAGAAAGATGTGTTTAGACGAGACCCTAGTTGCATTGGAAGTGGTTTATCATCTTTGTTTGGATCATATGTATTGTTTCGGATTTTGTTTTGGTTATTTTGTTTTGTGGTATTGTTACAACACTTTGTGTTTGTACTTTGCTCTATTTTTGTACATATAGTTGTTTCTCTATATAGACACCAGGTGTTGTGATGATATCCATGAAGTTACACCCTCGCGTTTCCGCCTTGGCATGGTGTGACAAAAGTAGTCAACTGACAGTGAAGAAAACAATAGTGTTTCTTACCCTTCTTGCAGGCATGAAATTGTGCAGTCATGACATTACTTTTTCATGTGTGCAAACATGAGAAAAAAATAGTATTTGCAGTACCAAGGCCAAAAAGGCAGGGGTGCAAAGACCAAGGCCAAAACAGTCAACTAATGTGGACAAAGACAGTCAATGTTGCAATTCAGGGTGTGTTTGAAACAACCTTTGTTCTTGGATATCCAATGGCCACATTACTTGGTGGATGGCTGGTTTTAGATCATAAAAAGAATGGAATGCAATAAACCAACATACATAACCCTTCTAAGTACCCGCTACAGCTCCTTTTGTCGTTTCAACTCCCTTTAAGCAAAGGCCTGCACCAGGCGCATTGCTAGATTGTTGGAAAAACAAAAGGAACTGTATGGGCACTCAGAATGGAAAGGTATGTTGAAATTCTAGACTCATTTAGATCATAAAAAAGAATGGAATGCAAACAGAGTGATACAAACAATCTAGAAATGTTGAGTAAATAACAGAGTCTAAGTAACATCACTCATCTTGAATGCGATAATGAAGGAGTGTGGCCTGTCATGAACAATACTCACTATATTATCATCGCATTGAAGATGTCTCAATGATCAGGCCAGATCTATCTAACGTTGCATCACACTCGACAGTTCACAATCACTATGTCAACAGGCTTCCTTCAGGCGGAGAAAACAGTACAACGTCGCTTACACCGATTTTCGACACTAAGTTAAATATCGAGTTCTATTGTTAGCTAGAACCAATCTACACTCACACTACCAATATACACACAACACTTCTGTAACTTACACACAGTCCAGATCTACCAATATTAAAACAATGGAGATTAATAGATTTTAGATCGAGAAGAGAATTGTAAAAACAGTTACGTATATAATGCTTATTCTACACCACTTTGTTTCTTGGCAAATACGAGCATTCTTCTCTTTACACTTTAGAGGAAGAAAGAATATAATCACTTGTAAACAAATAACAAGTTAATGTGATCAACGAGAGGAATGAAAGAAAATAGAAAGATGTGTGCTGAAAGAGGTGAAAAATCAGTTGGAAATGGTCCAGTATTTATAGGCTGCTCGAGGAGTGTGAACGGTCCCATATATATCTGGGACCGTCCCCCGTATAAGGGACCATCCTTGTAGGACGCTCCTATTTTTGTCTTGTTGTGGTGAAATGTTTTTCTGGTGAAGGTATGATCCTTTTGAGCGGGAAAATCATATTTTTGAATACATATTCTTATTAAAACATTTCTTTATAATTACAAAATAATTTGTATAATTTATTTTTGTAAAATGGTTTTGTCACATTTATAAAAAAGTAAGTTTTAAGGACAAAATTATTTCTTTGATCACTTAACTAGTTTGATATATTGTTTGTTCATACTTTAAGTGATGTTGTCTCTAAATGGACTTTTTATGACTAATAACTTGTTTACGTATATTTATACATAATGTGTTTTTACATTTTGTGATTATCAAAACATATGGAGGTCGAAAAGTACAATAACATTTTTGACATTATTTGTATTAACAGGCTCTAAAAATCCATGGTGTTCACCATTAACACAAACAGCGAATGAAGCAGTAGAAAGGCAAAGCATGATCCACTGAACAATAACAGGTTAAAAATCAAATTCCCTCAGATATAATTCAAGAAATTCCCAACTGACATTATCATAAGCTTTCTGCATATCAACTTTAAAGGCGCAATTCGTAGTTTTGTTACCTAAGTGATACCCCATAATAAACTCTTGGGCAAGTAAAATGTTATCACTAACTTGCCTACTAGGAATAAAAGCAATTTGGTTAACATCAACTAGATCACTTAAAACAGATTTAAGCCTATTGGTAATAACTTTGCTAATTCCCTTGTAAACAGCATTACAACAGGATATAGGTCTATAATCGGTGACTTTAGCATGGATTTTAACATTAGGAATAAGAGAAATAAAATTTGTGTTGAATTCACCAAGAAATTTACCATTATTGAAGAAATCCTTAATAGCTGAACATGTATCCTTGCCCACCACATTCCAAGTAGCCTTGAAAAACTTAGAGGAGTACCCATAGGACCTAAAGCTTTATTTCCATCAATGTTGAAAATGGCTACTTTAATCTCAACATCAGAAACATGCCTTATCATATCCACAGCAATTTCGACATTCAATATCTTGGTGAATAAGCTACTACCATCTTCAACAGCATAAACAACATCATACGTACCTAAAAAGTTCTAAAAAAGGGACAAAAACATATTAGCAACATCACTCCCATAATAAACAGTGCCTATGTCATCATACACCGCCTCAATTCTACTTTTGTTGATCCTACCCTTCACAATATTATGAAAGTAAGAACTAATGGAATCCTCTTCCTTAAGCCAATCAATTTTAGATTTTTGTTGCAACACCTTTTCTTATCAATGGTAGTGTTAGTGTAGAAAGCATGGAAGGATTAAGATCGGGTTAGGTGTGTGTTGGGCCGTCCCATATGGACTGTCCACTTCGTAAGCCTTGCACTAATCCAAGTGAAAGAATGGATACCTACACAAATGAAAGTAAACCATTAGTCTTATCGTGGGGATAGACCCTATGATTAAGCTTTGGTGTGAGAGTAAGTAACCATGTTGTCAGAAGAATATATGTATGTATTGGAATGTGTAAGAAGATCGTACCTCAGAAATGTGATTTAGGGTTGCCTTTTATAGGTGGACGAAATAATAGGGTTTCCTAATATCTCACATATCTTTGTAGTGGCCAGTGTGGGACCCTTGTCGGGTAAGGATCCGCAGCTTACTCATGACTGCTGACGCGGATCATCTTTCGGACCGTAGGTCAGTCCATAAGCTTACTTCGGGAGTGTTGCTTTGATGGCCCTCATGTGTTATTAGAAATCTGGACCGTGCCTTGCTCATGGCTTAGGCTTTGGTGAAGTCTGGTATTTTAGTTATATTAGGCCGAAGTCCAATTGTGTATAATACGGTCAAGGCCCAGTAAGCCTGCTATCCGTATTATACGTCATCAAGTCCCCTTAGTCTAGTGTGTTCATCGCTCGTGTGTTGTTGCAGCGTGCGATGGATGCTTCTAGACTAATACTTTGATTGGTCCGTTCTACACTTGAGGCTTCTTCGTGGCACGTTTTTCATTGTCAGCAGATGAGATCACGGGGCGTGTGCACCGTTTTACAACTGTTCATCTGCTAGTTGGCTTAACCATTTTTTCCATGCATTCATTCTACCATTTCTTGGACTAAGTGTCCGAAGGTATAAATATTCGACCTTTTTCTCTTATTACCTTTTTTTATCTTTCCCCATCTTTTATTCACAGTTTTTCTATTCTCTTATTTTATTTAGATCTTGGTTTCTTCGCAACGATGGATGTATTTCTTGATATTCTAGATCTTTCTGCTGTCAAGCCCGGGAAGAGCAATTAGAAAGTACATTAAGACCAACAGAGGGTATTGTTGGGCCAATAGCCTCTGCCATGCCCTCTATCATCCTTTCTTCTTCTGAGGCTAGCGGCATATATTCGCATGATTCTGTTGTTACTAGCGATGTTACAAGGTCGATGAGACTTACAGTTGGTGGTGGTGACAACGCTTCCTTGTTGGCTCTTTCTGCGAGCGAGATTGCTGAGCCTGTGGGTTTGTATGTGGCGTCGTTTTCGGAAAGGAGGTAGGAGATATTTCCTTTAGCGATTCATCCCCACCTGCTAAGAGATTGAAAAAGGATGCCAAGATTGTCGATAAATCCCCTTTTTTTGGAGGGTCTACCACTAGTTATGGGCGGTTACTGGTTGATAGTTTTATCGATCCTGAAACTAGTGCTGGTACTCTGTCGATTCCTTTGCTAGCTTCCGTACCTATTTCTGATGCGGAGAAAGGTTCCTTTATTAGGTGTAGCACTTTATCAGTGACCACTACCTCCGCTACTACTTCGGCCGTAGTAACCACTACTTCAAAGGATAAAGCTATTGAAGGATCTCATTTGTTAGACCGAAGTCTTGTTTCTTATGGTCCAAGGGTTACGTCTGCTGGTAATGTCCGTACCCTTTTGAACATTAATCCTGATCGGCTTGGGGATATTTATGTTCCTGAGCGGGGTGTGACCAATGGTTCGCTCCTCACTGACCCTCTAGAGTGCCATGATGTTATTGATAGGCTTGCTCCTCCGGGCATATTTACTGCTATTTGTGGTTTGGATCACGATCAATTATTTTCTGTTTTCAATAATAGCGCGGTCCATCAGGAAGTGCTTAGTGCTGAAGTGAGGAATCGTGCGGAGGATTTTCTTCGAGAGAAAGGTCATTTGTCTAATCTTTGTGATGAGCACTCTCGTTTGCTACGAAGGCGATTAATCTTCAAGTATGAGTTTCTGCATTCGAGACTTCTTAGAGCTCTTTGATGGAACTGAATTCCGTTCTTCAGGAATAGCGGGATTCTCTTGGTGCGGAGGTAGTTGAGCTCCTTACTAAGCTGATGGCCTTTGATAATTAAAGCAACAAATTTGTGGAGATGCAGGATGCCAAGGTGGGTGCAATTGTCCTTGAGATAGCTACTCTCGAGAAAAACTTAGAGAGGTTGACCTTGTATCTTTATGAAGATCTTTATCCTATTCATTTTACTGCTGTTTTCGGTCGTCGATGGTTGCTAACGCATGGCATCAAGCTTGCTGTTATCAAATGTTTGAATTCTTTGGACTATGTCGCGGCATCCAGGAAGGTTATAGGTTATGCTGTTATTAAAGGAGTACAGGAGGGATTGGTGGATGGTCTTGCGCATAGCAAGTTGGGTGCAGATCTTTCAAGCATCCCTGCTCATTATTCTTTAGCAGAAGCGGATTACCAGTCTGCACTTCAAGAGCTTCGTGAATTTGAGTTTCCTTAGGCCACTTTGTTAGCTCATAAAGATGCCAGCCTTGTGGATGTTATGAATCTTCGTCGCCTTGATGGTCCACTTACGGATGTTCCCGGTATAGCTGATTTGCAACCAAATTTAGAACAGCTCTTCATTCCCACACATCATCCTGGGGATAGTGTGACTGTTGGCGCGGAATTGTTTTCTTATGCCTTGGACAAAAACCATCTTAGGGTTGTTAAGATTAAAGAAGGCATCGCTGCTGCTGATTCTATGTTTGTTCACCTTTGCAACCCGTTAGTGGAGCCTCCGTCCGTTTCCGTTTCCACGGGTGCGGCGACTTCTAAGGCTGCGACTGCATTGCCTTCCTAGTCTTCAATTCTTGTGTTAGCGAAATTTGAGGGTATAATGGGCACGGATGCCCAAGTTGTTTGTGGGGATGGCCCCTCCGTTGAAGGTAGCATTTGTGCTCCTATTTATTCTTCTACTGAGGAAGAAGCTGTTGCTGTTTCACCATAGGAGTCTTTTTAGTTTGTATTGTAACCATATTTAGCTACGTTTGTATTTTGTATGCGCACTTGTTGAACAATGTTTGTTTTATTATGTACGTCTTTATGCTTGTCGTAGTTACGATCTTTTTTATCATGATATTGATGAGTGCGCCAACACTCATCATTTTTATCGTATTTAAACTGCCAAAACATACAAAAACAATCGAAAAGTAATAAAAATACTTAAATTATCCCAGGGATTGTGTTTTATGTGTTTTAAATGCAAAATGAGCAAAAACAAATGAAAAACGATCAAAGTTTGCAATATTGGCAGTTTCAGTCCCCCAAGTTTCAAAATTTGTCAAAAATACTCCCTATGCAATTATTTTGAAAGAAAAGTCAACCCAAGTCCCTAAGAAATAAAAAGTTATCAAAAACGGACTTTGGGTGATAAATTTGGAAAATTTACATGTTTGGTCCCTGGAGTTTGGAAATTTGCAAATATAGTCGCTGGGAATTTTTGAAAATTAAAAAATTGCGAAAATGGTCTTTGGGAATATTAAACCTTGCATCTTTGGTCCTTGGTGGTACTTTGGGAGAATGACAACTTCAGCCCCTTGGTTTTGATGAATTGCAAAAATTGGTCCTTGTTGCTTTGTAATACCACACCAACCGGACCCTTAATTATCATAACCCAAAACCAAATTCAAACCCAACACCACCTAAGCCCACTCCATCACCACACTCCAGCCCACTCCATCTCACCCAGCCCACCTCAATAATATACTCCCTCCCCGTTTTAAATAATACACCCCCCAGGTCAAACTTTGACCTCTCCCACCTTCACCTTCCCAGCCTGTAAAACCAAAACAAGACTCCACCTCCCCCCTCCTCCACATCAGCAAGCCCATTCCATGTCCCCCCCCCAACTCCCTAATGCTTATAAGGAGCATTAATTATCCTCAAATCCTTTCAAGCAACTCCAACTGACAAAGATGAAAAAAGGCGCCAAAAGTGGTTTCAACGGCTGAGATCATTCCCACCCAATCCAATGGGTGGGATTCACTCAGAAAAGTGCAAATAATTCAAAGGCAGCCATATAAAAAGAGGAGAAGCAGTGAAGAAAAAGTAGTAGTATAACTTAGCAAAATTTAGGTCGTTTGTAATATTTTTAAGTTTGTAACTGTATTTTTAAGCTTTTTATTATCAAATTCAGTGATATCAGTGTAATGTGAACCTTTTTTATTAATGAATTTCAGTGTTTCATTTTGAATTCCATTTTGTTCAATTTTCATTAAAATCTTAAGCAGGGTTCAAATGATAGTTATAGTTGTTGTTGTTGTGGACTAGATTAGGTCACTTAAGCTCCCAAGAAGCTTATAAGAGCTTCTAGTAACTTATAACTCTGAATAGCTAAAAAATTCCACAAAAACAACATTGGTCAACGAAAGTCAAACTGTGAAGCTTGATATGATTTGGGTGATTCAGATGTGATTTGGAAGCATGGAAGGCTTTGGAAAATTGGTTTAGTACCCTGTGGGGGGTGTTAGGTTGTTCATTTGGTCCTCGGCTACTTGTTCCATCATTAGCCATATTGTAAGCTTCATATTCACTTTTAGTTTATTTTGCATAATCATAGTTGTCTTAGCTTAAATCTGTGTTATTTATGTTTACTTGAAGTCATTTAGTGTAAATATAAACATAAGTAGCATTGTTGTTCAGTAAAATCAAGAGTTGATTAGTATTTCAATTTTCAGTCCATTATAGCCTTTTGTGGAATTATGAGTTATTGTTGTAATTGTTGACATAAGTGTGCTTAAATAAGCTTAAGTAATCATAACATGAGCTTCTGTATCAGTAGTTTTGGTTTAAACCTTCATTTGCTTTGAAAAATTCCACCACAGTCAAAATTAAGGGGTGTTTGGTTCTTGGGTTATCACTGTGTTCCTATAAGTATTGGTCGTTGTTTGTGTTCAAGACAGTCTCAACAAGGTTAAAATAGGTCAAAGTAATCAAGAAATCAAGTCTACAATTAGCCCAAAGTCAAAATCACCACCTTATGCCCCCAACATTTAACTGTTGAGGTATATGGGTCTCAAAACTCACCCATTTTGTTAAAAGTTGTCTTTTTAGCCTAGTTTAGTCTTAATATAACCTAACAAATCTATTTCAGTCATCAAATCAAGAATCCAAACTCACAAAAGTCAAATCTCAAGTTTCATCAAAAAAATCAAAAGTGCATATTTCAGATTTTTGTAAAAATGGCAAGAATTAATTTGATTTTTGTGTTTGGTTCTGAGGTTTGAAATTTCTTGGGTGTTTAGTCTATCAGTAGAACTTGTGTTTTCCATAGTTGTTGCATTTTTTAGAATTTTATTTATAGACCTTTTTGCCCCTTGAACTGAATTGCAGGGGAAGCACATCCCCTGTGCATTCAGCAGACTCTCTCAACCCACCACCTTTGGTGGTTGTTTGTGGTTACCCCAGTGGGTCCCACACCCCATAATTAGCTTTGCCCAACCCCCCTCCTACTAGGGTTGATAAGTTGACCATTGGTTTGACCTAGAAGCCTGTGGACCCCACTTAGATTTGCCTCAAAAGGCTGTCCCCATTCTGTCTCAGAATCACAATAAGCAAAGTGCTTATTTGTGTTTTGTGGTTATTTAAGCTGCTTATTTGGTATAATCTTGCTTATAATTGTTCAACTAACTCAGAGAAACCAATTTTCATCATTGTGGACCCCACCTTACTCCAATTGAGCTAAATTCCTTATGCAGTCAACAAAAGTCAACTGAGTGGGCTTATAAGCACTCAAGTGCTTATTTCTGGGTTACATCAAAAGTGTTTTCATAAATAGTTTTAGTTTTTAGTGTATAATTAGTTTGGAAAAAGAAAAAACACCAAAAACCAACTTTAATTATAGTGATAGCTTGTATTTAATAGGAATTATCATTTTAATTTTCTTTTTAGCTTATTTATAAGCAATATATCATTTTTATATTTTTATTAATTCTCTTTTAGGTTAAAGTAGTTCTATAAATTTTTACAGATTTTTCTTTTGTCTTTTAGTGGTTTTTAGAATTAATTTTAATTTAATTAATTATTAATTAATATTAAGTAATTAAATAGTATAATTAGATTTTATAAAGTATAACCTAGTTTTTACAATTTTTCTAGCTTTTATATAAGTTAAAACATTTTTATAAATTTTTCTAGAATTTATACTGTTCATTTTTATTTTTTATATTTTAATTAGTTTAATTGGTAATTAATTAATAATTAGATTAATAATTAGTAAATTAGTTTAAAAATACATAAAATCAACTTTTTATAATTTTTTAGGATTCCTATGATGGTTAATTAGATTTTTAAAATTTTTCTTAATTTTCTAAGCCTTTTTAGTATTTTTAATAATTCTAATTAGTTTAATTAGTTAATAAAATAGATAATTAGTAATTAATTAATAATTAATAATTAAATAGTGTAAAAATAATTTTTCTTTTTCTTAAAATTTTCTTTATTTATTAGGATTGTAAAAATAATATCTTTACACTTGTAACCTTTTCCGTTCATCAGTTGTACTTTCTGTTTCGTTCGTCTGTGTACGTTTTTAATTAAAACGTACGTTTTTAGGTTTTAGCTCAAATCTTCTTAATCTCAATACCAGTAATCAATCACATAGCTTTCCTAAGCTATTTAATTTCATAATTCTCAAATAATTCTTATCACAACCCTTTTCTGTGAATAATCACCCGATCACAAGTACGCTAAAGCACAATCCACACCTCGTCAGGACATAACGACCTAGTGATACCCTTTATTACCCGGAAGCATTGGTCTAGGCTCTTTGACTTTGTTGACCATTCCTTGGTCAATATAAGTTGACGGTTTAGCATTAATCAATTTTTGTCGCCGCTGCCGGGGAGGTGTGCGCGTTTCTATAGCGTCATTTGAGATTAGTGTTACTTCACCTCAATTACTGTACAAATACCACCACTTTTGTAAATTTTAAATCAAAACATAAAAAAGTCATTAACACTTTTCCTAAAGTGTTAAAATACCAAAAAATTAAAAACAACAAAACAGATCGTAACGTTTTCTGAATCGGTTTTCTTTTAAGGTGATTCTTAAAGAAAAACGATTTTAGATTACGAGACGATACCAAAAATATTGTCCAAAAGTTTTTAAACCCATACACAAAAACACAAAAACATCCGTCTTTTCTTGTGAATAATAATAAATACATAAAAACCAACCGTCGCAAACCAAGACAGAACACCTACCAACTGGGGTGTGAACATAATAAGTTCCCAAACCAAAGATATAAAACTTGCCTTTGTATCCCTGTGAGTGGTGTACCTTTCTTAAAGAAGCCACTTGCTTGTGATTATTGGTTTAAGTTCACTGTGGATTTGCCTCGATTTTGTTTTGATTGGTTTTTATCTCTAGTGCATGCGCACTCGTTCTTCAAGGTCCACGAGCCCATTACGTGAGCTTGTTCGGAAACCTCGAAGACCTCATCGACGTTCAGCACCAACAGTCGGATCTGAGATCCGTACTGTTGCCACACCCACTGTCACCATGGCGGAAGACCGCCCCATGTGTGAGCTTCTCCAAGCACCAATCGAGGGTTAGGGAGATGCCATTGTTGTTCCAGCCATCGTGGCTGATAATTTTGAGCTCAAAACCGGGTTACTCAATCTTGTAACCTCAAGTCAATTCTACGGTTTTGAGAGGGACGATCCTCATGCTCACATTCGATGGTTCAATAAAATCACTTCGACCATCAAGTACAAAAATGTCCCTTGTGAAGCAATAAAACTTCTTCTCTTCCCATTCTCCTTGGAGGGACAAGCCCGGATTTGGCTTGAAAAACAACCTCCTCGATCTATTGAGACATGGGAAGATCTTGTCAAAAAATTTGTGAATGAATTCTTCCCACCTTCCAAGACCACGAGTCTTAAGAACGAAATCACCAAGTTCACTAAAAAATATGATGAATCTTTTGGTGAAGCGTGGGATCGTTTCAAAGAATTACTTCGCAAGTGTCCACATCATGGTTTCTCTGAGTTGATGCAACTCGATACTTTTTACAATGGCGTGAGCCAAGCTGATCAGGATTCTCTCAATGCCTCCACGGGAGGTAATTTTTTTAGTAGAACCACAAAAGAAGCGTTGCAAATCATAGAAAACAAGTCTAAGGTCCGCTCTACACGAAGCAAACCGATTGTTTCTCAAATCAATACGGGTCCTTCCACTTCATCTTCTGTGAGTCAATCTAGCACAGATGCTAAGATTGACAAGCTCACTGAAGCGATCCAAGCTTTGGTTCTCGCCCAAACAAAGAAAGTTTCATTTCCACAACATCCTCCCCCTGCTGAGGTTAAAAAAGTGGATGTCTGTGTAACTTGTGGTGGGCCGCATGCCTACTACAATTGCACAGCTACTGATGGTACTCCATATGAAGCTCATGCTGTAGCCGGGTCCCAAAATCAAGGAGGCAATCAATATCGCCCTCCTATAGACCCTAGCTATCGTCCTCATCATCATTATCCTGGACCTCCTGGTTTTAATCAAAACCAAAATGTCCAAAACCGTGGCCAAAATCAAAATAGAGTAAACCAAGGTTATCAAAACCAAGGTAACTTCAATCAGGGTCACGGTTTTCACAATCAAAACCAAGGTTTCCAAAATCAAGGTTTCCAACATCAAAATCAAGGAAAATTTAATCGGAACTAAGGTCAGGGTAATTTCAATCCGGGATATTTTCATGGAAACAACAACCCTAATCAGGGTAATTTTCAAAATCAAGGTCCCAATCCGAACATTCGAGCTCCAAATATTCCTAATCCGAATCAAGCCATTGTTCCAACCGGGCCTTCATCTGACGAGTTGTTGAAACAATTCATGAAGTCCCAAGAAGAGTTGAACAAGTTGCTGGTCAGCCAGAATTCTGACATCAAGAAGTCTTTAAATGATCGACCTTCGGGCTCAGGTACTACTTTACCGAGCAACACGATCGCTAACCCGAGGGGCGATGCTAAGGCGATCACAACACGAAGTGGTGCTTCATATGATGAGCCCGCGATTCCTACTACCCCTTCTTCCTCCCCTCCAAAGGTAGTGGATCATGAACCTGAGGTGACAAAGGACAAGGTGCAAACTCCTAGCCCACGAAGTACAGCACACGTCCAACCTCAGGTTATTCCTGAAACCAGATGTAAGCCTGGAATTGTCTTTGACCCACCAGAAACTCCAGTGGACAACCCTAAATCCAAAACTTCTATTCCTTACCCATCACGTCTCAGTGAACAAAAGCTCCGCGAAAAAGCTAATCACCAAATGGATAAATATTTCCAAATCTTCCAAGATTTGCATTTTGATATCAGCTTCGCGGATGCTAATCTCTTGATGCCCAAGTTTGCATCGACAATCAAAAATCTGTTGAGTAATAAAGAGAAACTCTTTGAGATGGCAAGAACTCCTCTGAATGAGAACTGCTCTGCAGTTCTTTTGAAAAAGCTTCCTGAAAAGCTTGGAGACCCCGGGAAATTTCTCATTCCTTGTACTTTCCCGGGAATGGTTGAATGCTTCCCCTTGGCCGATCTAGGTGCTAGCATTAACCTGATGCCATATTCTGTATGGAAGAAACTCTCTCTTCCCGAACTTACTCCCACGTGCATGACTTTAGAGCATGCCGATCGTTCGATTTCTCGTCCCATTGGCATTGCCGAGGACGTATTCGTTAAAGTGGGAAAGTTCCATTTTCCGGCAGATTTTGTGATTGTTGATTTTGATGCCGATTCTAGGGTCCCTCTAATTCTTGGACGGGGATTTTTTAGAACTGGGCGAGCTCTTATCGATGTATTTGAGCATGAGATCACATTACGTGTTGGAACGGAAGCCATAACCTTCAACCTAAATCAAACTTCGAGATACTCCTCCAATTATGACTGTGAATCCGTGAATCAAATTGATGTCATCGATGTTGCTGCTGAGGAGTATGCTCAAGATATTTTAGGTTTCATTGATGATTCTTCAAGTGAAAACCTCACTCAGTCTTCTCACCCCATCATTTCCAATTCTTCTCCTTCCCTCACTCCGTTTGAGGGAAGTGACTTCATCTTTGAAGAAATTGAGGCCTTTCTCAAAAGTAATTCGATTCCCGATGGAATCGATAACCAAGAGATTGACCCCGAGAGGGATATTCTCGTACTTGAAAAATTATTAAACGAAGATCCCTCTCCTCTTCCTGTTCTACCACAACAACTTCATAAGGAGGAAGTCAAAAATGTTGAGAAAACTGATGACTTCCCTAAGGTTGAACTTAAGGACTTGCCGCCTCATCTTGAATATGCATTTCTGGAGGGTGATGATAAATTACCCGTCATAATTGCTAAAGACTTAAGTGTTGAGGAAAAGGCTGCTCTCATAAAGGTTTTGAAGTCTCATAAACAGGCAATTGCTTGGCGACTCTCCGACATCAAGGGCATTGACCCTGAATTTTGTACACACAAGATTTTAATGGAGGACGACTTCAAACCTGCAGTCCAACAACAAAGAAGGGTGAATCCAAAAATTCATGAGGTAATCAAACAAGAGGTTTTAAAACTTCTTGATGCCGGATTGATTTACCCTATCTCGGACAGTCCTTGGGTCAGCCCAATTCATTGTGTTCCAAAAAAGGGTGGCATTACTGTTGTCACAAACGAGGAGAATGAGTTCATTCCAACTCGTTTGGTTACGGGATGGCGTGTCTGCATTGACTATCACAAGTTAAATGACACCACCTGTAAAGATCATTTTCCTCTGCCCTTTATGGATCAGATGCTCGAGAGATTAGCGGGGAATGAGTATTATTGCTTCCTCGATGGTTTCTCGGGTTACTTTCAGATTCCCATTGATCTGCAAGACCGGGAAAAGACCACGTTCACGTGCCCCTATGGAACTTTTGCATATAAACGTATGCCATTCGGCTTATGTAATGCTCCGGGCACGTTTCAAAGATGTATGATGTCCATATTTTCCGACATGATCGGGAAAACTATGGAGGACTTCATGGACGATTTTTCGGTCATTGGGGATTCGTTTCAATCATGCCTCTCTCACTTAGACGACATGCTAAAACGTTGTGAAGACACAAAGTTATGTCTAAATTGGGAGAAGAGTCACTTTATGGTCAAAGAGGGCATTGTCCTCGGCCATAAAATTTCAAAGAACGGGATTGAGGTTGACAAAGCCAAAGTGGATGTCATTGCAAAATTACCTCACTACCGTAAAAGGTGTTAGGAGCTTTTTGGGTCATGCCGGTTTCTAACGTAGGTTTATTCAAGATTTTTCTAAAATCGCCCGGCCTATGACCCATCTCCTCGAAAAGGATGCTCCTTTTACTTCTCCCCCGAGTGCATCGAAGCTTTTGAAACACTTAAGAAAAACCTTACCGAAGCACCGATTCTTGTTGCCCCCGATTGGGACTTGCCCTTCGAGCTCATGTGTGATGCTAGTGATTATGCTATAGGGGCAGTCTTGGGGCAACGAAAGACAAAACATTTTCAGCCTATACACTATGCCAGCAAAACTATGACCGAGGCTCAAAGCCATTACACCACCACCGAAAAAGAATTATTAGCTGTGGTATATGCTTTTGAAAAATTCTGGCCATACTTGATACTGACCAAAAGCATAGTGTATACGGATCACTCGGCTTTGAAGTACCTTTTTGCAAAACAAGATGCAATCTGAGACTTCTTCGTTGGGTTCTCCTCCTACAGGAATTAGATATCATTATTCGTGATAAAAAAGGAGCTGAGAACCTAGTTGCTGATCATCTCTCCCGATTGGAAAACCCCCACCAAGATGTCTTCGAGAGGAAAGAAATTAATGAAACATTCCCTCTCGAAACACTCAATGCGGTTACCTTTCGTGGAGATTCTATTACCCCGTGGTTTGCCGACTTTGCAAACTACCTTGCGGGTAACTTTGTGGTGAAAGGGATGTCGTCCCAACAGAAAAATAAATTCTTCAAAGATGTAAAACATTATTTCTGGGACGACCCCTACTTGTTCAAAATCTGTGCGGATCAAGTCATCCGGCGGTGTGTATATGGTCAAGAAGCCACTGAAATTCTCAAGGCTTGCCATGCTGGTCCCACGGGGGGCCACCACAATCCAAATTACACCGCCAAAAAGGTGTTTGATTCCGGTTTCTTTTGGCCCACGATTTACAAGGATGCCCAAGAATTAGTCAAATCCTGTGACGCTTGTCAACGTCACGGGAATATTTCACAAAAGAATGAAATGCCTCAAAATGCAATTCAAGTTTGTGAAATCTTTGACGTTTGGGGCATCGAATTTATGGGGCCATTTCCTTCTTCTCATGGCAACAAATACATACTCGTGGCTGTTGACTACTTGTCAAAATGGGTTGAAGCGAAAGCTTTACCCACTAATGATGCCCGAGTTGTTGTAAAATTCTTGAAAGCTCTTTTCGCTTGATTTGGAACTCCACGTGCTATTATCAGTGATCGTGGTACGCACTTCTGTAATGACAAATTTGATAAAGTCATGCAAAAGTACGGTGTAACTCATCGTCTTTCTACTGCGTACCACCCACAAACAAGTGGACAAGTAGAAGTTTCCAATCGAGGAATTAAGAGAATTTTGGAAAGAACTGTAGGCGAAAATCGTGCATCATGGTCGGATAAATTAGATGATGCACTTTGGGCTTTCCGTACGGCTTACAAACTTGTGTACGGGAAAGCGTGCCATCTTCCGATCGAGCTTGAGCACAAAGCCTATTGGGCTCTCAAGCATGCCAATTTCGACCTCAAAACTGCGGGTGATCATAGGAAAGTTCAACTGAATGAATTAAGTGAACTTCGTGATCAAGCTTACGAGAACTCTTTGATCTACAAAGAAAAGACAAAGAAGATTCATGACTCCAAAATCAAGAACCGCGTTTTTAACATTGGTGATCGAGTCCTTCTTTTCAACTCTAGACTCAAGATCTTCTCGGGAAAGCTTAAAACCCGATGGACTGGTCCATTCGCTATCACTAAGGTTTATCCTTATGGCACCGTCGAATTATCTCAAAATGACGGTCCAAATTTCAAAGTGAATGGACATCGGTTGAAACACTACTTTGGAGAGGACATACCATCCATGGTTGTCCCGGATCTCCAAACTTTCCCCAAGGACAATTAAATTTGGGGATCGAGTCAAGCTAGCGACTCGATGAACAAAAACAATAGCACAATACGGGTTTTCACCCGTATCTATGATTTCTTTCTACTTTCTACCACCCTAGTGTGGGGGAATGGCCAACCCCCTGCTATTTGAAAATGTATATATGTATATAAGTAAAAAAAATAGAAAAAAAAAATGTATATATGTAGAAATAAAGTGAAATATGGTGTTTCCACAGTTAGATTCGAATCTTGGCTTTTTACGTTCAAAGAATCGGCATAATAGCCGGGACTTTGAATATTGAGGACAATATTCATTTCTAAGTGTGGGGGGGAAATTCTAGCGAATTTTATCGCAAAATACTTTCAAGTACCCCCGTGTTTGGCCAAAATTTTCAAAAATTTTTCACTTTATTTCAAAATTTTTGTGGTAATCAGTCCGCCATGTCTAACCAACAAAGGGATTGGCTAATCCAGGAGCAAACGGCTCTTGGTAAAGATAACTCAAATCCGTTTACGGCTTGTAATTTGCCCAAAATTGTATGGTTCCTCAACTCCCCATATCCTCAAAAGCAAATAAGTTGGCTAACCCTCAAGATTACGGCTCTTGGTAAAGACAAATCAAATCCGTTGACAGCTGGTGGTTTGCTCAAAATCACACAGTTATCAGGTGTGCCACAGTTCTTACACCTGGCTACTCCAGAAGTGATGGCTTTTGGTAAAGAGTTTAAAATCCATCAAGTTTTCCAAAAATATTGCTAGGGACTAGCAATAGTTTAGTGTGGGGGATTGATGAGTGCGCAAACACTCATCATTTTTATCGTATTTAAACTGCCAAAACATACAAAAACAATCGAAAAGTAATAAAAATACTTAAATTATCCCAGGGATTGTGTTTTATGTGTTTTAAATGCAAAATGAGCAAAAACAAATAAAAAACGATCAAAGTTTGCAATATTGGCAGTTTCAGTCCCCCAAGTTTCAAAATTTGTCAAAAATAGTCCCTATGCATTTATTTTGAAAGAAAAGTCAACCCAAGTCCCTAAGAAATCAAAAGTTATCAAAAACGGACTTTGGGTGATAAATTTGGAAAATTTACATGTTTGGTCCCTGGAGTTTGGAAATTTGCAAATATAGTCCCTGGGAATTTTTGAAAATTAAAAAATTGCAAAAATGGTCTTTGGGAATATTAAACCTTGCATCTTTGGTCCTTGGTGGTACTTTGGGAGAATGACAACTTCAGCCCCTTGGTTTTGATGAATTGCAAAAATTGGTCCTTGTTGCTTTGTAATACCACACCAACCGGACCCTTAATTATCATAACCCAAAACCAAATTCAAACCCAACACCACCCAAGCCCACTCCATCACCACACTCCAGCCCACTCCATCTCACCCAGCCCACCTCAATAATATACTCCCTCCCCGTTTTAAATAATACACCCCCAGGTCAAACTTTGACCTCTCCCACCTTCACCTTCCCAGCCTGTAAAACCAAAACAAGACTCCACCTCCCCCTCCTCCACATCAGCAAGCCCATTCCATGTCCCCCCCCCCAACTCCCTAATGCTTACAAGGAGCATTAATTATCCTCAAATCCTTTCAAGCAACTCCAACTGACAAAGATGAAAAAAGGCGCCAAAAGTGGTTTCAACGGCTGAGATCATTCCCACCCAATCCAATGGGTGGGATTCACTCAGAAAAGTGCAAATAATTCAAAGGTAGCCATATAAAAAGAGGAGAAGCAGTGAAGAAAAAGTAGTAGTATAACTTAGCAAAATTTAGGTCGTTTGTAATATTTTTAAGTTTGTAATTGTATTTTTAAGCTTTTTATTATCAAATTAAGTGATATCAGTGTAGTGTGAACCTTTTTTATTAATGAATTTCAGTGTTTCATTTTGAATTCCATTTTGTTTAATTTTCATTAAAATCTTAAGCAGGGTTCAAATGACAGTTATAGTTGTTGTTGTGGACTAGATTAGGTCACTTAAGCTCCCAAGAAGCTTATAAGAGCTTCTAGTAACTTATAACTCAGAATAGCTAAAAAATTCCACAAAAACAACATTGGTCAACGAAAGTCAAACTGTGAAGCTTGATATGATTTGGGTGATTTAGATGTGATTTGGAAGCATGGAAGGCTTTGGAAAATTGGTTTAGTACCCTGTGGGGGGTGTTAGGTTGTTCATTTGGTCCTCGGCTACTTGTTCCATCATTAGCCATATTGTAAGCTTCATATTCACTTTTAGTTTATTTTGCATAATCATAGTTGTCTTAGCTTAAATCTGTGTTATTTATGTTTACTTGAAGTCATTTAGTGTAAATATAAACATAAGTAGCATTGTTGTTCAGTAAAATCAAGAGTTGATTAGTATTTCAATTTTCAGTCCATTATAGCCTTTTGTGGAATTATGAGTTATTGTTGTAATTGTTGACATAAGTGTGCTTAAATAAGCTTAAGTAATCATAACATGAGCTTCTGTATCAGTAGTTTTGGTTTAAACCTTCATTTGCTTTGAAAAATTCCACCACAGTCAAAATTAAGGGGTGTTTGGTTCTTGGGTTATCACTGTGTTCCTATAAGTATTGGTTGTTGTTTGTGTTCAAGACAGTCTCAACAAGGTTAAAATAGGTCAAAGTAATCAAGAAATCAAGTCTACAATTAGCCCAAAGTCAAAATCACCACCTTATGCCCCCAACATTTAACTGTTGAGGTATATGGGTCTCAAAACTCACCCATTTTGTTAAAAGTTGTCTTTTTAGCCTAGTTTAGTCTTAATATAACCTAACAAATCTATTTCAGTCATCAAATCAAGAATCCAAACTCACAAAAGTCAAATCTCAAGTTTCATCAAAAAAATCAAAAGTGCATATTTCAGATTTTTGTAAAAATGGCAAGAATTAATTTGATTTTTGTGTTTGGTTCTGAGGTTTGAAATTTCTTAGGTGTTTAGTCTATCAGTAGAACTTGTGTTTTCCATAGTTGTTGCATTTTTTAGAATTTTATTTATAGACCTTTTTGCCCCTTGAACTGAATTGCAGGGGAAGCACATCCCCTGTGCATTCAGCAGACTCTCTCAACCCACCACCTTTGGTGGTTGTTTGTGGTTACCCCAGTGGGTCCCACACCCCATAATTAGCTTTGCCCAACCCCCTCCTACTAGGGTTGATAAGTTGACCATTGGTTTGACCTAGAAGCCTGTGGACCCCACTTAGATTTGCCTCAAAAGGCTGTCCCCATTCTGTCTCAGAATCACAATAAGCAAAGTGCTTATTTGTGTTTTGTGGCTTATTTAAGCTGCTTATTTGGTATAATCTGGCTTATAATTGTTCAACTAACTCAGAGAAACCAATTTTCATCATTGTGGACCCCACCTTACTCCAATTGAGCTAAATTCCTTATGCAGTCAACAAAAGTCAACTGAGTGGGCTTATAAGCACTCAAGTGCTTATTTCTGGGTTACATCAAAAGTGTTTTCATAAAAAGTTTTAGTTTTTAGTGTATAATTAGTTTGGAAAAAAAAAACACCAAAAACCAACTTTAATTATAGTGATAGCTTCTATTTAATAGGAATTATCATTTTAATTTTCTTTTTAGCTTATTTATAAGCAATATGTCATTTTTATATTTTTATTAATTGTCTTTTAGGTTAAAGTAATCCTATAAATTTTTCCAGATTTTTCTTTTGTCTTTTAATGGTTTTTAGAATTAATTTTAGTTTAATTAATTATTAATTAATATTAAGTAATTAAATAGCATAATTAGATTTTATAAAGTATAACCTAGTTTTTATAATTTTTCTAGCTTTTATATAAGTTAAAACATTTTTATAAATTTTTCTAGAATTTATACTGTTCATTTTCTATTTTTTATATTTTAATTAGTTTAATTGGTAATTAATTAATAATTAGATTAATAATTAGTAAATTAGTTTAAAAATACATAAAATCAACTTTTTATAATTTTTTTAGGATTCCTATGATGGTTAATTAGATTTGTAAAATTTTTCTTAATTTTCTAAGCCTTTTTAGTATTTTTAATAATTGTAATTAGTTTAATTAGTTAATAAATAGATAATTAGTAATTAATTAATAATTAATAATTATATAGTGTAAAAATAATTTTTCTTTTTCTTAAAATTTTCTTTATTTATTAGGATTGTAAAAATAATAATTTTACACTTGTAACCTTTTCCGTTCATCAGTTGTACTTTCTGTTTCGTTCGTCTGTGTACGTTTTTAATTAAAACGTACGTTTTTAGGTTTTAGCTCAAATCTTCTTAATCTCAATACCAGTAATCAATCACATAGCTTTCCTAAGCTATTTATTTTCATAATTCTCAAATAATTCTTATCACAACCCTTTTCTGTGAATAATCACCCGATCACAAGTACGCTAAAGCACAATCCACACCTCGTCGGGACATAACGACCTGGTGATACCCTTTATTACCCGGAAGCATTGGTCTAGGCTCTTTGACTTTGTTGATCATTCCTTGGTGAATATAAGTTGACGGTTTAGCATCAATCAATATTGTTGCATTTTTTTAAGATCGTACTGATACGCTTATTTAATAGTCTTTCTTGAATACTTATGGGTTATTATCCCATACTGGGCTTGCAATACCTCTTACGTACTTTGAGTTAATTGTTAGGTTGCTCATCCTTTGTTATGCGGAATAACATTTATGAGGCATGCCGGATTGTGTGCGCGTCTTACTCACATTTATTAATAAGTTTGCAAGTTTAAAAAGATAGACATTTTATTAGAGCAAACTGGTGAAGGTAGCTAGTTTTCACCTTTTTCATAAAAATTAGAGACAAAGTACAATAGATAAGATAGTGTTTTAAAAGGATAGATGACCACTGCGGAGTCCGCATGATTGATTCTCCTACAGCTGGTTTATGTAGCACCTTTTGTGGTTGCAAATGTTCCATGTTCTTGGTATCGGCGTTCCATCTCTATTTTTAAGCTTTTATGCTCCTTTTCCAAGTGCTTCTACTACCTCATATGGTCCTTCCCACTTGGGTCCCAACATTCCGCCCTCCCTAGCATGACTCGCGTCATTATTACGATACACTGATGAGATGAAAAGTGTACCGCTTTTGGGGGTCATTTAAGGCCAAAGTCGAGATTATTTGATCAAATATTGCCCTAAATTGTTCCTTTTGTCATTTAGGTACATTTGAGAGGAAATTTACAAAAGGAAGCATTTTGGACTTTTTTTGAGCGAAAAAGTGAAAAATACGACAAAGTCTCAAAATCATGCTGAAAATTGTACCTGACGGTGTCAAGGAATACTAGTAATGACGTCAAGACTTGACAAAGAGGTGGATAAATCAAATTGCACATGACGGCCAAGACCAAGTTTGTACATGACGACGTCAGAAGTGGATCTAGGCAATACGAGTAATATTTTGGCGGCGAGTTGACGGCGTCAGACCCCTACTCTTGACGCCGTCAGATTGTAAAATCTATATATACTTTTCTAGTTTCCATTCATTGTGTGCAACTTTGAAGGGAGAAAACCCTAGACGAATTTTACTGCAATTTTGAGGGTTTCAAACCCTTGTTTCATCCATGCTTAATTGAAGATAAGTCTTTCAACAAATCATTCAATATGTCTATGTGTTGTTTGATTATATCTTATGCTTGTCTTCTTTTTAACATGCTAGGCTAGGTATTCTTTATGTTTGCTTAGATGTAATGAAACTTAGATATTGATTATTGATTGGTTGTTTGTTTATAATTGTTGTGGATGAATGAATTCGATGTTAGGCTTAAGAAAACTGGTAGACTTCCAATTGGTAACTTGCTTGAATGTCTTAAGAAACATGATCAGAGGTGTACTACGATATATTGGTTATATTTAATGTATAGGTAACTACTAATGAGGCCATGTTAGGAGCTAGTAGTCGGCTCGACATAGGAAGAGGTAAAAGCTTATAGAGTTAGGGAAGATTGTACACGGCCCTACGAATGGTATTAAGAAATATAACCTGTCATCCATGCAATTGTAACAAACTAATCAACCGGTAAAAGATAGCTAGGGAGTAATGAAATCTATGTAAACACATTTTCTCTCATCATTGTTTTCACCACAATTAGTTTAGGTTTATTTTATTTTATTTTGATTGCATCTTTAGTTATTTGGGTTAATTGATTAGCAACTAATTCCGCCCACTCCTTCAAAACCCGAGATTTTTACTTGCTTTCCATTAAATATAAAAATACAAAAAGAATCATCCCTCATCTCTAGACCTAGTTTAAGTGAGTTTTAACCCTAGCGAACACTATTCTTTGAGTTGAATGATCAATCCCCCGGTACTTGCCACTATACTATTCTACAACGGTCAGGTACACTCTCTGGTGGGGATTGCAAGCTTCACAAGATCTCTTGAGAGGTAAAACCTTTTGCGAGGGCGCAATTCCACGCATCAAGTTTTTGGCGCCGCAGCCTGGGGAATAGTTATTGTCTAGGTTAAAATTTCTTTTTATTAGGTCTACTTGCTAGATTCCTTTCTAGTAAGATTTTTATTTTTATTTGTATAGGTTTCTTTAGTCTATCTTTTCCTTTGTTTCTTTGTTTGTAACCTTTGCCATCCGCCATCATGTAAGGTGGTAATCTCTTTGATCCAATCAACCCACCACAACAAACCCACCACAACTAAACCAACCTCCTAGACCCCGAACTTTAGGAGAGTACTCCCGTCCTAGCCACCAAGGCTATCAAAACACCATTGAGCTCACTCAAGGAGCCAATGTGTCTCCCTTGCGATCCGACACCATCCGGTTGGTGCAAAGCGGATGTGCATTCCATGGACTTCGTTCCGAAGATCCTAATCAACATCTCAAGGATTTCCTTAAAATCAAAGATTCCATAGACCTTGATGTTGGAACTCGAGAGACGACCCGATTGCATCTTTTCAAATTCTCTCTACGTGACCAAGCTAGTCAATGGCTTGAGCGTTTACCCATGGGATCCATCACTTCTTGGGATGATCTCACCACTCGTTTCCTTGCTCAATTTTTCCCACCGGGGAGAACTACTAAGCTTAGAAATGACATCTTGATGTTCCAACAACGTCAAGGTGAAACTCTCTATGAAGCATGGACTCGTTTCAAGGATTTACTCCGAAAAGTCCCTCATCATGGCATAGATCTTTGGCTCCAAATCCAAATCTTTTACGATGGTGTTAATCATCAAACTAGAAGGGCCATAGATTACGCTGCCAATGGTAGACTAAGCAGACTTACCATTGATAAGTGCTGGGAAGTTATTGAGGGCTTAGCACAATACGAAGAAGAATGATGGGAGGACCCAATGTTCTTGGAAGAAGGGAGTCTAAATTACGTAAATGCAACCCAAGAACAGTTATTGGAGAACATCGAAAAGCAGGTTAAGGAATTAATGAAAACTGAAATGCCTGCAGCTGAAACCGAAGTAAGTCCTGATAGACATGTGAGTGTAATTAGTAAACATACTTTTCCTGAACGTTCACAATAAGAAGAGTTCGAAGGGATAATGATAACTTTTATGAACAATTAGTTGAGGCAGATTCAACAATTAGAAACTCGCATGGAAAGCACTAGAAATACTTTTACGGACTTGGCTGATAAGTTTATATCAAGAATTAAGGAGATGATTAGGGAAAAATCTACACCAAGGAAAATCGAAAAAATCTTTGAACTCCCGACCCCTATAGTGATATGTGAAAGAGGGGATAATGGAGAAACCTACCCAGGTGATTCACCTTCAAATTCCCTTTACTTCCATAAGCCCCCTTAAGAAGAAAAGAACTCGCAAATTCACAGCATCTTCGTTGGAAGCTTGCAAGTCACGCTCCCTAATTTGCACGAAGCTAAAAAAACGTTCCTTTGGTTTTAAACCCGGTGTGAAAATGGTGCACCTCAAACACACTTCCACTTCAAAAGCTTTTATGGAACAATTCCTTCCCTTACCCATTACTTACCAATATGGAGATTGTGACCTGAACGGGGTTGTAACCAGACCTATCCAAAACCATACCACATCTCGTGACAGTAACAAAACATTTGACCCTGGCGGACTCCACTAACGAGAATGGCTATCATAGTTTATGACCTTGATAAGCTATTGACAAAAGTACAGGGACTCATATTGGAATTGTCACAAAATACTCATGATTCGGGTATCTGACGCTTCAGAATTTACTCATGACGCCGTCACCTCGCATTTTCAACAATATTAACCTTCTTTCCATCACTTTCACCACATACCCTACAAACCATATCCACTTGATACTCTCATATCGAAACTGCAAGATCAACTCCTGCATCTCTCGTCACCAATCTCCACGTGGTAAGTGATTTTTCTTCATCCTCATTAGTTCAATTATACATAGGACCCATCGATTTTAAAAAGCCCCATTATCCGAAACCCTAAAATGGATTCATTACTAAAACTCGTAATGCCCTTCTATTGATGTTGTGTGACCACAATTAAGGCATTGGGTAGTAGTAATTGATAGGGTTCATGAGTCGATTACAAGAAAAAAAAAGTATTCAACTAACGAATTATTGATCCACCACCCATGAGTTCTGTCAAAAGGGGTGTTTGGGTCAGGGGTTTAGAGTTTGAAAATTGATTTTTCCCTCGTAATTGCATTTTCATGTATTTCATACACCTGATGGTGTCAGTCTTTATGGTCTGACGGCGTCAGGAGGGTCTGACAGCCTAGCTTCCTTAAAACTCTTATTCTAATCACTTCCGTTCCATCCCATTTTCTTCCAGGAAAATGAGCAAGCATTCTCGACACAACCGAGGGAGTTCTTCAAGATCTCAACGCGAGAACTTGGGTGACACGGTACTTAGTTGGAGTATTTTTGATGATGATGCCTTCACGGCCAAATACGCCGAATTGCTCTACCACCAGATTGATAGTGGGACACTGATTGATTGGAATTTCTTGAGGAATCAAGGCCTCGAGCAAGCCTTTCTCCAATGCTTCCAAACTGATGCATTCACCAGTCCTCAATGGGAAAGGTTGTTTAGAGTGCGGGAGCCAATTTATAATGAGTTTGCGCGTGAATTCTTTGCTACTTTTTGTTTTGATTTGGCTGAGGCAAGAAATGATGTGGGGGGTACTACCATTTACTTTAAGTTAGGAGGTGAGCTTAGGACTTGTTCAGTCGCAGAGTTTGGTTGGAAGTTGGGTTTGTACCGTCAGCATGAGACGACTCAAGGAGGGTTTATGCGTAGGTTGTTGGGTGGTGAGACGGTGAGGAATGATTTGAGGTGTGCTACATTTTGGTCGATCATAGGGAATGGGGGGTATACCTCGACTACTGGAGCGACCTTCATCAGGGATCCTAGGGTTAGGTTAGTCCACAGGTGTATCACCTACAGCTTAGCAGGATGCCATAGCTCTAACCACCGTGTCACTGCTTCTGACCTCTTCTACCTATACACCATTTTCTCACCGGATGTGTACCGGAACATCCCATTCTGGGTGGCGAACTATCTAAAGGGAGGTGTGGGGGAAAAGGAAGGGGATAAGATCTATGGGGGGATGTTTGTGACGTGCCTGCCTCGTTCTTATAGGATTCTTGTGCCTGAGATCATGGGGTATTTGAGTGATTGTGGTACATGCAGGGTGGTGAAGGCCAAGTCCCTCAAGCATATGAACATTGTGATGGAGTTGGGGGACGGGTCTTTTGCTTGGTATGTTATTGGGGGAGCAGCTACAGCTGGTGATGATGATGATGAAGACAATGATGAGGGTGCACCCCAGCAGCAGCAGTGTGGGGATTATGAGGTCGGTTCTGCAGACTACTACCGGCACATGGTTCGGGGGGATTAGCAGGCTCATCAGGGGACCTGGATGGGTCAGATGGATACCTGGAGAGCCACCACTGACCAGAGGTTGGATTGGATGTACGATCACACAATCCGTCAGATGCAGCATCTATCGACCCGTGATCACATCGAGCCTCATTTACAGATTGACCAATTCCCTTGATGTGAGCAGGACTATCCATCCTATGGGTACACCGTACATCACCCTCCTGGTTATGACTACCGCTTTGGTCCTCCTCCCAAGTGATGTTTTTATGATTGTGTCATGATTTCGGAACAATTTATCCATGGTTGTATGTTTCAAACAATTTGGTTTGTAATAACGTAGGATTCGGCCTCTGTTGGCCATTGGATATTTGCTACTATTTCTTTTTATGCATTTAGGATTTTCGTTATTGTGGTTGTTTATAAGTTTTATTTGTTTTATTTGTTTTGTTTGATTGTTTGTTTGATTTTATTTGTTTTCGTATACATGCTTTATTTTTATTGTTTGTGGATCATGTTTCATAATAAATTGTGAAAATGCTTTACCTTGTTGTTTGTCTTAACTTCATAAAAAGGTATTTCGCAAAAGATAAGTGTAAGGGAAATCTAAATTTGTTTTTAAGAACGGAATTGGACATGGACCACAACAATATTAAATGAACATGTATATTAGTATTTGTTTGAGTCAAATGCTTGTATCGAGTCATAATGATGTTTTGCAGGAATTCCAGGAATTAAGGCGTGAGTTTTTCCATAAATTTTCCAGAAACTTAACATGAGATTCTTGTCAGAGCACTCTGACGGTGTCAGGATCATAACCTGACGTCGTCACGTGTAAAAATTCTAAAAAATTTTGCGAGTTTTGTCTTTCTAACGGAGTCTTAAAGTTTTTGTTAATTCTTTAGTTTTATAAACTCCAGAAAATCTGCAAACATTCATTCCACAAGCATTATATTGTTAGATATATAGATTGTCGCCGATTTTACGCGAGGTTTGCCATGATTGTTTTCTCAGGTTTAACAGGTTATATTGGATAAGAAGATGATTTATATTACTGAGGGAAGCTTTCAACGTTCATTTTCTTGGAGGAGGATTTAACCATGTTATCCATTTATCCACACCGAACGAATCAGGGGAGTATTTGTTTCATTCTTTTACCTTCATTACTTTTACATCTTTTTATTGAACATTGGTGACAATGTTCAGCCTAAGTGTAAGGGGAGGGTAACTGATGATACCTTAGAGAATGCAATTGCACTTGAGTTTGTTTGTTCAATAGTAGGTGTGTAATAAAACTAAGAAAAATGCTTGTTAGGGCAATTTTAGCACCAAATTTTATAACATTTAGGAGTGAAGCTTTAGCCTTAATGAACGTCTCATGGATAGGAGTTGTATGACTAGCACAAAAACCGTACCACTCAAAAAAAATTCCACCCAAATATGTGAGGTTCGCCTTTAGATTTGTTAGAAAAAGCATTCTTTATTAGTGCTTATGAGTGTGCCGGTAGTACTTAGATTCTAGAACTTGTGTTAATGATGCATCCCGAGACCGCTAGTAAGACTACATTCGTGTAGTAGGATTTACTACATGATAAGAGACATTATGATCACCCTTGTGTTAAACCCGTGTCATAATTACTTGACTAGTAAAGTCAATTAATTTCCCCACACCTTTACGTTGTACTCATTTTTAGTACACAATACCCCTAGTACACCCCTCCGAGCATATCTTTTCGTTTCTAACTTTAAACATTTTACTTTGTGGAAAACTAGAGGGGGGTTGAATAGTTTTACGTCAATTTTGTTTTTTTCAAAAAAAAAAAAAAAAAAAAAAAAAAAAAAAAAAAAAAAAAACTTTGTTTCCAAAATCTTCGATTCTAGTTTTATGTGAGATCAATATATAACACTAATATATACTAATATCTACGAAAGTAAACAACAACAATATAAATAAATAAGTAAAAAGATAGAGATGGAAAGATCGCACCACAAGACAAAGGATTTATAGTGGTTCGGCTACGAAGCTCCTCTTCGCCCTACACCACTCCCCAAGCACCTAAATCGAGAGTTTTCTTCACTATGTCAACAAGATCCCTTATGGCGGAGAAAACCTTACTCAACTTTTGCTTACACCAATTAACGACACTAAGCAAGATGTCGAGTCCTAATAGTAGCTAGAACCAATCTCACAACACTAGTCACTACACACCTTCTTTACAACTTATACACACCACTACTACAACACAACTTCACACAACTTCACTACTTCTTCTTCACAACATTACTTCTTCTTCTTCCCAACACTACTACTTCTATTCACAACTACTAACACACTTAGATCTTTCTATTACACAACTTCTACACCTTTACAAATACTTTACACAACAACTAATAATATTCACAAATCTACAATACTTCTTAACAAGATGTTGGAGGAGTATTCTTCTCTTGCACTTTGAATGATGAAGGATTGGATCACTTAAAACAAGAACTAATATGTTTATGATCAAAGAATTTAGGAAGATGATTTGAGAGAATTTGGGCAGAAAGTTTTAGTGCAAAAGGTGAGGAAAAATTACAGATTTGAACCAGTGTTTATAGGCAAAACTTTCTGAAACGGGAGCGTATGCCAGCCCCTTTAATTCATGGCCGGCCCTCTTAAAATTAAGGGGGCCGCCCACCTGTAACGGCCAGAAAATTTTGTCTTTTCTAGGGAAAGTTTATTTGGTGAAAATTTAACTGAATTTGGTTAAAGATTTGAATTCATTTATTTATTTTGAAATAAACATTTTCCTCTAATTACCAAAAGTGTTTTTCTAAATATGTAAAATGTTTATACCATTTTATATAATTTGTAATTAGTAAATAAACCTTCCTTTGATCATAAAATGTATTAGACAATTGTTTATTCATACCTTAAGTGAATTAGTAGGATGTAATGATATTTTGTCACTAAATACTTATTTAAATAATGATTTTACGTTTAATGATTTTACATTTTGTGATCGTCAAAACATAGGGATATCGAGAAATATTAGTAATGTTTTTACGCATTATTTATATCAACAATCTCCCCCTTTTTGATGATTACAAAATCTAAACTCATTAAATAAAAAATTATTATATATGCAAGTATTTAGTGAGTTTATATCACTTCTCCGCCTTTTTGTGAACATCAAAAAGGTTGTCCCGAAGATGTAAGAGCTCCCCCTTGATGTATGCTCCCCCTCGTTTTAAGGTTATAAGACAAATCGAGATATGGAATGCTTGCAAAAATATTTAGAGTACACAATATATATGATGCAATATATGACAAGAAAACATGTAAAAGGCAAAAGAAAGTAAATCTCAACAAGCATTCATTATTCATAAAATAGATTATGTTGAAAAAACATAACCATTGTTACATAAGCATACATATATGCTTTTCTTAGCAAACTACATTAGATAATACTAGGTTGCCAACTTGAGGTCTCTAGGACTTGCTTGGAGATAGGAAACATGGAGCATGGATTTAGTGGAGGTAGACTTTTGTGGGAATTTTTTTTGGAGAGTTTGGAGTGGTTGATGGAGGTGAGCTTGGAGCGGAAGAGTTGGATTGTTGTATTTGTGATGGTGGTGGTGAAGACCTTGTGAGGAGATACTCAATCCAAGTGAAGTGCTCATTGAGAGCAATGGTCTGTTTTTGGAGAAAAATGCAACAAGGACAATTGTTGACATGATTCTCAAGTGGGACAATGTTGTTGGATGGTGAGGATGGAGTGGTAGAGGGTTGATGATCCAAATTACGTTGAGCAAGATGTAAGGCAAGGAGAGCACTAAGCTCATGGGCTTCTTTGAGCTCCTCGATGAACTTTTTATGTTCGGAGGTAGGTGAAGATGGTGGAGTTGGATTATTGTTGGGGATTGAGGTTTGGACATGTAGCATAGGATTCATGTCTTGATGAGAGGGATGAATGTGGTTTTGGGATTGAGTATGTTCCTCAAAAGGATCATTTGGAAGAATTGAGTGAGATGGATGTAAAGTATTGTTGGTGAGTGAGATAGTGAGGTTGTCATGTGGAGGTAAAATGAAGGTTTCATTTGGGTGAGGTGAATGTTTAGTTGTTGGTTGGTTGGGGACAACATCATTAATAGATGAGAATTTTTGGCATGTATCAAGTTTTCTTCTCCACACGGGTTTGACGGTGATCCTTGCACCTCTTGTAGGTTTGGTTCTTGGGTGATTGGGGGATGACATGATGGCTTGAGTGATGATTAATGATGAATGAGGGTATTTATAGTGTGATGATTTGGTGTTTATAGAAGGATAATATGTGGTGGATTTGATAGACCAAGAGTGTTTGTGGAAGGATAATTTAGGGAAGTGGGGAATCAAAATAGGGTGAAATGGGCTAAAAAGCAGAAAGCAAACAGGGAACCTCGACCATCAGGTGGCCGGCCCCCTTAATTTATGGCCGGCCCCTTTAATTTTAAGGGGGCCGCCCGTTATAATTATGGGGACCGCCCAGTGTCTGGTTCCCAGATTGCCAGAAATGGTTTTTGGCAGAGATTTTTCCAGAAAGATGTTTGTTTTGAGGTTTGGTTTTGGGCAAGTCCATCTCTTTAGGCAACTAAACAAATATTATCTTGATGAAGTATGCATAGAAAGTATATATGTAGGCAACTATGCATATAATATAGTTTCATGCAAAGACAATAATGTAAATGAACAAATAAGCAAGTCATGTAACCTAAGGCAACAAGTAAAGTATAAGGCAATTTAGTGAGTGAGAAACTAATGATGGAACAAATGTGACAAAGTGATACTTGACATTTTTCTAGTGTGTGCCTATATGCAACAAATGTGGAGATGCAATTGCTTCGACTCCTAATGCAAAGAAACACAAATGTCCTAAGAAGCAATCCAAAAACTCCTTGATTCAATTTGCTTAATCCATGATTGCCAAGGATATATATTGGATTATATATTTTGACAATTCATGTGACATTTCATGCATGATTTTAGAAAACCGTTTTTGCCATTATTCAACAATGAGTTTTCCTAAACGTGAGAATGATTTCAAAATGAATTGAGGTTTTCTTTGAGAATATATATGCAAAACAAAATATCTCAATTCCTGATTTTTGTGCAAAACAGAATCCTAGAATCAGACTTGAGAAGAAAGAAAAGAAACTTTAAAACTTTTATGCTCAGATGGCCGGCCCCCTTAAAGTGAGGTCGGTCCCCTTAATTTTAAGGGGGCCGTCCTTATAAATTTAAGGGGTCCGCCCATCTGATAAAAACAACAAAAAAAAATTCAGGATCATGAAATTTCAGAAATAAAATTTTAATCTATTTGTTCCATCATTCCTAATCCTAGACGCAAGTGGTTAAATAATTCACGCTTAAGGGGCTTAGTAAATATACCGGCAATGTTATCTTCCGAGGCTACCTTTTCTATTGTTATGTTTCCCTTTTGTACGTTATCCCTAAGAAAGTGATGACGTATTTCTATATGTTTAGTCCAATAGTGTTGAACGGGATTCTTACTTAAATCTATTGCTCCTTTATTATCACACATTATAGGAATGCTTTCTAACCTAACGCCATAGTCTACGAGAGCTTGTTTCATCCATAGTGCTTGTTGACATGCCTTTCCAGCGCTTACATATTCAGCTTCGGTGATCGAAATGGCAAGGGCGGTTTGCTTCTTGGAAAACCAAGACGTTAGGCAACATCCCATAAACGTGCAAATACCACTAGTGCTTTTTCGATCCACGTAGTCTCCCGCATGATCCGAATCCGCATAGACAATGGTTTCTATGCCGGATCCCTTAGGATACCATAATCCTAAGTGTATAGTGCCTTTAATGTATCGGAAGATATGCTTAACCGCCTCTAGGTGAGAGGTTTTAGGATCCTCTTGAAAGCGGGCACAAAGGCAAACACTAAACATGATATCGGGTCTACTTTCCGTTAAGTATAGTAAACTACCTATCATTCCTCTATACTTAGTGTTATCTACGGACTCACCTTCTTCATCTCTTGTGAGTTTCACTTCCATAGACATAGGTGTCTTAAGGGGTTTTGAGTCTTCTAGGCCAAATTTCTTAAGCATTTCCTTAATATATTGGTTAAAAAATATTCCATCTTTTAGTTGTTTTATTTGTAATCCTAGGAAGAAGTATAGTTCACCCATCATGCTCATCTCAAACTCATCATGCATGATTTTGGCAAATTCATCACACATATCCTGACAAGTCGATCCAAATACGATGTCATCGACATATATTTGAACAATGATGATATTTGGGTCACTTCTTTTAGTGAAGAGAGTGTTATCTACCATTCCCATGGAATAATTATGCTCAACTAGGAAAGCTTTCAGTCTATCAAACCAAGCCTTTGGAGCTTGCTTAAGACCATATAAAGCTTTCTTTAATTTGTAAACATAATCAAGTTTTGCGAAGTCAATGAATCCCGGAGGTTGTGCCACATAAACCTCCTCATTGCTAAAACCGTTAAGGAATGCACTCTTCACATCCATTTGGTATAACTTAAAGTCTAGGGCGCAGGCATAAGCTAAAAGGATTCTAATGGATTCTAATCTAGCTACAGGGGCATAGGTTTCATCATAATCAATTCGTTCTTGTTGATTATAACCTTGGGCGACTAGCCTAGCTTTATTCCTAGTTACTATTCCATTTTCATCTAATTTATTCCTAAATACCCACTTAGTTCCTATTATGGTCACATTCCTAGGATTTGAGACTAGTTCCCAAACATCATTTGTTTTGAATTGATTTAATTCTTCTTGCATAGCCATAATCCAACTTTCATCCTTTAAGGCTTCATTTATATTCTTAGGCTCTATTGGTGACACAAAACAAAAGAAGTTATTTTTATCTTGAGCTTGTGATCTAAGTGTTCTTTGATTTAGGTGACCTATAATGTTATCTAATGGCTGTGACTTTGATTCCTTAACATTTACAATTTCATTTTCTTTTAAAGTTTCTACTTCAAGATCATTACCTAAGGGTTTAGTTTTACTAACCTCAATAGCTTCTTCCTCTATAACATCATCATCTTCTAAGGGTAATGTTTTAGGTAGTGGAGGAGTTTCATCAAAGGTTACATTTAGGGACTCTTCTACTTTCATGGTATGTTTATTAAGAATTATATATGCTTTACTATTTTGTGAATATTCTAGCAAAACTCATTCGTAAGCCTTAGGGTCGAACTTAGTGAGATAGTCTTTTGTATTAAGGATGAAGCATTTACTTCCGAATACTCTAAAGTAGCCTATATTAGGTTTTCTACCTCTTAATAACTCATATGGAGTTTTTCCTAAGATTCGTCTAATAGTTTCAGCATCTGTCTTCCTCCCCTGTTTGGAAGAATCTCCCAAATCATCACTAAATGCTGCTGAAGCATCATCTTGAGGTGAAGATGAATATGAAAGCACAATTTTGGCAGATCTTTGCTTCTTTAACCCCTCAACTTCTTCCTGTAAATTCTTGATCTCTGCTTTCATCTGAGCAAGCTCTGTGGCATGTTGTTTCTTAGTCTGTGCCAGTTCTTACTCTAGAGCTTTAAAATGTGTGACTAAATTGGTACAAAGTTCCATCAATTCATTAAGTTGCACACTGCCCTCAACACTTCCAACTGTGTGACCTGTTGGGAGAGGTGAATCATAGGGCATTGATCCAGGCTCTTCTCTAGTTGGACTAGAATGAAGCCTAGAACCACCACTGCTTGTTCCTAAACCAAAAGGCTCAAAATCAGGCAATGTTGTAATGGGAGGAGGTGGCTGTTTGTGCCTCCTCTCATAAGTGTGAGTAACTGCAGGGGTGTGTTGAATAGGTGGAGCAACAATAGTGGGTGTGTGATGGGATACAACTGGGATTGTTGCATCTTCACCCTGTACCTGTGAAATCTTTGAAAGCATTTCAGGAAAAAGTGGTTTAATTTCCCCATTCCAAAGTTCTGAAGCCTTACTCATATTTTGAAAAACTTTTAGCTTAAGACAGGGAGTTTTATAAACTCTTTTGTGGGTTTGGAGTGGAAATTCATTTAGCACTGCTTGCACAAACCTTGGATACATCAAAAATTTATATGAACTCTTTACATTGCCTTTCATATTATTGAAAATAAACTTTGAAAAATTGAAAGTCCTATCTGTAGCTAAGCAAACCAAAGGGTAAGCCATGGTTGAACTGAATTGTTCATAAGAAGTTTTCTGAGGACTTAGGCAATGTAAAAGAGTATGTATGAAAAACCTCCAATGGGGACAAAAACATCCTTTTCTGAAAGTAACCTTTTTATCAGATGTATCATACCCCATTGAGGACAGATGTTTATGAATGTCTGAATTAGGTAATGTGATGATACCATTGAGATCATCTAATTGGAGAATTCTCCTCAAGGATTACTCAGTAACATCAATGGTTACCCCATCCACTGTGGCTCTAAGAGCTTCCACAGATTCATGTGTGTTTCCCTGTTCAAGAGTGATGGACTCCACAGTGTTCCAGAACTGTTTAATATGAGAAACATAGATTGTTGGATTGACAGTTAAAGCATACCTAATATGGGTAGTGTTGAGAAAATCCACAATCTGATGAAAAACAGGGCCACTCTTTTCGTTTGACTTATGTAAGTAGGCCACTTGGTTGTGCTCATCTGCAAAGTCTAGAATCGCCATAATTTTGTGATAAAGATATGAAAGTGTTAGTAATTGTGAATAAGGATCACGCCGTATAAGGATAATTATATACTAATAGGGTTTTGAGAAGAATGCGTAATGTGAATAATCTTTAGAATAAATTTATCTTTGAGAAAAGAATAAATTAAAATAGGTAAGTGGATAATTCACAAAAATTTACCCTATTAATAAGGAAACACGGTTATTTGCAACGGCTAGTTAAAAAATAAGATTACTGACACAACAGTTGTAACGGCTAGTTCACTAGTGGTAAAAATTTCACTTGCAGTGGTAACTATGAACTAGCAGTGGTAATTTTTCACAAAATTTTCAAGAGCAGTGGTAAGTAAATCAATTAAAAGTTCAGCTGCTCTTAGCATAGTTTTTAGCAAACTATCATCTATCAACGGATTTGATATGTCTTTACCATGAGCCGTTTGCTACGGACTAGCCAACTCTTCATCACTTGGAATATGGTGAGTTGATGACCATATAGTTTGTGGTAAACTATCAACCATAAACGGATTTGAGAAGTCTTTACCAGTAGCCGTTTGCTCTGGACTAGTTGATTCTTATGTGGATTAGACATGGTGAATCAATAACCAGTTGTTGTGTGTCTTAGTTACACACCTTATAACTCCAATCACTCAGTAAATATTGGTTGGTACTTTGCATATGTGGTAAACACCAAACCTAACCAATATATTTTAAACCAAAGTAACTTTTTGACCAAGTTACTATTCACAAAAATATCTCTCCAAAGTCAACCCGGTTAAATAAATTATATCCAAATTTACTTCTCCAACCTACCAAAACAGATAAGAGTAAATATCCCTCATTAATTAAACCTTTGCCTTGACTTTGCATATAAAAGGGGCTCAAATCAATACAAGTCTTCATCAAAACTATTCTCCAATATCACAAACCATAAAAATCATCATGAGTTGGTTTCCACTGTTCTATATCTCATCTGATGACTCATCTGATGGAGAAATCAGTTACTATTCTGAGTCTGAAGAACTATCATCTGGATGGAGTGGATATTTTCCTCCAAGTACTGCAACTTCATCCAACATGAAGCCAAACAAGAAGGTCTCAGCTGCTCCTGCTCCATCTCTGGAATTTTACTCAAGCTCTTTTTCAGATGATGATGATGATCCATCCTACACCCTGTCCAAGGAGCTTCCAAAAGCCCTTACTACAGCCTTGGAGTCAGCCTTGGGTAATATGAAGTGGCCTGCACCAGAAAAGCCTGCAAGACTCCAAAGGCCACCAAAACAAGTGCTGGACCTTGCTTGCCCAAGAAAGCAACTTTCCTTTGATAACAAGATGAAGAGTGCTTCGAAGGCAAAGCATGACTATGAGGGGAAAGGCAAGAAGCCCATGGAGTAGCTTGTTGGAAGAGTAGGGTGTTAGGTTGTGAAGCTTTGTGTTTTGTGATTTGGTTTATGTATTTGTCTCTTTGTTGATGTACTCTGTTTCTTTTTAATGGTTGAATGAAAGTACTTTATCTTTTCTTTTACCACTGAGAGAGCAAATCTTTCCACTGTTTGTACCATGGTTTCCACTGTGCTTTAATTCTTCTGCATACAAGTTAGTAGAAAACCATACAAACATATACAAACAATATTAGTACCTAAAAACTATCCTGCAACACTAAAAATCATTAGACATCAAAGATTTATGGGTTTAACATTCCAATACCTGTTACCAAGTACTGAAACCTACCCACATCAAGCCCTTTTGTTAACAAATCAGCATAGTTGTCATCAGTATGAATTTTGACAACCTGAATAAGCTTTTTCTCAAAACAATCTCTAATAAAGTGATGTCTAATCTCTATATGTTTAGTTTTAGTATGTTGCACAGGATTTTTAATAATGCAAATGGTACTACTATTGTCTATATATATAATGGTGTTCATGAAATTGTACCCATAATCCAACAATTGATTCTGAAGCCATAAGATCTGAGCACAACAGCTTGCAGCAGCTACATACTCTACTTCAGTTGTTGAAGTAGCCACCAAATTCTGTTTCTTGCATTGCCATGACACCAATTTAAATCCAAAAAATTGAAATCCTCCTGTAGTTGACCTTCTATCCAAACTTGCACCAGCATAATCACTATCTGAGTATGTGATCAACTCCATAGGAGATTCTCTTGGATACCACAATCCTAGATTAGGATATGTCTTCAAATACCTGAAAATCTTCTCTACTGCTGTCAAATGTGATGTCTTTGAAGTGACTTGAAATCTTGCACAAGCACATAAAGCAAACATAACGCCTGGTCTTGATGAAGTAAGATACATCAAGGAACCAATCATAGATCTATAAGTATGCACATCAACATCTGCTCCACTAGCATTCTTCAACAATAGATGAGTAGTCTTATCAGCAGGGGTATTTGAAGGTTTTGCATCAGTAAAGTGAAACTTCCTTATAATCTCAGTCACATATTTGTCTTGACTGATAAAGATTCCATCTTTTCTTTGTTGTACTTGTAGTCCCAAAAAGAAAGTAAGTTCTCCCATAGAACTCATTTGGAACTCATATTTCATCAATTTTTCAAACTCTTTGCACATTTCTTGTCTAGTAGATCCAAAGATGATATCATCAACATACACTTGAACCAGAAGAATATCGACCTTGTCTTTCTTGATAAACAAAGTTTGATCAATCTTTCCTCTATGAAACCCATTGTTCAACAAATATGTAGCTAAGGTTTCATACCACTTCCTTGGAGCTTGATGTAAGCCATAAAGAGCCTTAAAAACTTTATACACTTTATTGGGATGTTGAGAATCTTCAAAGCCTGGAGGTTGAGAGACATAGACCTCCTCATCAATCTTTCCATACAGAAAGGCACACTTGACATCCATTTGATAGACAGTAAAGCCCATAAAGGATGCATAGGTTAAAAACAATCTAATAGCCTCAATCCTTACAACAGGAGCAAAAACTTCATCATAGTCAATACCCTCCTCCTGAGTGTATCCTTGAGCAACCAATCTAGCTTTGTTCCTGATAACAATACCTCTTTCATCTTTCTTGTTTCTGAAAACCCACTTTGTACCAATCACCTTCATTCCATCAAGCAAATTACAAAGAACCCAAACCTTCTGAAGTTTGAATTACAACAACTCCTCTTGCATTGCTTCAACCCAGCTTGATTCTTCTAAAGCCATATAAACATTTTTAGGCACCACTTGTGATAGAAAACAGAAAAATAAACATTCGTTCTTGTTTGTATGCTTCTTGGACTCATAAACTTCACTAATGAACCCATGAACATCATTCATCTTTGTCTGCCTTCTTGTCTTCACACATGATTGTAGCTCACCAATTACATTTTCAATTAGATGCACTTTGTGAATTGTAGTTTGTGATGTGTTAGGAATATCATATGTTGTAGGCATGTTAGTGATTTCAACATCATCACAAGGTGTTTCCTGAGTTGAATTTTCCACATTTGGACCATCAGTGGAAACTTCTGGTGGAGCAGTGGGAATAGGATTACCACTGCTTTCAGGAATTTCTTTATTCAGAACATCAAAATTCACAACATTAGCATCACCTTCCTTTTCAGAATTCTTTGAAGGTTGTGAGTCTTCATTATTGTCAACAAAGTCCCAAAGTGGCATAACAATTTGATCTTTATCATTTTCATCATCTTTGCAAGGTTCATCTTCATCAATGAATTTTTCTGAGCCTTCAAGATCATTGTCTCTTGTACCTGAGGTAATAGGTACATAATTCATTGTATTTGATAAAGTCTCAAGATCAAACAGCCATTCTGGTCCTGAACCTGCTATGTTAGTTCTATTTTCAAGGAACTCAACATGCAAATTTTCTTCAATCTTCTTTGTTCTTAGGTTGTAGACTCTAAAAGCCTTGCTAACCATAGAATATCCAACAAAGAAGCCTTCATCTGATTTTTCTTCAAACTTTCACAAATGATCAATGGTATTAAGAATTGTGACATGACATCCAAATGGCCTCATAAGATCCAAGATTGGGGGCTTCCTCTGAATAGCTCATAAGGTGTCTTGTTCTTAGTCTTTACCACCAAAACCCTGTTCTGAATATAACAAGCAGTGTTAACTGCTTCAGCCCAAAAAGTCACTGGTAGCTTGGAATCAGCTAACATGGTTCTAGCAGCCTCAATTAGTGTTCTGTTTCTTCTTTCAGCAACACCATTTTGCTGACGTGTTCTTGCAACACTAAATTCTCTTTTAATACCTTTGTCTCTGCAGAAATCATCCATAACCTTATTCTTGAACTCTATCCCATTGTCACACCTGATGATCTTGATCTTCTTATCAGCTTGATTTTCAACTTCAGTGATGAAAGTCTTGAGAATGCCAGTGGTTTCATCCTTGGTTCTCAGGAAGAAAACCCATGTAAATCTACTAAAATCATCAGTTACAACAAGACAATACTTCTTCAAATTTATGCTGCTCACAGATGTAGGACCAAACAAGTCCATATGCAGCATGTATAGTGGATGATCAATAGAGTTATATGCCTTGGTTTTGCATGAAGCTCTATGTTGCTTGCCCTTAAAACAGGCAACACATTTTTGGTCATTTTTAAATCTCTTCTCTGGTAGACCTCTGACTAGATCATCTTTCACAATCTTGTTAATGGTCTTTAAGTTAACATGACCAAGTCTTCTGTGCCAAAGCATGGATTCATCCAAAGTGGCTTTTGCAAGCAAACAAGTAACATCATCTTTAGCCACTATGTTCTTTATGTCTATGCTATATAGATTGCCTTTTCTAGAGATTTTAAGCAAAACCTCACTTTCATTCGATAGCTTATAGTCCTTAGATAAGATATAGCATTCATCTTCTGAGAATAGAACTCTATGTTTCTTGTCACACATCTGTGACACACTGAAGAGATTGTACTTGAGTTATTTCACATAATACACATTCTCAAAGTCCAAGTTTCTAGCCTTGATAGTTCCTTTGCCAGAAATCTTTCCACGAATACCACCTCCAAAGCTGACAAATTGTCCATCATAAGGTTTGAAATCTAAAAGATAGGACTTATTACCAGTCATGTTCCTGGAACATCCACTGTCTGAATATCCTTGATCTTCTTTAGGCTTTGAATGTCCCTGCACATAAAATAAAGGAATTAGTTCCTTTTGGGAACCCAAGCCACAAATGACTTGGATCTGCCTCGTGTATCAATATAATTATATCTGTCAAAGGTCATTGATACACCATTAGGATTGTTTAAGGTGATAAGCCCTTTTGGTTTCCATTCCCAACGTGCTGAGGCCTTCACAGCATTCCCCACATTTACCCTTTTGGAGTTTACAGAACCACCAGTGGAAACTTTTGGCCTAGCAGTGGCAACTGCTGGTTTTGAAATTTTAGGTGCCCACTTGTGATTATTGTAAACTTTCTTATCATAAAAGGTCTTTTTCCCTGTTTGTACAGATTTAACATAAGTTTTAATTGGATTTGCACTTTTAACAAGAGACTTTGGGTAAACTCTGTTCATTTTTCTGGCAGTGGCAACTGCTGGCTTAGCAGTGGAAAGAGATTTGATGCCAGAGTTTAACAAAACAGACCTGGGAATCATTTTACTTAGTGGATTTGGGTGAGTATACTTATTAACGTTGATTTCATTCACCCTGGTATTTCTAAACACTTCCCGTCTACCCATGTGATAGTTACAATTGTAATGAAGATGTTCAAAACTACCACATATGTGACAAGGTTTGTTGTTAAACTCAAAGTCACTACCAAATTGTCTAGATTTAACATGATTCCAACTCCTTTTGTTACCCCTAGGAGTTGATGACCTGCTTCTGTACATCTCAGCATATCTAGTAGTGGGCCTAGTGTGATTAGCTTGTTTCCTAGGCTTCTCTTCTTCAACCTTAACAACTTCAGGAATACTCTTTTTAACTTCCACTTTAACACTCTCAGGAACACTAGTTTTAGACTCAACATTCAGATTTTCATCTTTAAGAGATGAGTCACTAGCACTATCAAATGTATCAACCTCAACTTTAACCCTTTCAATAGCAACTTCTTTAACAAATATTGGGCCATAGGTCATGGTTGGTTCCTGGAACTCTTCTAACCCTGTGTGTACTAAGTCAATACCAGGAGGTGATGGAACACCTCTTAGGGGTGGTGGAACTGATTTTTATCCTACTCCAGATTTGACTTTATTGACAAGTTGGGCCTCCCAAATTTTGTCAATGCACTCAGACTGATGATCAAGTGTATTACAGGTTATCTGTATGTTATCATTAGCCTTTTTAATCTTTTTTAACTCTTCCCTAAGAGCCTCATTCATATCTATCTTATAATCTAAGTCTCTTTTTAAAACAGCAATATCATCATTGAACTTAGATTCATTAGCTCTATAGTGTTCTAACTGTGCTTCTAAAACAGCAAGACCTCTTTTATGATTTGCTACGTTATAATTGGTTTGATTTAACTCTAACAATTGTTCATCATATTGATCTTTAAGTTTCTCATAGTCTTTTAAAGCCTTACAGGTTTTAGAACAAGCATTATTAATTTGTACCTCAGAGTCAGAAAAATCCATAAGTGCAAGCTCTGTAGCAATCATTGCAGACTCTGAACCTTCTTCTTCATCCTCAGCCATATAGCTCCAATCATAGCTCACTCCATCAATGGCAAAAAGCACCTTAGGTTCTTCAATTGTAGGCTCTTTCTTCTTGTCCTGCTTGTACCAAGTTGACCTATTATCAGGCTTCTTTGGTTTCCTGCATTCCCTGGCAAAGTGCCCCATCTTATGACAGTTGTAGCACTCCACCTTCTTCTTATCAAAACCTACAGTTTCATTGCCATTAATGATGATCTTCCTACCAGTCTTCTTCCAAAACTTCTTTACCTTTAAGCTTAGCAATGCAACTTGCCATTTTATGTCCATCTCTTCCATGTCATCTTCATCAATTTGATCCAAGTCTTCATGTGTCAGGACTGAACCATTAGATTGACTTGAAAGAAAGGCATAGAAAGTAGAATCTCCAAGACCAGCAACCTGCCTTTTTGAACTAGCAGTGGTAACACTTCCACTGCCAGTGGAAACAGCAATGTGAGCAACATCCTCATCATCATCACTCTTTTCATCTGAACTATCATCAATAGATGATGATATAAGAGCTAAGTTCCATGATCCTGAACTTAGTTTGCCAGCCTTCTTCAACCTTTGTTCAATAACTTTAAAGTTATTGTACAAATCATTGAGCTTCATATTCTCCAGTTCTGGCTTGTCTTCCCACACTGCAACATTAGTACCAAACTCAGAGGGTATACTTCTTAAAAACTTTAAGTTGAGGTCTTCCCTTTGTACCTCAATTCCAAACACTGTGAGTTGGGTAACAATCTTTTGAAGCCTTGTGAAGATGCTGCCAATGGATTCATTACTTGTTGAACCAGAATTTTCATAAGTTTGTTTCAACAAGGTCTTCTGTGTCTTCTTGGTAGAGTCATTACCACCAAAAACATTGCAGATCTCCTCAAATAGGGTCTTTGCAGTCTTGTACTTGCTGAAGGCTAAAACTTGATCCCTAGGTAGGGTCATAAGCAATAAACCTCTGGCCTTCAGATCATTCTTCTTCTGTAGTCTTTCATCAGATATGACTGGTCCAGTATTTAACTTTTGTACTACCTTGCCATCAATAGTTTTTGTGGTAGTACCAAGTTTAAAGGAATCACCAAACATAATGATCTCCCAAAGTGCATAGTCTTGCACCATAAAGAATTGTTCAATCATTAGTCTCCACATCTCATAGTCATTCAACTTAAGCTTAGGAAGCTTAGCAGCAATGTTGAACTGACTGGTCTCTGTCTCCATTGAATCTTGTGAGTGAACTTAGGATCTTCTAAATCAAAGTATCAAAACCTGTCTCTGATACCACTTGATGGATCTAAACACCTTGATTTGTGTTAGAATGATACTTTGAATTATACCACCAAGTATGCGGAACTTACTTAGTAATACTTAGAAGTTTGTTTGTGAATAAAACAGTTGTATATGAATGAGAACAATGAGTGAATCAAACTGTTAGCTCCAATATTATTAAGAATAATAATACGAGTGATCTTTGTATCACTAGGGTTACAACCTTGAAGCTCTAAGAAAAACGTATATCAAACCTAAATCTAGGACCTCCTTTTAAAGCACAAGGAGTCCTCTTCTACAAGATACGTATAATGATAATAGAATAAGATATACACAAAATATATTCTATATTTATCTATACAAGTTTTATAACAGTTATCCTAACAGCAGTGGTAATAATATGTACTAGCAGTGGTAATGAGTTTCTACTGCTAGTGCATTCTTCAGCAGTTGTAATCTCCATACTAGCTGTGGTAACTGTTAATGTAATTCCCAACATCTTTCATATTCAATATTTGGTAAAGCTTTGTATATAATCATTTTAGCAATATCATTTTTATCAAGCACTACTTTGAAATAATTGTCATGTTTTTCAAAAGTGGTTTTTGTTGGTTGAAAATCACCAATTGAAATGACATGCCAAAGATCATAATCTATTAATTTCACATAACTTTCGAATCGATTTTTCCATTCAATAAAACTTGTATTTTCAAAATATGGTGGTTTAAATGTCATGTTCCCTTCTAAATATTTTTCCGATTCCATAGATCGATTTCAAGTTTTAAAATACAATTTATTTTAAAAGTCTTGTTTAACGTAGCTCTGATGCCAATTGTGGAAAACTAGAAGGGGGGGGGGGGTTAAATAGTTTTACGCCAAATTTGTTTTGTTTTTTTTTAAAAAACTTTGTTTGCAAAATCTTCGATTCTAGTTTTATGTGAGATCAACATATAACACTAATATATACTAATATCTACGAAAGTAAACAACAACAATATAAGTAAATAAGTAAAGAGATAGAGATGGAAAGATCGCACCATAAGACAAAGGATTTATAGTGGTTCGGCTATGAAGCTCCTCTTCGCCCTACTTCACTCCCCGAGCACCTAACTCAAGAGTTTTCTTCACTATGTCAACAAGCTCCCTTATGGCGGAGAAAACCTTACACAACTTTTGCTTACACCAATTAACGACACTAAGCTAGATGTCGAGTCCTAATAGTAGCTAGAACCAATCTCACACCACTAGTCACTACACATCTTCTTCACAACTTATACACACCACTACTACAACACAACTTCACTACTTCTTCTTCTTCCCAACACTACTACTTCTATTCACAACTACTAACACACTTAGATCTTTCTATTACACAACTTCTACACCTTTACAAATACTTTACACAACAACTAATAATATTCACAAATCTACAATACTTCTTAACAAGATGTTGGAGGAGTATTCTTCTCTTGCACTTTGAATGATGAATGATTGGATCACTTGAAACAAGAACTAATATGTTTATGATCACAGAATTTAGGAAGATGGTTTGAGAGAATTTGGGCAGAAAGTTTTAGTGCAAAAGGTGAGGAAAAATTACAGATTTGAACCTGTATTTATAGGCAAAACTTTCTGACACAGGAGCATATGCCGGCCCCTTTAATTCATGGCCGACCCCCTTAAAATTAAGGGGGCCGCCCCTTATAATTAAGGGGGCCGCCCACCTATAACGGCCAGAAAGTTTTGTCTTTTCTAGGGAAAGTTTATTTGGTGAAAATTTAACTGAATTTGGTTAAAGATTTGAATTCATTTATTTATTTTGAAATAAACATTTTTCTCTAATTATCAAAAGTGTTTTTCTTAATATATAAAATGTTTATACCATTTTATATAATTTGTAATTAGTAAATAAACCTTCCTTTGATCATAAAATGTATTAGGCAATTGTTTATTCATACCTTAAGTGAATTAGTAGGATGTAATGATATTTTGTCACTAAATACTTATTTACGTAATGATTTTACGTTTAATGATTTTACATTTTGTGATTGTCAAAACATAGGGATATCGAGAAATATTAATACGTTTTTACGCATTATTTATATCAACATACTAAAAAGAAGGAATTTGTTTACAATCCACCCCAAATGTACACCCAAATCGCCTTAGCCTTCCTTGTATGCACTCATCTTTAGTGCATTATTGTTATTTGTTTAAACCCTTAGTTAATTGTCTAATTGATTACGTGATTGCTAAATCGAGTCATATCTTGTACATATTGTTTTGGGATGATTGGGACTCATGGGTAAAGTACTAGTGTTATGGAGTAATGGGGAAGAACATCATATATTACCCCCATATGTACGTTAATCTTAAAAAGTACTCCAAGTGTTTTGATTATCTTGATTCGAGTCATTAGAATAGTTGATTGTAAAGTATGTAAAAGTTCAAGTGTAAGGGGAATGCAAATTTCCTATGATGTATTATTTTGGATGGTAGGGTAAGAGTGTATAAAAAAAATCAAAATATCAAGAAAAAGAAAAAAAAAATAGAGAAAAAAAAAGCATACGGACTACCATCCCATCCTTTTATGTTTATTTTATGTTTTTATTAGTTTTTGATTAGCTTAAGTCGAGTCGAGTCTTGGCTTAGCAACGCCACATTGTACATGTAATTGACCAAGATGATTAACTCGCCACCAGTAAATTTTGCCTTTATCCAACAAAACCGTGTTTATCATATCCCTACACCTCACGTTATAACCCTTTAAAAGACCTCTTTGATAGTTTATCCTAGGTTCTTACGCCAAGTGGTGGAGGTTTGATCCTTTCCCAAGCCTATGGTAATCTATTTGCTATGACAGGTAGTGAGAGATGTTTTCCATTTCCATATTGTGATATATACTTTATTACACCCGAGAGATGTGAGTATCTAAACACTATTTGTGATGTGCTAGTGTATAATTTCCGTGCTTGTTTTTGGTTGAAGTGGAATGATTATTTGTTGCAATTACTTTTATATTAATGTTAAATGACCCTTAGCTTGTATTTTGATTAGAATAAAAGCGCATTTACTTGAGGACAAGCAAATCTCAAGTGTAAGGGTATTTGATGAGACGAAAAGTGTACCGCTTTTGGGGGCTCATTTAAGGCCAAAGTCGAGATTATTTGATCAAATATTGCCCTAAATCGTTCCTTTTGTCATTTTAGGTACTTTTGAGAGGAAATTTACAAAAGGAAGCATTTTAGACGTTTTTGGAGAGAAAAAGTGAAGAAAACGACAAAGTCTCAAAATCATGCTGAAAATTGTACCTGACGGCGTCAAGGAATACTAGTGACGGCATCAAGACTTGACAACGAGGTGGATAAATCTAATTGCACATGACGGCCAAGACCAAGTTTGTACATGATGACGTCAGAAGTGGATCTAGGCAATACGAGTATTATTTTGGCAGCGAGTTGACGGCGTCAGACCCTACTCTTGACGCCGTCAAATTGTAAAGTCTATATATACTTTTCTAGTTTTCATTCAATGTGTGCAACTTTGAAGGGAGAAAACCCTAGACGAATTTTACTGCAATTTGGAGGGTTTCAAACCCTTGTTTCATCCATGCTTAATTGAAGATAAGTCTTTCAACAAATCATTCAATATGTCTATGTGTTGTTTGATTATATCTTATACTTGTCTTCTTTTTAACATGCTAGGCTAGTTTTCTTTGTGTTTAACTTAGATATTGATTATTGGTTGGTTGTTTGTTTATAATTGTTGTGGATGAATGAATCCGATGTTAGGCTTAAGAAAACTGGCAGACTTCCAATTGGTAATTTGCTTGAACGTCTTAAGAAACATGATCGGAGGTATACTACGATATATTGGTTATATTTAATGCATAGGTAACTACTAATGAGGCCATATTAGGAGCTAGTAGTCGGCTCGACATAGGAAGAGGTAGAAGCTTATAGAGTTAGGGAAGATTGTACACGGCCCTACGAATGGTATTAAGGAATATAACGCGTCATCCATGCAATTGTAACAAACTAATCAACCGGTAAAAGATAGCTAGGGAGTAATGAAATCTAAGTAAACACATTTTCTCTCATCATTGTTTTAACCACAATTAGTTTAAGTTTATTTTATTTTATTTTTATTGCATCTTTAGTTATTTAGAGTAGTTGATTAGCAACTAATTCCACCCACTCCTTCAAAACCCGAGATTTTTACTTGCTTTCCATTAAATATAAAAATACAAAAAGAATCATCCCTCATCTCTAGACCTAGTTTAAGTGAGTTTTAACCCTAGCAAACACTATTCTTTGAGTTGAACGATCAATCCCCCGGTACTTGCCACTATACTATACTACAACGGTCAGGTACACTACATGGTGGGGATTGCAAGCTTCTCAAGATCCCTTGAGAGGTAAAACCTTTTACGAGGGCGCAATTCCACGTATCATACACCAAGTCCCCGGGTTTAAAGCTCATTTTGCGGACCCTGGAGTTGTAGTATTTTTCCATTTTTGGTTTGTTTATTGCCTCTTGGATTTCTGTTTGTTCTCTTCTTTCTTCTAGCATGTCCAAGTTGGTTTCTAAAGCTTCATTATTTTGTTTTGTATCTATTTCTGCCGTCCTCCACGTGGGCATCCCTATTTCAGCTGGGATGACGGACTCTGTGCCGTATGACAACGCGAATGGGGTATCCCTATTGCTGGACTTGATCATCGTACGGTGTGCCCATAGGACGTGTGGTAGTTCTTCTATCCAATTTTTATTGTCTTCACTTAGTCGTACTTTGATTCCTTCTCCTAAGCTTTGGCTTGCCCTTTCGACTTGTCCGTTAGCTTGCGGATGTTTGACTGAGGCGAAATGTTGCTTAATGCCTAATTTCGCACACCAGTCTTTAAATGGGTTGTCCTGGAATTGCTTTTCATTGTCAAATATGATTTCTCCTAGGAGTCCGAATCTGCATACTATGTTTTCTCATACAAGTTTCTTTATTTGCTATCACATGATGGTTGCTACCGACTTCGCTTCTATCCATTTAGTGAAGTAATCGATGGCTATGTTAGAAATTTGACTTTGCTAGGGCCCTCCGGAAAGGATCCGGCTATGTCAATTCCTTACTTGTAGAATGGCCAGGGGAGGTGATTGGATTTAGCTTGTGTTGAGGGTTCTTTGGTATAGGCTTGTGTACCTAGTAGTTGTGACATGCCAATATTAACCGTCTAGCATCCTTGTGCATAGTAGGCCAGTAATACCCAGTTCTCAAAGCTCTTGCCACCACGGATCTTGTGCTAGCGTGCATGCCGCAGGACCCTTCATGGATTTCTCTTAGCACGTACTCTGCTTGGGTTGGTCCCACACAACGCAACCATGGTCCGAGGTAGGATTTTTTGAATAGGACCCCATTTATGATAGCAAAATGTTGTGACTTTCTTTTGACTACGGTAGCTTTTTCCGGCTTTGCTGGTAGTACGTCTTTTACTAGATACTCTTAAATCGGAGTCATCCAAGTGTCACCTTCTTCTTCAACTACGGCTAGCACTTGTGTTTCCTCTATTGATTTTTTGTTTAGCTCATCCACCAGTACTTGTTTGTTTAAGTACGCGAAGGTGGTAGATGCCATTTTGCTTAGAGCGTCAACTTTCTTGTTTTCACTCCGCGGTACCCGTTGGATTGAAAACATTCTGAAGCTGCTTATAAGTTCTTTTGCTTTTTCTAAGTACTGAATCATTTTGGTTTCCTTTGCTGCATAAGATCCGTTAATTTGGTTTGCTACTAGGTGTGAATCGATATTTTCTTGTAGATTCTTGACGCCCATTTGTTCTGCAATCCGTAACCCTGCCAATAGGCCTTCATATTCTGATTCATTGTTATTTGCATTGAGTGTAAACCTTGGAGTGTAGGTGAATTATGTTCCTTCTGGACTGGTAAGTATCAATCCTGCCCCGGAACCGTCCGCACACGATGATCCATCCGTGAACAGCGTCCAAGGTTTTGGAAACCTTTCCTCTACTTCCATTGGTTTATTTGTGGAGTCATCTTCCGGTTGCTCCACTATAAAGTTTGCCAAAATCTATCCTTTGACAAAGACTCATGGTCGATAGTGGATGTCATATTCTCCCAGTTCAATGCTCCATTTCTGTAGTCTTCCTGCAACTTCTAATAGTATTTGTTTTATTGGTTGGTCCGTGATTACTACCACGGTGTATGCTTGGAAGTATCTTTCAAACGCTTGGTGGCGTGCACTAGAGCTAGTTATATCTTCTCCATAGGTGTGTAGTTAATTTCCGGTCCCCTTAGGGCCCCGCTAATGAAGTAAATGGGCATTTTTTTACCTTCCCTTTCCGTCATTAGTACTGCACTGACTGCTTCTTTCGCGGCCGCAAGGTAGATAATCAGCTCTTCTCCTTCTTTTGGTGCTGTTAACGTTGGGAGGTTTGGTATTACTTTTTTCATTTGCTGGAAAGCTTCTTTCGCTTCCTTAGTCCAGCAGAAGTCACTCTTTTTTGTGCATTTTTTTAGTGTTTTGAAGAAAGGCAGTAACTTTTCTGCGAATTTCGTAAAGAACCTGTTTAGGCTGGCTAACTTTCCATTAAATTTTTGTACTTCCTTTAAACATATGGTGGATGGGAGGTTTATTAAAGCCTCTGCTTTATCTAGGCAAACTTTTATGCCTTTGGTGCTGTTAGTGTAACCCAAGAACATTCCTTCTTCCATCCCGAAGGTGCATTTTTTAGGGTTTAGTTTCATGTTTATTTTTCTTAACGTACGGAATGTTTCCTCCACACCCCTTATGATGTCATCTTCTGTGCGGCTCTTTACTACTAAATCATCCGCATATACTTTCAGGTTCCTGCCAATTTGCTTGTAGAAGGCTTTGTCCACCAGTCGTTGGTATGTTGCTCCGGCATTCTTGAGTTCAAATGGCATCTTGGAGTAACAGAATAACCCTTCATTGGTTATGAACGCTATTTTTTTCTCGTCATCTTTTGCCATTTGTATTTGATGGTAGCCTTTGTATGCATCCAAGAAACACTTGAAGCGGTACCGGCAGAGGTATTCTACTTTCCAATCTATTTCTGGGAGCAGATAGCAATCTTACGGGCATGCTTTATTTAAGTCTTAGAAATCAATGCACATCCTCCAACTGTCATCATGCTTTTTCACCATCACCGGATTGGCCAACCAGCTATGGTAGTGTACTTCTTTCATGATAGCGACTTCGACTAGCTTTTCAACCTCTTCACATATTGCCCTGCTTCTTTCCGGAGCTTGACCTCATTTCTTTTATCTTATGGGAGTATACCCTTCACGAATGTTTAGATGATGCTCCGCTATGTCCCACGGGGCTCCTGCCATGTCCGCCAGGCACCAGGTGAACATATTTAGGTTGCTCCAAAGCAAGTCACACAATTTCTTTTGACCTTCCTCGGTGAGGGATGAGCCTATTGCCACCGTTTGATCCGGGTGGATTGCAACTTTGATCCATTCTTCCACTAGTATGTCAATCACGGGGATTTCTTCTGCTGGTTAGGAAACCATTGTGCATTCAAACGTAATGATTTTGTTGCTCCGCAATGTGAGTACTCCCCCCTCAACTGGGAATTTCAGCATACCTTGTGTCATTGATGGTATTGCTTGTATTTTTCGGACTCCCGGTCATCCTATAATTTCGTTATAAGGTGACAGTGACCTTACTAAGGAATTTCATCCATGCGGAAGTAGCATGCTCCTCGTCACCTATTGTTACCTGGAGTGTGATTTGTCCTATTGGCCATATGACTTCGCTGCTGAATCCAATGAGAGGAGCCGTGGCCGGAACCATCAGGCATCTTACTTCAGGCCGAAGCCTGTTGAAGCAGTGTTCATACAGTATTTTAGAAGCTAATCCTCCATCTACATACATGCGGTGCACACAATGACCTCCGATCTCTGCCTCTAATATCATTGGGCCTTCGTTCCCTTCATCGTCTCCCATAGGTGGAAATGATATTTCTGGGTCTGGAGAGAAGCTTTGCGTGATCCTTTGTCTAACTGATTTCTGCCATGTCTGTATCATTAGGATTGCTGGTGCTTTATCTTTTGTTGACGTTTCCGCTTTTTGGCTGTTTCCTGGTTGATCTTTTCTGCTGTTTTGTTTTAGCTCCTTGATCACATGCGACAGCTTTCCAGTCTTCAGCAATTCTTCTATCTGTCTCTTCAGATGCATGCACTCGTCTGTTTTATGTCCTATTTCTCCGTGAAACTCACAAAATTTGTTGATGTTTCTCTTTTCTACTAGAGTCGTCATTGGTGGGGGAGGATTGAATTTTGCTTTTTCTAGGGCTAAAATTTCTTTAGGGGATTTAGAGAGGAGAGTGAACCGATCCTGCTTCCTTTCTTTTCTTTGCTGACTCTTAAACCCCCTTTCAGAAAATTTTGCTTCTGGCCCCCGTCTTGTTGTCTCCAAGGTGAGAATGATTTCTTGCGTTCCTGACTTCCGGCTGCCACCTCCCCTCTGAGGAAGGATATGGTTGCCTTCATCATTTCATCGACCGTCTTAGGGATGTTATCCCGTGCATGAATCCCGATATTTTTAGCCCTTTCGGCGCTCCCTTTACATCTCGGCTTTCTTTTTTGAACCGTTCTATGAAATCCTCTGTAGATTCTCCCTCCGCTTGCTTGATGTGGTGGAGTTCTACAGGATCTTTGATGCACTTCTTTTGTTGGGGAAAATTTGCTAGGAATGCTTCCTTCAGCTCATCATAGCTGTCTATAGTTTCTGGGGGAAGATCGTCAAACCATACTCGGGCGGAACCAGTGAGCGTGGTGTTAAACATGTGACACCATACTGGCATGACCCAGCATTCGACTTTAGCCGCAGATTGGAAAATCTTGAGGTGGTCCTCCGGGTCTTCGCTTCTTTCGTACATCTTGACCTGAGTCGGTAGGCGAGTCCGCCTTGGCACTTCGAAGTAGCGGATGCGGTGAGTGAATGGGTCAGAATCTCGGCACATCCATGGCTGCGCCAAGTCGTCATCGTTGACTTCGGATCTCTGCTTCCTCGATCTGGATCTTCTACCTTTGTAACTTCGGTCATCTCTTTCTGGTAAATCATCCCTCTGCCATGGACGATCCCCCATGGCTATGATATCTCCCGGAGTCATGGTAGATGAATGTCTGGTAATAGCTTTCCTCCCTTCCTCTATCATTGCTATGAGGTTGTCGTCGGGAATCTTGCAAGTAAACGGAGACACTCTTTTCTTTGCTTCCGAGCCTATGGAATACCCCCTTTTCCAACCTTTTGAACACGTTCCTTTTGTCCGACTCCCTCCCCCTGGGTGACCTTGATCTATCGCTTCGCAGATCGGGGCTTTTGGTTTCGCTCCGAGCGCGCTTAGCTTCGATTTTCTTTCTGAGATCTTTCCTCCGGGTGGGTGTTTTGGATTCAGATTGATGTGATTCTTCTTCAAAGGCGAGGTTAGCTTTGACTTCTTTGAGCTTTTGTTGCTTTTTTTCATGACGGAACTTCTCAGCAATGATGGGCAATATCTTGTCGTAGTTCCTTTCACAGTAATCATGAAGATCTGTGCTAGGTGTAGGCCTATCGTCATCTTCCAATACTGCTTATGTACCTCTTACCCCCATCAAAACCCAAACTCAAATTCATAACTAAACACATAATTACATGCTTCCTTTTAAATTAGAGAATTTTAAACCAACCTATTGAATCACCATTAAACTTTCATAACCTTTGCTAGAACTTGCTAAAGATTATGGTGAAACTGTAGGTTTCTTCATAATGAGGAAATTGATACATATCTCCTGCTTCTTAAATGTGACATGTAAAATAGGAGGGAGTAATCTCCCTGACACATTTTTGTGATAAGCCACAAGGGCAATATAGTCTTTTATCACTAACTTGGTAGTTTGACACATTAGGTCCTTATGGGAAAACCATGTTATAACTTAAGTCCTATCTTGAGAACTAGTTGCACTTCTTGTCTTTCATTGGTTAAAACTTAACTGGACCAATATTCTAATATTTCACGCTTAATATTATTCTAGTTATAACTAAACCATAAAATTTGGGGTGTTAAACTAACAATGAAAAAGTAAAATGACAAAAATACCCTAAGCGTGAACAGTAGTTAATGGGACTTTCTTAACAAGCTTTAGAGCTAGTGGCATTGAGTGTGACTACAGTAGAACATTGGTGGTGTTCTTGTAATTAAAGTTTGTGAGTGGCATAAAGTGCAAAAAAGGAAACGTCAATGTCCTTTTTATTAGTTTACTCGGAAGAAAAATGAAGCTGGAATTATCATGTGGTTTGGATTCGGTTCTGGAAATGTAGCTAGTCTTTGGTTGAGCTAGCTCTGAGTGGTCTTAGACATATGATGATGCCTGATTATGCTTTATATTCTGATGTTACCTGTGTGAGGATGGCAAGCTGCACAAGCTTGATGATGAAGTATTTGGCATTAAGTAGAAAATGTAGTTTATGTTAAAGGATATCGCCAAAGCTTTCGTGAAAAAGAGGTGAATGTAGCATTCTATCTTAAAATAAGTATGCTGTAATAGTGTGTATAGTAAGTAATGTTTGAGTATAACTTATTTTTATTACTACGTAGTTCTTAGGTGGTGTTTGAGATAGGGGTGAGCAAATAGACCGAGAATCGAACCGGAACCGACCCAACCCGAACCGTATTTTAGAACCGCGGTCCGGTTCTCGGTTCTTAGATATTGCGAATTTCGGTTCTCGGTTCGGTTCGGTCCGGAACCGCGGGTATCGGTTCCGGAACCGAAGAACCGCATGATTTCAAAAGGTCATCATTTAATTAGTTTTTTTTATCAAGATAAATATATATACCGTCCAACATCAGTTCCAAAAAAACCTTCCAACATGTAAATGTTTAGTTCTAGTAAAGTAAACATTGTTAAAACGTCCAGCATGTGGAACTTTAGCAAGCACTACTTGTTTTGATTTGAAAGTAGCTGAAGCAAGATACATGAAGACATTAAAAAGGGTAAATAACCATAAGTACCATGCAACAAGTAAGCAAGTGGGCTGTGGGCATATACTACTATACTAGTCTGTAAGATCAGTCATCTAAGCTCTCGTTAATTAACTATCTTTATAGGTATCAAAATGAGAGTCAATCATCCAAGAACTAAACAAAAACAGTCCTCATATTGAAATGATGAGGCCTTGGTAACAATCCATTCAATAGGTCAATAGTAAGACAATATTTGATAGTTAAAAAACTGAGAACACGTTTCATTTTTGAGACATGTCAATTTTTTATTCTTCGGTAGATGCGCTTATTAACGTTTGATACAAAAGATAACATCCACTACCCAAAGTTTCAGAACTGCTAATATATAGTTGATGTTCTTATATGCGAAAGTTCCATTTTGGTTGTGTTTAGGAGCCACTGTGTTTAATAGTCAAAAGTCAAACCAAGACATTTGATGCAGATGTATCATATACACAGAACATGTATAAGAAGATAACCATATCCCATTACATGAAAAAAAAAAAAGGAAAACACTGAGCATATTTAGTTTTTTTTTTTTCGGTTCCAATCGGGTAGAACCGAAATACCCGAACCAGACCCGAGAACCGAACCGGAACCGAAACATGTTCTGCGTTCCGGTTCTCGGTTCCTAAATTATGAATATTTCGGTTTTCGGTTCTTGCGGTTCCGGGTCGGTTCCGTGCGGTTCCGGAACCGCGCTCACCCCTAGTTTGAGATATGTTCATCATGATATAATTTGTCACTTTTTGTAATAGTACATAGTGTTTGGAGCTAATATATTTCATCTTTTTACAAAATATAAAGCTTCCCAAGTGACTTTTTTTGCCCTGAAAGGCGAATAGGGTATGGGATAATGGGATTGGGATAATGTCTGTAGATCCACGCGAATTATTATGTTTCGATGCATGGTTTTATCGATCTTTATTTGATGGTTCTTAAACAGTGTTTCCGTACTATCTTGTCTACTGAATGGTTTTTGTACAAAATAATACGTAAATTTGCGATGAACTACATAAAAAGAAGGCCAAGGTTATTCTTAGAACAAAGTTATTTATAGATCCAACTTTTATCATATAACCCATCAAGTAATTTTAGTCACTCATTTTTTTTTATCAAAATAAAAAAATAAACTTCCACCCTTTTTTTAAAACTTAAATATTTCGCAAACCGTAAATCGTCAAGCTACAAAAAAAAATATCATCACGACGAGAATTAAATTATCTTTCTATATACATCCATTGTTATATACTTTCGACGAACTTTTTTTTCGATAAACTTTTTTTTTCGCCCAGAAAAATCATATGATTCGTAAGAATCATATATGATTCAATTTTAACAAATCATATATGATTCTTACGAATCATATATGGTTCTTACGAATCATATATGATTCGTAAGAATCGAATCATATATTATTTTATACGAATCATATATGATATTTACGAATCATATATGATTCTTTTTGGGCGGAAATTAAAAAAAAAATCGTCGAAAGTATATAACAATGCATATTTATAGAAAGATCATTTAATTCTCGTCGCGATGGTATTTTTTTGTAGCTTGAAGATTTACCGTTTGCAAGATATGTTGTTTTGAAAATAAATGTGGAAAATATAAATGGGTGGCTATGATTGGTTGATAGGTTCTGTGGCATGTATGGCTTCTTCATGAATCTCAACTCGTTATTCATATCCCCCAAATTTACAATTAATACCTCTTTTTTAATTTTCTATTTTTTTTTAATATTTTAATTCTTGTTTTTATTATAAACCTGCGAAATAAAAAATAAATAACAAAAAATATAGAGCTTTACAAGTTAAAATTAGTAAAACACAAAAATACGTAAAAGAAAACAAAAAAAAAAAACTATCTTATCTTGCTAATAAAATGGGTAAACCTCTAAAATAATATAAAATATAAAATTTGACAAGGTAAAATTTATAAAAAGAAATAAAAAATAAAAAATAATAACAATATAACTGCATTATTCTATTAATAAATTTGTATCAGATGGGTGGGAAGGATAATGTGGGAATTCATAGTACAACACTAAAATGAATCATCCGCATTTATGAAGGGATGTTATTTGCACACTCAAAATACTTATGTCATGACATTTATATATTTACATCATTTGGTGGAGTGTACAAAACAAAATACAAATATTAAGATTACTAGACGAGTACCCGTGCATAGCAACGGGATTTTATAGCGACAAATAGTTTATTGATAAAAAAAAGTTTATAAGTTATAAACGAAAAATAATGTTTTGAAACACGGTTCGACCCGAGTGGTTCAACCGGTTGAAATGTTCCGGTCGAAAAATAGGTCGATTTAAACCAGGTCAACTTGTTAGGTTGGGTCGAAAACGGGTCAAATTAAACCGGGTCAATCCGCCGGGTTTGAAGCGTGTCGGGTCAACCCGGTTTGTGTTTTAATTGGTTGTATTTAATTTGGTAGATATGTTTTTTAATTGGTTGTACAATGTGAATAAATCATTGTACTTTTAAGTAAAGGATAATGTTTTGAAACCCGGTTCGACCCGGGTGGTTCAACCGGTTGAACCGTTCCGGTCGAAAAATGGGTCGATTTAAACCGGGTCAACTTGCTAGGTTGGGTCGAAAACGTGTCAAATTAAACCGGGTCAATCCGCCGGGTTTGAAGCATCCCGGGTCAATCCGGTTTGTGTTTTAATTGATTGTATTTAATTTGGTAGATATGTTTTTAATTGGTTGTACAATGTGAATAAATCATTGTAGATTTAAGTAATGGATAATGTTTTGAAACTCGGTTCGACCCGGGTAGTTCAACCGGTTGAACCGCTCCGGTCGAAAAATGGGTCGATTTAAACTGGGTCAACTTGCTAGGTTGGGTCGAAAACGGGTCAAATTACCGGGTCAACCCAGTTTGTGTTTTAATTGGTTGTATTTAATTTGATAGATATGTTTTTAATTGGTTGTACAATGTGAATAAATTATTGTACTTTTAAGTAATAGGTGTTTTAATTAAAGTATTACTACGTAATTATATTAATTTTCTCTTATATTTAATAATCAACTTTTCAAGTTTGACTATTTTTTTATTATAATATAATATAAATAATAGTAATGACACAAAATTATAAGTGTGCAAATAAATTACTAAAAGAAAAATGATTCTTATGCCTAATTAGCAAACCTACTTGTATGTCTAATGATTTGATTGGTAGATTTGAAAAAGTGATTGGTGAGAATTTGGAGAGAGAAAATGTACAACATAATTATTCAAGTAAATTATGAATTAGGCATATATTTAGGCTTGGATTGTAGGTCTAAATAGCATTACTCTTACTAAAATGTGTAAACCACTTCCCATTTATGATCCACCTGACAGATTTACTAAGAACGTATGAAATAATATTTCACGTGAAAGAGGATTTAAGAAGGCGGTACGAAGGGCCCTTACTACCGAATCTGACGTCATATGAAAGAGGGTTTCAAATAATTGCATTATGTCTTTTTGTGTCTAGATGTTCATGAAAACTATGATAAATAAATGAAATAAATAGCAGATACTCGTATGTGTTTTTGTGTTCAAATAATTGCATTATGTCTTTTTGTGTCTAGATGTTCATGAAAACTATGATAAATAAATGAAATAAATAGCAGATACTCGTATGTGTTTTTGTGTTTTTCAATATCTTTATTTTCAGAATTCTGTTAAGTGCGAGAACTTCAATTTTGCATTAGAAAACATGCATGTTCATATAAAACATATATGTTTTTTATATACACTTTAATATACATACCTGCGTAACATACATGTTCATATAAAACCCTGTTAAGTGCAATATATCAATGCATAATGGTTTTATATAAACATGTATGTTACGCAGGTATTTGTATTAAGGTGTATGTAAGAAAACATACATGTTTTATATGAACATGCATGTTTTCTAATACAAAATTAGAGTTCTCGCAGTTCCCGCACTTAACAGAGTTCTTAAAAGAACTCCAAGTGTTTTGATTTTCTTGATTCGAGTCATTAAATTAGTTTACTGTAAAGTATGTAAAAATTCAAGTGTAAGGGGAATTTTCATTCCCTATGATGTATTATTTTGGATGGTAGGGTAAGAATGTATGCAAAAAAAAAAAAAAAAAAAAAAAAAAAAAAAAAAAAAAAAAAAAAAATTGAAAAAATCAAGAAAAAGAAAAGAAAAAAAATAGAAAAAGAAAAAGAGAAAAAACATACGGACTACCATCCCGTTTCATTATATGTTCATTTTATGTTTTTGTTATTTTTGATTTATTAGCTTAAGTCGATTCTAGTCTTGGCCTAGCAACGCCATATTGTACATGTAATTAACCAAGATTGTTAACTCGCCACCAGTAAAGACTGCCTATATCCAACAAAACCGTGTATTTCATATCCCTACACCTAACGTTATAACCCTTTAAAAGACCTCTTTGATAGTTTATCCTAGGTGCTTACGTCATGTGGTGGAGGTTTGATCCTTTCCCAAGCCTATGGTAATCTATTTTGCTATGACAGGTAGTGAGAGATATCTTCCGTTTCCATATTGTAATTTATACTTTATTACACCCGACAGATGTGAGTATCTAAACACTATTTGTGAGGTGCTAGTATATGACCTCCGTGCTTGTCTTTGGTCTTTAGTGGAACGATTATTTGTTGTAATTACTTTTATATTAGTGTTAAATGACCCCTAACTTGTATTTTGAGTAGAATAAAAGCGCATTTACTTGAGGACAAGCAAATCTCAAGTGTAAGGGTATATGATGAGGCGAAAAATAAACCACTTTCAGGGGGTCATTTAAGCCCGAAATTGAATTTATTTGAGCAAATATTACCCTAAATCGTTCCTTTTGTGATTTTAGGTACTTTGGGAGTGAAATCTGGAAAAGGAAGCAATTCGGACGTTTTTGGAGCATGAAAGTGAAGAAAATGCCAAAGACTTAATTTTCCATGCTGAGAACAGTGTATGACGGCGTCAAGAGGAAATTCCTGACAGCGTCAAGAGTAAAGTCCATGACGACCCAGAAGAAACCTGAAGGCGTCACAAGTAGAGCGTCAAGAGTTAATTTCATGACGGCTTGCATAAGGTGTACACATGACGGCGTCAGATCCAGATCTAGGCAGTCCGAGGAACTATTTGGCGGCGAGATGACGGCGTCAGACATTTGTTCTTGACGCCGTCACCTTCCAATCTATATATAGTTTTCTATTTTTCATTCATAAAGAGGAACTTGTGTGGAGAAACCCTAGGGCCGAACTTTGTGAACCCTAGCTCGTATTTTACAATAAATTCAAGGGTTTTTACCCCTTGAATCCTTTCATGTGCTATTAAGATAAGTCTTCTCTTTAATTCAATCAATATGTCTATGTGTTGGTTGTCTATATCTTGTGCTTGTCTTGATTTCAACATGCTAGGCTAGATCTATCTTTTGTTTGCTTAGATCTAATGAAACATAGATGTTAATTATGTGTTGATTACTTGTTTATGGTTGTATTAGATGAATGATTTCAATGTTAGGCTTAAGAAAACTGGCAGATCTCCATTGTGTAACATGCTTGAACGTCTTAGGAAACATGAACCGATGTGTACTAAGTTTTATTGGTTGTATTTAATGCATGAGTAAATTCTAATGATCCCATGTTAGGAGTTTCTTAGCCGGCTCGACATAGGAGTGAAGTAGGCACTCATAGGATTGGGGAAGTAAGTACGCCACCCCATGAATGGTATTAAGGAATACAATCCGTTATCCACACAACTATAACAAGTAATTAACGTGTAAAAGATGTCTAGGGAGTAGTGAAATCTAAGTAAACACATTTCTCCCACTTATTGCTCACAACCTTAGTTTAAATTAGTTTATTTTCATTTCTAGTATTTTATTTTGATTGCATCTTAGTATTGGGTTAGTTGATTAGCAATTAATTCCGCCCAAATTCCTTCAAACCCGAGATTTTAATTTGCTTTCTTAAAAATATAAAAATACAAAAAGAATCATCCCTCATCTCTAGACCTAGTCTTTAGGTTTTCTAATCCTAGCGACACTATTCCTAGCTGAACGATCAATCCCCCGGTACTTGTCATTATACTATACTACATCGATCAGGTACATTGCCTGGTGGGGGTTGTAAGCTTCTCGAGATCCCTTGAGAGGTAAAGCCTGGTGCAAACCCCACGCATCAAGTCTATAACATTAGAGTCATGAAGATGGTTAATCGAGCCCACGATACGAGACCACATACCTGAACAAATCCTTTGGTCATTTCTGTTTGTAACTCCGCCCTGGACTCCACGAATTGCTTTTATCACACGACACCATATAGCTTCTGAATCATTATAGAAGCGCCATCGCCATTTTTGTAGGAGGGCTAAGTTAAACGAAGCCAAGATACCAATACCTAAACCTCCTTTATCCTTTGAAGCAAGCACCTTATCCCATGCCACCCATGCGATCTTTTTTTCATCGTTTTGGCACCCCCAAAAAAACCTGGCCCTAAGATTTTCCAAAACTTTAATAACACCTTCTGGGACACGAAACAAAGACATTAAATAAATACCCAAACTCCCAAGAACCGACTTAATTAAAGTCAATTTTCCCCCACTTGATAGCATATTTATCTTCCACTTAGATAGACGGTTACAGAATTGTTGAATAACACCATCCCACCTACTTGTTCGAGCCATACTTGCTCCCACAGGAATACCAAGATATATAAAAGGTAAAGTACCTGCCACACAACCCGTAGCTCTTGCCATGTTTAACACCTCATCCATATTAACACCAACGCCATAAATATTTGACTTTGATATGTTTATTTTTAATCCCGACGCCACATGAAAGTTATGAAGCACGTCAAGAATTCCGTCCACCTCCCTATGGGACCAATCTGTTAGAAATACTACATCATCAGCATAGAAAAGATGCGAGATGTTGAGTCTAATATCACCCACGAAAGCGCCTGTAATTTTCTTATCCTCCATCGCTTTTTGAATCGCAATATGCAGACCTTCCATTGCAAGGATAAATACAAAAGGTGATAAAGGGTCCCCCTGTCGAAGTCCACGAAACATAGAAAATTCTTCAGTCGGACTTCCGTTAATTAATATAGATAACTTTGCGGTTATTAGACACTCTCAGATCCAATTACGCCAACGAGTTCCAAAACCAAATTGAATCATCACAAAGTCAATATATTCCCAACATAACGAATCATATGCTTTTTCAAAGTCGACTTTGAAAATCATTAACTTTTTCCGCTTATTTTTATACCACTCTATAACCTCACTAACCATTTGGGGCCCATCAAGAATCTGCCTTCCTTTAACAAACGCCGACTGCTCACTACTAATAAGTTTACTAATTACACGTGTTAACCGTATCACCAACATCTTAGCAATAATCTTGTACTGAAATCAAATCAATGAGATAGGCCGATAATCTTTAACGAAAACCGGATTTGCTACCTTCGGGATCAAGGTTATAAATGATGCATTACAACCAATTGGAAGTTTGCCTTCATTACAGAAGGCCGTAACCATATTATAGATATCATGTTGCCTTAAATCCCAATATTTCTTAATGAATTTAAAATTAAAACCGTCGGGCCCAGGCGCCTTATCACTCCCACAATGCCAAACCGCTGATTTTACTTCCTCAATCGAACAGGGGCATTCCAAAAACTCAATATCATGATTATCCAATTGAACAAAACTGTTCCGGTCCAAGGATGGCATATGAGTTTGAACCGCATTAAATTTCTCATGATAAAAATCTACAAAAACATTCTTAATCGTCTCTGGATCCGTATGCCACTGACCGTGTTCCATAATGCCTTGAACCATTTGTTTGCGTCTTCTCTGATTTAGCAAACCATGAAAGAAAGATGTGTTCTCGTCACCTTCTACCTCCCATTTAATCTTTGATTTTTGAGCTGCATCAATACCAGCTAATCGTTCAATATCCGCTAGCTCTTTTAATCAAAGAATCCGTTGAGCGACCTCCTCTTCAGAAGCAACCATGTTATTGACTCCTCCCAAACCAACCAGTCAACCGTGTGTAGCTGATAGCCCCACCTGGGAGAAAGTGCAAGTTATTATTGACCGTGGAAATATAGGGAAATCCTCGGGTCGTTAAATCCCAACGAGATTGAAATTGTATTTTGGAACGATTAGGAGAATGAGTGGTACTGAGGACAGTAACAAAAATGATTGAGGGATGATTATACTACTGATTGCTTGGAATTTAGATAATATAAAAATATAATAACAGAGATACACGTAAAAGCACAAATAAGAAAATCAGATAACAGACAGAGACAAGTGGGGTTTAAACAAATTACAAACTACAGGTGGTATAATTGAAACTTTTTAAAACTTAAAATTAAAAAGAAATTTGAAAATGAAAATGAAATTATAAAAGTGATTATTATAATATTTAAATATTATTTAATTAATAAAACTATTTAAAAATCTAATTTAAATCTAATTTAAACTAACTAAAAATGACAAATATTATAAATTAACCTAAAAATTAGCAAAAATATTTTCTAAACCTTAATTAGAACTTGAAGAAAGTATAAAAAATTAAAATAAATATTTTTGTCTTTTTATGAGTTATCTATTAATTAAAAACTATTTAACTTACTTAAACTAATTAAACTATTTTAAATTACTATTAATACTAAATTACCTTAGAAAATTATGATAAAATTTATAAAATTACTTAACCATTACAGGAATCCTAAAAAATTATAAAAAATTGCTAAAAATTATATTTAAGCTAATTGACTAATTAATTACTTATTAATTAATTTAAATCTAATTTAATTAAATTAAATAGGAAAATTAGAAAATGGACAGTGGAAATTATGAAACTATTTTTTTAAAGTCTTAACTACTTTATAAAACTTAGGAAAAATAAAAAATTATACTATTGTTAATTAAAATTAAAGAAAACTAATTAATTACTAATATTACCTATTTAATTATTTAAACTACTTTTAAATCTAATAAATAGTAAACAGATTAGGAAAATTCTAAGAAAATTATTTTAACTACTTAAAGGTACTAGGAAATTAATAAAATTATAAAATTGGAAAAGTGCTTATTAATAAGCTGAGATGAAAATTAAATAGATAATTTCTATTAAATAGAAGCTATCACTATAATTAAAGTTTACTTTTTCTGGTTTTCTTTTATAAAACTATTAAAATACTTAAAATAAGAAACTTTTACAAAGAAAACTACTTTGGAAACTCAGAATAAGCACTGAGAGTGCTTATTACCCTAGACAGTTGACTATGGTTGACCACACAAAGAAATAAGCTAGATTGGAGTTATGTGGGGTCCACACTGGTTAAATCAGATACACCTAAGTTATTTGAACTTGTTTGAGCAAGTATTAACCAAATAAGCAGTAAGAATAAGCTACAAGACCACAATAAGCAATTCCAAACTTATTTTCTGAAACAGAAATGGGACAAAGTTTAGGGTTGATTCTATGTGGGGTCCACTGATGTATAGGTCAAACAAATGGTCAACTTTTAAACTCTGGTAGGAGGGGGGTTCTAAGAACCAAGATTTGGGGTATGGGTCCCACTGGGGTAGCCACAATCAACCACCAAAGTGGTGGTGGTAAGAGGGTATGCTGATGCACAGGGGATGTGCTTCCCCTGCAGCCCACTTTGAGGGGCAAAAAGGTCACTAAGAAAAATTCACAAAAATGTGAAAAGTATGGATATCACAAGCTCTACTGATAGACTACTAACCCAAGTAATTTCAAACCCTAGATCCAATTACACAAATCATGAAAATTCCTACCATTTTTGAGAAAAACTGAGATTGCACTTTTGACTTTATTGAAATTAACTACTAGTTTGACTTTTATGAACTTCTAAGTGATCCTACTGATTTATCATGATGTTATAAGATGAAATGGACCTAGATTAAGTGGACTTAACAACTTATGTAATGAAAATGATAGGTTGTGGACCAAAATCCTTGACAGTTAACTGTCAAGGAATTTGGAATTAGATTTTGACTTTCTGTGGTTTAGACCTAAACTTTTATGACTTAACAAAGTTACTATGATCTATTTAGACTAGTCTCAACAACTAACATAAACAAAACCAACCTAGATCTCAGGGATACAACCTGAGCCAAACACTCCCTTATCTTGACTGTTTTATGATTTTGGGAAGCAAATGATTACACAGGCTCTTATAACTGATCCACAAGACTTTTTATGATATTTGAGATCTAAACAAGCACTTAGAAACAGAAAATTATGACAAGTAAACAAAATTACTACTTTAGACTATTTGACTGTTACAACTATGATTCTTGGTTACTAATAATTCTAATGAACAAGTTAACTATTTTAAGCAATAAAATACTTAAACAATACTGAATAAGCACAATCAAGTCAACTAAGCAATAATACAAGCTCACTACAGTAGAGAAAAAGAAATGGAATAGAAATCTTACAAATTGCTTTCCTGCTTAAAATCAAGAACCAAGGACAAAGAAACCTTTCCTAATATCCACCAATGGATACTAACCCAGGACCATCCATAATATGCCCTGCTCCAACAATGATCACCATGAACCTTCCAGTTTGACTTTTGTTGACTTTTGTGGTATTTTTGAGTTTTTACTACTAAACTGCTTTTAATAGTTTCTAATAGCTTTTATAAGCTACCTAGGAGCTTAAGTGAGCTTATCAGTCCAGTATATCACACAATAACAACAATTGAGCATTTGAGATTTAGGAAATTGAAACTAAAATTGCATAAAATGATACAGTTAAGGAAACTTGACTTTGATTAATCAGAAAGAGTTACAATACATGAAAGATGCTTAATACACTGCTTAAAAGCTTAGGTTTACACTAGAATTGAAAACTTACTTAATTCGACATACAATTTTTGAAAAAATTAACTAGGTAACTAAACTCTTCTGCTTCTCTTCCTTTTATATGCTCCAATTAGGGTTCCTTGTGTGACTTTGAGCATTTCCCACTTCAATCTTGACCCTCCATTTCTCTGAATCAATCTCATCCGTTTAAATGAAAAATGGCGCCAAAAGTCCCCACGTTAACTTGGGGCCAAAGGTGAACAATTAAGGATTTTTGGGAGTATGTGGAGGTGTCAGGGGACAATTGGGAAGGTTTTTAGGCAAGTTGGGGCTGTATGGAAGAAAACAGAAGATAAGGCATGGTTTGGTAGTGAAAAGTGGTGAGAATTGCATTAAATGAGGTGTGGTATTGCTGTGAGGTGGAAAGGAGGGTTAGGGGGAGTAGGGGTTGAGGTGGATGGTGATGAGGTGGTGGAAAAACCACCTGGTATTGGTGTTTCAGGCTGTGGTGAGGGTGGTGAATAGTGGTGGTGGTTTTGGCGGTATTGGGTGGTCAAACGGGGTCAACCCCCGTTTTATTTAATAAGGGGGAGTGGGCTGAGGGTAGATTGGGCCTAGGGGTTGGGCTTGGTTTGTTTTGTGTTTGGATTTGGACTAGTTTTATTTTTGGGTTTAGTAATTAAGGTCCGGTTGGTTTGTGGTATTTAAACAAGGACCATTTTTGTAATTTGAGCAAAGTTAAGGGGCTGAGTATGCCACTTTCCCAAACTACTTATAAGGACCATTTATGCATTTTATGAATATACCAAGGACCAAAGATGTATTTTTTTCATTTTTAAAATCCCAGGGACCTTTTCTCCAAATTTCTCAAACTCCAGGGACCATTTATGTAAATTTGAATTTTTAAGGGACTGAAGATGTAATTTCTCAAAATGTTATCATAAGGACCAATTTTGTCATTTAAGAATAGTTCAAGGTTTATTTTATTAATTTCCCATTTTTAAAACCTTAAGGACTAATTTTGACATTTTTGAAACTTGAGGGACTAAAGTTGTCATTTTGTAAATTTTTTAACTTCAAAGGACTTTACTTGACAACTTATGAATCCCTAAGGACCTTTGATGATATTTTTCATGTTTTGATTTACCAAGGACTAGATTTGACAACTTTTGAAACTTGAGGGACTGAAATTGCCAATTATGCAAACTTTATACATTTTTAATCTGTTTTTGCATATTTTGCATTTGAAACATATAAAACACACTTCTAAGATATTTTAAGTATTATGATGCATATTTGAGTGTTTTTGTATGTTTTGGCAGTTCAGATTGGTATAAAATGATGAGTATTTAGACACTCATCAATCCCCCACACTAAACTATTGCTAGTCCCTAGCAATCTTTAGAGAAAAAAATTAATGGATTTTTACTCTTTACCAAAAGCCATCACTTCTGGAGTAGCCAGATGTAAGAACTGTGGCACATCTGATAACCGTGTGATTTTGAGCAAACCACCAGCTGTCAACAGATTTGATTTGTCTTTACCAAAAGCCGTTTGCTTCTGGACTAGCCAACTCTTGATGGAATAGTCAACATCTTGGTGAGCTGATTACCAATTATGGTTTTTCCACTGCCTTTACCACAAGCCATAATCTTGCGGGCTAGCCAACTCATTCGCTTTATGGGATATGGGGAGTTGAGGAACCATACAATTTTGGGCAAATTTCAAGCCATCAACGGATTTGAGATGTCTTTACCAAGAGCCGTTTGCTCCTGGACTAGCTAATCCTTTTGTGGGTTAGACATGGAGGATTGATACCATTATTTGCATTTCTAAGTGTGAAAAAACTGGTAATTTTGATCAAATGGGGGTTCTTGATGGAACATGTGTTTTGCATTCGTGAGAACGCTCCCTCACACTTAGAACTGAATATTTCCCTCAATATTCAAAGTACTTGGTGTCCCACCAAGACTTAGAACGTAAGAAGGTAATACTACTAACCTTTTATTTTAGTCTATTTACATACAAACGCACTTTTTTTTCCTTTTTTTTTTTTTTTTTTTTTTTTTTTGAAAAAATTTATACATATGTACAACATGTGGTTCGTCTCCCCCACACTAGGGTGGTAGAAAGGGATGAGAAGACAGAAATATGGGTGAAAACCCATATTGCTACTGTTTTTTATTACCGAGTCGCTAGCTTGACTCGACCTCGAATTGAATTGTCCATGAGGAAGCTACTGTTTTTGATTACCGAGTCGCTAGCTTGACTCGACCCCGAATTAAAATTGTCCTTGGGGAAGCTACTGTTTTTGTTAACCGAGTCGCTAGCTTGACTCGACCCCGAATTTATTGGTCCATGGGGTAAGTTTGGAGATCCGGGACAACCATTGTTTGTATGTCCCCTCCAAAATAGTGTTTTAACCGATGACCATTTACTTTAAAATTGGGACCGTCGGGTTGCAATAACTCAACAGTTCCATATGGGTATACTTTTGTTATAGTAAATGGTCTAGACCAACGGGTTTTTAGTTTACCCGAGAAATTTTTTAACCTTGAATTGAAAAGAAGAACTCTGTTACCAACGTTGAAAATGCGGTTCTTAATTTTAGAGTCATGTATCTTCTTAGTCTTTTCTTTATAGATTAAAGAATTTTCGTAAGCTTGATCACGTAATTCATTTAGTTCATTTAGTTGAACTTTACGGTGATCACCCGCTGTCTGAAGGTCGATATTTGCATGTTTTAAGGCCCAATAGGCCTTATGTTCTAATTCGATTGGAAGATGACATGCTTTCCCGTACACTAGCTTATATGGAGTACACCCGATGGGTGTTTTGTAAGTAGTGCAGAAAGCCCATAATGCATCGTCCAGCTTATCCGACCAAGAGGCACGGTTTTCACCAACCGTCCTCTCCAGAATTCTCTTAATACCCCGATTTGAGACCTCCACCTGCCCACTTGTTTGGGGGTGATATGCTGTCGAAAGACGGTGAGTTACACCATATTTCAGCATCACTCTTGCAAATTGTTCATTACAGAAGTGAGTGCCACGATCACTGATAATGGCACGAGGAGTCCCGAATCTGGCAAAGAGAGACTTCAAAAATTTAACAACTACTCGGGCATCATTGGTGGGTAAAGCTTTTGCTTTAACCCATTTTGACAGATAGTCGACAGCCACGAGTATGTATTTATTCCCTCGTGAAGAAGGGAATGACCCCATAAAATCAATGCCCCACATATCAAATATTTCACAGACTTGGATGGCGTTTTGCGGCATCTCATTCTTTTTAGAAATATTTCCGTGACGCTGGCAAGCCTCACAGGTTTTGATAACTTCATGGGCGTCTTTATAGATCGTGGGCAAAAAGAATCCTGAATCAAACACCTTTTTTGCGGTGTAGTTTGGGTTATGATGTCCCCCCATGGGTCCATCATGACAAGCTTTAAGAATTTCCATGGCTTCTTGGCCATGGACACACCGTCGGATGACTTGATCCGCACATATTTTGAACAAGTAGGGGTCGTCCCAGAAGTAATGTTTTACATCTTTAAAGAATTTTCTTTTCTGTTGGGACGACATCCCTTTCACAACGAAATTTCCCGCACGGTAATTTGCAAAGTCGGCAAACCATGGGGTGGTGGCATTATCCCGGGTAGAGATTAGATTTAGAGTCTCCAGAGGAAAAGTTTCGTTTATTTCTTTTCTCTCGAGAATATCCTGATGAGGATTTTCTAACCGGGACAAGTGATCAGCTGCAAGGTTCTCTGCTCCTTTTTTATCTCTTATGAGAATATCGAATTCCTGGAGGAGCAGGACCCAACGGAGCAGTCTTGGCTTTGCATCCTGTTTAGTGAACATGTATTTCAGAGCCGAATGGTCCGTATACACCACGCTTTTGGTTAAGATTAAGTAAGACCGAAATTTTTCAAAGGCATATACCACAACTAATAATTCTTTTTCTGTGGTGGTATAGTGTGTTTGAGCCTCATTCATGGTCTTACTTGCGTAGTGTATTGGCTGAAAATGTTTGGTTTTGCGTTGCCCCAGAACTGCACCAATAGCATAATCGCTAGCATCGCACATAAGTTCAAAGGGTAAGTCCCAGTCGGGGGCAACAAGGATTGGTGCTTCGGTAAGTCTTTTCTTTAAAGTAGAAAAAGCTTCGATGCACTCGGGTGAAAAGATGAAAGGAGCATCCTTTTCAAGAAGATGAGTCATAGGCCGAGCTATTTTGGAGAAATCCTGAATGAATCTCCGATAGAACCCGGCATGGCCGAGGAAACTCCTTATTCCTTTAACAGTGGTGGGATGAGGCAGTTTAGCAATAACATCAATTTTGGCCTTATCGACCTCAATCCCACTTTTTGAAATTTTATGGCCGAGGGCAATGCCCTCCTTAACCATAAAATGGCTCTTCTCCCAGTTTAGACAAAGATTAGTGTTTTCACAACGTTGAAGCATTTTTTCTAAATGGGAGAGGCATGAGTCGAAAGAATTCCCGATGACTGAGAAGTCATCCATAAATACCTCCATGGTTTTTCCGATCATGTCATGGAAAATAGCCATCATGCACCTCTGGAAAGTGCCCGGAGCATTGCATAACCCAAAAGGCATGCGGCGATAGGCAAATGTTCCGTAAGGGCATGTGAAGGTAGTCTTATCTTGATCCTGTGGATCAATGGGAATTTGGAAGTAACCCGAGAAACCGTCGAGGAAACAATAATACTCATTCCCCGCTAGTCTTTCGAGCATTTGATCCATAAAGGGCAGAGGAAAATGGTCTTTGCGGGTGGCTTCGTTAAGCTTTCTGTAATCAATACATACTCGCCACCCTGTAACCAAACGAGTTGGTATCAACTCGTTGTCATCATTTGTGATAACCGTGATGCCACCCTTCTTTGGAACACAATGTATTGGGCTGACCCAAGGACTATCTGATATAGGGTAAATCAATCCCGCATCAAGAAGTTTGATAACTTCTGCCTTTATAACTTCATGGATTTTTGGATTTACCCTTCTTTGATGCTGCACGGCAGGTTTAAAGTCCTCTTCCATTAGGATTTTGTGTGTACAAAAATCCGGGTTAATACCCTTTATGTCTGAGAGCTTCCAAGCAATTGCTTGCTTGTGGGACTTTAAAACCTTGAGCAGCGCGGATTTCTCCTCATCCTTTAAGTCTTTTGCAATAGTGACCGGTAACTTATCGTTACCTTCCAAGAATGCATATTCTAGATGAGGAGGCAAGTCCTTAAGTTCGACCTCGGGGAAATCAGCATTTTTCTCAACATATTTGATTTCCGCCTTATGAAGTTGTGGAGGTAGAACAGGAATGGGAGAAGGATCTTTGTTTAATAACTTCTCAAGGAGAAGTATATCCTTTTCCGGGTCAATCTCTTGGTTATCAATTCCTTCGGGAACTGAATCACTTTTGAGAAAGGCCTCTAATTCCTCAAGGAGAAAATCACTTCCCTCAAACGGAGTGAGGGAAGGAGAAGAATTAGCGATTATGGGATGAGAAGAAGTAGTGGGATTGCCACTCGGGAAATTATCAGCGAATCCAAGGATTTCCTGAGCATACTCCTCGGATGCAATGTCAATGACATCAATTCGGTTGACCGATTCAGCATCATAATTCAAGGAGTATCTCGAGGTTTGATCAAGGTTGAACGTTATCGCTTCATTGCCAACTCGTAACGTGATTTCCTCATCGAAAACATCGATTAATGCACGTCCTGTTCTTAAGAATCCCCTCCCAAGAATGAGAGGAACTCTTGGATCTGCATCGAAATCAACAACGACAAAGTCTGCCGGAAAATGGAACTTTCCCACTCTCACAAATACGTCCTCGGCAATACCAAAGGGACGTGAAATTGAACGGTCTGCAAGCTCGAGAGTCATGCATGTGGGACTAAGTGCCTGAAGAGAGAGCTTTTTCCAAACTGAGTGGGGCATTAAGTTGATGCTTGCACCAAGATCGGCTAAGGCAAAACATTCAACCATACCCGGGAAAGTACATGGTATTAGAAATCTCCCGGGGTCTCCTAGCCTTTCGGGAAGCTGTTTCAACAGAACTGCAGAGCAGTTCTCATTGAGTGGAGTTCGTGCCATCTCAAACAGTTTTTCTTTATTGCTCAACAGATTTTTTATTGTCGATGCGAATTTTGGCATTAAAAGAAGAGCATCCGCGAAACTAATATCGAAGTGTAGTTCTTGAAAAATCTGAAAGAATTTTTCCATCTGATGATTAGCTTTGTCATGGAGCTTTTGGTCTTGCAATCGTGAGGGATATGGAATTGTTGGTTTTGGGTTGGCTTTTGGATTTTCAACAGGACCTTCGGTAGTTTCAAACACGACTCTTTTAGGAGGAGTCGGGACCGGGATAACTGGAGGAGGGATGTCATTGGTACCTCCGTTATTATTAGGAAGTACCGTATCCGTAGTATCCTCAGTTTCACATTCCTCTACAGGGATAGGAGAAGAGGTAGAAGGAGTTGTAGGTCCTTGGTAAGAAACTCCACTTCTTGTGGTGATCGCCTTTACATCGCCCCTCGGATTAGCGATCGTGTTGCTAGGTAAAGTAGTACCTGAGCCCGAGGGTCGATCATTTAAAGACTTCTGCAAATTAGACATTTGACTAATCAGCATTTTGTTCAGTTCTTCTTGGGATTTCATAAACTGTTTTAATAATTCCTCATGTGATGGTCCAGTTGGAACAATGGCTTGATTTTGGTTTGGAAAATTTTGAGCCCGATTGTTCTGGAAATTCCCACGTTGCTGGTTATTATTACCCTGTAAGTAGTTTTGTTGTTGAAAATTACCCTGTGGGTAATTGTTCTGACCTTGATTTCGGTTATAATTCCCTTGGTTCTGATTTTGTTGAACCTGGTTTTGACCAGGGTTGAAATTCCCTTGGTTGTTATAACCTTGGTTCATTCGGTTCTGGTTCTGGTTCTGATTCTGGTTAAAGTTCTGGTTTCTGTTTTGACCATTTTGGTTCAGGGACTGATTAAACCCTGGTGGTCCGATGTAGTTATTAGATCGGTAGCTCAAAAGGTTTCGATCTCCTTGCGGTTGGTAAGAATTACCTCCCGTATTATAGGAACCTTGAGCTGCATACACGTTTTCACGAGCCGAGCCACCGGAGGCTGGGCACTCTGTGTAAGGATGTGGACCACCGCAAGTTTCACAACTTGGGTTAACAACTTTGACCTGATTAGGATTTGTCTGATGGATACGCAAAACTGCTGTAGACAAATCATCCAGCCTTTTAGCTAGGATTGATATTTCATTGCTTGCCGGAGTGTCTAACTTAAATGAGTCGTTCCTCTCAGCAGAGGAGTCCCAAAAATTATGATGGGCAGTCATGTTTTCGATTAAGTCATAGCACTCTTCAGGGGTCCTTTTCATAAAGGTGCCCCCAGCAGCAGCATTGATGGTGTCACGATGACGGAGTGTCAAACCATTATAAAAGGTATCGATAATGGTGACAAGAAGCATGTTATGATTGGGACACTTATCAATAGCAAGTTTGTAGCGTTCCCATGCCTCAAATAAGGACTCTTCGGGAAGCTGTCTGAAGTTGCTGATATCATTCCTCAGCTTTGTGACCATAGATGGTGGGAAGTATTTGGCCAGAAATTTAGTGATCATATCATCAAAAGTGTGGATCGAATTCTTTGGAAGTCGATCGAACCATGAAGTCGCATGATGAGTGAGTGAATAGGGAAATAGGTACAAACGTAGGCCGTCGTTGGTGACGCCATTTTGTTTCATGCTTTGGGTGACAGTTAAAAATTTGTCTAGATGTTTGTTAGCATCTTCACCCTGCAATCCGTGGAACTGGCACGTATTCTGGATCTGTTGTATCATGTGGTGTTTTAATCCAAAATCCGTGGCTCCAATAGTGAGTGGTGCAATTGGTCCACCCCTCCCTTGCATGGTAGGTTGACACAGTTCCTCCATAGTTCGGGTGTCAGGAACTGGTTCATCCTTGGGAAGGAATGGGGGCTCGTCGTTCATTTTTATTGTGTGTTCTTCTTCAACAGTACGTAACTCGGGTACGTTTTTCTTCTTTTTATTCTTTGTTTGTGAACGAGTGCGCATGCACAAAAATTAGTTTTCAACACAAGATAGAGGCAAAACTACAGTGAACTTAAACCCAATAATCACAAATGAACAGCTCCTTTAAAAAAGGTATACTATTCACAAGGATACAATGGTAAGTTTTTAATCTTAGGTTTGGGAACTTATTATGTTCACACCCCCAGTTGGTAGGTGTTCTGCCTTGGTTTGCGGTGGTAAACTTTTATGTAATTATATTCACAGTAAAATGTTTTTTTGGCTTTTCGTGTATGGGTGAAAAAACTTGGACAATATTTTTGGAACTGATTCGTTAACCGAAATCGTTCCTTTAAGATTACTCGCAGATCAGCGGGAGGAAATAAATGGATTCCTCTTCAGTTCGCAATTTAATGTCAGAACTTACTTTAAACCAACTGTATAGGTTGTAATCTTAAAGATAACGAAGTAATTTAACTTCACAGTTTGTTTTGTTGTTTATGATTTGTTTGGTGTTTTTAACACTACAGGAGAAATGTTAATGAACTTTTTCAGATATGATTTTGATTTTCACAAAGTTTACAAAGTGATGGTATTTGTACAGGAGGGTTTTTGAAAACCACTAAACTTAAACCGTTTTGAAATACGCAACAACCTCCCTGACAGCGGCGCCAAATTTTGACTCCTCCCAAACCAACCAGTCAACCGTGTGCAGCTGATAGGCCCACCTGGGAAAAAGTGCAAGTTATTATTGACCGTGAAAATATAGGGAAATCCCCGGGTCGTTAAATCCCAACGAGATTGAAATTGTATTTTGGAACGATTAGGAGAATGAGTGGTACTGAGGACAGTAACAAAAATGATTGAGGGATGATTATACTACTGATTGCTTGGAATTTAGATAATATGAAAATATAATAACAGAGATACACGTAAAAGAACAAATAAAAAAATCAGATAACAGACAGAGACAAGTGGGGTTTAAACAAATTACAAACTACAGGGGGTATAATTGAAACTTTTTAAAACTTAAAATTAAAAAGAAATTTGAAAATGAAATTATAAAAGTGATTATTATAATATTTAAATATTATTTAATTAATAAAATTATTTAAAAATCTAATTTAAATCTAATTTAAACTAACTAAAAATGACAAATATTATAAATTAACCTAAAAATTAGCAAAAATATTTTCTAAACCTTAATTAGAACTTGAAGAAAGTATAAAAAATTAAAATAAATATTTTTGTCTTTTTATGAGTTTTCTATTAATTAAAAACTATTTAACTTTCTTAAACTAATTAAACTATTTTAAATTACTATTAATACTAAATTACCTTAGAAAATTATGATAAAATTTATAAAATTACTTAACCATTACAAGAATCCTAAAAAATTATAAAAAATTGCTAAAAATTATATTTAAGCTAATTGACTAATTAATTACTTATTAATTAATTTAAATCTAATTTAATTAAATTAAATAGGAAAATTAGAAAATGGACAGTGGAAATTATGAAACTATTTTTTTTAAAGTCTTAACTACTTTATAAAACTTAGGAAAAATATAAAATTATACTGTTGTTAATTAAAATTAAAGAAAACTAATTAATTACTAATATTACCTATTTAATTATTTAAACTACTTTTAAATCTAATAAATAGTAAACAGAGTAGGAAAATTCTAAGAGAATTATTTTAACTACTTAAAGGTACTAGGAAATTAATAAAATTATAAAATTGGAAAAGTGCTTATTAATAAGCTGAGATGAAAATTAAATAGATAATTTCTATTAAATAGAAGCTATCACTATAATTAAAGTTTGATTTTTCTGGTTTTTCTTTTATAAAACTATTAAAATACTTAAAATAAGAAACTTTTACAAAGAAAACTACTTTGGAAACTCAGAATAAGCACTGAGAGTGCTTATTACCCTAGACAGTTGACTATGGTTGACCACACAAAGAAATAAGCTAAATTGGAGTTATGTGGGGTCCACACTGGTTAAATCAGATACACCTAAGTTATTTGAACTTGTTTGAGCAAGTATTAGCCAAATAAGCAGTAAGAATAAGCTACAAGACCACAATAAGCAATTCCAAACTTATTTTCTGAGACAGAAATGGGACAAAGTTTAGGGTTGATTCTATGTGGGGTCCACTGATGTATAGGTCAAACAAATGGTCAACTTTTAAACTCTGGTAGGAGGGGGGTTGTAAGAACCAAGATTTGGGATATGGGACCCACTGGGGTAGCCACAATCAACCACCAAAGTGGTGGTGGTAAGAGGGTATGCTGATGCACAGGGGATGTGCTTCCCCTGCAGCCCACTTAGAGGGGCAAAAAGGTCACTAAGAAAAATTCACAAAAATGTGAAAAGTATGGATATCACAAGCTCTACTGATAGACTACTAACCCAAGTAATTTCAAACCCTAGATCCAATTACACAAATCATGAAAATTCCTACCATTTTTGAGAAAAACTAAGATTGCACTTTTGACTTTATTGAAATTAACTACTAGTTTGACTTTTATGAACTTCTAAGTGATCCTACTGATTTATCATGATGTTATAAGATGAAATGGACCTAGATTAAGTGGACTTAACAACTTATGTAATGAAAATGATAGGTTGTGGATCTAAAATCCTTGACAGTTAACTGTCAAGGAATTTGGAATTAGATTTTGACTTTCTGTGGTTTAGACCTAAACTTTTATGAATTAACAAAGTTACTATGATCTATTTAGACTAGTCTCAACAACTAACATAAACAAAACCAACCTAGATCTCAGGGATACAACCTGAGCTAAACACTCCCTTATCTTGACTGTTTTATGATTTTGGGAAGCAAATGATTACACAGGCTCTTATAACTGATCCACAAGACTTTTTATGATATTTGAGATCTAAACAAGCACTTAGAAACAGAAAATTATGACAAGTAAACAAAATTACTACTTTAGACTATTTGACTGTTACAACTATGATTCTTGGTTACTAATAATTCTAATGAACAAGTTAACTATTTTAAGCAATAAAATACTTAAACAATACTGAATAAGCACAATCAAGACAACTAAGCAATAATACAAGCTCACTACAGTAGAGAAAAAGAAATGGAATAGAAACCTTACAAATTGCTTTCCTGCTTAAAATCAAGAACCAAGGACAAAGAAACCTTTCCTAATATCCACCAATGGATACTAACCCAGGACCATCCATAATATGCCCTGCTCCAACAATGATCACCATGAACCTTTCCATTTGACTTTTGTTGACTTTTGTGGTATTTTTGAGTTTTTACTACTAAACTGCTTTTAATAGTTTCTAATAGCTTTTATAAGCTACCTAGGAGCTTAAGTGAGCTTATCAGTCCAGTATATCACACAATAACAACAATTAAGCATTTGAGATTTAGGAAATTGAAACTAAAATTGCATAAGATGATACAGTTAAGGAAACTTGACTTTGATTAATCAGAAAGAGTTACAATACATGAAAGATGCTTAATACACTGCTTAAAAGCTTAGGTTTACACTAGAATTGAAAACTTACTTAATTCGACATACAATTTTTGAAAAAATTAACTAGGTAACTAAACTCTTCTGCTTCTCTTCCTTTTATATGCTCCAATTAGGGTTCCTTGTGTGACTTTGAGCATTTCCCACTTCAATCTTGACCCTCCATTTCTCTGAATCAATCTCATCCGTTTAAATGAAAAATGGCGCCAAAAGTCCCCACGTTAACTTGGGGCCAAAGGTGAACAATTAAGGATTTTTGGGAGTATGTGGAGGTGTCAGGGGACAATTGGGAAGGTTTTTAGGCAAGTTGGGGCTGTATGGAAGAAAACAGAGGATGAGGCATGGTTTGGTAGTGAAAAGTGGTGAGAATTGCATTAAATGAGGTGTGGTATTGTTGTGAGGTGGAAAGGAGGGTTGGGGGAGTAGGGGTTGAGGTGGATGGTGATGAGGTGGTGGAAAAACCACCTGGTATTGGTGTTTCAGGCTGTGGTGAGGGTGGTGAATAGTGGTGGTGGTTTTGGCGGTATTGGGTGGTCAAACGGGGTCAACCCCCGTTTTATTTAATAAGGGGGAGTGGGCTGAGGGTAGATTGGGCCTAGGGGTTGGGCTTGGTTTGTTTTGTGTTTGGATTTGGACTAGTTTTATTTTTGGGTTTAGTAATTAAGGTCCGATTGGTTTGTGGTATTTAAACAAGGACCATTTTTGTAATTTGAGCAAAGTTATATATATATATATATATATATACGTACATATATATATATACACACACACACACACACATATATATATATATATATATATATATATATATGTGTGTGTGTATATATATATTATAATATATATATGTGTGTGTATATATATATATATATATATATATATATATATATATATATATATATATATATATATATATATATATATATATATATATATATATATATATATATATATATATATAAAAGCGTTCAAATGAGAACTCTTATTTTAGAGAAAACGCGAGAAGCAATCTTTGCAACTCATTTTATCATGCTTTAACTTTAATATAATACCTAATATCAGTCAACCAACTTTTTTTAAACTTTCCAAAAAAAATTCAAAAAAAAATTCGAAAAAAAATATTTTAAAAAATTTTGAAAACTTTTTTCTAGAAAAATTTTTGCCAAATTTTTTAGAAAATTTTGAAAAATTTTAAAAAGTTTTGAAAAAAATTTGGCGAAATTTTTTCGAAAATTTACAAAAAAATTAAAAAAAAAATTCCAAAAATTTTGAAAAATTTTTAAAAAAATTTTGAAAAATGTTCCCGAAAATTTTTTGGGAAATTTTTTCAAAAAATTTTGAAAAAATTTGAAAAGTTTTGAAAAATTTGAAGAAAATTGGAAAAAATTTGAAAAAATTTGAAAAAAAATTTTGAAAATTTTTTACTAAAAATAATTTTGTAAAAGTTTTTCGAAATTTTTTTTTTGAAACATTTTTTCTCGAATTTTTTTTCAGATCAGATGTGAGGAAATTTTTTTTCACACGTGACAAAAAAAATTGTTTTCACTTGTGATAATTTTTTTTTCTCACATGTGATGATTTTTTATTCACATGTGAAGAAAAAAAATTATCAAGAAAATTTTCGAAATTTTTTTCACTTGTAACGGGAAAAACTTTTCATGTGCCAAATATTTTTTCACATGTAACGAAAAAAATTCACATGTGAAGTTTTTTTTTTTCACATGTGATATATTTTTTCACATGTGACGAATTTTTTTTTCATATGTGACGAAAAAATTCGCGGAAATTTCCAAAATATTTTTCACATGTGACGAAAATTAAAGTTAGAAAAAAAAAATTCGAAAATGATAAAAAAAAAATACATTGAACTTGACACTTTTTACCATTGTATGTTCCCAACTATTTTTTTTTACCATTGTAACACAAAATTTGACATTTTTTGTCATTGTATGTAAAAAATGTCGCATCGTTAGTCATTTACACTAACGGTCGTTAGTAAATAACATAAAATTCCGTTTTCTTCCGATTTTACACGTTTTCATCCGTATTCTTACGTTTTTGTCCGGTTTTACACGTTTTCTTTCGTTTTTTTTCGTTTTCCTCCGTTTTTTTACGTTTACCCCTGGTTTTTTTATGTTTTCACCCGGTTTTTTATGTTTTCTTCCGTTTTTTTACGTTATCGCCTATTATTTTACGTTTTCGCCCGTTTTTTAACGTTTTCGTCCGTTTTTTACGTTTACGCCCGTTTTTCTACGTTTTCAACCGGTTTTTTACGTTTTCGCCTGTTTTTTTACGTTTTCGCCCATTTTTTTACGTTTACGCCCGTTTTTTTTACATTTTCGCCAGTTTTTTATGTTTTCTTCCGTCTTTTTTACATTTTCGTCCTTTTTTTTACGTTAACGCCCGTTTTTTTACGTTTTTGTCCGTTTTTTACGTTTACGCCCGTTTTTTTACGTTTTCGCCCGGTTTTTACGTTTTCTTCCGTTTTTTTTACGTTTTCGTTCGTTTTTTACGTTTACGCCCTTTTTTTTAATGGTTTCACCCGGTTTTTTACGTTTTCTTCATTTTTTTATGTTTACGCCTGTTTTTTTACGTTTTCACCCAGTTGTTTTTTACATTTTCTTCCGTTTTCTTACGTTTTCGCATATTTTTTTTTTATGTTTTCGGCCGTTTTTTTACGTTTACGCCCGTTTTTTAATGTTTTCTTCCGTTTTTTACATATTCGCCTATTTTTTTACGTTTTCGCCCCTTTTTTACGTTTTCGTCCGTTTTCTTATGTTTACACCCGTTTTTTTTACGTTTTCGCCCGGTTTTTACGTTTTCTTCCGTTTTTTTATGTTTACGAAAACGAAAACGAAACGAAAAAACGTAAAAACCGGAAGAAAACAAAAACAAAAACAAAAACAGACGAAAATGAAAAAAAAACGTAAAAACCGGAAGAAAAACCGTAAAAACTAGAAGAAAACGAAAACAAAAACAGACGAAACATAAAAAAAATCAGTGTAAACGTTAAAAAAAACAGAAGAAAAAGAAAAAAATGGACAAAAACATAAAACAAATGGGAGAAAACGTAAAAAACCGGGTGAAAACGTAAAAAAACAGGCGTAAACGTAAAAAATGGATGAAAACGTAAAAAAAGGGGCGTAAACGTAAAAAAACGGACAAAAACGTGAAATACGGTTAAGAGATGGAAGAAAACATAAAAAATCGGGTGAAAACGTTAAAAAACTGGCGTAAACGTAAAAAAAAACAGACGAAACGGTTAAAAAATGGAAGAAAACGTAAAAACCAGGCAAAAACGTAAAAAAACAGGCGTAAACGTAAAAAAATGGAAGAAAACTTAAAAAAAATAGTGTAAATGTTAAAAAATGGACGAAAACGTAAAAAAGGCGGAAGAAAACGTAAAAACCTGGCGAAAACGTAAAAAAATGGGTTTAAACGTAAAAAAACGGGCGAAAACGTAAAAAAAAGGGCGAAAACGTAAAAAAACAGTAGAAAACGTAAAAAACCGATCGAAAATGTAATAAAACGGGCATAAACGTAAAAAAACGGACGAAAACGTAAAAAAACGGGCGAAAACGTAAAAAATAGGCGAAAACATAAAAAAACAGAAGAAAACGTAAAAAAGCGGGTGTAAACGTAAAAAAACGGGTGTAAACGTAAAAAAAAGGACGAAAACGAAAAAAAACAGAAGAAAACGTGTAAAATCGGACAAAAACGTAAGAAAACGGATGAAAACGTGTAAAAGCGGAAGAAAACGGAATTTTTAGTTATTTACTAACGACCGTTAGTGTAAAGGACTAACGATGCGACACTTTTACATACAATGACAAAAAATGTCAAGTTTTGTGTTACAATGGTAAAAAAAATAGTTGGCAACATACAATGGTAAAAAGTGTCAAGTTCAATGTATTTTTTTAATCATTTTCCCAAAAAAAATTGAAAATTTTTTTTTCAAATTTTTTGAAAAAATTTCGCAAGTAATTTTCGGGAAACAAATTTTCAAAATTTTTTAAAAGAATTTCCAAAAACTTAAAAAAAAAATTTCAAAATAATTTCGAAATTTTTTTTGATATTTTTTTGAAAATTTTCGAATTTTCTTTTGAAATTTTTTTGAAAAGTTTCAAAAAGTTGGTTTACTATATTAGTAATTAGATCAAAGCTAAAGAAGAATAACGCTCGTATTTGTCAAGAAACCAAGAGTTAGAGTTATCGCACATAAACCTAACTAGTGTTAGGATTCTCTTCTTTCCCCCTAACTCTCTAAGTTGTAAATATTGTTGATTTGTGTATCCGATTTGTGTGTGAGTAGTGATTAGGTGTGTTAGGACAAATACGGACAAAGTATAAGTTCGTGAATTGTTGTATCAAGATTAGGACTTTGTGTAAGTCGTTGTGTCGGTGTGTGTATGAAGACTTGGACTCGGTGTGAGTTCGAGAAGTGAAGACTTGGACCTAGTGAAGGTTCGTGAAGACTTGGATAGATTGAAGATTCAAGTGGACGGGGTGATCGTCCATGTGAAGACTTGGATTATGTGTAAATCCAAGTGGACAAGAGTCTTTGTTCGTGTAGCCACGTGGGCTTGGTGTAGATTGGTCCTAGCTAGGATTAGGACTGGATATTCACTTAGTGTCATTAAACTTGATGTAAGCTTTGTGTACGGTTTGCTCCGCCAGAAGGGATTGTGTTGACAAAGTGATTGTGAACTCTCGAGTGCTGTACTCAGGGAGTGGAGTAGGGCAAGAGTGAGCTTCGTGCCGAACCACTATAAATCTCAGCGTCTTTGTGTGGTTGTGTTCTTTCCTTATCTCTTATCTTTACTTTACATATTATTAGTGGTGTTTAGAGATCTCACATAACTATTGAATTTAACGGTTTTGCAAAAAGAACTTTAAAACAACTAAAAACCTTTTAAAACGTAATTCTAAACGATGAAACTATTCAACCCCTACTTTCTATAACTGGTATCAGATGGGGTCACTCAAGAGCTTTAACGTATACTGTATTTTAAAACTTGAATGATCTATGGAGTTTGAAAGATATCTAGAAGGGCATTCTTTAAATAGACCACCATTTTTCGAAAACAATAATTTTGTTGAATGAAAAAATAGATTTGAAAGTTATGTGAAATCATAGATCAAGATCTTTTGCATCTCATTTCAAGTAATGATTTTCAACCAATGGAAACAAATTTTGAAAATCAACGCAATTATTTCAAAAGAAAGTTTTGTAAAAATATTGAAACTAAAATAATGATTTATAAAACTTTGCCGAGAGTTGAATATAAAAGAATATTTTGTGTCAAACGGCAAATGACATATGAAAAAACCTTTTAAACTTTCATCAAGGAAATAGTCAAGCCAAAGATAACCGTATTGATCATGAAAATACACATGAACAATTCTTCACTTCTGAAGACGAATTAGTAGATAGATAACAGATTAAATACAAATGCTACTAATTCAAGTGTTTTCAATGAAGGTAATGCCATCAAGGACTATATGAGCAACTTATGAAGAGAACTCATTGAAAAATCTTGGAGTGATACGGATGAAGAAGATAACGTGCAATTTGAATGCGAAATATGCCAAAAGGTTGAAACTTCAAGTAAGGTACACTAAAAAATAAAATACTTTTGTTATGACCCATTTATTCTAAAATTTTCAAAATTAGAAAATGAATTTAAACATCTATGCAACATAAGTCGAAAAACATTTTCAGAAAATGAATCACTAAAATCTTTTGAAAATAATTTGAAAAAAAAAATTATTTTGGAAGATAAAATGTCTAGACTTGAAAGTAGTATAGAAATTGATCTAGAATGTAAAGTGTGTCATGATTACAAAAGTGAAATTAAAAAGGCTAATGAAAAGGCTAATATACTAGCTAAATTTGAAAAGTGTTCTAAATCTCTTAAAGATTTACTAAATATTCAAAAGGCATTCAGTGATAAAACGGGCCCAGTTTTTAATTCATGTAAGTTATCAACAAGCAATCCAAAACAAATTAAAATTTTGAAACCACTTAGACAAATCTAAAACTAGTTTTTAAGAAAACTAAGTGTCTTTAAAATAATGGTCGTCACTAATGAAAGTCAAGAAAACAATCTCTAATTGAAATTGTCTATAAATTGAAATAAAATGTAAAGGGATATTTTTGCTCCTCGTCGACATCCTCACCATTTGCATAGATGCAATGGATGTCTTTGACTAACCATCTCAGACCCATGAGAAACTGGGCACCAAGTTTTCTTACAAGTTATGTGTTTAGATGCACGAGGGAAGCTACTCGAGGATATGAATGTACGCTCATATTTTCATTGTATATGTGAAGACTCATTGATACTCAAATCATGCATCACGCACAACACCTCTCACAGAAACGTATCCTTTGGAATTGCTAGCGGCAAAGGTACGTTTCCTTAAAGCCTTGACTGTATTGTTTGCTATATGCCTATCTGCTATGTGCTTATTTGTTATATGTTTGCTTGCTCTAAGTTTATGTGCTACATGATGATTAAGTGTTAATAGTTATGATAGATAACTTTTAGAATTAAACTTTATGTCTAAATGCTTATCATATTTGGGATTCAAGCAAATATTTGAAATAATGGTCTTACCACAACCATTACCAATAGCCGACTACTCACGTCTATCAATCACTATGGATGACGCACACTTTTAATGTTCTCGACATCTATTCCCTTCTTTATTTCTTGGCTATGAATTTTTATTATCTCTTCTTGCCATAGACAAAGATTGACTTCTAGCCTACCCGAATCAAGTCTCGTATTTGATCCTCGTCTCATCTAAATCTATTCTATTTATCTGTCTCGACTCTATTCCTACTCCACATTCAGTGTGTCGTCAACTTCCTTGCTCTAAACGAGTCCCTTCTACTTCTTCTATCTCGATTCTAATTAGTACCCTTTACTCAGCCTACTCGTGCGTATTGTGTCTCCTCCGTTTCGTCTATTCCGTGTCTAGATTTCTAAAATTCTAGTTTTTGAAAGTCCTCAACAAAGCACTCTTTCTAAAACCTAAAAATTGGAAAACTAGTCAAAATTTTCTATCTCTCTAAAAACCTCCTTCTGCCGGCGGTCTTTTAATTATCGACGGTCCTCCAGGCAGTCCCTTATCGATAAAGGACCGTCAATGTTTTTCCTGAAATACCCCGTCTTCTCTTGTCACTTTCAGCAAACAGAACCAAACACCCATTAATGCAGTAGCAGTAACGAAAACCAACCAACACACCCAAATCCTTAATTACTACACTAAAACTAAAATCAAAGGTTTCAAATGCATATTTATAGAAAAATAATTTAACTCTCGTCGTGATAGTGTATTTTTTGTAGCTTGAAGATTTACCATTTGAAATATATTTTGTTTTAAAAAAAAAGGTAGAAAGTGGTTTTTTATTAATTTTGATAAAAAAAAAAAAAAAATAGATGGCTAAGATTGATTTATTCGATCTATGACAAATATGAGATGTTTATCTCAACTCTTGTGTAAAACGATTAAAACTTACAAAAATAGGATGAGGCAAACTCTACGTAGGCTCACCATGGAGTTGAGATCAATGTAGATCTCATATTTGTCATAGATCCAAAGAACCAATCTTAGCCATCTATTTTTCATCTAAATTAATTAAAAACCATTTTTCATCTAAATTAATAAAAATCATTTTTCACTCTTTTTTAAACAACTTATCTTGCAAACAGTAAATCTCCAAGTTACAAAAAATATACCATCGCGACGAGAATTAAATTATCTATCTATAGATATGCAATTCTTTATACTTTCGACGAATTTTCTTTTTTCAAAATTTCCTTCAAGAAAAATCACATATGATTTGTAAAAATCAAATCACATGTGATATTTACAAATCATATATGATTTTTATAAATCAGGTGTGATTTTTTTGTCAGAAATTTTGAAAAAAAAAATAGTTCGTCGAATATAGAAATGCATATCTATAGAAAGATAATTTAATGCTCTTCGCAATGATACAATTTTTTCGCGTAACGATTAACGGTTTGTAAGATATTTAATTTTAAAAAAATGTGAAAATTTATTTTTTTTGTTTAAAAAAAAAATTAATAGCCAAGATTGGTTCATTTGATCTATGATAAATATGAGATGTATATTGAACTTTTTGCTGCTCACCATTGTCATTGTTATTAGATCACCATGCTCTTGTGATTTTTTTTTCCCCACAATATTCAGTGGGCTCCTAAAACCATTGAATTGTCGTATATTTTTATATCTAACATCCTTTACTATCATTCCAGAAATTAGGTCTAGGCATTACATAAAGACTCACAGTGACTTCTTCAATGATGTGGGCTCGTTTTCATTCTTCTTTCCAGATAATTCATGGTAAAATGCCCAATATTGATTTAATTACTGAAATAATGAAAATGTCACGACAAGACGATATCTCTTATAATTTGGGCAACATCTTTTATCAGTATTTGGATTTCGATATTCTTATTCAACTAGTTATAAAAGTGAATATAATTTCCATGAGTGATCCATGAAGGCTAAGTTGGAATAGCATTTCTATTCTTATGAGCGATCAAACTAGTGTGGGAAAATCGTGATATTATCAGCTAAGGTGTCTTTGCTTGGAAGTTTATGTCAAATACACCTTGTTCCGAAGATTTCATGATTCAATCAAGCCGTCGTTTAAAACAATGCATGCGTGAAAAAAGGATTTTTGACTGCTTCAAAACCAACACGGATCACATTAAGTGCCAATGTCATTTATTTATCAATCATTTTTAATCAAGATTGAATGAGTTGAAATCTTAATTACAACGAAATTTGATATAAACACGAGTTTGCTTTTTAATACGGATGGGAGTAATTAAAATTCACATATGTAGAGGTCCTATATTACACCACACCACGTACAGTCGTACATATCTGGAAGCATTCAAGTTTTGCATGCTAAATTATTTGTTTCAGGACACTTTTCTATCATAAATTGTCGCTAACAAATGTACCTTTAAAACATGAATATGTTTAAAAAATTGAAAACAAGCTTTATACTAGACCCATCCGACAACTACTAAAATCATTTATACTTTTCAACGTTTATAATTCATACTAGCAGGGTATCCGCGTGATGCGGCAACGGGTACCCTGTGACTATATTTTCTAGGTAATGTGATATTATGTGGCTATATTTTTTTAACGATTAATTTACAAATAACAATAATTTTAGGGTTGGATCAATTGGAAAACCCCTTGCATCTTAACCTAGAATTCAATGGTTCGATCCTCACTCCCTACAAAAAGCCGGAGGTCATTTCCTATCTTAGATAGAATTGGAAACAGCCTCTCTACCTTAGGTAGGGGTAAGGCTGTCTACATATCAACCTCTTCATACATCGTGGAAGACGGTATTAGAACCCATAAAAAAATTAAAAAAACAGGAGTATAATTTCATTTACTGTTAACCGAAACTACCACAAACAAAAATCTTGATTCTTTCCTTCAGCACAATCACCTTTAAATTTTCTAACCTACATGCGACCTTTTAGGCATAGTAAGGAGACCGACATTTATATTTTTATTTTAAAAAAATCCATCTTTTTACACTATATATAACCCCAACATTTCATTTTAATATACACTATTCACATGAAACAAATATCAAAATAAGCCCAAAATCAACTATACCATACAAATAATATACGGCTCAATTACCAAGGTAATTAGTCTAAAACCATTTTCAGCCTAAACAAACTTTAATCATCAATATCTATTAAGGCCCATGATAAAACTACCAAACAATCTGTGATATCATTTGGCCAAATGTTAGGACTTATAAATACGTTTACAAAACCTAAATTACCTCATTCCTGCCTTAATTTTCCTCACAAAAATACGCATCCATGATTTGCAACCACACAAACATCACATACTCTTCCTTTCTTTCTTATCTTGATAACTGAACATAACCAACAATCTATGTTTGTAAGAAAATCAGACCCTGTTCTTGATTATCAAATGAAAACTCTCTCTAGGGTTTTATGTTGTGTTGACCGTGATGGTGGTTTTGAGTTGGGGTTAGAACTGATGTAGATATAGATGCTGGGTTTTATTGTTGTTGTATACTTTCTGTTCGTTGACCAAAGATGGAATAAGTTTGATGTTTGTTTTGGCTTGATTGATGATTGTTCTTTTCTTATTTTGTTTCATCTTCGTTTTTGTTTTGATATGTAATGGTATATTTTTTTTCTTCTTTTTTGGAATGCATTAATCGGTCGAGGGGGTGACTGATGAAGCAAAAAGTGTACCGCTTTTGGGGAGTCATTTAAGGCCAAAGTCGAGATTATTTGATCAAATATTGCCCTAAATCGTTCCTTTTGTCATTTTAGGTACTTTTGAGAGAAAATTTACAAAAGGAAGCATTTTAGACGTTTTTGGAGCGAAAAAGTGAAGAAAACGACAAAGTCTCAAAATCTTGCTGAAAATAGTACCTGACGGCGTCAAGAATTGCTCTTGACGGCGTCAAGACTTGAAAAAGGGTTGAATAAAGAAAATACACGTGACGATCCAGAAGGTTTTTGAAGGAGTTTGTGACGGCGTCACCCTTTAAGGTGATCAAGGCCGTCACGTGTAAATGCAAAGAGAGATGGCCATCAGGATTAAAGAGTGATGGCGTCATGTGTTAATGGAGGTAGGCCATCACGTGTTAAATTAAAGAGTGATGGCCCAGAAGACTTCCTGAAGGGGTCACGATGGCCATCACGTGTTAACTAGTCACAACTTGCGCGCGCGGTAGCTGTTACTGTTTTGGCCATAACTTTTGCATACAAACTCGGATTTAGGTGATTCAAAAGCCCACGTGAAGAGGACGAAGAGATCTACAATTTGATGAAGAAACTTTGGTCTTGACACCGTCAAGTGTTAGTCTTGACGTCGTCAAGATGGGCCGGGCAGAAAATAGCCTATAAATACAACATGATAACTTCATTATTTGGAAGCCCTAAACCCTAAGGCCGATTCTAGGGTTTAGGTAGGTGCTTTTCCAGCAACTTAGAGGGTCTCAATTACTCCATAAACATCTTGTAATGATTTGTTTATTGATTCAATCTTATGCTATGTCTTCAATTATGATTATTGTTGATTGCTCTTCATTAATTTTGCTTGGCTAATTCACCTTGTGTCTACTTATGATTGTGTGAAACTTGTATATAATCGATTAGATCTTATTGATGTCTTTGTTGATGTTTGTGTCTATCTTCATCAATTAAGGTGTGACAACTTCAATAGGTCTAGTTGATTTAGCATATAATTCATGTTTCCTATTGTCTCTTGTTTGATTGATTGATATCGATGTTAGGCTTAAGAAAACTGGAAGACTTCCAATTGGTAACTTGCTTGAACGTCTTAAGAAACATGATCGGATGTTACGATTATTTGGTTATATTTAATGCATAAGTGACTTCCAAGGATACCATGTTAGGAGCTTTTAGTCGGCTCGACATAGGATTGAGGTAGAAGCTTATAGAGTTAGGGAAGATCGTACACGGCCCTACGAATGGTATTAAGGAATATAACCTGTCAATTAAAACAAGGTGTGACAATTCAATAGGTAGAATTGGATAGCTAGCAAGGAGTAATACATCATAGGTAGATATGTTTCACTTCCCTTGTAGAACCCTAGTTTACTTTTCTTGCACATTTGTTTAATTAGTAGCTTTTGGGTTAGTTGATTCGCAACTAATTCCGCCCACTCTTCCAATACCCGAGATTTTTACCTGCTTTTCATAAATTATAAAAACACAAAAAGAATCATCCTTCACCTTTAGACCTAGTTAGATTAATTTCAATCCTAACGAACACTATTCTTTGAGTTGAATGATCAATCCCCCGGTACTTGTCACTATACTATACTACAACGAACAGGTACACTGCCTGGTGGGGATTACAAGCTTCTCAAGATCCCTTGAGAGGTAAAACCTTTTGCGAGGGCTCAATTCCACGCATCAGTGACTGGTTTGTGAATCTTGTAGCCGTCCGACCTTCATCGATCTTGTGGTTGCAGTGGCGGCGACTCGGTCAGCGCAAGGGCGACCGGTTCATCGACCGACCACTGTGCCCAGCCTAATAGCGTTATTTTTAAGTACTTGGCTTAGTAGCTTGATTAGCTTGTACATTATGGTTAAATAATTGTATATATTGGTGAAGGGGTGAATTAATTAGTGTATTAATTATATGTGTTGAATAGATTGTTATCTTAAAATCATTGTGCTTTACATACTTGTGCTTTGTGTTTTATGACTTGTATTTACTTAAAAGCTATTGTACATTGTGCTTAAATGGTTGTAATTTTTTGGTGAATAGGTGTTTTTAATAGCATTGACGTTGTTTGGTAGAATTTTGGTCTGAAAATAACACCACGCTGTTTTTTGTTGTACAATATGCTTACTTTGTTGTAATTCTGAAAATTGGGTGCATTAAAGTGTTGTAAACAATGCATTATTTCTTGTAAATCTGAAAATTTTGGAGAGAGAGTGCTCCATGCATTATATGTAGTATAGATATAGATTAGAAATAAATCAAAAAATTACAAGTGACTGTTGTGGAACACTATCCCAATTAAATGACAAATGAAACTCTACTAAGAATATATTATTTTTGTTCAAATATTGTAAGAGATAGTTGTGTTAAATCTTTGACTCAGTAATCTCTCCCTATTTGAATTTACAAATTGCCTGAGTTATCATCTTCTTTGGTTCATGATTCATTGATTCTAGTTCGGTGACTAGAGTGTCTTAATCTTCGTTTGATGAATCTCTGAGTGTATTCCCTAAGGGACTAATTCTACACTTAAATTATTTTATGTTGAAATCATAGTCAAAGATTATTGGGTACTGAATTAACCCAAGAATCTTTACCTATTTGGTTACACAAATATCCTAAGTGTTTTTCAGATATAACTGAGCATAACAACTTCTTCTTACTTTATAATTTACAACAAATAATTAAATAAAAGCTATAAAGATTGATTATTCATTGTGTTTTCTTAAGAGATGCAAGTCTCTGAAGGAGAAGTAGATGTAGTTGTTGATGGAGATGTAATGATTTAGAAGTCTTTCAGTGAAGGCTCCCTAATGTACACTCCCTGATGACATCCCCCATCCCCCTAATGCATACTCCCTCGTATACATTGTAGATCTGATAACATCAAATACGTACTAAATTTATATATAATTTATCCCATGTAGATTTCTCATTTATTATATTCTTATGTAAGAATTGACACTTAATTGCTTAAGTTTATAATTTTAAGTATTGATGAAGCAATATTAGAAAAGATACGAAAAACAACAGAACTTGGAGCTTAAATGAAGAATATGTATTATCCTGGCAAGAGCATATGACATATACATTTATGGAGATACGTTGCATCAAAACACTTAAAAGAATTCATCAAGTATCAAAGATAAGAAGAATACGACATATTAACTCTGGCAATATGTCATATCTGAAGCCCTTGCAGTCAAAGCCCAAGTCAACTGAAGAAGTAATATGGCGTATGAAACTCTGGCCATACGCCGTATTGTACATCTTATCCACAGTTCAAGTGTATCAAGAGTTGAAAGGTATATGGCGTATAAGACATCAACGATACGCCTTATTTAAAGATGATAGACGAATATGCTGTAATATTATTTTTTATTCTCCACTCAAAAGATTTGGGATACGGCGCATTGGACCTCAATACACCGTATTGGACGTCAAACGGGTATCTATAAATTGAATCCCTAGCTTCGTAGTTTCACACCATTCCACCACCACCAAACGTGAAGAGAAGCATAGTAACACCAAGAAGTCAGTGCCAAAGTGAAGAAATCAAGAGAGGAAAGTCCCGTATCAACACATGAAGTATATTCAATCGGTTTGCTTATCGATTTCATTATGTCATTTGTTTGCAAATCATTTGTATTTACTTTTGTCTTTGCTACTAAGATTATGGGCTAAGTGTCACACCCCACCTGAGGCAGAAACACGAGGTGCGACGATTCGGAAACATCACATAAAATAAAGAACAATACCCTAATTAATTTGAGAAATAAAGTTTACAATATTACATAAACGTCTATGTCTAAAACCGGATAATAAAATATAATTGTTAATTTATTGAAAAATTTGTCTTTAAAATGATAATAAGGGATGGCTTCAATGCAAGTGCCTTCGAAAAATACTATTGACGATTACCTAAAAATGATACTCGAAAATGTCAACATAACATCGGTGAGTTCGTGGGTTTAAAGTAAACATAAACCAATTACCGTGCAAGATATATAGGTAGGACAAAGATGTGAACGATATATATATATATATATATATATATATATATATATATATATATATATATATATATATATATATATATATATATATATATATATATATATATATATATATATGCAACACATAATGTAATTACACAATTTCAACAAATGTAACTCACTCCACGAACAACACATTAAGGATCCACACATATTGGATGCCTCTTCCCAAAGTTATATTGAGTTCCCCTTCCCAAAGTTACACTGGGTGCGCCTTCCCAATGTCATACCATTTGAATGGTCAAGATTCTCACAATATGAATACGCATAACACAAAGAACATTGCAAAATAAACGCACATCATGTCCAAATAGTAAGAAAAGCAGTGTAGAACAGCAGAAAAGTATTTAAAGAAAAACTTTGAGTATCATTTTCCCCCAAGAAATATATAAAGTAAAAATGGGGCCACGAAAAATCACCTTTAAACAGATGACATAAAGTATACAAGTCCAAGCAAATAATCTTAAGAAATCAACGCACACTCGATAATAGTGATAAAGGGGCAACGCTATAGTGGTTACGACATGGGTGGCTGGAGGTGATGCTAATTTTACCTAGATCATGTTTTAAATTTATAATTCTCGTCTACCTATGATCTACGTAGCACTATCAGGCAATGTACCCGGTCGTGGGTAGTCTAGTTTGGTAAAATCGAGGTCCTCCCAAGAGCTATGAGGTGGATTTTAATCTAAGTCCTATGTTGTCACTAAAAAGTGGAGTTTGAAATGATTTGTAATAAGCAAATGAAAACAACGAAAATTAAATTAAACTTGAATCAATGGGAGAAAAATGTGCTAGCCTAGTTACTAATCTTATTATGTCATGACTTAATTTTCCTAACAATGTCTATCATCGCTTTATGTGGTGGTTAATTGTCACTAGGATCAGTTGGTCAAATCACCTAGCCTATAATTCCAAACCCCTACCTTCTTTGGTCAATTTAGCCATTTAGTCCGGTTTTAGTCATTAAATTCTAGCTATCAATCTAGATCTAATATGTACCAAGGTATATGTGGTCCTTTGGTCAATTCTCACACATACGAACATGGTCCCGCATTTTTTATCTATGTCTAATAGGATAGGTAGTCCCGATCAATTCTTACACGAGGTGATGTGTAGTCCTTTAGTCAATTCTTACACGGCTCGCAACCTACCGACTGGGGTCCTTTGGTCAATTCAAGCTAGCCTAAATAGGTACTACCTAGCATACACATATCCAAAATGCGGGGATCATAGAAAGGCTATATTTATAAACACATAAGGCATATAATAAACAAAGTTCATAACCCATAACCCAAAGTCCATGACGCATGACCCAAGATGTCTTTGACATTAGGCATGACATCATCTATCCGTGGACCATAACCTATAACCCATAACCCGGTTTGTAACCCAAAATCTGGACTGGTTTACCCAGTGTGATGGATCCCTGGCCGGATTTACACTGGCCGGATCCCTCTGGGGAGGGAACCGCCGGAACCGGGTGAACAGTAGGCAAATTTGCTTATAAATAGTGAGCCCTTACTCACTTGTTTCTCACACCTTTTAGAGTTTCTTCTCTATACACTCTAAACTCTCTAACCTCATATCCAAGGATCTTTCTATGTAGTTTCTCTATTTGTGTTTCTCTTAGGTTCTTCAAAAGGTGAGAACACAACCTCTAGAAGTCTAGCAAGCTCGGGTGATGAGTTGCTTTGGATCTTCTTTTCCAAGATCACAGAAGCGATTCTTGTTCTTTCTTTCTTCCACAAAGGTGTTGCAAAGGTGTGGGGTCATTAGGTTTAAAAAGGAAGTGAAATCCTTTAGTTGATTGTATTGAGTGTGTTGGTTTGGTCCCCGTGCTAAGGACTCGGTATCTAGCTTTGTACCAGAAAAAGTGAGAGCTATGGTGTAAAGGCTTCTCCACCGTGTGAAAGAAGATTTGGTGTTGTGATTACGAACTCTCGAGTAGGTGACTCGAGGAGTGGAGTAGGGCAAGGAAGGTGTCCTTGTAGCCAAACCACTACAAATACTTGTGTTGTGGTTGTGTCTCTCTAACTCTATCTCGTAGTTTAGTTTATATGTTTTCACTTTAATCAATATCCAACACTTCAAAACTAGATTGACATAAGTCGATCTAAAAGTTTTAATAAGTAATTTTAATCAGTAAAACTATCCAACCCCCTTCTAGTTTTCTACAGTGCCAACATTGAAGACATATTCTTGAAGATCATTGAAGGCCCCCCGTATCTTTCATATAGATTCATCTCAAGTGGGGGGGGGGGGGGGTTGCCTTAGTAATTTATTTTATAGTTAAAAAAAAATAGGTTATTTATTTGTTAATTCATTATTGTAAAAGGGTTTTGTGCAAACATTATAAGCACTAATCCTTAGTTACTATGGAGCTTTTTGGATAAAGAACCGGAGAGTTTATGTTGGGTTTGGAGAATCTGTTGCTCATAAAATATTCTAAGTGTTATTCTGCTACTAGAGTAAATCATTCTGCTGCTAGTGAAAACATTTTGCTGCTGGATATTCTACCGCTGAGATTATGCTGCTAGTGTATTTTATTTTGCTACTTAAGTGATATGTATTATAGTTGGTTATATAAGTTTAGAAAAGATTCTAAAAGATATTGCTTGTATAAAAAGTCATTGTAAACTGACTAGGACTCCTTAGTCTATAAAAGGAGGTTCCTAGGGTTAGAGTAATATACGTATCATTGTTAGAGTCGATTCACTTCAAGGTTGTAAACCCTGGCATTGTTGAGTGCTCGTATATTATTAATATATTGAAGTGTTGATTGTTTATATTGTTCTTCTTAAGTAAACATTAATATTTTGTGTTCTTGTTTAAGTTACAATAAATTCTAAGTCAACTTCTATTAGATTGTTTGCTCAACTGGGATCAACAAGTGGTATCAAAGCTTGTGATCTAGAAGTTGTAATCAAGAAGAACTCGTTTTTACTAAAATTTGTTCCTAAACAACTACTGAAGTCATTGGTGATGAAACACACATGGTTACTACCTCAAAAGTGCCCATGCTCAAGCAAGGAGAGTATGAGCTTTGAAAGATGAGAATACGGCAGTACATGAGGATGCTTGACTACAACATGTGGAATGTCATTCTGAATGGTGATCAACTTCCATAGATAGTTGATGGGAAGGAAGTACCCATTAAATCTGAGGAAGAAAAGGCTTTGAGGAAGTTGGAAATCAAAACTCACAATATTCTTATGATGGGAATACCTAATGAATTTCAATTGGATTTTGAAAGATGTGAAACTCCTAAAGACTTAATGGATGTTGTTGAAACAAGGTTTGGAGGCAATGATGCTACAAAGAAGTCAAGGAAGAATTTACTGAAGCATCAATTTGAGAACTTCACTTCTTTAAGTGGAGAAAGCCTGGCATCATAAAGCTTGTCAGCCATCTAAAGCTTGTTGGTTATATAGTTCCTCAAGAAGATATCAATCTCAAGTTTCTCATAAGTCTGGCACCAGAATGGAGCATGCATACAATTGTGTGGAGTAATAAAGCTGATTTTGACACTATGAAGTTGGATAATCTCTACAACAATCTGAAGGTCTATGAATCAGAGATGAAGGGAACATCTACTTCATCCTATGCTATCAAAATCTAGCTTTTGTGTCTTCAAAAAGCAAATGCTCTCAAGAAACTCATTCTACTGCTTATGAAGTTTCCACTGCTAGCACTAGTGGTTCTGCTGCTGGTTCTAATAATAGTGATGCTGCTATTTGTGCTTTCTTGGCTGATCTAACAACAAGTACTCAAGGACTAAATCAGGATATGGAGCACATTGATCCTGATGATCTTGAAGAGATTGATTTGAAGTAGCAGATGGCTATGTTGACTATGAGAGCTAGAAGATTCTTAAGGAAGACAGGAAGAGAGCTCAAGTACAAAGCTCAGAACAACATGGGCTTTGATAAACCAAAGATTGAATGCTACAACTGCAACAAGAAAGGTCACTTTGCCAGAGAATGCAGGGATCCAAAGAAGAATACCGACAACCCAAAGAAGGGAACTGAAGAGCCAAAGACCACTACTGCTTTGGTATCTTGTGATGGGTTGGGTAACTATGACTGGAGTTACATGGCTGAGGAAGAACCCAACTATGCTTTATTAGCTGAAGAAAAACCTAAAGTGCATAACTTTGCACTTATGGCTTATGCTTCATCATCTTCTGGATCTGACTCTGAGGTATCAAATGATTCTGATATGCCTGTTTGTTCTTTTAAATCATGTTCTGACACTGTTGAGGAACTTAAAACTACGAATGAAAGTCTTAGACAAGAAGTTGAAAACCTAAAACTTGATAACTTAGGTTATAAAGTAGGAATTTAAAACGTAGAAAGAAGACTTGAATATCTTAAACAGTGTGAATTAGAGTATGTTGATAGGATTCACAAACAAGATGTTGAGCTTTTTCTTAAAAATAATGAAATTGAAGTGCTTAAGAAAAAGTTGAAAGAGGTTGAACAAGCAAGAGATGTAGCTCTTACAGAAAAAGAAAAACACATAGTAAGAGTTGAATAACAATAATTTGCTTCTGACTGAGTGAATAAATCAATTGAGAGTCAGATGATGAGAAAAGGTAGTGGAATAGGTTATAATGATGTAGCTCCCCTAGTGAAAAGTTCTTTTGCACCATCAGGAAAAGAATTATCATTTATAACTGATTTAGATATCAATAAACCTATAGCTGAAACAAGTAATGCTATTAATGAAACACCTAAAGTTGATGATAAGAGGTTTTTTGATGCTCCAATCATTGAAGATTGGGTGTCAGATAGTGATGAGGAACAGATAGAGTCAACACCAATTGTGAAAAGGGAAGAAATTCCCACATCAGTTGAATCTAGGATTCAACAGGTTAGATTTCTCAAACCTGAGTTTGGAAAGAATATCTCTAGGAGAATGGTTGATTTTAATGAGGTGCCTAGAGATCAAATGAAAAGGTTTAATAACAGGCCTAGGGGAAATCAAAGAAACTTCAATAACCTAGTTTCTCGCAAATTAGGTAATGATTTTCAACTAAGAAAGAAGGCATGTTATAGGTGTGTTAGTTTTGAGCATTATACGAATAACTGTGTTAACTACCAAAAACCTGTTTGGAACCAGAACAAAAGGGTGAACCATCAAAACTTTTCTAAAAAGACTCACCCTCATCCTAATAGAAACATCGTTCCAAGGGCAGTGTTGATGAGATCTGTTGCAACTAGATCAATCATTACTGCTCAATCAAAAATTCCTTTTCAAAATAAAACAACTATTGCTATTGCTAGTTATGTTGCTTGTGGAAAAGTAAATTCTGCTGCTAATACAAAAGTTTCTACTTCTGGACATAAAGTGATAACAGATACAGTTGTTGGAAACCATTTTTATGTTGTTAAGGCCTCAGCTTGCTGGAGTTGGAAACCAAAATCAAATGTTACAAATCATGTTTCCAAAGACAGCAGTGCATCAATAAATTTAAAGAAATTTGACTATGTTGATGCACAAGGCAGATCCAAGTCAGTAATGGCTTGGGTCCCCATGAGAAACTAATTTCTCTACTTTCATGTGCAGGGCAATCTGCAAGAGGAGCTAAAAGAAATTGTTATTGTGGATAGTGGATCCTCTGGACATATGACTGGTCACATGTCCCAACTTGAAGATTTTGAAGCTTTTGATGGTGGATATGTTGATTTTGGGAATGATCCAAAAGGAGGAAAGATTATTGGAAGAGGTACAATAAAAACAGGTAATTTAGATTTTGAGAAAGTGTTCCTTGTAGAAGGACTTAAGTTCAACCTCTGTAGTGTCTCACAAATGCGTGACAAGAGGAATTTTGTTCTTTTTACTGACAATGAATGTCTTATCCTTTCTCTTGATTTTCAGTTGCCAAATGTAACACCCCCATTTTCACAGATCGCAGCGTGTTAGCATTAAGAATTATATAGAAAAGTGATGGTCATTCTCATATTAAGAACTTTGTCTTTGTGTCATTAAGTATGTAATTGTTTAAGATAGTTGGGCATTGGACTTGGTAATCTAATATGATAAGAGTTATGTTAGTAAGCCTTTTATAATTCATGTAAACCAAGTCCAAGCCCAAGTCCATTAGAAAGCCCATGAGGCCTTTCTCTCTAACTATATAAGGCACTTACCTAGTCATTTGTATGTATGCTTGTGTGTATCTTGTGTATGTTTTGCTTGAATAAAAGTTCTCATATTTCTTATCTCTCTCTCTATACATACGAAATACGAAATACATATATACATATCAAGTCACCATCTTTCATCTCTACTTCATCTTTGCTTCTATAGTGTTGTGATAAAGTTGTGTTATCTAAGGTCCTACAATTGGCATCAGAGCTACGGTGTTGTTTTTTGTTGATTTATTGTGGTTCGAACTTGTTTTAAGCTGTTTTTTTACCAACCTTTTTGTACTCGGAATTTTTTTTCTTACTTTTATGGTAAACAGTTTATACGAGTTTTGTTGTATCCAAAATGGTCAAAAAGGTCATGCTTTTATCAAGGTTTCCACAAACTGTCTTGTGTCATTTCCTTGACCATAACAGTTAAATGGTAACTTTATCATCCTTTATGACTTGTTTTGCACCATCACCGTGAAATAAAGTGGTCAAAAAGGTCAAAACTCATCGGAAACTGGAAAATGGGTTGCCGGAATCAGATCAGAATTTCTTGTATAAGAGGTTCTCGATATGTACTTGTTTTCGAGAACACATGTGGTTTTCGAGAACACAATACCCTATTTATCGAAAACATGTTCTCGATAAACATGTATTCTCGATAAGTAACAAAATTTCGAAAATACAAGATAACAAAGTTTCGAAAATACAAGTTAACAAAGTTTCGAAACTACATGATAACAAAGTTTCGAAAACAGAAGAGAAGAAGAGAAGATGAAGACCATTTGACCAATAACCAAATACCATCTAAGACCTCAGTTTATACATCATCAGTCCAAATGGTATGAAGGAAAAAGTAAAAACAGAATGCAAAACCACAACCGATCCTCAAACAACAATATATCTAAAATCACTTTCCTAATCCCATCTCCACCATCACGACAACTACAACATCACAAATCCAACTCCATCTACAAGTCTGGATCTAATAAACATATATCATACAATCGATAGATGGATCTCAGAAAGTTTCAACTTTGTCTATAATCTAAGAGATTTTTTTTTTCTTGAAACTAATTATTCATCACAGATCCTATGAGAAGCTTAGCTTCTTTCATTTATATATGAAACTGTTGATATAAATAATGCCTTAAAATGTTATTAACATATATCGATATCTCTATGTTTTGATATTCACAAAACGTAAACTCATTGAACTACAAATTATGACGTAAACAAGTATTTCATCGTAAATATTCACTCTAGCATCCAAATCACTTAAGGTATGAATAAACAAAGTGTCTAATGCATTTTATGATCAAAGAAATTTTTATCTTTACAAACCTTACATTTTTTATAAAGTGGGACAAACATTTTTAAACTTATACAAAATAATTTTTGTGTTTATAAGAAATATTTTATTCAAAATAAATATTTTGAATTCAAATTTCTACCCAAAAAAATGGCCATATTCTTTAAGAAAAACCTTCCCCACAAAAAGACAAAAATTCTGAAGAAAAAATGTTTTTTTATTAGGCGGCCCCCTTAATTAATTAAGGGGACCGGCTAGTAAATTAAGGGAACCGATAACACAATTAAGGGGACCGCCCACACTCCCAAACAGTATTTTTTCCTCAATAAATACCGGTTCATTCCACAGATTTTTCTCACCTTTTGCACGAAAATTTTCAGTCCCAATCCCTTCAAAACATCCTTCTAAATCCTTTGATCATAAGATTATAAGTCTTTGTTTCAAGTGATCCAATCCTTTACCACTCAAAGTGCAAGAGAAGAATCCTCCATATTATAAAGCCAAAGATGTATTAAGATCTAGTTAGTGTTTATGTAATGTTGTGAGTTATGTATATGTAATAAGTAGATCATGATGATCTTACTTAGTAGTGAGTTTATGAGTGAGTAAGAAGTAGTGCGAAGAAGTAGTAGTGTGGAGAAGTCATGAAGTTGTGAAGAAGTAGATGTGTGAATATGTGGTGGAGTATAGAAGAAGTTGTGAAGTAGTGAAGAAGTCGTGAAGTCATGAAGCAATGAAGAAGTCGTGAAGTCATGAAGCCATGAAGAAGTCGTGAAGTCGTGTAGAAGTTGTGTAGTGATCAAAGTAGTGTTGTGGGATTGGTTTTAGCTACTATTAGAACTCAACATTTAACTTAGTGTCGTTAAATGGTGTAAGCAAAAGTTGTGTACGGTTTTCTCCGCCAAAAGGGAGCTTGTTTAGTTGTGAAGAAAACTCTCGAGTAGGTGACTCGGGGAGTGGAGTAGGGCAAAGAAGGTGTCCTTGTAGCCGAACCACTATAAATCATCATGTCCGGTTTGCATTTCCTTTCTCTTATCTCTTTTCATTTATTCTTGCATTTATCGCTTTACATCTATGCTTGCTTATATGTCTTAGTTTTTGCTTATATAGTTGTGATGATTGATTGTGTTGTACATAGAAGTTAATATTGTGATTGTGTGTATAATTATATGATATGGTCAAATAGATTATTATTCACACTTCTCATATTAAGTTTAACTTGATAGATAATTTGATACAAAATGTTTTAAGATTTTAAAAGGAAAATGTATTCACACAAAGACCGACCAAAGCTCCATTCATAAAACTAAGTTTTTCCAAAAGCTTAGGTATATAATTGATCATATTGATTATATGGTGTTTTCATACAAAACTCTAATTAAAGGTTTTCCAAACAAACAATTGAATAAATTCAAATCAACATTTTGAAACAAAGTTTTTATAAAATGAAAAAGAGGGGAAAACTATTCAACCCCCCCTTCTAGTTTTCCACAATTGGTATCAGAGCCACGTCGCTCAAATTTTCAAAACAAATGGTTTTAAAAATTGAGTACTATCCATGTATCAAATTACCCATTAAGGAGGATTAAATATGAAAAGTGTTTTGTTGATTAACTTGCATTAGTTTTGATGATATATACACTAATTATACTAGTTCGCAATAATATTATGCTTAAAATAAATGTTATATGTTCGGTATCAAAATCAGAAAGTTACACACCTTTCCGAAAAGTCAGAAAACAATTTTTTACAAAAAATGAAATTTTGAGTACCAGATGGGCGGCTCCCTTAATTGTCTGGGCGGCCCCCTTAAATACTGGGCGGTCCCCTTAATTTTTTAAGGGGTCCGCCTGTTTGTTCGACAGTTTTTCGAAAACTTTAAAAAATCATATAAAATTAACCGTAACTCCGTAGAAGTCGTGCCACCCGGCATTTTAAAGGTAATTAAGTCTACTTTCATTTAAAAATACTTACAAGTAATCATTACAAACTTATATAAGTAAGAAAGTCAAAATACTATACGGTGGTAAAAAATTTGTGTTTCGTTTTAACGTAAAACTTTTGTTTTACCTTTTCCTTCAAGTCGGGCATTCCTAGTTGATATACTTTTGAAAAGTTAAGTATTTATGTTTTCAAAATATTGATCTTAATTAAATTATAGAATGGGGAGGAAACTATTTTATTTTAAAATAAATTCGAGCTAAGTAAACATTGGTGTATATAATACACAAAACGACGACAAGTGTTTTATGTGTTATGTGAACTTCTTTGTGATTTTATTTTCTTAATTTAATATATTAAATGATTGTTGCTATTTGAAGTTTAGCTATGTGTATATCTATGCATATGTGCCCTATTAGTTTATAGCTAATTTTCCGATTTATACTTAACTAGATCTTATGCTAGATTTCTTGCGTTAGGATTGTTATAATATGCTTGCATTGCATATAGGTATAGATGGCTTAATGTTACTCAAACATCTTGTAAATGAGTTCAATCTAGTCACCTAAACATTTCAAACAATTTAATCTATTCTTCACAACACACTTAAATATTTTCTACAAATTAGCTTGTTTTACCTTAAGATGTTTAAAAAGAGAAATTGAATCATTGTAAAATAATAATAGTTATATAAAAGAAAAAGTATTTTCAAAATCTAAGTGTGTTCATAATAAATAAAAATGAAGAGTCTTTAACAAAAACAAAACATATAACAATCATGAAATAATAAGTCAACTTTCAATCATTCACTAATAAATAATCTTAGGATTAATGGAACACACTATCAAAATGTTTATTTATTTCAAATGAGTGTCCGTGAGGGTCAAGAAAGATCTTGATATTATATCAATTCGTTATTCAAATTATGGTTGATATATTTATCAAATCTAATTGACACATTTTTTAGTGTGAACAAGAAATTGGGTTGCTATTTGTTTAGCTTCAAGATTATATCAAATTACAACAAAAGATATAGTCTTGAATCTACATACTCAATTACACTAGATTGATATGAAAATAGTTACATCCTTTGTAGATGAAAAGAGTATGCATTGGATCATAACTCATGCTTGTGTTGATAATGTCATATTAAATCTACTTGTCCAATAATTGTGTTCCAAATATTAGAATAACATTTTAAACACATTTATAAAATATACAATGAAGTAGGATTGACGACTTGGATGTTTCGTCCGAAATATTCAAGCAATTTACATTGCAATGCAATGGATAAATGTGTCATATCCGAAAAACCAAACATGAGCAAACTAACAACATATGTAAACTTTGCTCACACTACTTAAAATTATCACCACAAGATAAAATACATATTTAAGAATAATACACACTATATATTCTATATATTTCATTTTCTTTGTAGCATGAATGGTTGTGTTACAAGATAATGCACTACATTTTTTTTTAATAATATAAGTTATTAGAATTGAAAAATAACTTGTCACAATCCATAAACAAGTAAAATTTATTTTTTCAAATACTTGTTAAAGTATGATATATAACATTGGCAAAAATCATAGAAAATAATATTTGTTTAAAAATATATTAATGTCTAGTTTTGATATCATTTGAGAATCACAAACTCATTTAAGATAAATAATCTTAATGAGATTCATTTCACAAGAGATGCTAAGGTGCACTCTTAAGTCTAGCACAGTTATTAAATCAAGTAATATGTCATCAAAACCAAACAACCGGTAAATCATGAAGAAAAGATTAAAACTTTTTGTTTACTCTTATCTAAACATTCAACACGTCTCTATTAGGATCTTGAATAAAATATATCATATAGATTTACCTTCATAAAAACATGATGGTTGAGTCACATTAAGCCAAGTATTAGTGAATCAAGCAAACTTCATGTTTGGTAATCTTCGATAGGTAAATTTAGGAACTCAATTTCTTCTAAAAAGAGAATGACTACTGGAGAATCTATTGACTAGAAATTCAATTTAACCTAACAGTTGAATTGCTTCTATGTGAGAAGTTGGGTGTGTGTAACCCGTAAAAATGGTCGTGTTTAGCCTGAATTGAGCACCACTAGTAATAGTCTCATACTCATTCTCCAACTTGATTAAATTGCTCTTCCTATATATACCTAACGCTAGTTTACTTTTATGAACTTTGCTTCTCATTAGATTATTTCATTCCTAGATTTATGGCATTAAGTTAGATAAGCGTGCGAAAACAAAGGAACTATAGATGTTAGGTTATACCCCATTCAACACTCTCGCATCTAACATATAAATTATCGTCTTCATTTCCTTTAGGATCATAGGATATGTAGAAACGATAGCATGAGATAATAATAGGCTTAACCAATCCTCTTGAGCATGAGATCTTTAATAAACATTTTTTTTTAAATATTTGATTTATGATATTTGTTGTCAAAAATCAAATATCTCTAAAAATATGCAAAAACCTCACATTTTGGAAAATAGTTTTTCAAATAACTATCCCACTTTCAAATAACATGTTTTCACTATCAATATCCACAATTTTGTTTTGATCAAAACTAAAGATTGGGAAAATATTCTTTACCGTTCATTCACACATTTTGAAGTAAAAACCCAATCTATTTTATTCAAATAACTATCACATCTAAGTGAAAACTTACTTTCAAACATTGTTGAATAATGCTAAAAACGTCTCTTTTAAAATCATGCATGGTGATCTCATATTTGTCATCTATATTTATATAAATGACACTTATAAGTGAACTAAATCAAATCAAGAGGACCATGGTTTGTTCATTAAGACTTTGTTTGTAACAAGTCCAGAAATCCATGCTATCATAACTACCCACTTATTGCACATTGATACACATTAGGATTAATCCTCCTAGTTATGTAGTTATGAAATACTTGATGTTGCTTATTGTTTCCTAGCACTTATATTTTACTTGCTTGATGAGTATGTTTGCATGCTAGATGAAATTGCTTGTTTACTTAATCTCTGTGATTAACATGCCTTGGCTACATAATTGCCTACATAATTAGTATATGCTTAATTGCCTCAATGAGTTGGACTTGTTTGAAACCAAAAACACAACCTTTCTGTAATTCACTACCAAAAACCCTTTTATGGCAATCTGGGAATCATCAGATGGGCGGCCCCCTTAAATCATAAGGCGACCCCTTTAATTATTAAGGGGACCGGCCTCCAATTAAGGGGACCGGCCATCTGATGGTCGAAGGTGTTGTTTCATTTTTCTACTTTTTAGCCCATTTCATCCTACACTTCCCAAAATTCATAAACCTATTTTATCCTAAACCTTCTATCAAAATTTATACATCCTTAATCCCACCAATCCTACATTATAAACACTCTCATTCCTCTCAATCTATACTCATCTCTTCATGACCTCTCCCATTAAACCAAAACCACCAAATAACCCGTTTGGAGAAGAAAGCCTAGCTTCCATTAAAAGCCCGTCAAACCAAATGATGTTGTCAAACATCCAACACCAAATTCCTCCTATGTCTTCAACATTACATACCTAACACCTCACTCTCCTTCTCACCAACATTACATATCAACAACCTTTACTCACCCATATCCTTCTACATTACACTCAAACCTCATAATCTTTTCACAACTCAAGCGATGTTGTTCATAATCAACCAACACCTAAACCTCACTCTCACACAAATGATCCATTTAACAACAAATCATCCATTCGTGCTTCCACTAATGCTCCTTCTTATGATGAGCATGCACAATCCCAAAACAATAATCCCAAACTCATTACCAACACGTTACATGTTGCTCATTCAACAAAAACACCATCCACTCATGAAGCATCTCTTCCACCCATATCATGTTTTCATGATTACCCAAGCTCTATCATGCTCCACCACCATCACCTTCCTCTGAACACTTAATGTTCATTGAGGCGCTAAAAATCCCATGAGCTTAGTGCTCTTTTAGCCTTACATCTTGCTCAACGCAATTTGGATCCACCTTCATCTAGATCACTCTCATCACCACACAACATAAATCAACTTGAGAAGCATGTCAACAATTGACCTTGTTGCATCTTTCTCCTAAAAACCATTGCATTCAATGAACACTTCACTTGGATTGAATATCTTCTCACTAGATCACATCCAATACCCTCACTTGATCAACATCCAAAACCTTAATCAACCTCTTCCGCTACAAACTCTCCACCACCAAACTCTCCAACATTCATGACCCAAACATATACCTCCATTAATCCAACAACCTTACCCTAACTCAACCATATTCATTCCAAACACTCCATCATCAACCATCTAAGCATACTATATGCTTATGATTTTCACTTTCAAATACGAATCAACCAACCTTTTGTTACAAGCAAGTCTGATGGCTCTCTTTGGCAAATTAGGATCTTTAACATAATCTCTTTGAATTAATTGTTATGTGAGCTTAGTATTTGTTTGCTATGCTTGTTGCTTTCCTTATTTTGTTATATATGCTTGTGCTTCTAATATTTTTCTTGCGAGAATTCCGTATCTCGATTCCTTGGTGCCCTTGAACGAGGGGGAGCACACATCAAGGGGGAGCTTTCTACCCGTCTAACTTCATTCATGAAGCTAGTCGGCACAACCTTTTTGATTCTACAAAAAGGGGGAGAAGTGAATGTAAACTCACTAAGTACTTGTCTAAAAATTAATTTTTAGATTTAATGAGTTTAGGTTTTGTAATCATCAAAAAGGAGGAGATTGTTGATATAAATAATGCCTTAAAACGTTATTAACATATATCGATATCTCTATGTTTTGATAATCACAAAACCTAAACTCATTGAACTACAAATTATGACGTAAACAAGTATTTCGTCGTAAATATTCACTCTAGCATCCAAATCACTTATGGTATGAATAAACAAAGTGTCTAATGCATTTTATGATCAAAGAAATTTTTATCTTTACAAACCTTACATTTTTTATAAAGTGGGACAAACATTTTTAAACTTATACAAAATATTTTTTGTATTTATAAGAAATGTTTTATTCAAAATAAATATTTTGAATTCAAATTTCTACCCAAAAAAACGGCCATATTCTTCAAGAAAAACCTTCCCCACAAAAAGACAAAAATTATGAAGAAAAATTGTTTTTTTATTAGGCGGCCCCCTTAATTAATTAAGGGGACCGGCTAGTAAATTAAGGGGACCGGCAACACAATTAAGGGGACCGCCCACGCTCCCAAACTGTATTTCTCCCCCTATAAATACTGGTTCATTCCACAGATTTTTTTCACCTTTTGCACGAAAATTTTCAGTCCCAATCCATTCAAAACATCCTTCTAAATCCTTTGATCATAAGATTATAAGTCTTTGTTTCAGGTGATCCAATCCTTTACCACTCAAAATAAAAGAGAAGAATCCTCCTTATCATAAAGCCAAAGATGTATTAGGATCTAGTTAGTGTTTATGTAATGTTGTGAGTTATGTATATGTAATAAGTAGATCAAGATGATCTTACTTAGTAATGAGTTTATGAGTGAGTAAGAAGTAGTGGGAAGAAGTAGTAGTGTGGAGAAGTCAAGAAGTTGTGAAGAAGTAGATGTGTGAATATGTGGTGGAGTATAGAAGAAGTTGTGAAGTAGTGAAGAAGTCGTGAAGTCGTGAAGCCATGAAGAAGTCATGAAGTCGTGAAGCCATGAAGAAGTCGTGAAGTCGTGAAGTCGTGTAAAAGTTGTGTAGTGATCAAAGTAGTGTTGTGAGATTGGTTCTAGCTACTATTAGAACTCGACATTTAGCTTAGTGTCGTTAAATGGTGTAAGCAAAAGTTGTGTACGGTTTTCTCCGCCAAAAGGGAGCTTGTTTAGTTGTGAAGAAAACTCTCGAGTAGGTGAGTCGGGGAGTGGAGTAGGGCAAGGAAGGTGTCCTTTTAGCCGAACCACTATAAATCATCGTGTCCGGTTTGCATTTCCTTTCTCTTATCTCTTTTCATTTATTCTTGCATTTATCGCTTTACATCTATGCTTGCCTATATGTCTTAGTTGTTGCTTATATAGTTGTGATGATTGATTGTGTTGTACATAGAAGTTAATATTGTGATTGTGTGTATAATTATATGATATGGTCAAATAGATTATTATTCACACTTCTCATATTAAGTTTAACTTGATAGATAATTTGATACAAAACGTTTTAAGATTTTGAAAGGAAAATGTATTCACACAAAGACCGACCAAAGCTCCATTCATAAAACTAAGTTTTTCCAAAAGCTTAGGTATAAAATTGATCATATTGATTATATGGTGTTTTCATACTAAACTCTAATTAAAGGTTTTCCAAAAAAACAATTGAATAAATTCAAATCAACATTTTGAAACAAAGTTTTTATAAAATGAAAAAGAGGGAAAAACTGTTCAACCCCCCCTTCTATTTTTCCACAGAAACCTATAAAGGCAGATTTATAACAAGTGTGTTATAATCTCTCTTTGTTTCGTTTGTAAAACACAACAACAAAGTAATCACCTACCCGAGATCAATTAAATGATCTTAAAGTTATTTTCTTTGAAGCCTTGACGTGTGGAACTCGAGCATGAAAGATAAAGGTGGATTCTTGATCATTGTTGTGTTTCTATTAAACACGAATGGTGTTCTGTGATAGGTGATAATCGATTGGATTTGTAAGTATATGAGATTGATAGGTGATAAGTTTGATGGGAGAGACTGGTGCATGTGCTGCATATGAAATGGTGAGAGGAGATAAAGTGGTAGGCGGATTATACAATATGTGTGTGTAGGGTTGAGATAATAAACAAACGATTAGGGTTATAATAGATTTTATTTGTTGTGTGGAATCTTTGGACCGTATATATCACTTCAATGGATATTGGGATGAACGACCATAGTGTGGATTTGGATTGGATTATATGAAGTTGGGTTGAAAACATTATATCACAAGATTTGGGCTACTATGGATCAACTTGTCATGGATTGGGTATAGACTAAATGATGGGCTTCAGTGAATGAGATTGGTGGTCTGGGCTGACAATGAAAGTATCAAAAGTTATACTCCGAATTTAATTATTTGGTTATAAAATTTTTGATAATAGAGTGGTATTTTGGTATTGAAATTTCACGGGGATACATTATTCACGGCTAGAATTGTTTTGTCTAACAAAATGATCACGGGGTTTTTGTACGGTATTATTGATTTGATTTTGAAGTGGCATTTCAAAAAGTGTACTTATTTATCTCAAAGTCTAGGGGTGGTTGGATGCACGACTTTTGAAGATAACTTGTCTGCGCAAATTAAAAAATTTAGTCTTGACAATCTAGTTATTACTGATGTTAGGAGTTACGTTGTAGTGCTCACAGTATAACTATCACTTAAAGGAGTTACGTTGTAGTACTCAGTGTCACACGAAGTAGTGGATTGTTCAAGCGGCGAATATTTCGTGCAACCTCATACTTAAAGGAGTTACATTGTAGTGCTCAGTATAGGTATTAAGTCACATCTATCGTACAAGCATTAAGTCACAAGATGAGATGATTACTTCTTTTTCAAGCTGGTCATATCGGGCTGTCTCCATATGTGGTCATTACTAGTAGCCGGTGAATTCAAAGGAGGTTCGATTACAGGTTGGTTTGAGAGAAGTATTGAGAATAGTTTTTTGACATATTCTCACGGAATTGTGCTTACACGGATTTAATTTTGCATCAAGTACAAGGTGATTTTACAGCATGTACACAACATTATGATGATTCCGATAACTCGCAACCATCCGGAGGGAGAATGTGTGTTTCGTCTTCAGTGATTGGATTGACTGAGAGAACTGAGCTTAACATCGTGAATGGAGAAGTAGTGTGTGTACATCGGGGCTTATTTACCAACTTGGATGCAATACGTTGTGAGGTATGTTGTTATGTTGCTCCCTGAAAGACAATCATGTTACTACACTTTATGATCTACTTTATCCGCTGCGTGATGAAAGAGGTTGTCTGTTCAGGAGGGAGCAGGATAAAGAAAGAAAAGGCTTACTAGTTAGGAAGGAGTAATAACCTAACTAGACCATTACAGTTGAAGTTCAGAGCTACAAAGATCTGTGCCGTCAGTGCCAAAGATCAAATGCCGAGATTGTCGGATGAAAAGAACTTCAAGTCTGCCTCAGTATCTAGACTACAGAGACTCTGCGCTTCAACAACGTCAACATAGTTTATTATTATTCACTACTACAAAAAAGCCCATAAACACCTCTTAATAGAGATCGGTTCTAGAAAAACCAATTCCTATGACACAAAACTAGCAAGCGTGGGAAGTAATAACCGGTCTCTATAACAAAAAACGTACCAACACAGGTTTTCTTGGAAAACCCAGTCCCTATACGAACTCAAAGAAACCAGTTTATTGAAAAAGATTAGCCTTTATGTTTTTCATATATAGACACCGGTTTTTCATGTTAAAACCGAATTCACCTCCCTTTTTCATTTGTTAACGAGAGGGCTCAGTTTTGTCACGTAATAAAATGTAGCATTCCATTGATATAATTTCAATCATGTCTGGTCATGGTCCGAAAACCGGACTGGACCAAAAACCAATTTGGTGCAAAAGTCCGGACCAAATGTTTGGTCTATGTCGGACTCGGTCTGGTTCGTCTGTCGATCCGGTCCAACAAAGCATAATAGTCGGTTCAATGTAAGATCGAACCAGACTGAGTACCAAAAATGTAGAAAAGGGTGACCGAAATATGTCCGGTCCGTTCCGGTCATTCCAAATCGGTTCGGTCCAGCTCGCGGTCTATAATGCTCGGCCCTAGTTTCAGTTAGGGCTGAGCATCGGGTCGGAACCGACCCGAACCAACCCGACCCGAAAAAACCGAGAACCGAAATTCATGAAAAACTGGAACCGAAACAGAACCGACGGGCCGTCGGTTCGGTTCGGTTTTCGTCGGTTCAATTTGGGTTTGTCGGTCCATGTGTATTTTGGCATGTTTTTGTCGGTTTTGGGCCGAACCGGACCGAACAGAACTGACCCGAAACCGAAATCATGTAAAACCTGAAACCGAAACCGAACCGACGGGCTGTCGGTCCAGTTCGGTTCTTGTCGGTTCGGTCAGTTTCGTCGGTCCGGTTCGGTTTTAAACCTTCGGTGCTCAACCCTAGTTTCAATTGCTCAAGATACGTTTTCTCTATTTTGAATTCTTTTACTCCGTAATATATAAGAGATGAGTAAAATGTTTATTTGAATAATAATATATTACCCTTAACCTTTGTCTGCATACATTTTGAATTGAAATTTCAAACTAATTTTCTTGTAAACATCTAAAATATGGCGTCCAAATTGGGCGCAATTTAAAATTTCGAACCCCTATAATTTATCAGTCATTTATCACAATAAAAAAGCCACCGCACATATTTATCAAGATCACCCAATTCATTTGAATCCCTAATCCACCTAAACATATCATATGATTTAAATTTTTCATTATTGTCCATCTGTTTGGCAATCCTATTTTGCGTTAGTGGAATGTTGAATTCAAACCTGAAGTAAGCTTGTTTCTTAACTTTTTATATCAATTTTATGTGATTTGCACTAGAGTTTATATTAAGCGATTTGTTATAATTCTGATTTTCGATGCGGCATTTGGAAAAGTTAGAGTAGTTTATATTCAATTTTTGTACACGGAAATTACTGCCCTAAATTCAATGACTTCGTAGGGTTTAAAAAAAAGGGATAATTATATGACTAGATCGTTGCCCTATAGTTTGTCACTTTTTAGACCGGGGGTAATTTTAATTCGAAAATAGACCGGGCAACTTGTACAACAGGACACTAGTCAGCTTATGAAATTCGACAAGTGTCCCGTTGTACAAGTTGCCCGGTCGCCCGATCTATCGAAAAAGTTGACCGGGCGACTAGTCTATTTTGGTAATTTTCCCTAAAAAAAATTAGAATTCCAGTAAGTTTAGGGGGTTTTTTTTTGGCTTATATAGCTGGCTTATGGCTTATGTTTCATAAGCTCACTTTTTGTGGCTTATTTTGAGATTTTTTGGCTTATAGAAGCTTATCATGTCACGATAAGTTTATATAATCTCACAAGTGTCAAAGAAAGCCACAAAAAGTAAGCTTATGAAACATAAGCCAAAAACCACATAAGCCATAAGCCCACTATATAAGCCGAAACAAACACCCTTAACACATGCAGTTATGCATCTTGCCTGTTCTTCAAGGCATGATGGAGTATAAACAATTAAAGAAAATGTATCACTGATATGAAATTTGTTATTGGTAAGAAATCAAAATAGGTTTACCCAATGCATCAATCTTGTTGGGAATGATTTATGCTAAAATTTCACTAACGCTTATTATTTGTAGATTCAGTGCATACCATATGACTTTTGGTAGTCTTCTTTTGACGACCTTTGGGGGAGGAGGGCGAGCGTCTGACTCACTTAAAATTTTTAGAGTTTCAGATGGTAAGCTCAAAATTTTATTACATGTGATTATATGAATACGTTCTAAACGAACTCACTAGCATTTTTTGTTAGTGATGTTTGCAAATGTCGGTCGACTGTGTGGGACTAGTAATTAGACATGCTTCGTATTAGAGATGACGGGTTCTGAAATACCAGGCTTTGGCGAGTAGGTAAACCTAATGCAGATTGTTTGTCAAGATTGATGAACTAACCATCAAGCTACTTTTAGGTGGGGATCTTAAATATAGGCCTTAATTGGTGACATGTTCATACACTCGCACACATTTGATATACTAATCATTTGTAACTAGTATGGATTAATGCTCAATGTGCTTTGGGGTACTGCTACCTAAAGTCCTAATCAAAGTCCTAATCAAATTGTAATCGGATAATGTAGATTTTGTGATGCTATAATGAGATTAAACTATGTGTAATTATGTATATATCGTAGCTTACAATCAAAATATTATTGTTATTTTAATTATCAAATTAGATATTAATTTATATGTGTAGCTTCAGCTTGACAATACCCTTCAGTTTTAGTATGAGTCTTTCATACTAGAGCCCAAGTGGAGTACACTGTACTTTTGAATGTATGTTTTTATCATTGTCATGCTTGGATATAATTAATTTACTCATACGCATGTAATCTACTTTTTGTGCTCTTACTTTTGAATCCTATCATTATGGGAGGCCACGGTTACGCATTTGATGGTAATATTTATCCTCTGTAATCACTTCTTAGTACAAATTCATATATACTCTTAACTCACAAATTTGATTGAACTTGTGATAATAACATAACTTATTACAACTTCATCTCTTTGTTTTTTGTGATGATGCAGATAGAATGGTACACTTTCTATACTAGCATTTTAGTTAAAGGTTTGACATTTAATTAAATCTTAAAGGTTTGACATTAACTTTCTATACTGGCATTATGCAGATTAAAGGTTTGATCCACCAAGTAGTAAACTACTTGATAAAATCCTCACCCGTTGATAATAATTGTTTCATGGATAAGGTAAGTGGGGCTGTGGAGATCATTAAACAGCATAATTTAGATCAACGAGTTTATAATAATTTATTTCATTAATTTACATGTAGGTACCTTGGAGTAACGAGCGTCCATTAGAGAACAAAGAGTTGAATGCTGTCATTGGTGCATGGTATATACACTGTGGCACGATTAATCCTAGGGAATTATGTTCAGTTATGTTGAATTCTAGCGTTTTTCTTTATAGTTTGTTGAATTCTAGTGTTTTAATTTGGATTTTGTCTAGAATTTATATTTAGTTGAATTGAAGTATTATATTAATTTAGTTTGTTGATTTCGATATTTTTTTTGTATTTTAATCACTTTATATATATTTGCTGCATTTATATTTCATTATTTTGGTGAGTCAAACTGTAGATTATAGAATTTCTAAGAAATTAAAAAAATTTAGAAATGATTTTTTTTTTTTATAAAATAGATTGACAAAAAAAGACAGGTTTGATATAAAAACATATATTTTTACTCTATATAAAGACAGGTTGGATGCTTCTATAAAGACAGGTTGTGGGAGAACCGGTTTTAATGTCCAATAATTTTTTTTGTTTACTCTATAATGAAGACCGATTCTTAGGAGAAAACCAGTGTCGATGTTTCTAATGGAGACAGGTTACCAAACCGGTGTCTATATGTTTCGATCATGGAGATACCCCCCTTCAGAGAGTGGTTCCAAAACCACTCTTCATGGCCCATTTTGACCGGTTTCTTTGAGATTTTTTGTAGTAGTGATTGTAATCTATTTTGTTTATCGGTCTCATTGTAACCATTCACGTGTGACGATATCTTGGAGGGAGATTGTTAGCCTCGTTTTTTTATAAAGATAACGCCACACATGTGAATTGGACTAGATTAGTAACATGTAGTACCCGCAGGGACTGCTATCGTACACTAGGCAAAGTAATGTTGTGATGAGCCTATAAATACCCCTCATGACTCTCCATGAGGGGTGTGGGAAATCATTAGTGTTTTGTATTGTTTCATTTATTAATCAAGTTATCCTTTTGTTCTCTACCCTCTCTCTACTTTCTCTCACTAGAAAGATGAATCCTTTCATCTTCTTTGATCAACCTAGACCTCCTGAACCAAATGAATCATTTATATTATCGGTCCTACACAGCGAATTTAGATCTGGTGTAACACCCCAAACCGGGTAAGGGTCTAAAAGTATTATGGTGTCATTTCAGAACATAAAGCACAAGCGGAAAACTTAGGTCAATAAATTTAAAATCTTGAGACTAAAAGGACTAATAAAACAAATACAATCAAAATCAACTTTTGAAATAATCAAACAAAAATCTAAATAAATCCATGAAGACTAAGGTAGGGTTGGTCCACTAAAAGCTCCTACTCTCATCATTCAATCCCAGCCTCCTGCTTGATACCTGACGCATGGAAAAGAAAATGCGCTTGAGCTAACGCTCAGTGAACAGATATACTAAAACGAATAACTGAACCAAATGAATATATATATATATATATATATATATATATATATATATATATATATATATACGGAATCAAAATGAACTATTGAATAAGGAATCATGAAATAAATGAGTAAATATAATGAACCATAAAGAGATCAAGTGATGTCAACGAAGTCAAACAGATAATCATAATGTCAAACAAGAATGTCCACGAACTCAGAAAGCATACAATATGCTTAGTCACAATAGTACATATATCCGTCAATTCATAAGTGTACACGGAGTAGCTAGCTCCAACGTACCAGAAGTGAAATGGAGTGCATGGCACACACACCAATCACTTAGTCAATCAATATCCAATCATTAATTTAGCCTAGGATGCATCCATATGCTCCTTGCAAAACAGAATACATATGCAAGTACGAGACTATACATACATATAACAGAATGGCCATATGCACCATAATCATTTATAACAGAAGGGAACAGCGTGAATCAATCACACCTCCACAGAAAGTGTCATGCCATTGGTGCCTCAATGACATGGCCATGGTACCTCCATGACTAGATAATACCTTGGGCAATGGGTCAATTCAAACGGGTTAAAACAAAGGGATCAGAACAATAGGATCATATAAGATGGATCATAACAAAATAATCATATCAATGGTTCAAATCAAAGGGTTCATATCATAATAATGGATCAAAGTCAAGGAATACTAATCATGAGAAACGCTTACTGAAAAAGGCAGAATATCTGTGGTAATACGAAATGCAAATGATAGAATCTTTAAATGTAAGACTGGACACTAGTACAAAAAGTTCTATTGGTCACGCATGGTCGATTTTGAAATGTCACATTGTAACATTTATACGTGACTAAATGTACCAGAATAAAATGAATAGCCACACTTGATCCGACTTGTGTGACCATTTCGGAATTGTATTGTCACACATTTGAATATTTTTGTGACTAGAGGTAACTGGAAATTTTTTTTTGGATTATTTAGTCACTTTTAATTCGAGACGTGTGACAGATACAAATGAGCTCGAAACATTAGTCACACTATAGATATACATATGTGACAAATATATGTCACACAATTTAAAAGTGTGACCAAAATAGATATATGGTCGCATGAGGTAATTGTGTATGTGGCTAAATTATATAGTCAAGTTTGTCACACATTATTTAAACGTGACTGCTATTCTTTGCTGAATATTTAGCCACATAGCGTTTGAAATGTGTGACAACGGAAAAGTAAGTTTGAAGTGTTAGTCATGAAATGCGTTTAAGAGTGACAAATATATGTCACACACTTGAAGAGTGTGACCAAATGTCATATATGGTCACACTAAACTATAGAAACATGATTAAGTGTAACTAAAATTCGATACATATGGTCACGTAAGTTAATATGTGTGTCTAAAGTTTAGTGTGTGTTTGTTTGCCAAATCCTAATGGGTATTATATGTGACCAATACATTCAAAATAGTCACATTGTGAAATATTCATGTGACTATTATTTATAGCAAAATGTGAAGTCAGTTATCATTAACCTTGATATTAGTCACATTGAGTTTTTGTGTGACTAAATTAAAGATGCTATATATATGGTCACATGAAGTATTTATTTAGGTGGCTAAATCATAGTGTCATATTTTGTCACACATTATTTAAATGTAGTCACAATTCGATACATATGGTCACACATTTCTGATAACTTATGTATACATACTCTATCTAGCTAGTTTGAGTCTAATTTGATATTCACCGCATGAATTGAGTTCAGACTATTAGTCATGACTCTTCATTTGCCCCATTACAATGCTCCTAGTTATACTTAGAACTGTTAAGTATATTTAGATGTTGGGATGATTGTGCATATGTTATGGCTTGTATTTTCTTTGTTTCTAGACTAACATTTTGCAGGAAAAGCAAAGAAAAAGTTGTTTGGATTGGAATATGGGTGAATGCTAGTAACTTCGAACTTAATGCTGCTAAGGCAGAACTTAATGCTGCTAGGCAGAACTTAATGCTGTTAGCTCGTTAGTGACCTCACGTGCGTTGCACGTCAGGGTATTTTCGTCACTTCACTGTTCCCGCTATAACACATTAACACACTTCAGCTACCTCCCTTTCACGAAAATCGACGAGGATATTTTTTGCAAATAACAAAACTAAGTCGTGTTTAACACAACAAAATCACACTCACATAAACTCTCTATCTTCTTTCAACCTAATATCTCAAACAATACAGTCGGTGCTTAGCAGTCGTGAATCTTCAAAAAACACACGTACCAGGTAACCACATTTACTGATTTTTACTTCATTCAAACGGTATTTTGCATTGTTTTATAACCTTAATTGTTAATGCAGTAACCATGTTTGGTAATCAATTTATTTGCGCTGTGGACAATCCTGATGTTTTGGATGAGTTTGAAAGTGAACACCATTATTTTGACAAGCTGTTATTTCTCTAAGAAACTAGTTTAATTACTCATTCCCATAATTATAGTCCACTGCTGACTTTTGAAGTCTTTAGTTTTCAACTTTGACATTAAATATTTTTATTTGTGTTATATATTACTTGATGCAAAATATATGAATGGATTAAGTTTTGAATGTATTTTCCATTGGTATAATTTTTATCAACTATTATATAACACAAATAAAAATATATAAGGTCAAATTTGCCAAATGAAGACTTAAAAAGTCACACATTAAGTGTCCACTATGACTTTTTCAAGTCTTTTTTCTTCAACTTTGACTTCAAATTTTTTTGTCCGTGTTATATAGTACTTGATGCAAGATATATGAATGGATTAAGTTTTTAGTTGTGTTTTCATTTGTATACTTTATTTTCATATACAAGAACTGCATAATGATTATGTTCTAGGAGGTTCCTATACTGGCGATGGCTTTATTTTCTTAGTTAAATGTTGGGGGGTTAGATGGAAAGTTCGTGTAAGGAGAGTCTCACAATTTAAGTGTGTTGTTGAGGGAGCAAGGTGGAATGATTTTGTCATTCACAACATCTCCTGTTCTGCTGTTTAGTACATACATTTTGTTGAAGAGGGTGAGGATGTGTTTTATGTAACTTGCTATGGTGAGAATGGGTTGGAGTTTCACAATTATGAACCCGAGAGTGCCCCATTTTGGAGATGTTTAGTGCATGTGACAGACAAATCTCTGCTTATGCAGTCGTTGGAGGAAGACTTTCTGAGATATCTGGATGGTCCAACCCCTAATGATTCGGTCGTGGTTTCTACTAACACGACTGACTACAATGTTAGGGTGGCCAGTGATCATCTAAATGGTCGATACGTCCACTCCTTCTTATATGGCGGTGGTTGGGTGACACTCGCTCGAGACTTGAATTTGAAGGCTGGTCAGTGGATGGTTTTTACTCAGGTTTACCCGGGCCAGGAATTTAATGTGATGTTGTTTGAACCTGATGGAGGGGCCATCACAACTGTGGAGACATACAACACCAATATTGGCATGAATGCCTTGTGTCACCAACCACATGACTATGGTATTTTTTCCTTTATTAGCTTTAACTACATCAAGTATATGATATCTTTGTAACATTTTGGATTATCTATAACTTACTCATTTTGTAATATTAAATTCAGATTTTGAAGCCCGACGGATGAACTGGATGTGCAGATGGTCGTTTCACACTGTCCACGACCAAGAAGATAGGGCATTCTACTGACCACTGACTGCATGCTTTTGGAGAAATGGACAACTAGTAAGTGTCTTGAAAACTTTGATAATTTGTCAAATAGTAATTATGCTACAATTTCAATGAGATTACAAACTAAACAACTATCAATCTATAGCAGTTATAACTTTGTACATTTTGTAACAGACTATACCATCAAAAATTGTGCACAAGTACAACTTGTATGGGTACTCTGTCGCTGTTGTAAAGCACCAAATGATACAGAAAGTGTTCCAAGTACGTGAGAGAACAGTGGTGGTACCTGGTCGAGGGAAGGTGAGGAGGAAGGTGTTTATTGTTTCATGCTCTGGTTTCAGGGAGTTGAGACAGGAAGCCGGCTTTGGTGCAGCTGCAAGGGTCCGCTTCGTTTTAACAGATGACACAAACTGGTCCCAAAGAGTCTTAATGTTTGATGTGTGTTGATGGTTTGATGGTTGTTGATGGTTTTATGTTTGTTGATGGGTGAAACAATGTTTGAAAGTTTTTGTAAGTTGGATAAACTTTTTTGTAAGTATATGATGTATGATAAACCAAATGGGTTTGTCACTAGACAATGGTATGTAATTAGCTAATGTAGGATGAACCATATGGGTTTATCCGTAGACAATGTTATGTAGTAAACTATGTAGGTTGACATTATTGTACAAAAGCGGCTTATACGGCCTTATAACTAGTTAATTGGGGATTTAAACCCTTAAGTGTAAATGTTACCAATCCACCCCTGCACTCTTATATCTAGCAGTACAAACCCACCTGCAGTAACGTTTTCTTAGCAGCAGAAACTTTTGATTTTGATAACTTTTGATTAACATGATACAAAATATATCCCACGTTTTTGTTAATGAACACAACAATCATAATATTGTAACAATTAAGTGTAAATGTTACCAATCCACCCCTGCACTCTCATATCTAGCAGTACAAACCCACCTGCAATAACGTTTTCTTAGCAGCAGAAACTTCTGATTTTGATAACTTTTGATTAACATGATACAAAATATATCCCAAGTTCTTGTTAATGAACACAACAATCAAAATATTGTAACAATTAATGATAAAATTTAGCAATGACAAAGTACGGGAATTAAAATTAAACATATTCTATTAATACTTGAAATGAAAAATTACAAAATACTGGTAACAAAAGGTACACATTCTTAAATTTCTCTAATCTAAAAGGATTACAACATGTTTATTCATAAAGTCAAATAAAGTAGTACAAAAGGATTACAATGTTTTTTCAAATTACTTCCTAACTCAACTAATACATTTTCTTTTTTCCCTTCCCTTTTGAACAAACTTTGGGCATTTTTGGTTCCCATGGTTTTATAGCTTTGTCTGCACAAGTCTTAGCATTGGGCAGGCCTAGCACCTGAACCCTCTCATCAAAAAGCTCTTTGGCAGTCTTTTTTGGAGTTTTAACCTTCCTAGCATCTTCCTTTTTGTGCCTGATCCAGAATATCCCTTTGGAAAGTAGTCTGCCCATGTATTTGGAGGACCTTCAGAACTACTTGATATGTGAAATGAACTTGAGTCACTGCTGTCAATTTTAATGATTTCTGCAAAAAAAATAAAAAATATAAAAAGGGGTTTAACTAGGATTTGTGATTTGAGATACACATGGAAACGAGTATAAAAAGGGGATATGGGAAAACCAAACTACCTATGTTTAATGCAGGAAAGAATTGATGTTTCCCACTGGTGGCTTGAACCTTTTCAACATCTTCGGGCCAATCATGATCCATTGGGACGAGCGTTTGCCAGGGATCAATGCTTATATATAACTCTTGACAGAACTATATACATATTAGTCGCCAACAAAGACTAGTCACAATGGAACATGATTGACTTGAAGAAATCTGCAAAATTTCGTGATTGACCTGATCCGAATATCCCTTTGGAAAGTAGTCTGACCATGGATTTGCTGTGAAAAAATTAAAAAATATATTATAATTTTAAAAAATATAGTGTAAATGAAATAAAAGATAATGTTGCAATTCAGGGTGTGTTTGAAACAACCTTTGTTCTTGGAACTCCAATGGCCACATTACCTGGTGGATGGTTGGTTTTAGATCATAAAAAATAATGGAATGCAATAAACTAACATACGTAACCCTTCTAACTTCCCACTACTGCTCCTTTTGTCGTTTCAACTCCCTTTGAGCAAAGGACAGCACCAGCCGCATTGCTAGATTGTTGAAAAAACAAAAGAAACAGTATGGGAAGTTAGAATGGAAAGGTATGTTGAAATTCCAGACTTAAAGTAATACAAACAATCTACAAATGTTGAGTAAAGAATAGAGTCTAAGTAACATCACTCATCTTGAATGCGATAATGGATTGTGGCATGTCATGAATAGTACACACTATATCATTATTGCATTGATCAGGACAGATCTATCTAACGTTGCAGTACCGTCTAATAATCACACAAACGGTAGTAGACGTTTTCCAAATTAATCAATGGAACCATCTACAACGCTATATAGAGTGCCCTAATCATTGAGCTTTAAGTTATTAGAAAACAGATTCTTACTATCATTTATATTGCTCCCTTAGATGTGACGAACATACATATTAATTATGTAGATTCTACGACATTAGAGAGCTAATTGTGCATGAATGAAATCATATAAAATTTATATTAACAATGCAATGAACTACCATCCTTTCTACCCTAGCCAACAGCAACATATTATTCAGCCTTGAATCTCTAACCTACCAACATGCTGGAAGACGAAGACGCTAAATTCAAGCATCAAACCTACAAATTATACTTGATAATTGTTTCTGTATTTTGGCAAAGAGCAAAGATGAATCATCGATGGATGAAACACTAGAACAAGTTTATGTTCATACTTGAAAGTGGTGTCTTTGCATCCATCGATGATACTTCTTCCATCTTTGATACTTGGATATTTTAGCCTAACTATTCGCACACACATCCGTCACTTTTCTTCCTTATTCTCTCAATACAAATGCAACATAATTCTTATACCAGATAGTCAACCTAAGCCTAAGATAAAATAAGCTAATCCAAGCAAACCTTAATATCTCTTTTGCTCTAATTATTCGCAAAAACAATACAGCATGTTCTTCCTTATTCTATCAATACAAATGCAACGCAATTCTTATAACAGATAATCAACCTAAGCCTAAGAATAAATAGCTCTAAGGGGGTATTTGGATTATAATTAATTTGTGATCTTATCAGCTTTTTGAGATTTGGGATCAAAACCCTAGATCCGAGTGAGTTGCAACTGTGAGTGTGAGAGAGAAAGAGAGGATTATGTTCAAGTGTTCGAAGTGTGTTTGATAAGAAAGAGAGGATCAAAACCCTAGATCCGAGTGAGTTGCAACTGTGAGTGTGAGAGAGAAAGAGAGGATTATGTTCAAGTGTTTGAAGTGTGTTTGATAAGAAAGAGAGGATCAAAACCCTAGATCCGAGTGAAGTGTGTTTGAAACCCGGTTCGACTCGGGTGGTTCAACTAGTTGAACTGTTCCAGGTGAAAAATGAGTCGATTTAAACCTGGTCAACTTGCTAGGTTGGGTCAAAAACGGGTCAAATTAAACTGGGTTAACCCGCCGGGTTTCAAGAGTCCCGGGTCAACCCGGTTTGTGTTTATTTGGTTGTACTTAATTTGATAGATCTGTTTTTAATTGGTTGTACAATGTGAATAAATCATTGTACTTTTAAATAATGGATAATGTTTTGAAACCCGGTTCGACCCGGGTGGTTCAACTGGTTGAACCGTTCCGGTCGAAAAATGGGTCGATTTAAACTGGGTCAACTTGCTAGGTTGGGTCGAAAACGGGTCAAATTAAACCAGTTCAACCCGTTGGGTTTGAAGCGCCCCGGGTTAACCCGGTATGTGATTTGTATTAATTGTTTTAATTGGTTGTTTTTAATTGGTTGTAAAAACCGAAACCAAATGCTTGGTTTGTCGGTTTCTCGGGTTATACAAATTTACAAATTATTATATATCATAAATGCAAAATTATTATATATCATAGTTTTGTAATATCATTTTCTTAAGATCCTATGGTCCAGATCGAGATCCTATAAGATCTTAAGCTTTCAAAGATCCTATGTAAGATCCAGAGCGTTTTTGCTTTGTAGTATCGTAATTTGTAAGAGTCCCGGGTCAACCCGGGGCGCTTCAAACCCAACGGGTTGAACTGGTTTAATTTGACCCGTTTTTGACCCAACCTAGCAAGTTGACCCAGTTTAAATCGACCCATTTTTCGACCGGAATGGTTCAACCAGTTGAACCACCCGGGTCGAAAAGGGTTTCAAAACATTATCCATTACTTAAAAGTATAATGATTTATTCACATTGTACAACTAATTAAAAACAGATCTATCAAATTAAGTACAACCAAATAAACACAAACCGGGTTGACCCGGGACTCTTCAAACCTGGCGGGTTGACCCAGTTTAATTTGACCCGTTTTCGACCCAACCTAGCAAGTTGACCAGGTTTAAATCGACTCATTTTCACCCGGAACGGTTCAACCGGTTGAACCACCCGAGTCGAACCGGGTTTCAAAACATTATGTTTAATTCCCAAATCTTCAAACTTTTATTATTTTTCGTTTATAACCTATAATTTTTTTATCAATAAACTATCTACCGCTATAAAAAATCTCGTTTCTATGAAAAAATTGTACAAAAATGTACGAAAACGTAATAAACGTTTCATAACATTTTAATACAGAGGAAAACATTCAGAAAAGCTAAGAACATATGAAAACGAGCGAAAGTTGCCGAAAACATTCAAAATGGATGAAATCGGTCGAAAAGGGTCGCAATCGGTCGTAGTCGGACTAAAACGGTCTAAATCCGTCGAAATCTGCCGAAAGTTGTCAACGTCGGTCGAGAAATAGCGACATCAATCAAAATCGATTGAAAACGGTCAAAAAGGGACGAAAAACGTTACAAACGGATGAAAACGTTAAAAAAAAATACAAAACGTATAAAATGTTGTATAGTATTTGTCTTAGTTTACAAAATCCAATGCACATGACCCATGACCCATGTTAATTACCCATTGTCGATCACCAATAATGTATTGGTCGATAACATATATGACATGTCACTACAACCCAATATTAATGCACATGACCCGTTACCCATGTTAATTACCCCATGATCAACAGTCATGGATGTGACGACCAGTGATAACCTAATGCATATGACCCATATGATGTCAAATACCCATTATTGAATGTGACCAATGATAACCTAATGCATATCACAGGTCATGAATGAACTCGGTTTGAGCTTGATCACTCGAAAAGCTCGGTTTATTAGTAAAGGTGTGTTGTCTTACACAAATTAAAATTGAAATATAATCGCTCGTTTTTTGCTTACAAGGATCGGGTTCCTATACGATCTTAAGCTTTCAAAGATCCTACATAAGATCCGGATCGTTTTTGCTTTGCAGTATCCTAAAATCGTAAGATCCTAAGATCAGGATCGCGATCCTGACAACCATGCTCGATACATTTATAATTAACTATTTACACTTGGTACGCTTACGTACAATATATATATATATATATATATATATATATATATATATATATATATATATATATATATATATATATATATATATATATATATATGCTATATCACTTACAAGCTCGAAAACTCAACAATAACTCGAGTCGAACTTTTATAAGGTCGGCTCATTTCCGCCATTTATAAAAGCAAAAAATTAAGATACTTCATGTGTTAAATTTATATGTAATATTTTACATGTCCCCTCACTTAATGGCCTAAAATAAAATTTCCCTTTTAACTTTTCCAAAGAGCCCGCCTAAATTTTTTCCCCAAATTTAAAATGCCCCTCCACTTAATTTCATTGAACCCGCCAATGTTTTTCAATACTCCATCCCAAATATATATCCACCAAAACTAGATCTGGTCTTCTTCTATCTCCTCAACACTCTTCTCACCAAAACACACACACACACAGTGTGCGCAAGTCTGGTGATGATAGGACAGGCATATGAACAATACGAGAGATTTACAGGGTCACCTGGTAAGGTTTTAAATGTAAACTTATGATATTTCATGTCTAAAATCTTACCATGTCTTTTTAATTCTCTCATGTAGCATAAATGTTTCGATTCCTGGATTTGGGGTCTCAATTACAATGGCGGTGATGGTTGCGACTGATAATATATGGCGGTGGCGGTATTCAGCTCACTATTACAAATAAAAGGTGCAGAATCGATTGTAAGAAAGCCAAAATTGGAAAAAGACCAAGATCTGACTATCAAAAAATATAGCTGTTTCTAATCAAGTAATTACGTTGGTCTATTTGATTTGTTCAGCTTTTCTTTTCCATTTTTAGTTGGGTGGTTGGGACAAAGTTACTTGTACCTTTGTAAACAATTCCTATAGTTTAATCTATACCTTATTTTACTTAATCAGGGCTATCAGTTTTGGACTCAAAACGACAATAAAGGTTACTTTGAGATCAAGAAGGTCCGCCCGGGTCAGTATAATTTATATGCTTGGGTTCCTGGGTTCCTAGGTACATCGGTGATTATATGCTTGGGTTCCTATTTCTTTACAGCACCTTACGATTTTGTTTCATATGCTCATAGTTAGAGGTGGCAAAATAGCTAGGCAAATTAGGTAATATAGTTCAAAACTTCAAATCTTGGTAGGGTGGGAGTCAGGTTGGATTGGCCCAATGGTGATACACTTATACGTCCAAAGACTCCGAACTTTGTGATTTTGTTTTTAAATAGTTAATGTCAAATATATACAACTCTTTAAATATACATTAGATATTGTAAGTTTTATACCATATAAAATCTACTTCAGATGAAAATACATTGGATCTGAAAAAAGTAAGAGCATAGGTAATTGATCTTTTTTTTTATGCGTTTTTCCCTCTTTAACTTTCACTTTATTCGAGGAAAATACCATAGACCTTGTTTGTGCAGATAGTTGAACCAGTGGCGCATCAAGTGACTCAAAACCACCAAAGCAGAGAGTTGAATAAGTGGCGAATCAAGCGACTCAAAACCACTAAAACAGCATATAGTTGAACTAGTGCTAAGTATTTACTACTACTAGTACAAAAGTTACTACTGCTAATGACAGTTGGTACTGCTCAGAGATCAAGACGGCTCGAAGTGGCTAGCTAGTTGCTTCTGGAAAAGATTATAGATACTTAATTAGGAAACTATTGTAATCCGACTAGGACTCCTTGGTGTATAAAAGGATGGCCAATTTTATATTTGGTTCAGTTATATACATTCCAATTTTATTGTATTTGAATTTGTTTTGATATATATTGATCTTTTAAATGTGACTAAAAGATGCATATAGTCACACTTTTGGTTACTGTTTTCTTAATTCGTTGTGTGACTAAATATTACAAAAGGCCACACAAACATAAAATTCATGTGACCATTGGATGATCAATAGTCACACAAAATACACATTTGTTCACTTTAAATAGCATATGGTCACACTTATTAACACTTTTGGCCACTGTTTGCTTAATGGTATGTGACTAAATACCCAAAACAAACATGCTTTGAGTGACTAAATATTACAAAAGGCCACGCAAACGTAAACTTCATATGGCCATTGGATGATCTATAGTCACACAAAATACACATTTCTTCACTTTAAACAGCATACGGCCACACTTATTAACACTTTTGGCCATTGTTTCCTAAATTGTATGTGACTAAATACCCAAAACAAACATGCTTTGTGTGACTAAATATTACAAAAGGCCACACAAACATAAAATTCACGTGGCCATTGGATGATCAGTAGTCACACAAAATACACATTTCTACACTTTAAACAGCATATGGTCACACTTATTCACACTTTTGGCCACTTTGTGTTAAATTGTATGTGACTAACTCCAAAAAAATAACACCCATTGTGTGACTAAATCATCACAAACGTCACATTTATTGTATATTCATGTGGCCATTGGATTATCAATAGTCACACAAAATACACATTTACTTGAATATATCATCTCAAATGTCACATATATTATATATTTATGTGGCCAAAGGACGAACAATAGTCACTCTCAAAACACATTCGTGTGACTATAAGGTGTTTACGGTCACTAATAATGACTAATCCAACAAAACTTGTGCCTAATTTGTCACACATATTCAGGGTTTTGGTCACTCTTTTTCGATGGAAAAGGCCACGAACTCAACAATGTGACCATATGCCACCTATGGTGGCGGGACTTTTAGTGACACACAACAAAAAAAACGTGTGTGACTATAGGCATATCGTCACACATTTTTGGCGTGACCAATACAACTTTTTGTACCAGTGGGATATCCGTACCTTAATGCAATTAAAAGGAAAGCAAACTAATCAATGGACGTTACGTTTTCTACAACAAATCTATACGGATTAGGGTTCATCCATATTTAGTATGTTTCTACATTTAGTCCACTTCGGGTTTTAAAAACATATTAAACGCCATTTACTGATCACATAGGGTTACAATTACGTATTAAATGTCATTTTAGGATTTAAAAAAGAACCGAATAGAAACACACCAGATCACGAAAGGAATTAAAAAAGATTCAAACGAACGGGACGGTTTGTTTCTCATGACTCGATTCAGATGGTTCAGAAAATTTTAGGTTCTTCAACAATGACCGATAATCTCAAACTGATCCAACAAATATGGAACACATATGTAACAGATAACGGATCATAATCATGAATATGAACAGATACGATGATGAGAACTAAATTCCGACCTCAACTTAATAGCATGATCAAATCAGTAATTCCATAAACCTAAAGAAAATATAAGAGATGTATCAAGACGAAAAAGGAAAAGCATAATTTTGAAAAAAAAAATTACGAAATTCACGGGCCGCCAATTCACTTCTTCCTAGGACAATCACCAATCTTATGCTCCATCGAACCGCATGCAAAACATGCTCCAGAGTTTCTGTGGCAATGCTTCCTGGGTTGCAGCTTCCCGCATGTGTTACATGGAGGAGTCAGAGCTTGCTCAGGAAGTCTCTTTTGACTAGAAGACCTAGACTCAGAAACATGGTAAGAATGCCCACTACAATTAAACGAATCAGTGAAGACAAAAATCAGAGTTATTATCGAATATTGTTGACATAAATAATGTCTAAAAACACTATTAACATATTATCAATATCTCTATGTTTTGATTATTACAAAACATAAACTCATTGAACTAGAATTCATGACATAAACAAGTATTTAGTGATTAACATTCTCTTTACATCCAAATCACTTAAGGTATGAATAAACAAAGTGTTTATTGCAATCTATGATCAAAGGGGTATTTAATTAATCATTACAAACTTTATTTAATTATATAAACATAGTATATATTTTTGAAAAACACTTTTGGTAATAAAGAAAAGTGTTTTATTCATACTAAATATATGAATTCAAATTTTTAACCAAAATCAGTTAGTTTTTCAACAAATAAACTTTCCCCACTAAAAGACAAGATTTATGGCCATTACAGCTGGGCGGCCCCCTTAATTATAAGGGGCGGTCCCTTTAATTTTAAGGGGACCGGCCATGATTTAAGGGGACCGGCACGCTCTTGTTGTCAGAAATCTTTGCCTATAAATACCACCTTAAATCTGGAATTTTACCCCACCTTTTGCACTCCTAAACTTTCTGTTCTAGATCTCCATTTCCATTCTCTTAATCCTTTGATCATACATTCATAAATCTTTGTTTCAAAGTGATCCAAACATCATCCTCACAAGTGCAAGAGAAGAATACTTCTATCCCTCAAGACAAGAAGTATTACAACTTGTTGTGATCTCTACATCTAAGTTGTTAGAGCATCATTCATTGTATCTATCTCTTTGTGTAATTAGTTGTAAATATTTGATAGACGATAGTTTAGCTAGGTATATAAGTAGTGTAATAGGTTAGTAGTTTGTTGTGAAGAAGAAGAGTTAAGAAGTAGAAAGGTGTGAAGAAGATTGGTGTGAAGTAAATAGGTGTGAAGTAGAAAGGTGTGAAGAAGTATTGGTGTGAAGTAGATTGGTGTGAAGAAGTTGTGTAGAAGTTGTGACGAAGTTGTGGTGTATAAATTGGTGTGTAAGGTTTTCTCCACCATAAGGGAGCTTGTTGACATAGTGAAGAAAACTCTCGAGTTAGGTGCTCGGGGAGTGGAGTAGGGCAAGGAAGGTGACCTTGTAGCCGAACCACTATAAATCTCTTGTCTCGCGGTTCGATCTTTCCATCTCTCATTTATTTCTTTACTTACATTATTATTGCTTTATCGTACATATATATTGTTGTTCATATTGTGCAAAACTTGATATCACATAGTATTGAATCTAAATTTTTGAAAACAAAGAAAACTTTCAAACAATCTTTTGTAACAAATTCAAAATACGTAAAACTATTCAACCCCCCCTTCTAGTTTTCCACAATTGGTATCAAGAGCCACGTCTAGCAAGATTTTTTAAAATATATTGTATTTTTAAACTTGTAACGATCTATGGAATCTGTGGAAAACTAGAAGGGGGGGGGGGTTGAATAGTTTACCGCTTTTTAAAATCTTTTTAACTTGAATATCTTTAAAAACTTTTACGTTTGCTTAAAGATATAAACACAACGTTATATGTTTGATTCTTTCAAAAGCTTTTCATGTGAATAACTATTCTAACTCTACTAGTTTCATACTTTGAAAAGCTTTGCTTGTAAAGATCCTAACTTTGTGGGTTTTAGTTATTTGAAAAGCTTTACTTTTGTTTGAAGATATAAACACATCTTTACTTGTTTAGTTCTTTGAAAATCTTTATACGTAACTAGCAATTCTAACTAAAGAACAACATGTAATAAGCAAAGATAAAGAAAGAAATGATCAAACCACAACACGATTGTTTATCGTGGTTCGGCTACAAGGACTCTTTTTCCTTGCCCTACATCCACGCCTCGAGTTTCCAACTCGAGAGTTATAAGCACTAATCAACAAGCTCCTTTCACCGGCGGAGAAAACCTTTACAACTTCGCTTACACTTTTACCGACACTAAGCTAGATGTCGAGTTCTTTTATACGGGTACAACCACTCCCATCGTCGCTTACACTTTTACCGACACTAAGCTAGATGTCGAGTTCTTTATCAAGGGTACAACCATTCCCGTTTGTTCTTTTACAAGGGTACAACAACTCCCGACACACTACGTATTTTGAGGCCTAAAATACTAACCACTTACTTCTACATACATGACACAAATGAAGTATAAACTACCAAAGCTTATACATGACCAAGCTACCAAGACTTGCAACTTTAGAGTTGAAGCTTGTAACTTCTTGAATGATCTAGTGAACTCCCTTGCTACATAAGAGAATCACACAAATCAAAAGGTTACTGAGTTAGTTGAGAGAGTATGTGAAAATGTGTCCTAAAGGGGTGACTCAAAACTAACAAATGGTTTGGTATTTATAGCAAACCATTCTGCAGGTCTGGCGGATACGGCGGACCCCTCAGGAGGGTTCCGCCCGTGTATCCCCAGGGTACCGCCAGGGCTGTAGTTGGTTTCTGCAATAAATCTCCCAAACCAAACAAGGTCACATCTCATTACTCTTGCAAACCAAACAATGTCACATCTCATAATATCAAGTCAAACACTAAACTTGCAAGCAACCACTCAGTAAGTCAAACACACTTCTGACCATAAATATATATTGACAAAGCTTGCCCTAAATGTGATGTGACCTTACTATATTAAGAAATAAATGTGATGTGACAAGACACTTTCTAGTTTAAGAAATAAAAACAATGTTTTGTTTAATAGGAAATTCAAACCTTAGTTAAACAAGACTTAAACACTTAAAGTGATGATTTACTTATAGCTAAACTTCATACTTTGTCATTAACAAAACTTAGCAAAGATCGTAAAATATAAATAACGTTTTTAGGCGATATTTGTATTAACAATCTCCCCGTTTTTGTTGATGACAAAACATAAACTTTATTTATAAGTAAGTCACTAGTTTTAGTGTTAAGTCTTATAAAGTTAGGTATAAAAACTTGTTTTTGCTAAGATGATGTGATATACAAAAAGAATTTTTGAAACAAGTTTATATCTAAAATTCTCCCCCTTTTTGTCAAAACAAAAAGAAGAGTAGCGAAGCGGAAGTAAGCACTTGCTCCCCCTTGGACGATACTCCCCCTGAATGGAGTGCCAAGAGAGGAGACATGGATTTTGAACCTACAAGAAAAAGGTTAGTTGTTGCACAAGATAAGTCATGAAAGCATTTCATGTTTAAAACACAACTAAGAGTTGTGAAGTGAAATAGTACAACACTCATGCTCCCCTTTGAATATTACTCCCCTAAATGGAGTATCAAGGAAGGAAAACATGGAAAATGGTCATACAAAAAGAAAGGTTAGTTTAAACAACACAAGATATATGTATGGTACCATAGCAAGGTATATTTCACTTATTATACCTAAATGGTCAACAAACAATGAAAACCTTGTAGTGTAATGAAATTCATTTCATGTAAAATTTTGACTCTTAAAAAGTCAAAGACAAGAAATTTTGATTACACCATCCTACTTCTAAAAATAAAGAAAAACTACAAATCAGCTAAGACCATAAAAAGCTACAAGGAAATCATCATTTTCCATTGTGAGAAACATTTTCCAAAAACAAGGCTAAGGTTGTTTAAGGATGAAAATGTGGGTTGTGGTTGTAGCGGGCTTTATTTTGAAGGTTGAAAGGATGACACGGTTTTGGTTTGTTGGTTTAAATGGGAAACATTTTCCAAAAGAAACGGTTTTGTTTCATTTTGGAGACTCTAGGGTTGAGGTGTGTGAGACGAGGATTGTAGAAGATCCAAAATGTGGTTTAGTATAAACCTCATTTCTTCGGATAGCTCATGAATTTCCCTTCGACACCCTTCACTAATGTGAGCGGTTCTTTCGCAATGATTGCAATCATGGCGGGGAAAATTTGGTGGAAGGGTGGTTTGATATGTTGGTGGTGGATGGTTTGAACTTGAAGGAGCAAAGGTGGAAGGTTGAGTAGTGTTCTTGCTTCCTTCATTTGTTGATTGAAGTGTTGTTTGTAAAACCATGATATGGTTGATTTGAGAGTTAACCATACGTTTGAAGGCATGAAGATGGTTTAAATGAGTGTCAATCTCATTATGAAGGTTTGGAGGTTTTTCCCATATGGATGCTTCTATTTTCTTATAAGAAGAAAGTAGAGATTCAAAATGTTGGGAAGGTTCTTGTGGTGATGGTTGTTGTTGTGGTGGTGGTTGTTGGTTTTGAACAAAATGGCGGAAGCTTGGTTCGCCGGAAGGATTACCATGAAGGTCTTTGTAAATTGGGTGAAACACAAATGATTGTGAGTGGGTATGACCTTGATCATTTGGAAAAATGGATGGTCTAGCATAACGGTAAGCCAACCGTTCTACTAATGATGGTTGATGGGGTTCATCATCTAGTTGCTCACTAGGTTGTTGTTGGGTTTCCATTTGAGCAATGGTGTCAAAGAGTGACAAGGATGGTTGACTTGATGATTTGGGTGATAGGTCTTCTAATGTTTCCAAATAGGGTAGTGGTGATGTTGGAGGTGTATGGAAAAGTTCCATTGGTGTAGGTGTTGGTGATTGAGGTGATGGAGTTTTTGATGGTTGAGCTTGTTGAGAAGGTAATGATGAATCACTCGAAGGTCTAGTTGTTGGAGGAATGGTGGCCATGTTTGTGTAGCAATGTGTTGGAGAGGGTGTTGGAGTATCAAGATTAAGCAATTCTTGAAAGGTAATTACATTGGTATTACAATGTGTTGGGGATTGTGTTGAGGTAGTGAGGTTTAGGAAATCTTGGATAGGTGAAGAGATGTTTAGCGAAGCATCACTTGAAGAAGATGAGCTTGACTTGATGGTTTTGTTGAAGCAACACGGTTTGACACTAATCCTCGTGGTTTTTGAGAAGGATTTTGATGACTCGGATGATGTGTTGGATTTGGTCATTTTCAAATGTGTGGTTTTGATGTTTTTGAGAGAAGAAGTTTTAATGGTGATGGTGTGATTTGAATTGTTGCAAAACTTTCAAATTTATAGGATGAAGAAGATGTTGAATAAGGTGTTTGGATTTAATGTTCTACCATTCAAAGATTGAGGTTTCAAATGATTTACAAAATTTTCATGAATATGTCAAATCAATGCATGTCATTCCAATAGAATAAGGTGGAGTGAAAGACCAACATATGCACTCAATGCTTTGTGATCATGGGATGTGATTTGGTTGAAAATGTTTCAATGGTTTTGAAGGATCCTTTAAAAGGGTTCCTTGGGTTGGTTATGTTTGAATTTGAATTTTTGGAGGGAAGTGGCTTCCTAATTGTTTTAGTGAGTGAAAGTTGTTCTAATATGGTTATTGGAGTTAATGGAAGATGTTTCTCACTTAGGATAATGGTTTGACACTTTACAAGTTTTGGACTTAAGAAAAATGGAAAAATTTTCTGCAGGTGTCTGGCGGAACCCTCAGAATACACTAGCGGAACCCATTTGAGGGTGCCGCCTGGTCCGTTGGGCCATTTCTGGAATTCCCAGAAAATACACTGGCGGAACCCAATTTTGGGTACCGCCAGATCCGCCAGTGCTTCAGAAAGTGGCAGTCCGCGTTTTTGACCCGCGAGACGATTTTCAAAATTTTCAAAAACTCTTAAGATCAAAAATATAATGCATATCTGGTTAGGAAAAGTAAAAATTGAACATGTAAACACTCAAATCATATGACTTTGACCGGGGGCTAGCGATTTTCACTAAACTTAGTGAAATTAACCATAAGCATAAAAATTGACAAACATCTCAAATATTGTCATTGTGCATAATAGTTCATACAAACGTAATCCAACAAACGTAATAAACCATGAAAGTGAAAAACAAATAATTCACGTAGTTTTAACACAAAGACGATTCTAAAGTATTCATAAGCCAAACACTCCTTAATCTTCTCACAACCGGTCTATCTTCTTATTGAGCTTGTTTAGGTACCTTCCAAAGCACTTGAACATTCCTTTGGTTTGCTTGAACTCTTCGGAAGCATTGTCAATGATGGGGAGAGCTTGAAGGTATTCTAAAGGGGGTAACTTAGAGTTGGGAAGTTTATCATCCTCGCTCATGCCGGATGATGATGATGATGATGGTGTAAGTGATAGAGTACGTTTGCCCTTATTTTTGAAAACTCGTTTATCACTTAAAGGAACGAAGATGTGAGGAACGAGAGAGTAGTCAAGGCGTATTCTATTTTCGTTAGGAGAAATGGGTGAGATTGCTCTAAAGGGGCGGGTAAGAAGTATTCCATAGGGAAGAGCGGTTGTTCCAACTAAGGGTATGTCGGCCATTCTTTTGGCTAGGTAGTAGGCTAAGTTGAAGGGTTGACCGGTGGAAATGCTATATAGCATGTAGCATAGGCATGTGTTGATGTGATCTCTATTTCCTATGGTACTAATGACGTTAGCCCTAAGAATTTCCTCCCACTTCTTAAATTGTGGTTTAAGCTCATTGAGCTCCATACCAAAAGGATCCTTATCTACAATATTCCCCGAACGATTCACCCTAGTGGTAGAGGTTCTAACAAAGAGGTGTTCCTTAATAGTTTCCTTACTAGCAAGAGGTGTATCGTATGGATAAAAACGATCAATAGAATCAAGACTTGAAATGGGCCACTTATCCGTGTAGAGGCAAGTTCCCTCATTTGGTACACCAAGAATGATAGCTAAGTCTTTTAAATCTATGTCATGTGGTATTTGATTGGTTGTCAAGTTTAATGATATCTTACCACCAACACTTGTGGAAAGGTTTACGGTTGCATAAAATTCCAAGATGAACCTAGGACAAATTGGCTCATCTATATCAAGGAGACAATCAAAGTTAATTGCGGAAAAGTTTTGGCGAATAGATGTTCCTTCTAGAAAGGATGGATCAATGGTTCTACCTTCGTGAACATAGCATTTTTCTAATGCCTTAAAGGTTTCTACTTGAATCAGGTTGAGACCTTTGGTCATATGGTGTTTGGGCATGTACTTAAGGGTTTCCTTGTCATCGGATTTGTTTGCGGGAGGCATGTTGATTCCTAGAAAACATAAAGTTATATGTTAATGACTTTTAACAATGTGGATGTTCTAATGTGTTCCTATATGCAAAACAATGTGAAGACTTAGTTATCTTGACTCATTTTGATTTCCAAATTGTTTTGTTATGCAAAGTTTGTCTTAAAAACAAAAGATAACCAACACTCTCCTAATTGAATGTGTCTTCGATTGAATGTACCCGAAAATACATATTAGTTATGTATCCCCTTTAGCATTCAAGAGACAGTATGCAAGTGATGTTTAAATGATGTTTTTCATTTGTTTTAACAATGTGGTGATGAATCATGTACTAGTCTTGGATGTGATTTTTGAAAGACAATGCACTTGGTGTGTTTGGCAAATCAAAAAGATATAATTCTTAACTAATGAAATACATAATTGACTAGCCACCAAGTTTTTCATGAATCAAGAAGTTTTATGCAAAAACCCTAAGATTCTAGTTAATGATTGTAAGCAAGAATGTTATAATTGAATCAAAAATGTAATTGTGATTAGAATACTTACAAAGTTAGTTGGATTTGAAGAGATTGGATTACAAGCCCTAAAATTCATGAGGATATGTGTTTTTGAGAGGGTGATGGCTGTTTGAAAGTGGATGATTAAGTTAAGAGGATGTTTGGCTTTGAAATTAAAAATAAAACAATCTGAGGTTTTGGCGGACCAGGCGGAACCAAAAAATGGGTTCCGCCCGTATGGTCTGAGGGTGCCGTGGGAGCTGCAGGGAAAAAACTCAAAAGGAATTGTCTTGATTTTTTGTGGTTTTATCCTAATGTTCAAAACTAAGGTTTTAGGTCTTATGAGTCTTTGACTAAGCCTAGGAATTATGAATGCTTCACATTCAAGAGATTTTGTGAACGCGTTGATGGAATAGTTAACGTAGAAGACTTTCTTAGTTAAGACGTTCCTCAATGAACAATCTTACCAAGGCGATGATGATGGATCACAATATGTCTATTAAGAAACATAATGGATAGAATTGTCGCCGAAGTCGATGCTTCCTTTGTTGAAGGGATAACAATGTATAAGAGATGAATTCCATTGTCGATATGAGTTAGCTTACTCAAGTAAAGCTTGTTGATGTGCTTCTCCATCCGATAATAATTTGAGAATCTTACGCGTTTTGGAGAATCATTGGGTAAGTAAGTATAAAAGTGCAAGTACTACTTGTGCTTTTCTTATCAACTTATTACCGACATAATTCCATTTGTCAAACATTATGGTTTCTATTCCCGTTCTTTTGGGATACCATAATCCTAGTTGTGTAGTACCTTATGATGTATCCAAATAGGCTCAACTAAAGAGTTGTTCGAGGATCTTCTTTAACACGAGCACATAGACAAAAGCTAAACATAATGTTGGATCTAGTTGTTATGATAACAAGTAGTCTTCCGAACATTTCTCTACGTTTAGTTTTACCTACGGATTTGCTAATCTCATTCTTGGCAAGTCATCAATAACTTAACTATTGAAAACGAGAGAGTAACTAGGAATGTCTTTAAGTTAAAATCCCTTGCTTTTGGGGCTTGCTTTTATTATCAAAAAGTCTTTCAAATATTGACACTATAATCACTTGATTACTTTTGAAAAATCTATTTTGTTTCACTAGTTGTTTTAGTCTAAATTCCAAAAACTGTTTTTGTTGAATTTGTTTAGACACAACTATGATCTATAAATCAAGTTTTATAACATATGTCAATTTTACTTGATTTAATGTTTGACTCAAGGTGAGAAGATGTTATTTTGTACCTTTATCCTTATACTTGTCTTGCCATCATTGGACTTTCGACTAAGTTATCATCTACCAAAGATAATATCTTAGAAGGAGGAGATCACTAGTTAAATTTTATATTCAACGACTCCTCGACTCTTTGGGTTTTTCTTACTTAAGACACTATGAACTCTATTTGTTTAGAAAAAGTCCAAGAGGTACAACATCATGAGACTATGTGTCACATTTAATGTGTAAATCCTAGATGTTGAAGACTCATTTTCATTCATACATCCTAATATATGCTAATGTGATTTATTTCTGTCACAACTCGTAATTTCCGGTCATTTTCCAAACTTCGACAATCTACTATTCATCATTTACTATTCACCGATTACTATTCATCATTTTACTATTCATCATTTTTAAGGTCAATTTGATATTCTGAGAAGCGTTCAGAAATTTCACTATTCACGTGCATTACTTATTTCATCGTAAATTTAGTTTACGAGTATTTAGATTCGCGTAACCGTATTGGTTCAGGTGCGAACTCATGCATTATCATTTGGGACATCTTATACGGACTAGAAATAGTCTGCATATTATCATTATGGCACTTGCATACTATTCCACTCGTAGGATATTTAAATTAATACTTTTGGTATAATTGACTTTTTACTTATATTTATTTTTAAATAAACGTTAACAAGCAATCAATAATGTGACTAACACGTCCGACACTCCCGACTATGATCCCAATATATTTTTATATTCATTTTAATAATATAAAAATTATAATATTAATTTACCCGGTATTTTTGGAAATTTATTTAGTTCGTATCGTACGCCTAATTTAATTACGACGGTTTTCATAGAAATTAAACGACGATTAACCAAACACTCAATATTTATACCCGACATATTTTTACAATTTTTACGACTTTATTATGTCCCGGTTAACTGCGTTAAAATTTATTTTTAGTTAACTCGGTACCCGGTACTCCCTAAAACTACTAATATATATACATAATACTATCAATTATCACCAAATCTCTTACACATCTCAACCCCCCTCCAATTTGCCGCCCCCCCTCCTTACCCTTTTCTTACACCTTTTGAAATTTTACTACTCCCATTTAATGAATATGAGATCTTGTCTACTAAGTCAATAATACATATAACTTATGCATATCCATTTCATCTCATTTCCTAAAAACAACTAGCAACTTTCTTCTCTCTTTTCTCTCTTTTGGTTCACGGCAAAACAACAAGGAGCAAGAAGAAATCTTAATTTTTCAAGAACAAGTAATTTAACAAGCTTAGATTGTATACCTTTTTGAGTTTTGAAAGATAAACTCAAGGTTTACTTAGGTTTTCATCCTCCAATCTCTTCATCCTTCAAGTAAGTATAAGAAACTCAACCTTATGATTTTATCAAGTTTATACAAGATCCATATGATATATATACTAGATCTACATGCATATGCTATTTATACCACTTTATTTTACAAACTTTTAACTTTTGAACCTTAGAAAGTGATTATAGTTAGATCTTTGTTAGATCCACTTTGTTTATGAAGTTTAGGAACCCATGACACCCTAAGAAGGTGTATGGTAGGATTAGACTAGTTTTGTGGTGATTGAAAGTGGTTTGGTTGAAGTTGGAACTAGATTGGAACCTTAGAAATGATTTTTGAAACATTACATTTACCTACTGTCACCATTTTTAAAACATGGGAAACTCAGTAGGTGATGGATAATTTTTGACCAAAGATTTAGAAAATACTTTCAAAAACGAAACTTTTGGCGAAAGAACGGATTAAAACGAGCTTATAACGAAGGAGATATGATTTTTGTAAATTTAACGACGAAAACTATTTTCTGAAAAACTGCATGCTGTTTGACAGTTTTCGACGGGCAAATAGAGACGTTAAACGTAACCTAGTGGAGCCGAACTATCAAAAATATATTAGTATATACTAAAACGAATCCGTGGATATAAAGAACGAGTAAAATGAGCTTAAAACGACCAAGCTATATACGTTTTAAAAATCGTCAAAATTATATATATATATATATATATATATATATATATATATATATATATATATATATATATATATATATATATATATATATATATATATATATATTTAGTCACTACTAGAAAATAATATAACTACGTACTAAATGATGTATTTTCTAGATTTCTTATTCAAGGAGTTTATTTTTAACTAACGAAGTACGTACGACTCAAAGTTTATTACGCGACTACTAGACATTATTTTAAGGTTTTCAAGACGAGGAATATAACACTAACATTTTTATACAATATATTACGACAAGTTTTTATAACTCTATTTGGATTTATTTTTCCTAAGTATAGAAAGTATTTTATTTGACAATAACTAGTATTTCCAAGTTACGAGTGGTATAGGTATCATGTGCATGTGCATTCATTACATCACGGCATGATCTAAATTAGATCACGATTATTCATTTAGGTTGCAGCTAGTGTTCGCGCCTCATTGTCCCGACTACTTTACCATCATTGTACCATCTTGTACTATCACTCCAGGTGAGTTCTCATAGCCCCGTTTTAATTACTTATTTGATTTTAAATCCCACGGGGGAGAATACATTGCACCAATTATTTTTGTACATGCCCAAGTATTACAAATTCCATACATTGCTTAAGTTGCCTTATTACCATGTCTTGACAAGTCCCCTTTATTATCATGGACAGTTAATTAAAATACGAGCGAGAGTGAGTGAATAGATCTATTGAGGGTGACGCCTCCATTCGCGTTTGAGTTGCTCCAACGGGACGAATGCATTTCATGTCTTATCAATTTGAGTGCCTGGTAAACACTCTGTTGGGGCCATTACTATGTCTAGCTTCGGGGTCATGAGCTTAAGAGACAATGTAGTATTTTTGACATATTGTCACCTTACTTTATACTTGTGGCTATTGTACATACGATTTACTTATAAACCTATGATTGTTCACCAACATTCGTGTTGACCGTTTTCGCAATGTATTTCTCAGGTTATTAAGGTAGCTCATGTTGCATACGTTTGGACCTTCATGGAGTCGCGGAGTCGACGCGTCTCACCTTATATTTTCTGCACTTATGAAACGTTTGATCTTGTTGAACTTATTTTATCTAAATTGGCAACATCTTTTGGGACCTATGTTTTGTAAACTCTGAATGTTTTAATGATCAAACGCTGTATTTTCTAAACGACACTTTAGGTCGTTCAATATAACTGTAACTGTGATGTTATGGACAGTCACCCCCAGGTATTCCATTCCGCTGCCATTCAGGTAAATTGGCTGTGTGACAGATTGGCATCAGAGCTAAGGTTATAGCGAACTAGGATGTATCATGGACCCTAGACTATAACCACATCATCATAGCATCTCATCATTTCATCATAGGTGCATATTCATTATACATGTTGTTTCATGCACACACTGTGCGAGTTATTTATACCCATACTCATATATATATGATTATATTGACCTGGTTCACAAGTGACATGTCTTCAGATACTCACCCTATTATCCTTTTATCGGATTCCGACATTGAAGATGCCTTGTCATCTTCCACTACCATTATACCACCAGTTGCACGTATACCACCATTAGCACTATTGATTTGTTATAGGAATAAGGTTTTCCTATCATTCAACCTATACATAGAATGCCGTTTGGTAGAGTATTCAGACTTAATTTTAATGGACTTATTAGGATGCTTATTGCAAGGGAGATAGTATGTTTTCTTTCCTCCACTAGTAGGACGCTTACTACTCAGGTACTACCACCACCGTCAGTTACTTATTTCACTATTGGTCGTCCCATAGTGCGTACTTCAACTTTACCTCTTAGATGCCGCGAGATAGCGCGAAAGAGGGTAGTATTCCATTCACTATTATCACCATCGCCTCTTAACTCGTCACTAGGATTTCATCGTCACCAATGTTATTCTCATCCTTTAGAATACCACCATTGTCATTTCCCTTTTCCATTTTCACTTGCCATGAATTAGATAACGCCTTATGGATAATACCAAGATTACGGACTCAACAAGAACATCCGCAGATTCCTCAGGATTAGTTTGGAACCTACACTATTTAGAATATGGTCGATGCACAACTTCAGACACTGCTTCAGGACTATCTCGACCTTATGATGCCGTAAAACCTGATTTCACTTAGAGGGACTACAGGAAATCTTTAGACTAGACTTATATCTTTACTAGCTTTTACTATTATCCTAACCACGAGAAGTGTGGCATAGTTAAAGAAACTTGTAGTATTTTGATTGTCGTACAAACGGAATCACCAAGTATTGACTCTACTATAGGGGAATGGTTGTGCTATCTATGATATTGGTCCATATAGACCGAAACTTTCATGTATTATATTCATGTGTTATGAATATGATGATTTTTATTACCTATAGATTCTCATGGACTCTTATGATTTGATGGAAATAGATTTAAGCAAACAACTCCAAGCATGACGCAAGCTGCTGTTGGACAATCCATTGCCAGGAACGTAACTACCGCCCTCACCAAGGAACTTACTCACGTGGAATTTATGGGTTGTAATCCCTCCTCCTTTAGCGGAAATATAGACACAAAGGAATTTCTCAAATGGTTCGAAGAATTAGAGACAATCTTTCAATGTGGCGATTGCCGTAAGGAAGACAAAGTTAAGTTCGCCACTTGCACTTTTCAGGAGCATGCCCAGAAATGGTGGACTAACTATGTCCAGGTAGTAGGAGTTGATGCTGCTTACTCACACTCTTGGGAGAAACTAAAAAGGATGATGAGTTTGAAGTTCTGTGTGAAAAGCGAATTACAAGCAATTGAACAGGAAACACTAAACCTTACCATGGTAGGAGATGATGTTTTCAAGTATACTGCTTATTTTTATGATTTTGCTTGACTAGGCTCTGTAATGGATGAACCGGAAAGCAAGAAACTTGAAAGGTACATCGGAGGACTTTCTCCTGAAATTCGTATGTTGGTCAACTCATTGGAACCTGATACCATGCCTACAGCTATCAGAATGGCGATCGAAGCAAAGGAACATATAGCCCGCACCAAGACATCAGGAAACAATAGTGACAATAAAAGGAAGTGGAACAACAACCGAGGTGAGAATGCCACACAAGGACCACGCAAGAGACAAGGAGTTTCTAAACCCTATGCTGCAGGTCTAAATGAAAAGAATGATTACCTTGGTATTTTACCTAAGTGTGAAGAGTGTCAACATCATCATAACCCAGGCCGTTGCCCGGAACCATGTGGCAACTGTAAGAAGGTTACCCACAAAACCAGGGATTGCAGGTTTCCAATTGTGGGTGATAATCAGAAACCATCAATTACATGTTTTGGCTGTGGTGTAGTGGGACACTTCAAGAGTGAATGCCCGAAGTTGAGAGACCGGAACTGGAGGAAGCAGTTCATGTTTTAAAACCATAGTTCGAGCCCTCTAGGGTTGTACTTTCTTTTGGTACTTTCCATAAGTACGTTGGTGTAACCTAGGTATATTAAGCACTTTCCTATTTAATGTAATGACTATCTTTAGTTATCTCTGTGATAATTGTAACCTTCGTTTATTCCATTTTCTATTGCAATTGTGCAATTTTCAATCGTTCCGTAACATTATACCATTGTCTTATTAGGGATTAGGCCAATTTCGTATTTGACGGATTAGTAGATTATTACCATTCCATAGGATTTATCCATGTATCCAATAAACCATTCAACGAAATTAGTTTCAAACTATTTTACTACCCTATGGGGAAATCGTTTTACCGAATTTCTAAAATGAGCTATTTTGTTACCATACTATAAATTGATTTTTCCGTCATTACGCCAAGTATTTAATATTATTACGCAAAACAATTTTTATGTTACTTTGAAAAGAAATATCTAGAATACCATTTTTAATAACAATGCGTTGAACACCATTTAAAGCTTTTGAGAAAAATAATATTATTTTGACTAAATCAAGCATCGCATCATTAGTCCTCAACTATACATAGCCTGATCACCTATGTATAATTCTAGAAGGATTATGCCATGAAGGAAATAGTTATTTTTTTTTAAAGTATTGCTAATAACAATCTTCATTTAAAAACGTTTTAAACAAGTAAACTCTTTTATAAATATCTTTTTCTGACAAACACTCTTTGGATACTTACCCCACCTGTCACCCACTTAGCCATTAAGTTGGATTGTTCCATTGACTTCTCTAGGAGAGACTTTCCATATCAATTATGAGTAGGATTCCTCGATACTAGAAAAGCAATGAAAGGATCACAGAACTACTAACCAGGACTAGAAGTATATAGTAAGAAAAATTTATAATCCAACAACAATCCTAAGATACTAAGAGACCATCCGTCTAACCATCTCTGACCTAGTTGTCCAATTTTATTATTCAAAGGTACTAGCTAGACTGAGCTGCAGGATCGAACACATTGTGAAGGTACGCTAAGCAACACTATAGGAATAAAACAAAGCCTCCTAACCGATACTGTAGAGTGTTTTAAGTTAGCATGGTCTCATCTAAACGCAAACTTCCTTGTAATAAGTTTCACCAAGGATACATAAATTTGAATTAAGGATGTCGATATAAATTCCCTTAAGGCATTGTATTCTCAAGAAATTTTAGATAACCTCACCTATACATCGAGAGAGACATCAGACTCAAGAATATCTCCCCAGCTACATGTGAAGACAATACGGAAATTCATCGACAAAGTATCAATTGAAACCCTCATATTGCCAACATGATGACAATTACAACGATAAACCATCTCAAGACTTAAGTTGGTTGAATACCTAGGCTTGTAATTTTGCTAGATACCCACCAATAGGCATCATCCAATATCAGGAACCGAACATTAGACATCTATGCATTATGCGAACATTTCCTATCCTACTATTTTATCCTTGTTAGTAATTTCACTTGTAAATAAAGTTGATTTAAAATTTGTGTTTATACAAATCACATATCACGTAGAAAATAATTTTTATTGCCTATTTTGAATAAATACGATCCTTTTTAGTCAATATTTAGCAAAACGATTGTACAATGGGAAATATATAAACATCAAACTTTGGTAAACAGTCTTATTCACAACATGTTTGAAAACCGCGTCACATTTCCTAACCATTGAATTTTGAATCATCAAGAAAGATATTATTTAGTAAACCATTTGCTCCATTTTATAAATTCGTTTATTCAGAAAAAGATTTTGACCAAAAACTCAAAAATCGCGAGATAAATTTTGAAAACCAATCACCATGCTACGTCGCTTATGCATTTAGGGCTTTGTGATTTGAGAATAAGGAATATTAGAATATGTGATAAAGGAAATTAGGAGGAACACCATAACTCAATTACGAACTTTAGTGAGAGAGACCAAGCCCAATAGGCAAAGAAAGACATATTTCTTAGCATCTCTTAGACCAAAACACAAGGAATCAAAGTGTTACCCATATTCTATCCCCTTTAAATGACGCTGAGTTCGAAAGACGTAACGTTGAGGAATTAGTCACAAGATTTATGGTACCTATTTCAAGCGTTCCAGATAAAAGTAATCGAATCACCTCAGACTTCTAACAATCATTTTAAGATTTCCTTCGGGACTCCATTTAGATGTAAACACCGCCTATCATCCTCAGACCGATGGTTCGAACGAGAGAATGATTCAAACATAGGAAAGTTATGCTCAGAGCATAAGTGATTGACTCTAGAAATGGTTGGACTAACCATTTATCACAAATTAGATTCAGTTACAAGCAACGAGAAACTGGTAGAAGTTAGGTTGGTACATGACGCACATCATGCGGATTGGGTGTCCTTGAACAGCGAACCAACTAGATTCCCGTGAGAGAACGAACTAAGTTGAAAGCTTTGCCTTGGAGAGGCATGATACAATTTTGGTAACACGAGAGATTGAACCTCTAGTATATTGGACCATTTAAGATTCATTTTAGAATCGACCTGCTGACATATAAGATTTGAGTTTTGAAATAGTTCAGCAACATATATTACCCATATTACATTATAAACCTGCAGAAGCACTGATCATCTATTGACGAACCAAACTCGGAAAAAGCCAAACTCACTATTCCTGTAAGCATTCATGAAATAACCAGAAATTTCCTACAAGTCAAGAATCAATTACAAATTCTATAAGTTGTAAACCATTAAAACTTCAAATTGGTAGCCAGATCATGTTGAAAGTTCTGCCTAGGAAAGGCATGATATTATTCGGAAAAATTTGGAAAGTTAAAACTGATATACACTGGACCATGTAATATTTCAGACAGAGTAGGCCTAGTATCCTTCAGACTTGAGCCTTGTTAGAGAACACCCGTATTACACAACCATGTTTCACCTATTCAAACCCCAGGAAATGACTTTCAGATTAATCACTCATAATCCCTTTTGGAAAGGAATCCAACCCAAAGACAAACGTAAACTTGGTGAGAGAACCAATAGAAATCATGGACTGTTAGGTCGAACAATTGAAGCAGAGTCGAATTCCTATAGTGAAAGTTGGCTGGAATTCTCAAATATTATCATCTTTTCACCAATACCACTTCAGAGACCAACCAAAACTGAACTTCGGGACGAAGTTCCTGTTAGAGGGGAAGACTGTCACAACTCGTAATTTCCGGTCATTTTCCAAACTTCGACAATCTACTATTCATCATTTACTACTCATCATTTTACTATTCATCATTTTTAAGGTCAATTTGATATTCTGAGAAGCGTTCAGAAATTTCACTATTCACGTGCATTACTCATTTCATCGTAAATTTAGTTTACGAGTATTTAGATTTGCGTAACCGTATTGGTTCAGGTGCGAACTCATGCATTATCATTTGGGACATCTCATACGGACTAGAAATAGTCTGCATATCATCATTATGGCACTTGCATACTATTCCACTCGTAGGATATTTAAATTAATAATTTTGGTATAATTGACTTTTTACTTATATTTATTTTTAAATAAACGTTAACAAGCGATCAATAATGTGACAAACACGTCCGACACTCCCGACTATGATCCCAATATATTTTTATATTCATTTTAATAATATAAAAATTATAATATTAATTTACCCGGTATTTTTGGAAATTTATTTAGTTCGTATCGTACGCCTAATTTAATTACGACAGTTTTCATAGAAATTAAACGACGATTAACCAAACACTCAATATTTATACCCGACATATTTTTACAATTTTTACGACTTTATTATGTCCCGGTTAACTGCGTTAAAATTTATTTTTAGTTAACTCGGTACCCGGTACTCCCTAAAACTACTAATATATATACATAATACTATCAATTATCACCAAATCTCTTACACATCTCAACCCCCCTCCAATTTGCCGCCCCCCTCCTTACCCTTTTCTTATACCTTTTGAAATTTTACTACTCCCATTTAATGAATATGAGATCTTGTCTACTAAGTCAATAATACATATAACTTATGCATATCCATTTCATCTCATTTCCTAAAAACAACTAGCAAATTTCTTCTCTCTTTTCTCTCTTTTGGTTCACGGCAAAACAACAAGGAGCAAGAAGAAATCTTAATTTTTCAAGAACAAGTAATTTAACAAGCTTAGATTGTATACCTTTTTGAGTTTTGAAAGATAAACTCAAGGTTTACTTAGGTTTTCATCCTCCAATCTCTTCATCCTTCAAGTAAGTATAAGAAACTCAACCTTATGATTTTATCAAGTTTATACAAGATCCATATGATATATATACTAGATCTACATGCATATGCTATTTATACCACTTTATTTTACAAACTTTTAACTTTTGAACCTTAGAAAGTGATTATAGTTAGATCTTTGTTAGATCCACTTTGTTTATGAAGTTTAGGAACCCATGACACCCTAAGAAGGTGTATGGTAGGATTAGACTAGTTTTGTGGTGATTGAAAGTGGTTTGGTTGAAGTTGGAACTAGATTGGAACCTTAGAAATGATTTTTGAAACATTATATTTACCTACTGTCACCATTTTTAAAACGTGGGAAACTCAGTAGGTGATGGATAATTTTTGACCAAAGATTTAGAAAATACTTTCAAAAACGAAACTTTTGGCGAAAGAACGGATTAAAACGAGCTTATAATGAAGGAGATATGATTTTTGTAAATTTAACGACGAAAACTATTTTCTGAAAAACTGCATGCTGTTTGACAGTTTTCGACAGGCAAATAGAGACGTTAAACGTAACCTAGTGTAGCCGAACTATCAAAAATATATTAGTATATACTAAAACGAATCCGTGGATATAAAGAACGAGTAAAATGAGCTTAAAACGACCAAGTTATATACGTTTTAAAAATCGTCAAAATTATATATATATATATATATATATATATATATATATATATATATATATATATATATATATATATATATATATATATATATATATATTTAGTCACTACTAGAAAATAATATAACTACGTACTAAATGATATATTTTCTAGATTTCTTATTCAAGGAGTTTATTTTTAACTAACGAAGTACGTACGACTCAAGGTTTATTACGCGACTACTAGACATTATTTTAAGGTTTTCAAGACGAGGAATATAACACTAACATTTTTATACAATATATTACGACAAGTTTTTATAACTCTATTTGGATTTATTTTTCCTAAGTATGGAAAGTATTTTATTTGACAATAACTAGTATTTCCAAGTTACGAGTGGTATAGGTATCATGTGCATGTGCATTCATTACATCACGGCATGATCTAAATTAGATCACGATTATTCATTTAGGTTGCGGCTAGTGATCGCGTCTCATTGTCCCGACTACTTTACCATCATTGTACCATCTTGTACTGTCACTCCAGGTGAGTTCTCATAGCCTCATTTTAATTACTTATTTGATTTTAAATCCCACGGGGGAGAATACATTGCACCAATTATTTTTATACATGCCCAAGTATTACAAATTCCATACATTGCTTAAGTTGCCTTATTACCATGTCTTGACAAGTCCCCTTTATTATCATGGACCGTTAATTAAAGTACGAGCGAGAGTGAGTGAATAGATCTATTGAGGGTGACGCCTCCATTCGCGTTTGGGTTGCTCCAACGGGACGAATGCATTTCATGTCTTATCAATTTGAGTGCCTGGTAAACACTCTGTTGGGGCCATTACTATGTCTAGCTTCGGCGTCATGAGCTTAAGAGACAATGTAGTATTTTTGACATATTGTCACCTTACTTTATACTTGTGGCTATTGTACATACGATCTACTTATAAACCTATGATTATTCACCAACATTCGTGTTGACCGTTTTCGCAATGTATTTCTCAGGTTATTAAGGTAGCTCATGTTGCATACGTTTGGACCTTCATGGAGTCGCGGAGTCGACGCGTCTCACCTTATATTTTCTGCACTTATGAAACGTTTGATCTTGTTGAACTTATTTTATCTAAATTGGCAACATCTTTTGGGACCTATGTTTTGTAAACTCTGAATGTTTTAATGATCAAACACTGTATTTTCTAAACGACACTTTAGGACGTTCAATATAACTGTAACTGTGATGCTATGGACAGTCACCCCCAGGTATTCCATTCCACTGCCATTCAGGTAAATTGGGGGTGTGACAATTTCACCTTGTGTGTTTTATGTGAGATTATCATAAAGGAGTGATTGAAGAAAAACACAATTAGAGACTCAAAGTATGGTGTTTGAGAAAATTGTTTAACAAAGGTTTGTTTTGCAAGCATCACAAAAGTGTTAGACATTTTATCACTTAGGAAATTCTTAGTTAGCTCACTTGTAAGCAAGAGTTGAGTGAGACTTACTCAAGAGTTTTTCGTGTTTATCTCTTGATGGTTAAAGAACCAAAACACCTTATATCTCCTACTAGTACTAAAGATTAAATTCCTTGTTGCATAGAATCTAATCTTAGTTATTTACAAATAGCAGGTAGAGACTCTATAGTATTACAAATAACACATATTCGAACACATAATGCTAGAAACAAGAGACAATCAAAGTCAAGTTGAAGTAATGCGTACCTTTTAAATTGCATAGAGATGCTATCAAGCGGATAAGCATTACGCGTAAAATCTTGGTTTGACGACACGCTTTGAAACACAATAACTCATGTATCCAAGAAGGTTAGATAATCATATAAAAGCATAGAGAATAATACTCCTAATCCTTTTATCATGAGCTTCTATTAGAGATTGAATTATTTCTAAATCTCTCTTCTAGGTTTGACAGCTTTTACTTGCTTTGTTTTATTAGTTGATGATGCTTATGAGTTAAGTCCTAATCCGGTTTTATCTTTAAACAACCTTTGACTCCTCAACAATCTTTCAAGAGATTTTGAGCTTTCATCAAATTTAACTAATAATTTTTCCTTTCTCATTTTGCATTTTAATCTCATGTTTGTAATCTAGACATAATTTACATTCTAAATCAATTTCAATATTACTCTCAATTCTAGACATTTTATTTTCTAATAAGATTTCCTTTTCAAAGATATTCTTAAAAGATTTTGAAGACTCATTGTTGAAGATAGTTTTTAGGTCCATGCTGCATAAACGTTTAGACTCATTTTCTAGTTTAGAAAACTCTAGGATAAATCAAAGCAAAAGTGTTTGGTTACAAGGTGTACCTTGCTTGATATTTTATCTAGTTTAGAATCACAAACCGGATGATTGACTTCATCTTCATCCGTGTAATTCCATGAATCGCAAGCAAGTCTACTACGAGTTTGACACGAGTAATCACCTTTACTGACACCTTGCTTGTTGTATCAATAAATTGACAATTAACTACCGGATCATTGTCTTCGTCAACATCCATTACAATCCAAGATACGCAAGCAGGTTCATCAAAACACACGTACTCATCTTCACTTGTACCTTCATTTAAAACATTTAAACTAGTAGCACATGTATTAAATTCTACTAAGTGTCTATCAATTAGTTTTACTAAAACTTCTAATTCATATGTAAGATCAAATTGATCATCTTTGACTTGACATATTCCTTGATGAAAGTTTATTATATTTTTCCAAATATCATTAGTCGTTTGACAAAACTACATTCTTTCATATTTGGTACTAAAGCTTTATAAATCATTGTTTTAGCTTTAGTATTTTTATCAAGTTTAAGATAATTATCTTGGTTTTTCAAAAACTTGTTTTTCTTTGGTTTGAAATCACTAAAAGAAATAATATGCCAAAGATCATGATCAATTGATTTCACATAGTTTTCAAAATTACTTTTCCATTCAAGTAAGTTTTCTTTTTCAAATAGCGGTGGGTTTTGGATAGGTTGCCCTTCTTTGAGATTTTCAAAATCCATGGATCGATCCAAGTTTTAAAATACATTCTATTTTAAAGATCTTGAGTAACGTAGCTCCTGATGCCAATTGTGGAAAACTAGAAGGGGGGGGGGGGGGGGGTTGAATAGTTTACCGCTTTTTAAATTCTTTTTAACTTGAATATCTTTAAAAACTTTTACGTTTGCTTAAAGATATAAACACAACGTTATATGTTTGATTCTTTGAAAAGCTTTTCATATGAATAACAATTCTAACTCTACTAGTTTCATACTTTGAAAAGCTTTGCTTGTAAAGATCCTAACTTTGCTTGTTTTAGTTATTTGAAAAGCTTTACTTTTGTTTGAAGATATAAACACATCTTTACTTGTTTAGTTCTTTGAAAAGCTTTATATGTAACTAGTAATTCTAACTAAAGAACAACATGTAATAAGCAAAGATAAAGAAAGAAACGATCAAACCACAACACGATTGTTTATCGTGGTTCGGCTACAAGGACTCTTTTTCCTTGCCCTACATCCACGCCCCGAGTTTCCAACTCGAGAGTTATAAGCACTAATCAACAAGCTCCTTTCACCGGCGGAGAAAACCTTTACAACTTCGCTTACACTTTTACCGACACTAAGCTAGATGTCGAGTTCTTTATCAAGGGTACAACCATTCCCGTTAGTTCTTTTACAAGGGTACAACAACTCCTGACACACTACGTATTTTGAGGCCTAAAATACTAACCACTTACTTCTACATACATGACACAAATGAAGTATAAACTACCAAAGCTTATACATGACCAAGCTACCAAGACTTGCAACTTTAGAGTTGAAGCTTGTAACTTCTTGAATGATCTTGTGAACTCCCTTGCTACATAAGAGAATCACACAAATCAAAAGGTTACCGAGTTAGTTGAGAGAGTATGTGAAAATATGTCCTAAAGGGGTGACTCAAAACTAACAAATGGTTTGGTATTTATAGCAAACCATTCTGCAGGTCTGGCGGATACGGCGGACCCCTCAGGAGGGTTCCGCCCATGTATCCCCAGGGTACCGCCAGGGCTGCAGTTGGTTTTTGCAATAAATCTCCCAAACCAAACAAGGTCACATCTCATTACTCTTGCAAACCAAACAATGTCACATCTCATAATATCAAGTCAAACACTAAACTTGCAAGCAACCACTTAGTAAGTCAAACACACTTCTTACCATAAATGTATATTGACAAAGCTTGCCCTAAATGTGATGTGACCTTACTATATTAAGAAATAAATGTGATGTGACAAGACACTTTCTAGTTTAAGAAATAAAAACAATGTTTTGTTTAAAAGGAAATTCAAACCTTAGTTAAACAAGACTTAAACACTTAAAGTGATGATTTACTTATAGCTAAACTTCATACTTTGTCATTAACAAAACTTAGCAAAGATCGTAAAATATATATAACGTTTTTAGGCAATATTTGTATTAACAGAATCTTTAAAATATTTAGAAGGGCAATCTATGCAAAGACCACCACTATTTGAAAGTGATGAATTTTTATATTGGAAAAATAGATTCGAAACTTATGTGAAATCAAAAGATCTTGATCTTTGGCATGTTATTACCTTTGGTGATTTTCCCCCTATTCAATATAATGTTGAAACTAAAATGGATGAAATTGTATCTTTTGAAAAACAAAATGATGATTTGAAAAAGAAATTAGCAAAAAATAATGAGGCTAAAATGGTTATTTATAATGCGTTACCACGCAAAGAATATGAAAGAATTTTTATGTGTAAAACCGCAAAAGAAATTTGGGATTCTTTACTAATTACTCATCAACGTAATAGTCAAGTTAAAGATAACAAAATAGATCTTCTTGTACAACAATATGAACAATTTACGATTCCGGAAGAGGAATCAATTGATAATGCTTTTGCTAAATTTAACACTATTATCACAAGTTTAAAAGCACTTGATGAGACATTTTCTAGTAAAAATTGTGTTAGGAAATTTCTTAGGGCATTGCATCCGAAATGGCGAGCTAAGGTCACGACAATTGAAGAATCAAGGAATTTGATGACGTTATCTTTAGATGAACTTATTGGCAACTTGAAGGTCCATGAAGAAATTATAAGAAGAGATTCGGAAACGGTCAAAGTCAAGAAAGAACAAACCAAATCCATTGCTCTAAAAGCCAAAAAGGAACCTAGTGACGATGATGATTCAAGTGACGAGAGTGAAGACGAAGAATATGCAATAGCCGTAAGAGAATTCAAGAAATTCTTCAAGAGACGAGGAAGATTCACTAGATCACTACGAGACGAAAGAAAACCGTTCCAAAGAAATAGAAGTCATAACTACGGGAAAAGAAGGTGCTTTAGATGTGGAAGTCCAAATCATCTCATTGGCGAATGTCTAAAGACGCCTGGTTATGAAAATCAAGGCGCCTTTGTTAGTGGAACATGGAGTGATAGTGACAAAGAAGAAGTGGAAAAACCAAGAGACGAAAAGTGTTTTATGGCAAAAGGAACCGACGAAATATGTTTAGGAATTGACTTGGAGCCTGACGAATGGATCAAGGATAGCGGATGTTCGAGGCACATGACGGGGAACCGTAAGCTATTTTCCACATACAAGGCATACAATGGAGGTAACGTTATTTTCGGTAGTGACTTACGTGGAAAAATCATTGGCAAAGGTACGATTTCTCAAGACTCACTTACTATTGAAAATGTAGAGCATGTAGATAATTTAACATGTAACTTGCTTAGTATAGGACAAATATGCGATAATAAATGTAGAGTTACCTTTACCTAAGAGGATAGCGAAATAGTTAAGAATGGAAAAATTATAGGTAGAGGAATTAGGAAAGGAGGCATATATGTTATGAAACTAGGAAACAAACCTAAGGATAGGATATGCCTAACGACCCTAGACGAAAACTCCACATTGTGGCATAGGAGATTAGGACATGCTAACATGCAACAAATACAATCTTTGGCCTCTAAAGAACTAGTTAGAAACTTGCCTAATCTAAAATATGATAAGCATTTTTGTGATGCATGTAAAATTGGAAAACAAGTTCATGCTAGTCACAAAGCTAAGAATATAGTATCCACTACTAGGTGCCTAGAACTATTACATATGGATCTTTTTGGTCCATCCGCTGTGCGGAGCTATGGAGGAAACAAATATACCTTAGTAATAGTAGATGACTACTCACGATACACGTGGACTAGGTTTTTAAGTGACAAGACCCAAGCCTTTGAAAAATTCGAAATATTTAGTAAAATGATTCAAAATAAATTAGGATGCACAATAGTAGCCATTAGGACGGACCATGGTAGGGAATTTGACAATGAAGTACAATTCGGAAAATATTGTGATTTAAATGGAATATCTCACAATTTCTCCGCTCCTCGTACTCCTCAATCAAATGGCGTAGTAGAAAGAAAAAATAGGTCACTACAAGAAATGAGTAGAACAATGTTAAATGAACAATCCATCCCACAAAAATTTTGGTGTCACGCCGTAGATACATCAACATATATTATTAATAGGGTATCAATTAGGAGAATTCTAGGAAAAACTCCTTATGAGTTACTAAGAGGTAGAAAACCAAACTTAAGCTACTTTAGGGTATTTGGAAGTAAATGTTATATTCTAAACACTAAGGATTACCTCACTAAGTTTGATCCAAAATCATATGAAGGAATATTTTTAGGATACTCACAAAATAGTAAAGCATATATAATACTTAACAAACACTCCATGAAAGTAGAAGAATCACTAAATGTAACATTTGATGAAACACCACCACCTCCTAAAACTTTACCTTTAGAAGATGATGACTTAGTCGAAGACGAAGCTATTGAGGTTAGTAAAACAAAACCCATAGGAAATGATAATGAAGACATTAACTTAGGAAATAACGAAATTGTAAATGTTAAAGAATCTAGATCACATCCACTAGATAATATAATAGGACATCTTAACCAAAGAACCCTTAGGTCACAAGCTCAACATAAAAATAATTTCATTTGTTTCCTCTCAGCAATAGAACCTAAGAATATTAATGAGGCTTTAAAAGATGAAAGTTGGGTTATAGCTATGCAAGAAGAATTAAATCAATTTAAGGCAAATGATGTTTGGGAATTAGTCCCAAATCCAATGAATATGACCATCATAGGAACTAAATGGGTATATAGGAATAAGTTAGATGAAAATGGAATAGTTACTAGGAATAAAGCTAGGTTAGCTGCCCAAGGTTATAATCAACAAGAAGGAATTGATTATGACGAAACTTATTACCCCGTAGCTAGACTAGAATCTATTAGGATACTACTTGCCTATGCATGCGCCCTAGATTTTAAGTTATTCCAAATGGACGTGAAAAGTGCATTCCTTAACGGTTTTATCAATGAGGAGGTATATGTGGCACAGCCTCCAGGATTCATTGACTTTGCAAAACCTGATTATGTTTATAAGTTAAAGAAAGCTTTGTATGGACTCAAACAAGCTCCCAAAGCTTGGTATGATCGATTAAAAGCCTTCCTTATTAAACATGATTATTCCATGGGAATGGTAGATAACACTCTTTTCACTAAAAGGAAAGACCCAAATCTCATCATTGTCCAAATATATGTTGATGACATTATATTTGGATCAACTTGTCAAGACATGTGTGATGAATTTGCCAAAATCATGCATGATGAGTTTGAGATGAGTATGATGGGTGAACTTAACTTATTCCTAGGATTACAAATAAAACAATTAGAAGATGGAATATTCTTTAACCAATCTAAGTACATTAAGGAAATGCTTAAGAAATTTGGCCTAGAAGACTCAAAACCCATGAAAACACCCATGTCTACGGAAGTGAAACTCACAAAGGATGATGAAGGTGAGTCCGTAGATAACACCAAGTATAGAGGAATGATAGGTAGTTTACTATATTTGACAACAAGTAGACCCGATATCATGTTTAGTGTCTGCCTTTGTGCCCGTTTTCAAGAGGATCCCAAAACCTCTCACTTAGAAGCGGTCAAGCGTATCTTCCGATACATTAAAGGCACTATGCACTTAGGATTATGGTATCCTAAGGGATCCGACATAGAAACCATTGTCTATGCGGATTCGAATCATGCGGGAGACTACGTAGATAGAAAAAGCACTAGCGGTATTTGCACGTTTATGGGATGTTGTCTAACATCTTGGTTTTCGAAGAAGCAAACCGCTTTTGCTATTTCTACCACCGAAGCCGAATATGTAAGCGCTGGAAAGGCATGTCAACAAGCACTATGGATGAAACAAGCTCTTATAGACTATGGCATTAGGTTAGAAAATGTTCCCATTATGTGCGATAACAAAGGTGCGATTGATTTAAGTAAAAATCCGGTGCAACACTCTAGGACTAAACATATAGAAATACGCCACCACTTTCTTAGGGATAATGTACAAAAAGGGAACATATCTATAGAAAAAGTTGCATCGGAAGATAACATTGCGGATATATTCACTAAACCCCTTAAGCGTGAATTGTTCAATCACTTGCGTTTAGGATTAGGAATGATGGAACAAGTTGACTAAATTCTATTACATTTAGACATTTTTTTTAAAAAAATTTGCATAAGGTTTACTTTTCTTCCACTTCTCCAATTCTGAGTCTAGGAATCTATTTCGCACAAAATTAAAGATTGGGTAATATTATTTTCTTTGCATATACTCTTTTGTAAAACCCAATCAAATTTTTTTACCACTATTCTCACATCTAGGAATTACATGAACATCATTTTCCTTGCATTGTTGACAAATCTAAAAACCTTTTTCCGAAATCATGCATAAACTCTCACATAAATTGTCAAAGTATATAATCTAATATATGTCTTTGACATTCATGATCGAGCAAAAATCGAATCAAGGAGATTTTGGATTGTTTCTTAAGAATTTTTTTTTCTTTGCATTTAGGAGTCGAAACAATCACAACTCCACATTTGTTGCATATAGGCACACACTAGGACAAAATCACTCACAATATTGTCATCTTGTTTCATCACTAGATTTTTGACACACTAGTTACCTTTGCCTTTGATCTAAGATAGTTGCCTTAGGAAGATTAAGTACCCTTGCCTTTATATGTCTCCCCTTGCTTATTAATTGTTGCTTGTTTATTCTTTTACTTAAGTGTTTTTGCATGCATGCTATATCATGATTAGATTAGATGCTATATTGCCTAAAGGAATTGAACTTGCTTGAATCCAAGTCCAAAAACACAACCTTTCTGCAAATTTTCTGCCAAAAACCCAATTCTGGCAATCTGGAAATCACCAGATGGGCGGCCCCCTTAATTATGTAAGGCGGCCCCCTTAATTTTAAGGGGACCGCCCTCTAATTAAGGGGACCGGCCATCTGCTGGACGGATTTACAGAATCTTTTCTGCTTTTTAGCCCATTCCAACCTACATTTCCCAATTTTCACCAACATATTTTGTCCTAATCTCCCAAACAAGCTTTATCCATCCATAAACATACAAATCTTACACTATAAATATCCCCAATCTTCAACACTCTCCATTAATCCCTTCATGACTTCTCTAAACAAACCAAAACCAAAAGCCTCAAGGCTAGCAAGGATGACGGAAAAACCTGTTTGGCGAAGAAAAACCCTCGAAACAAATCCATCATAACCAATGAAGTTGGAAATCAATCAACACCTCCAACCACTTACTTCCCAAACTTTACACCAAATTCACAAGGACATTCATTTGATCCTTTTTACTAACCATACAACATTGGCCAAACATCTTCTTTCATGCCAAACTACACAGCTCATCCTCCAACCACTTATAATGATCCATACAAGTTTGATCAACCATCATACTACAATTCCAACTACACAAACCCAATTCATCCATAACAACACAATGACTCTCTCCACATTGCCACGGAAAAGCAAAAGTTCCGTGATGAAATAACCCAAATCCATGATCTTAGTGATCTCCTTGCTATGCATCATGCACAACGCAACAAAGGGCAACCTCCATCATCACCCTATGCAAATTGCCTACCCCACTCTCTCAACTTGGATCAAGTTACAAACCACACTCACTATTGCCCTTGTTGCATCTTCTTTCAAAAACAAATTCTATACTTGAGTGAAGATATTTCTTGGATTGAATTTCTTCTCACTCGTCCTCATCCAATACCACCCTTAACTCGATACAACATCGTAAGATCCACCTCTTCCGCTCCATACCCCACTCCATATCCCTCTCCATTTAACAACTAAGCTCTATGCTTATGTTCCCCTTCAAGCAAATAAAACAATCAACCATGGGTTGCAAGCAAGTCCAAGTGCTCTCTTAGGCAATATAGGATTATGTCTTTTCTTTTGTTTTATTGTAATCAATATGCTTCAAGCATATTGAATGTTGTAATGCTAATCATTTCTATGATGCTTGAATGAATCTATTTTTATTTGCATAATTGTTGCTTTGCATATATATGTGTCTTGTTCTCTTCACATATTTTTTGTTGCCAATATTTCCATAGCTCGTTCCCTTGGTGCTCTCAAATGAGGGGGAGCATACATCAAGGGGGAGCATTCTACCCGTTTAACTTCTTCTATGAAGCTTACTCGGTTTAACCTTTTTGATTTTACAAAAAGGGGGAGAAGAGAATAGTAAACTCTAAAATACTTGTCTAAAAATAAATTTTAGACCTATTGAGTTTAAGGTTTTGTAATAATCAAAAAGGGGGAGATTGTTGACATAAATAATATCTAAAAACATTATTAACATATTATCAATATCTCTATGTTTTGATTATTACAAAACATAAACTCATTGAACTAGAATTTATGACATAAACAAGTATTTAGTGATTAACATTCTCTTTACATCCAAATCACTTAAGGTATGAATAAACAAAGTGTTTATTGCAATCTATGATCAAAGGGGTATTTAATTAATCATTACAAAGTTTATTTAATTATATAAACATATTATATATTTTTGAAAAACACTTTTGGAAATAAAAAAAAAATGTTTTATTCATACTAAATATATGAATTTAAATTTTTAACCAAAATCAGTTAGTTTTTCACCAAATAAACTTTCCCCACTAAAAGACAGGATTTCTGGCCGTTACAGCTGGGCGGCCCCCTTAATTATAAGGGGTGGTCCCCTTAATTTTAAGGGGACCGGCCATGATTTAAGGGGACCAGCACGCTGCTATTGTCAAAAATCTTTGCCTATAAATACCACCTTAAATCTGGAATTTTACCCTACCTTTTCCACTCCTAAACTTTCTGTTCTAGATCTCCATTTCCATTCTCTTAATCCTTTGATCATACATTCATAAATCTTTGTTTCAAAGTGATCCAAACATCATCCTCACAAGTGCAAGAGAAGAATACTTCTATCCCTCAAGACAAGAAGTATTACAACTTGTTGTGATCTCCACATCTAGGTTGTTAGAGCATCATTCATTGTATCTATCTCTTTGTGTAATTAGTTGTGAATATTTGATAGAAGATAGTTTAGCTAGGTATATAAGTAGTGTGATAGGTTAGTAGTTTGTTGTGAAGAAGAAGAGTTAGGAAGTAGAAAGGTGTGAAGAAGATTGGTGTGAAGTAAATAGGTGTGAAGTAGAAAGGTGTGAAGAAGTATTGGTGTGAAGTAGATTGGTGTGAAGAAGTTATGTAGAAGTTGTGACGAAGTTGTGGTGTGTAAATTGGTGTGTAAGGTTTTCTCCGCCATAAGGGAGCTTGTTGACATAATGAAGAAAACTTTCGAGTTAGGTGCTCGGGGAGTGGAGTAAGGCAAGGAAGGTAACCTTGTAGCCGAACCACTGTAAATCTCTTGTCTCGTGGTTCGATCTTTCCATCTCTCATTTATTTCTTTACTTACATTATTATTGCTTTATCGTACATATATATTGTTGTTCATATTGTGCAAGACTTGATATCACATAGTATTGAATCTAAATTTTTGAAAACAACGAAAACTAACAATCTTTTGCAACAAATTAAAAAGACGTAAAACTATTCAACCCCCCCTTCTAGTTTTCCACAAATATGATAAGAAAAACACTCAAAGTAGAAGGAAGCGTTAAAGCAGAAGGAAGCCTAATGTCTACCCAATCCTCACAGGTCATAGCCTAAGCTCTACAGGTCAAACCTAAGCTCTGATACCATAATTGTAACACCCCAAACCGGGTAAGGGTCTAAAGTGTAACATTATGGTGTCATTTCAGAATATAAAGCACAAGCGGAAGACTTAGCTGAATAAATTTCAAATCTTGAGACTGAAAGGACTAATAAAACAAATACAATCAAAATCAACTTTTGAAATAATCAAACAAAAATCTAAATAAATCCATGAAGACTAAGGTAGGGTTGGTCCACTAAAAGCTCCTACTCTCATCACTCATTCCCAACCTCTTGCTTGATACCTGCCGTAGGGAAAAGAAAATGCCGCTGAGCTAACGCTCATTGAACAGATATAATGAAACGAATAACTGAATCAAATGAATATATATACGGAATCAAAATGAACTGTTGAACAAGGAATCTTGAGATAAATGAGTAAGTATAATGAACCATAAGGAGATCAACTGATGTCAATGAAGTCAAATAGATAATCATAATGTCAAACAGGAATGTCTACGAACTCAGAAAGCATACAATATACTAAGTCACAATAATACATATATCCGTCAATTCATAAGTGTACATGGAGTAGCTAGCTCTAACATACCAGAAGTGAAATGGAGTGCATGACACACACACACCAATCACTAAGTCAATCAATATCCAATCACTCATTTAGCCTAGGATGCATCCATACGCTCCCTGCAAAACATAATACATATGCAAGTACGACACTACACATACATATAACAGAAATTCCATATTCACCATAATCATTTTAAACAGAAGGGAATGTCGTGGATCAATCACACCTCCACAGAAAGTGTCATGCCATTGGTGCCTCAATGACATGGCCATGGTACCTCCATGACTAGATAATACCTTAGGCAATGGGTCAATTCAAGCGGGTCAAAACAAAGGGATCATAACAATAGGATCATATCAGATGGATCATAACAAAATAATCATATCAATGGTTCAAATCAAAGGGCTCATATCATAACAACGGATCAAAGTCAAGGAATACTAATCATGAGAAACCCTTACTGAAAAAAAGGTAGAATGTCTGTACCAATACGAAATGCAAATGAAAGAATCTTTAAAAGTAAGACTGAATATCCGTACCTTGATGCAATTAAACGGAAAGCAAACAAATCAATGGACGTTACGTTTTCTTCAACGAATCTACACGGATTAGGGTTCATCCATATTTAGTAGGTTTCTACATTTAGTCCACTTCGAGTTTTGAAAACATATTAAACGCCATTTACTGATCATATAGGGTTACAATTACGTATTAAATGTTATTAGGTTTAGGGTTTCATTAAAGTCTCAATAATTACCAAATAAATGTCACCACTTAGCGTTAGGTTAAATAATTTTTATTTAGGTTTTCTAAACATATTTCAATTAATGTCAAAATAAATATTACCATTTAGGGTTTGTATGATAAGTTTTATAGGGCCGAAATGGAAAGAAACAAAGGTCGATTAATAAAAAAAAACACTTGGGTCGAGTGTAGCAGTTTAAGGTCGAACAAAAACAGACCAATAGGTTTGACAAACAAAATACAACAAGGTCAATTATGTAACAGGTCATTAAATGTTTAGGGTCGAATAATAAAAAACATAAAACAATGGTCGAATATTTGTTTATGGATTGAGTAATCATGAAGCATACAAGGTTGGTATAACAGAAACAACATAAAGTCAACGTCAGCTTAACTCGAAGGAATAGAAACAAAGAAAAAAATTCGTTTTACCTTTGTGCTAATCAAATGGAAGAGGGACAGAAACAAATAAAATTCGTCAAGGCGTTTTGGTCGACAATCAAGGAAGAGCAGCAGGATCCGATTATTATTTTTGGTGTATTCGTGTTGTTTTGTGTTGTCGATTGGATGGAAACAAAGGAAAAGACAAGTCTTGGTTAAATATGAATATAGGAGGGAACAAGAATATTTGTACCATTAACATGTGTTTAATGGGTTTTAATGGGTAATAAAATGTGGGTTAATTATGGGCTTTGAATGTCCATACGGGTTCGGTTATATGGGTTTGAAATCATTGGCTTTTAAATGTTATTTAAGGGTTTTTATTGGGTATGAGTCGATCAAGGTTTTAAAATGTGTTTATGGAAAGTTTACATGTTTTTGTTCCGTTATGGCTTAAAGAGACATTAATGGGCAGATTCCTATGGTCTTAAATGTGGGTTAAATAGTTTAATAGGTCTATCAATGTGTTGAAATTTTAATATGTTAAATAGCTAGTTAACAATTTCTAAAAATATCAACGTATCGCAATGTTATTTTTTATTTATTTATTTTTTAATTTCAAAATTTATACCAAATTAGGGTTTTTCGAATTTTAGGGTTTCACATCTGGGGTATTACTTTATGGAATCACAGTTAGAAAACGACTCGAAAAAAGACGTTTTTATAAAATGAGTTATCATTCATTAAATTATTAGATTTTTATTAAGAAGAGGTCACGTGAATCTAAGTGTGAAAATAGTATTTTGAATGATAACAGAGTTGAAAGTCCTCCAAGTTCAGTGTCGCCTTGTGCCATTGATTCGTAACAGCTATTACCTAGGATACATTTTTAAAAAGTCAACACAAGGTGTTGAGTGAGAGTCATAGGTTTAAGTGATAGCGTGAATACAAGTTCCTCAGGGTTCAGTTGTTACACCCTTCAAGGAAAATGCAGGGTTTTTGATAATTGCAATGCATATACAATTATCATGAGAAAAGATTTATTGCACTAAGCTCATGAAACCGCACATTAATAGTCCAGATCATGGGGCACTGCAGACCCTTACATGATGGGACGGAGATAAGGTTAACTTGCCAAAGTTAAACCTTGAGAGATTTAAAGTATAGTACTTATTACCCAGCTGTGGCAAACCAACGGGAGTTGTCAAACTTAAATAGATCTATCGACTATACTTGCGTTCACTTAGGTACCCCCACAAGTGATTATGGTTCATGAATTTCAGTTATGTAATGGTGGCAGAAAGTAGTACTCGTGCAATAACCAAAGAAAAAGACTTGTATTCGGTTTAAAGAAAAGAGTAAGCATGTAACCCCCTCACAGGGTTTATAAAGCATTTAGAAAGAGTGAGGCTATGAACTCACCTGGCCTAAGGATGATCTGATTGATGTGAAAAGTGACTCGGAAACTAGATTACCTTACTCACGTGTCCTGAGGGTTTTGTAGGTTTGTTTATGTGGGTTAAGTTCTTTAGTTTTTTTTAATTTTCTTAAGTAATTATTCCTAAGGTTTCTATGTTTAGTTATAACATAACACCATTCGGGCCATCGTAATCCAGAAGTATAACTATTCACATGAAGCTCCCTACTATTGTATTATGCTGCCAGCATAATACCGTTCGGGACATCATAATTCAGAAGTATATAACTCCTCACACGAAGCTCCCTAATATTGAGTAAAGTATTTTAGATTTAGTTATAATATAATACCGTTCGGGCAATCATAATTCAGAGGTCATGTAGTATACGTTTGAGGAGCCAGGGCACTTTAATTCGTAAACCCAGCAAACTCGTCAAAACCAATACCCAAATGAAACTCCTCACATGAAGCTCCCTACTATTGTGTTATGCTTTTATTTTTAGGTTAATACTTTACTTAATAACCTTTAAGTTTCATATATTTATAATTTCTACCCTAAACTTATATACTTTATGTTATTTAGAGTTCTAACTATCTAAATTTTAAACAATTAGTCCCTATACTTATATATTTTAGAAAAATGACAGAAATGACCTTTCGACTTATTAGTTTTCAAAATTTACCATTTATACCCTTAACTTAATAACATTTGCAAAACTAGTCCTTATAGTTTATAATTATTATAACTTTTATCCTAGGGATATATAACTTTGCAAAAAGGGTCCTTATACCTAATACTTATAAGTCAAAAATAGTCCCTAGACTTAATATTTTTAGAAAGTTACCATATATACCCCTATGCATGGAAACTTTTGCAAAACTAGTCCTAATTCCATGCAAACTATATTTTTATGTAACAAAAGAGTTTCCTAGCTTATGGTTTACTAATATTAGCTTATCTAAGTTTTCTAAATTAACTTATATCTTAAGTTAAGGTATTATAGCATACATTTAGCAATTCGACTCAAATTAGGGTTTTAAAATGAAAACAAGTAAATGAAAGTGATCAAGGCTCAAGCAAAGGTTCCTAGGTGATCTAAAGCATATTATAACTATCCTAGGTCAGTACTAAAGCTAATTGAATCAAATATTAAGCTTACTTGGCCAGAAATAGGGCGTATGTGAGTTTTAGGGTTTCTAGGTGGAAAAACAACTCGACAAGGCTTCAAGGCTTATGGTTCTCAACTTCTAAGCTTACTAGGACTCTACTAGTACTACTAGGACCAGAATGTTTGAGGTAAAGAAGAGAGGAGGTGTGGTTTGCAAGGGTGGAGGGTGTCGAGCTATTTATAGGGTGCGTTCGGAGTAATGAGGAAGAAATGGGTGCAAGGTGTCGAGAGGGGGGGGGGGGGGGAAGGTGACTAACCACAACTAATGGTACTCTTAGGGGCTAGTAGAATGACTAAGGGTGGCTATGGAGTAGCTAGGGGGCGTGTAGGGGTGTTTGTGGTGGTGTTGATGCCGCGACATAAGGAGGTGAAAAAGAGGTGATCTACCTCCTTGTGTGCTAGCTTTGGAGGTGCTAGGGAGGGTGCTTAGGGTGACTAAGGTGCTAGGATAGGTGCTTGGCATGCTTGAGGTGCTTAGGTTTAGGTTTAGTTTAGACCTAATCTTGCTTAGTGAGAGATTAGGGTTTAGCTTAGGGTTTAGTGCCTAGATTAGGGTCCTATGGGTGTTTAGTGACTAAGATTAAGTCCTAAGAAGCATATACTAAGTGGTGGTAGCTTATAGTAAAGATTTGGGAAGGTTTGACATAGTTTTGGGATTTATAAGACCTAGTTTGGGTTTTGTACTTAAGGGACTTGTACCTAAGCTCTAGAGGGTTGTACTAAAGTTTAGGGAGTCTAAGATATCCTAAATTTGCTAATGTGACTCTTACATAAGCCTTGAGTACTTTCAAACTAGTTTAGATAAGCAATTAGGGTTTTGTAAACACATAGGACTCAATTAGGGTTTGTTTTGGTATTGTGATAGATTTTAGTATGTTGTGATGATAGATTACTTATTGTGGTGTTCTAGTAATCTTAGATTAGGAGTTCATGTATTATGGTTGTAAGGATATTTGGCTTAGGAGAATACGTGAGTAATTTTAGTGAGTCATGCATTCAATGCAAAGAAAGGAAAAGCAAAAATTTACCTATGAAAATACCTACTATTGGTATTGATGTTGATGGGGTTTTATAGGTGGTTACAGACTTACAATTTATATTAGTTAGAGATAAAAAAAAAATAAATTAAAAAAACAAGTTCTAATTAACATTTTATGAATTCAAGACATTGAAGAAATTAGTGAATATATATATACTAATGAATGTTATGAGGTTTAAGACATTTAAAAAATTGTGGAATTTTTTTAATAATTATTAATTTATAGGTTCGTTAGAACTAATATAAATACAGTGGGGTTTCAAAAAAATTATTTCTTATTATTTTATCGATTGGGGTCCAAATTTGTATTGGTCACTAGTTGAGACCGGACAAATTATTAATTTTATAAAAGTTATTAATTTATCGAGTATTAATTTATAGATGTTTTATATGTCTTGTCTAAAAGGAATTTAATTTTTCATAATTATATTATTCTTTTCGCCTAACGATTAATGATTTGTGGGATATTTATTTGTTAAAAAAAAGATAAAAAATGATTTTCTTTGTTTCGATAAAGATAAAATACTATAATTGCCTCACTGGGTATTGGAAAATTTTGAGGTGTATAAATAACTTTTCTCTTATAGTACATGGTAAAAAGTACAATAATCTAAAGCCCGGGTTACGAACTACAAACAAAAACTTACAATAGTTAAAATGATTATCAAATCTTCTCTTAATAGTTAAAATGAACGTAATTTTTAATTTTTAATTTTTTATTATTTTTATTTTTTTTTAACATGCACGTGGTTTGCTTTAATTCCAATTCTTTAATTTTTTACTTTTACCTAGCTTTAACTTCAACTTTGTTAGGATTTTTGCATAAACGTGAACATTACTGGAGAGGCTAGGTCGCTTAAACACAATATCCTTTGCTCTAATGAATAAGCGGGTTCGCCACTGACTAGCATATAATAAGAATGGTCTTAACTAGGTAGCAAGTATATTTGTTCAAAAAAAAACTAGGTAGCAAGTATATTGTGTAAGGAGCTAGGAAGAAGTAGTCTTTCTTTCTCTTTTGACTTAGTTCAATTCGTTGTTTATCAACTTTTTAAGTTCAATTCGTTGTTTATCAACTCTTTACTATGTTCCTGAGTATAAAATGGAAAGAAGAGAAATGGAAAGGGAACAAAGAGAGAAAAGAAGAGGAGAAGATAAAAATTTTGTTTTTAATTTTGTGTTCCCGAGTTGTAAAGAAAAAAAGAGTACTCTTTGTATACAACGGTTTTTACGGTCAATTTTGTTTTTTCTTATATCTTTTATTCAAAGGTTTTATCGACGCTTCTTTGGGAAAGTCACGGTATTTTATATTCACGCTTTGTATAGTGCAAGTCTTCTACACCGTTTTAAACGTCGACTAATTCACATATACTTGTGATATTTTTATGCACACTTATTGACGTGTAAAAACAAATTAAAACTCCACTCTTTGTAAAGTGTGGAATAATAAGCGTGCACATTCGACAAATTTGTAGTAGTGAGTAAGAAAAAAGGCTTTAAAATCACTTTCTCTCCAAATCATACCAATTTGGGAAGACGATTAAGAGAGAAGTTTGGCATAATTTCCTCTCCTCTTCTCTAAAAAAAACTAGGGAATGCATTTTTTTTTTTAATTTCCTATCCACTTGTCTTCTTTTCTCTCCAAATAAAAAATCGAGAACAAAGTGTCGGTTTAGCAACAAAAGAACAACTACTAATGGAAAGTGTTGAAACTATGAATCTAATCCATAAACACAATCACAACACAACAATGCCACCCAGCCAACCACACCTTGGTGGAATCTTTCATTACTTAATAGTCAAGAAGCCGAGTCCACAAAACGTGTGCTCACCAAACAAATACAAAGAAAATAGATAGTCCCCTTCATAAGGATCCTATCTATCACACTACAAAAATCTGATACAATAAACCTCATTACAACCACTCTCAATACTAATCAAACAGACTAGACTAAATGATCAAGATGATCAAAGACTGAGACCAAGAAACTATAACAAACTTGAGAGAGAAAGCTTTGAAGTGAGAGAGACAAATGACTGAATGAGACGGCTATGGCTAGGTTCGAGCTTATATAGTAGCAAGTTACACTACAACCCTTTTAGAATCAAGAACCTGTCATAACACAAGTAAACATCCAAACTAAATATAAATGCGGCAAAGTTAGTCCCTCAACTTTAGCAAGACATAAGATTATAACTCATGACATATTTCAACACCCCCTCTCAAGCTTATGGCTTGAACATATCAATCAGACCAAGTTTCTCACAAAAAAAGTTTATGCTAAGTAAAACTCAGACCAACACATCTGCTACATTATTAGCAGATGCAACCTTTAAAGTCTTAATAACTCCTGATGACATTTTCTCTCTTACCAAATGAAGATATATTTCAAAATGTTTAGTTTTTTTTATGAAAAACCGGATTACCAGCAATTTGGATTGTAGAACTACTATCACAAAATAGATTTGCAGGTACCAAGCTATCTATTCCAAGGTCTTTAAAAAGTTTAATTATCCAAACAAGCTCACAAGTAGTAGATGCTAAGCATCTATACTCAATTTCAGCTGAAGACCTAGAAATAGTAGTCGGTTTCTTGCTTTCCAAGGAACCAAGTTATTGTAGAAATAAACACAGCAACCAGAGCCAAATTTCCTATTAATGGGGCACTTAGCCCAATTTGCATCTGAGAAAGCATACAAGCTAAGTTTACTACCATAATCAAACTGAATACTTGCATAAGGAGCTTGCTTCAAGTATCTTAACACTCTAAGAGCAGCAGTAAAATGAGAATTAAGAGGAGCATACATATGTTGGCTAAGACAGTGAACTGCATAAGAAATATCTGGCCTAGTAACTAACAGATAGATAAGTTTGCCCATGATGTTGGATTTCAGACCATGTATTGGTATTTATAATTAACTCATCTACCTATGGTCTACCTATGCACTAACGGGCAGAGAACCCAGTCGTGTGTAGTGTAGTAATCAATAAAGCCGAGGTCGTCCCAAGAGCTATGAGTGTGGATTTATTATAAGTTCTCATGGCACTGATTGTAAAGAGGGGGGTTTTGATTTGATTAATTTTAAAACTAATGAAATGAAATGAGTATGAGATTAATAAAATGATAAAAAATCAATAGGGAGAAATGTGCTAACCTAGTTACTTTATTACGCCATAATCTAGTCTTCTTATTAATGCTTACTACCACTTCAAGTGGGGGTAAGTTTCACTAAACTCCTCGGGTCAATTCGTCTAGCCTATAAGTTTAGATTCCTATTCCACCGTAGTTACTCGATGTAGTTCATAGGTAACCTAATCCTTAGTCATGCTGTACCAGCTACAATCTAGACCTATCCTTAGTGCATGAAGCACTAACCCTAGCTTGGTCTACTATAGGGTTTCCCTAACTTCTTAAGTATCTCCATAAGGTAGGTGATCCTATGTTAAATTCGCACACAAGAGAATGGTAGTCTTATGGTCAATTCTTACCATCCCTCACAACTTACTAAGCTAGGGTCCTATGGTCAATTCAAACTAGCCTTATAGATACTACCGAGCTTTAATACTACCGAAACAATGGTGTCCACGAATAGGCAAAGAAATTATACACGAAAAGCGATAAAAAAGCAAGAAAACATAAATCATGGCAATAAAAATTTCATAACTAGGCTAACACTTAAGGTGTTTAGGCAATCATATTAAATAATGTAGAAAATTTTGAATGAATTACAAAGATTTGATATGAAATAACTAAAACTTATGTGATAATGAAGTGAATTCTCCCTTGGAATATGGTCCAGAGTTGCTGAGAATCATCCATCTAGAAGCCCTATACATCTCTTGGTATTTTGTATTGGGAAGCGATGTTGAAAATGCAGAATTAGGGCTTGTATTTATAGCCTCGTTTAAGTTACATCGTAACCACGAGTATGGGTTAGCCATAATCAGCTTATCTCAGATGATCTTATCTTCAATAAATAACATACGACGTAACTTAAATAGTGGGTTACGATTATAAAACTCTCGTAGTGAAAATCATCATTTCTACATCGTAACCATGAGACTCAATTACGGCGTAACCTTTGTGACCACAGAATTCTTCTAAATCATGAGAAATATACGTCGTAACCAAGTTAGTGAAGTTACGTCTTAACCTTTGGTTGTGTTGACTTTGGTCTTCAAGTGTTAATCATTGTTACGGCATAAGTAGAGAGTGGAGTTTACGCCATAACTTCCTTCTGATCAGCATACTCTTGTATATCTTTATTAATATTATTCCAAATCCACATCTCTTTGTTCCTATGCTCATTAATGCTCTGAAAATGAAATATTAAGAAATAAGAGCATATATCCAAGTAAAACAATACAAAAGATGAGCATATTAGGGCGATATTGACACTAAAATATAAGGACTGTTTGATGTTATCAAATATCCCCCAACTTAAACTCTACTTGCCCTCAAGTAGACCTTATTAGAATCATTCTTAAAAAGATATCTCTCAAGTTACTTGAAAAATATGAGATTAAAAACTTCCCATGCTAGAATTTAACTAAACCGAATAACTCACGAAATGGGGAACGAAACACTCATACTCTCTCTAATCTAAGTGCAATTTTGGGGTGATCACTCATTGCACAGTCATAGCATGTATTCTATCATAGGCTTTTCGATTACACAAATCTCCACCACTAGAGCTAAGGTCAAGATAACCTTAAAGGCAATATTAGGTGAACATAATTATAAGGCTAGGGTGAATTGTCATTACTAACGTGCCACGGCAAAGGAGACAAAGACCGTTGATACATGACCAAATCCATGGCCAAGACACCAATGACTGCTCACTCCCTCATTTAAGCTCGATTCATGATAAAAGGGGCAAGATAAGACATGGGATGCACATAAAAGGTGTAAAACAAAAATAAACAAGCAAATAGTCTTAGCCTACAACTAAGTTATCACCGCCTACCATCCATGCAAAATCCAAGCTTCATGATGCGAAAACCGGATCATCATGCAACAAGCTAGTGTGCCATAAGTAGATGTTATAATGAGGTGCACACCAACTTGGTCTTCAAAAGCTAGTTGGTGTAGATTCATCACCAACTCATATCTTCAAATGTATGTGACTGAGGTAAACTGTTGATCCCAGTTAAGCAAACGATTTAATATAGTTGACTTAGAATTTATTGTAACTTAAACAAGAACGCGGAATATTAATGTTTACTTAAGAAGAACAATATAAACAATCAACACTTCAATATATTAATAATATACGACCACTCAACAATGCTAGGGTTTACAACCTTGAAGTGAATCGACTCTAACAATGATACATATCTTACTCTAACCCTAGGAACCTCCTTTTATAGACTAAGGAGTCCTAGCCAGTTTACAATGACTCTCTATACAAGCAATATCTTTTAGAATCTTTTCTAAACTTATCTAACCGACTATAATACATATCCACTTAGGCAGTAGAATAAAATACACTTGCAGCAGAATCTCAGCACTAGAATGTTTTCACTAGCAGCAAAATGATTTATTCTATCAGCAGAATAACACTTAGAATATTTTCTGAGGAATAGATTCTCCAAACCCAACAATCCTTCGCTAAACTTGATATTTGCTCTCCAAATCATCAAATTTCTTCAAAGCATAGACAAACACCAGGAGGATGCTTCCAAATACTTACTTCTTTTGAAATATCCTTCTTAAGCTTGGGTCTAGAATCTTTTCATACTTCTGCAGCAACTTGTAAGCTTGATGATCTGATAGGAAATGTCTTTGAATTTTAGGAATCTAGGCTTTACCATTTGACTAAGTATCTCCCTGTTTCCATTCAAACCAGGATAATCTTTTTCCACCAACAAGTAAACAGTGACTCCTCCAGCTGATAACTCATGAACACCACAAGAATGATATAAGAACCATTTGTTTACCTTGTTGAATCTCATTTCCACCAATTCACGATCACTAATCTGAGGTTCAAACATTATCCTTAGATTATGATAGACTACCCTTTCAAAAGTATTATTTGGTAGTGTATCACCAAACTTTTCTTTGTTTAATCCCCATATAGCAATCACATCATCTCTATCTATATTGAAGAGCATTTTTGAAAATTCAATAAACCCCTGAACCACATTATTTGCTCTCTTGAATTCCCAATAACCTTCACTTCTATCTCTGACTCTAAATGTATATGAGATGATTGGATGCTTAGCTGCTAAAGGAGTTGCTTGATCTCTGGTTCTTAATGCTCAAACAACATTGTAAGAGCCATCAACCTTTCTTGTTTAGCTTGCGAGATCGCCACTTCAACTTTATCCTCCTCATCTTCCTCAGATTCTGAGCTGCTTTGAATATCAACATTTCTTTTCTTCCTAGAAAATGTCTTTCTTCTAACTCCTCTTCTTTTAACACCTTGACTAAGAGAAAGTATTCTCTGCATTACTCTCTGTGTCAATTACTTTCTCTGCTATCATAGGCTCTTCGGTTGTTTTAGCCTCTTTCTCTTTCACTACTTCTTGTACTATTTCTGCCTCTGTGATTTTCTTAGATCCCAAATCCTTCTTATTCAGATCAGCAATTTGTTCTTCATTTTTTTTAGATCCAATGGCTATAAAGGAATCTGTTTCTCTCTTTGCTCGTTGATACAATTTTAAGACTTCTACATCTGATTTGTTCTTCAACTGTACCAATTTCCAACCCTTCATATTTTTCAAATATTGTTCATAGCCTTTTCTCCTTTGAAGAGGAGTTGAACCCCTGAGAATCTTTCTTCTTTTTGTAGCCGCAGCTGCTTCCTTTTGTTTCTTAGCTATGAACTCTCTTAGCTAAGCACCTACATCAAACTCAGGCACCTCTAGTTCTTTAAGCTTGACTAGCTTTGAGAGCTCAACATCTGCATTCATTCTTATCTTTTATGCTTCCTATTTCTCATACTCTTTTCTAGCCAAAGCCTCTTTCTCAGCCTGTAATCTTTCTTTCTCAAGAAGCTCTTGCTCAGCTTGGTTTTCCTCTTCTTGATATCTTATAGCAGCTTCTTCATTAAACTTTAGCTGTTTTTCCTCAGGCCAAAAGTCGAATGGTAAATCCTTCTATGGATCTTCTTCAAGCTCTTCAATCATTATGCTTTTACCCTTGCCTATATATGAGTGTGAGTGAGAACTTGATTTGGCAGATTGAGTAGGTTCTCTAATCACAACACCTTTGATAGGCCCTTGTAACAGATGGTGATGGTGGTGGTTATTGTTGTTGTGGTTGAGATGGTAGTGGTTGTATTTGTTGTGGTGGTTGTGGTTATGATTCTGATTGTCCTGCTGATGCTTTCTTGCTTAGCAGTATCATTGCCTCAACCATAAAAACACATCATCCATAAGCTTTAAAGCAGTTGCAGAACCCTGTGCAGCAACAGAATCCTTTGCACTAGCAGCAGAATCTACTTTGTCACAAGCAATAGAATCTATCTCTTGAACATTTGAAACTTGAGCAGCAGAATCCTGTACTTGAGCAACATAATCACTTAGTCACCTGATAGCTCCACTCATTAACTCAGTAGCCTTTACAAGTTGTTGAGGCTCCAAAGTCTTGAGTTTTTCCACCACATTTTCTTGAGTCTTAGCCAACTCTTCCAATACAACCTCATTACCTGTCTGTCAGCAACCACAAACCCATCTACATTTTCAGGACTCTCTACCTCCATATAATTTCCCAAAGCAGCAGCACTTTCATCATTTTCTTGAGCCTCCCCTGAACCCAACGTATCATCTTTATTCCTCCCCTGTTTGGGAGCATCCTCAGAGGAACTCAAAACCTGCGTTGTGCCAACTTTCCCGAGTCTCTTCAATTTGGAAGTTCTTGATCCCTTTTTACCCTTCAAATCTTGTACTTGCTTCTTCAATCTTTGGATCTACTTGGCTTGACAAGCTGACAATTGATTGAGATCGAGTACCTGAGACTCCAACTTATTGCATCTTGTCTTCAAGTTTGTACATTGATGAGACGAAAAGTGTTACACTTTTAAGGGGTCATTTAAGCCTTAAATCGTGAATGTATGATCAAATATTGCCTTAAATCGTTCCTTTTTGTCATTTTAGGTACTTTTGAGAGGAATTATGAAAAAAGAAGCATTTTGGACGTTTTTGGAGCATAAAAGTGAAGAATACGTCAAAGTCTCAAATTATGCTGGAAACAGTACCTGATGGCGTCACACATTACTTGGTGACGGCGTCACTTGTTGACAAAGAGGTGGATAATTATTTTAAACAAGACGCGCCAGAAAGGAATTTGGAAGTTAAAGAGTGACGGCGTCACGATTTAATTCACCAAGGCCATCACGTATTGAAGTAAAAGGAGATGGCCCAGAAAACTTTACAAGGTGACGGCGTCAAGAGTGGATCTAGGCCATCAAGGAACCCTAAACACGGCGAGGTGACGGCGTCACGTCCCATAAGGTGACGCCGTCAAATTTGTCAACTCTATATATACTCTTCTAATTTTCATTCATTATGTGTGGAACTTTGGAGAAACTTAGGGTACGAACCCTAGTCGACTTTTGCAGCTATTTTGAGGTTTCTAAACCTTTTTTCTTCCATGATTAATTGAAGATATTCTATCAATCATTCAATATGTATATGTGTTGTTTGATTCTATCTTACGTGTATCTTTCTTTTAACATGCTAGGCTAGGTTTGTTTGTGTTTGCTTAGATGTAATGAAACCTAGCTATTGATTATTGATTGATGGTTTGTTATTAATTTTTGTTGGATGAATGATATCAATGTTAGGCTTAAGAAAACTGGCTAATCTCCTATTGGTAACTTGCTTGATGTCTTAAGAAACATGAATCGGATGTGTACTACGATTAATTGGTTGTGTTTAATGCATAAGAGAATATTAATGAGGCCATCATAGGATACTAAACGTGTCATCATAGGAAGAGATAGGATCTTATAGAGTTGGAGAAGGACGTACACGCCCCCACAAATGGTATTAAGGAAAACAACCCGTCATCTACGCAATTGTAACAAATCTATCAATCAATGAAAGATAGCTAGGGAGTAGTGAAACCTAAGTAAACACGTTTTTATCCATATTAGTTTTACACACATTTATTTTCTTGTTATTTTATTTTTATTGCATTTGTAGTTAATCCACTCCTTTAAAAACCGAGATTTTACTTGCTTTCCATTAAATATAAAATACAAAAAGAATCATCCCTCACCTCTAGACCTAGTTTAGATCATTTTCAATCCTAACGAACACTATTCCCTGTGGAGAACAATCAATTCCCTGGTTCTTACCACTACACTATACTACATCGGTCAGGTACACTTGCCTGGCAGGGATTGTAAGCTTCTCAAGATCCTTTGAGAAGTAAAACTTGTGTGTGACAATCCAAATCGCATCATACATCTGTCCATCAATTCATTTATTTGTTTCATGCTAGCCTCATCACTTCGACATGTGTAACCTGGTCCGAGAGGTGAATCACCAACAATGTTAGTTTGTACATTTATGTCATCCATCAATTCCTCAGTGTCATGTCTATCCTAGACCAGACCTGAGAGGTGAATCAACGGATGTAAACCCAACATTAAACCTAGTTTGATCATATGTGCCCCCTGTCTTTGCCATTTGACTAGGGTTACCATCACCTGTTTCAGGTTCAAAAGAACCTTCCACATTAGATGTTGCCAGGTTTGGGGTCTTAGCTATGTTATCCCTGTCCCGTTCTGCTTCTAAGCCAGAAACAGTAGGAATAACCCCTCCCCTCATGTCTTCTTCATCACCTAGGACAGCCTCATCTTCATTACCCATACTAGTATCAACCTGAGGTAGTTGAGTACCCTTTTTGGCTTTCCTAGGGTGTAGGTCTTTTTGGTTTGTTTGGATGTTCCTTCAAAAATAGGAATTTCTAATTCAAAAGTAGGTGTGTGTTGGGAATCAGTGGGAGTTCCTGATTTTTCACCTTGATTTAAGCTTTGCACAAGTTCCACCATATAAGGAAAAATTGGTGTAACTTTGCCAGAAAAATCTTTTCCATCTCTTTGCAAATAAGAGAATATTTTTGGCACATGTTTGGGTGCCTCATAAAATCCTCTATGAGTTTTGGTTTTGGAAATTTGTTTTTCCACAAAGAGTTGCACAAATCTAGGATAAAGCAGATATGACCCAGACTCTTTGATACTTTTAATCATACCCTCTAAAATCATGGTTGAAAAATTAAAAGGTTCTCGTGTGCTTAGACAAATCATAGCAGATGCTATGACAGTACTAAACTCATCCCAACCAGAAGTTTTAGGGCTTAAACAATGTAAAAGAGTATGTGCTAAAAATTTCCAATGATAACAGAGAAGACCTTTTTGAAATTTTAAACTATTGTTTTTCTTCTCATATCCTATGTCTTTTAGCCCTTTAAAAATGTCAACATTTGAAAGACACTTGATTTCTTCATCATCAGCAAAGAGAAGTGTTTCTCTTATGAATGATTCAGTAACAAGTACCTTTTGGCTGTCAACAATAACCTTAATTTGTGATTCCCCATTATGAGTTTTAACTTTAGCAGTAAGCCAAAACTGTTTAACGAATGAATTAAATATAGTAGGATTCACAGTTAATGCATACCTAATGGAGGTAGCATTGAGAAAATGTGCCATTTCTATGAAACCTTTAGGAACCAATTCCGCATCCAAAAGTGCGACCATATTGTGACTTTCAGCCCATGTTCTTGTGAGTTCCATGAATTAGGGTTTGTGAAATTGGGGGTTTTTTGATTTTGATGATAATTGTGTATTAGGGTTTAAGTAATCTTCAATTATGAGCGCGTAAGACTAATTGGGAGACGCAATTAGGTTTTTAAACCCTTTGAAAGAAGTTAAATAACCGTCCCTGTAGTTTGAAATTTAGCAGTAGAATCTTTTGCCTAGCAGCAGAATTCTTTTGCCAAGCAGCTGAATGTCTGCAAACTTGTTCCAAACACCATCTTCTCATCATTAAATGTTCCAAAAAAGAACTTGTCCTACAAAAGATTAGTCCAAAACCACAAAAACACAAAATATACCCATTCTCTCTAATCACAACACTTAGTTATATCTAGCAATTGAAAATTTAACTAGTAGTAGAATCAATCAACTCTATTTATAACTAGAAGTAGAATCCATAAATAGTAGTAGAAACAATTTTTATGACTAATAATAGCACAAATACTTTACAAAACTTTAAAAAAAACACAGAGAGATAAGGTTTTCAGAGATTGATCATTCCAATACTTGCTATTAAAAATTGAAATCTCCCCACATCAAAATGTTTTGTGAGTAAATCAGCAACATTATTATCGGTATGGATTTTAACAATTTGAATCAACTTCTTTTCATAGCAATCTGTTATAAAATGATATCTTATCTCAATACGCTTTGTTTAAAATGAAAAATAGTATTTTTAATTATGCATAGTGTTCTGTTATTATCAATATGAATTTTGGTGTTTATAAAATTGTACCCATAGTTCAGTAATTGATTTTGCATCCAAGGTACTTGACCACAACAACTTGAAGCAGCCACATACTCAACTTCAGTTGTAGAATTTGCCACCATTATTTGTTTATTGCACTGCCATGACACCAACCTGCTTCCAAGAAATTGACAACCTCCAGTTGTGGATTTCCTATCCAAGCTAGCCCCAGCATAGTCACTATCAGAATATGCTACCAAATCAAAAGGTGAATCCTTAGGATACCAAAGGCCCAATTTTGGTTGATGCCTCAGATATCTAAAGATCCTCTTCACTGCATTGAGATGTTATTCTTTGGGATTAACTTGATATCTTGCACAGGCACATACAGCAAACATAATATCTGGCCTTGAAGCTGTAAGATACATCAATGAATGAATCATCGACCTGTATAAAAGAACATCCACCTCTTTACCATATTCATCTTTAAGCAATGCTTTGTTGGTCTCCATTGTTGCCTTTGCAGGCTTTGTATCTTCAAAGCCAAACTTTTTCAGAATATCATTCACATATTTGTCTTGACTAATGAAAATTCCATTCTCCTTTTGTCTGAATTGCAATCCCAAGAAGAATGTGAGTTCTCCCATGGAACTCATGTCAAACTTATTCTTCATTAGTTTCTCAAACTCAACACATAGAACTTTGTTTGTGGAGCCAAAGATGATATCATCAACATAAACTTGCACCAACAAGATATCATCTTTGATTTTCTTGATAAACAAAGTTTTGTCAATCTTGCCTCTATGACAAAATTGAAACTCCAGGGACTAATTTTGTAATTTTCCAAAACTTTTCCAATTTTTCACCAAAGGACAAAATATGACAACTTATGATTGTAAAAGGACCTTTGGTGGCTTTTCTTTTAAAATAAGGGCTTAGGGACTATTTTTGCCAATTTTTGAAAGTTGAGGGACTGAAACTGCCAATTATGCAAACTTTGTACTTTTTCATTTTTTTTACTCATTTTGCATCTAAAACATATAAAACACAATTTTGAAATATTTTTAGTATTTTGATGCATTTCTGAGTGTTTTTGTATGTTTTGCAGTTCAGATTTGACCAAAAATGATGAGTGTTTGAGCACTCATCACTCTACTAAAACCATTCTCTATCAGGTAAGTTGATAATGTGTCATACAAAGCTCTTGGAGGTTGATGTAAACCATAGAGTGCTTTGTCCACCTTGTACACTTTATTAGGAAATTCATAGTCTTCAAAACCAGGTAGTTGACTCACATAAATTTCCTCTTCAATTGTTCCATAAAGGAAAGCACTCTTAACATCCATCTGATACACTACAAAATCTTTATATGAAGCATAATCCGGGAATAATCTGATGGCCTCTATCCTTGCCACTGGAGCAAATACTTCATCATAGATCAATACCCTATTGTTGTGTGTATCCTTGAGCAACCAATCTTGCCTTGTTTCTGATGATAATGCCTCTTTCATCTCTTTTGCATCTAAAAACCTATTTAGTTCCAATAGCCCTTTTTCTATTTGGTAAATCAACGAAGGTCCATACTTCTTGTAGTCTAAATTGTAGAAGCTCATCTTCCATAGCTTCCAACCAACTTGGATCTTGTAAGGCTTTACAAGCATTCTTGGGTTCTACTTGTGAGAGAAAACAGGCAAACAAGCAGTTTTGAATATCTTTGTAACTGTTATCTTGCAAAGAAACCTTGATGAACTTGATCTTTCTGCTCTTTAGTCATCCTTTTTGTTTGAATAGTTGATGATGGATCACCAAGAATTTGATATTTTGGGTGATTCTTATGAACTCTTGTAGTTGGTTTTGGAATGACAGGAATATTAAGTTCCATGTTATTGATATCAGCCTCTGCTCCAAAAATTGTACCATCAAGACCTTCATCATCAATGTCATAATAAAAATGTTCCAAAAGAGGCATGTTAGGATCATCAGCGTAGTTAGGATCATCAAAAGATCTACCTTGTTTATCCACAGTAGGAAGTCTTGATGTAGGAGTAGAATCATTCGGCTTAACAGTAGATTCATTTGGCATAGCAGCTGAATTATTTGGCCTAGCAGTAGAATGAATGGTTCTGCTGCTAGTGGAAATGCCAATATCATCAACTATTGGATATTCTTTATTTTTCACTTCTTCAACAACTTTTGGTTCTTCATTCACCACGATTTCAGCATCAAAAGGTATATCTGATGAGGCGAAAAATGAACCACTTTTAGAGGGTCATTTAAGCCCGAATCCGAATTTATTTGATCAAATATCGCCCTAAATCATTCCTTTTGTGATTTTAGGTACTTTGGGAGAGAAATCTGGAAAAGGAAGCAATTCGGACGTTTTTGGAGCATAAAAGTGAAGAAAACGCCAAAGTCTTAATTTTCCATGCTGGGAACAGTGCATGACGGCGTCAAGAGCAAAAGCTTGACGGCGTCAAGAGCAAATTTCATAAATTTCCATGACTACCCAGAAGAGTTTTGACGGCGTCACGTAGGAAGGGCGTCAAGAGTAAAAGAGTCATGACGGCCTGTAAGTGCTTAAGTCTGTCAAACCTATTTTTCTATATATAGTTTTCTAATTTTTCACATTTAAAGAGAGAAGTTTTGGGAGAAACCCTAAGTACGATTTTGGTGTAACTTTACAGGTTTTTCAAGGGTTCCAACCCCTTGATACCTTGCATGATTAATCAAGATAAGTGTTCTTCTAATTCAATCAATATGTCTATGTGTTGGTTGTCTATATCTTGTTCTTGTCTTAATTCTATCATGCTAGGCTAGATCTCTTTTGTGTTTGCTTAGATCTAATGAAACCTAGATATTGATTATGTGTTGATTACTTGTTTATTCTTGTTTTGGATGAATGATTTATATGTTAGGCTTAAGAAAACTGGCAGATCTCCAAATGGTAACATGCTTGAACGTCTTAAGAAACATGAACCGAGGCGCACTAGGTCCTTATTGGTTGTATTTAATGCATGAGCCACTGTTTACAATCCCTATAGTTGTGCTGGGCATGGTGTAGGAGGAGATAAGAGCTCATAGAATTGGGGAGTTATGTGTGCCACCCCATGAATGGTATTAAGGAATACGATCCGTCATCCATGCAATTATAACAAGTAATTAACGTGTAAAAGATATCTAGGGAGTAGTGAAATCTAAGTAAACACATTTTCTCCAATTACTGCTCACAACTTTAGTTTAATTAGTTTATTTTCATCTTTAGTATTTTATTTTGATTGCATCTTAGTATTGGGTTAGTTGAATAGCAACTAATTCTGCCCACTCTTCCAAAACCCGAGATTTTACTTGCTTTCATAAAAATATAAAAATACAAAAATAATCATCCCTCACCTTTAGAACTAGTATTTAGGCTTTCTAATCCTAGCGACACTATTCCTAAGCTGAACGATCAATCCCCCGGTACTTGTCACTATACTATACTACAACGATCAGGTACACTGCCTGGTGGGGGTTGTAAGCTTCTCTAGATCCCTCGATAGGTAAAGCCTGTTGCGATTCCCACGCATCAAGTTTTTGGCGCCGCAGCCCGGGGAATAGTTATTGTCTAGGTTAGAATTTCTTTTTATTAGGTCTACTTGCTAGATTCCTTTCTAGTAAGATTTTATTTTTATTTTTAGGTTTTCTTTAGTCTATCTTATTTCTTCGTGTCTTTGTTCGTAACTCTTCACCACCTGCCATCATGGCAAATGACGAATCCCTTAACCTTAGGATCACTAGGAGTCGTAGTTCCACTCGAAACCTTGTCTTGCCCTATGCGGAACCCGAAAGAGAAATGCATAGATTGAGACAATATCACTCAACTTCTGAACCATCTAGCGTTGCCATCGATTTTGATGCACCTCTTTCTGAAGAAAATTTAGAAAATCATGTCACAACCCCTAGCTCCCAACCCAACGACGAGATGAGTACTCCCGCAACCCCCATTCCTAAGCGCCTTAAGGACTACTCCTCCCCAACCTCTCGTGGCTTCTCAAACGCCATTGTCTACCCAAACGAACACACCAACGAGGTCTTGCATGCAAACGATGTTTGGCTTGTCAAAAATGTGTGTAAATTTAGCGGACTTGATGAGGAAAATCCAATCCAACACATCAAGGACTTCCTGAAAATAGTGGACACCCTCCATAAGGATGGGGCTACTAGAGACACATCCCGATTGCGATTCTTTCCTTTCACCTTATATGAAAAAGCCCAAGAATGGTATGACAAACTCCCTTCTGAATCTATCTTCACATGGGAGCAACTCATATCCAAGTTTTATGAGAAGTTCTTTCCACCTGGAAAAACCTCAGCACTTAGAGATAGGATCCTCCGTTTCCGGAAGGGGAAGGACGAACCCTTCTATAAATCGTGGACTAGATTCAAAGATTTAATAAGACAAGTTCCCCATCATGGCATTGAGCTTTGGCTCTTGGTCCAAATCTTCTACGAAAATATCTCCTCTAATGACCGAAATGGAATTAACCAATCTAGGAAAGGAAGATTGGCCAATCTTAGTGCCGAGGAAGGATGGGATAGGATTGAAGAATATGCTCAAGACCAGGATGACACTTGGGATGAACCTGAGTCGACTGTCAGCATTTCTGAGATCACCTCGGATCGGTTGAGCAAAATTCACAAAAGAGTGGATTACCTAGTTGGATCACAATTACCTAAACAGCTGTCGAATCCTTACTTGATCTGCGATTACTGTGGAGGCCCGCATGAGGTAGAAGAATGCGGAGGAGCAGCCACAACTGAACATGCGTGCTTGTCAAGAGGGGACATTTATGCTGATCCCTCCCTTTTGCCTTTTTACCAAAATGATGATTACACTCTTTGGGGAAATCTGGTAAAGAAAAGAGAAGGGGAGGAAGGCCATGAATTCAAAATCAGGAGCAATTTCGAAGATGACCTTGGTCACTTCACTCAAAAAAAAGACTTGCAAATGAAAGGCCTTAATGAGCTTTTCGACGAGCAGCAGGAGGGTATTGGAGAATTTTTCAACAAGCTTAACTCAGCCCTAGATAATCTTCAAACGCTATCAGTAAGCAAAAAAGACCCCATGCTCGCAATAGCCACGCGAGCTGGAACGACAACCAAGGACCCTCCTTACCCAAACTCGTCCCCCATCACCCTCGACCCAAACAAACCTGGGGAGGAGGAGGAGGATGTCGGCAGTGGTGCCCTAGACCAACTGCCTGTGACGACCCCTTCCCCATCAGCCCTGCCTAACCAACCTGTGAGAATCCCATTCCCGTCCCGATTAAGGAACCAGAAAACTGAGAATGATAACAAGAGGTTCTTGTCATACCTAAAAGACTCAGTTGTCACCATACCTCTCCTTGATGCTTGCTATCACATGCCAAAGTATAGCACATACTTCAAAAAGCTACTTGCTAACAGAAAGAAACTCGAGGGTCTTGTGACCCTGGGGGAAGAATGCTCAGTGGTAACCCATCGAGGGCTACCAAAGAAGGTAGACGATCCGGGCAGCTTCACCCTACCCTGCTCCATAGGACCTCTATCAATCAAGAATGCTCTTGCCGATTTGGGAGTAAGTATCAATCTCATGCCTCACTCTATCTTCCGTAAACTAGGATACTCTGGATTGAAGTCTACCCGTATGAACATCCAACTAGCCGATAGATCGGTCAAGTACCCCGTAGGGATATGCGAAAATGTGCTAGTCAAAGTTGGGAAATTCAAATTCCCGGTCGACTTCGTAATCCTGGATATGGAGGAGGATGACTTGGTACCTATCATCTTAGGTAGACCATTTCTTGCTACCGCTCGTGCAGTCATCGATGTCTACGATGGCAAATTAACCTTACGAGTGGGAGACGATAGCACAACCTTCGACATTAAGGATTCTATGGACCTCTCCCTCGAAGCAACCAACCGGCTCTACTTTATCGGGGAAGTAGATGAACTCACAGATGTCATTGATAGTTGCGTCGATGAACAGATCGATGAGGGTTGGCTACGGGACGAGAGTTTTCTGCCTTTGCTAGAGGTAGAAAAGACGGAGGATGTTAATGCAGTCTCCTTCTACCCCAGACAAGAGGCAACGGAGCATCTCGAGCTCCGAAAGCCCAAGAACAAGCTCAAACCCTCTATTATCGAACCCCCTAACATTGATCTTAAAGAGCTTCCTAACCATTTGGAGTATGCCTTCCTTCAGGGGGAGGACCAACTCCCGGTAATCATAAACTCTTCCTTGGAACATGAACAAAAAGTTAAACTCTTAGAGGTCCTAAAAAAATACAAGGGGGTACTCGCATGGAGTGTGGCCGACATTAAGGGGATTGACTCAACTTTTTGCACACATAAGATTCTCATGGAGGAAGATTATAAACCTACCGTGCAACCCCAGAGGCGCGTGAACCCTAACATTAAGGAAGTAGTAAAGAAAGAAGTTATCAAACTTTTGGATGCAGGACTGATTTACCCGATCTCGGATAGCCCATGGGTCAGTCCTGTGCAGGTTGTACCTAAAAAGGGTGGGATGACTGTTGTAAAGAATGACAAGGGTGAGATGGTACCCCAGAGAACTGTCACTGGATGGCGGGTATGCATCGATTATCGAAAGCTCAATGATGCCACGAGGAAAGATCACTTTCCCTTACCATTCATTGATCAGATGTTATAGAGATTATCTGAACACGAGTACTATTGCTTCTTGGATGGATTCTCTGGATATTTTCAAATTCCCATAGCACCCGAGGACCAAGAAAAAACCACGTTTACTTGCCCCTATGGAACATTTGCCTACAAAAGGATGCCTTTTGGGCTATGTAATGCCCCCGCCACTTTCCAACGTTGCATGACCGAAATCTTTCACGAACTCATGGAAGACAGCATGGAAGTGTTCATGGATGACTTTTAAGTCTTCGGAAACTCCTTCGACCGCTGTCTTGCTAATCTAGAAAAGATGCTTAAACGTTGTGAGGAAACCAACTTGGTGTTAAACTGGGAAAAGTGTCATTTCATGGTAAAGGAAGGGATTGTGTTAGGGCATAAGATCTCAGGGAACGGGATAGAGGTGGACCAAGCTAAAGTTGAAGCTATATCTAAGTTACCATACCCCACGACTGTTAAGGCAATACGCAGCTTTTTGGGGCACGCCGGATTTTATCGGAGATTCATCAAAGACTTCTCCAAAATTGCCCGGCCAATGACTCAATTGCTTGTGAAGGATGCTCCGTTCGATTTTTCCCAAGAATGCAAAGATGCTTTCGATCTCTTAAAAAAGGAGCTCACACAAGCTCCAATCATCATCACACCCAACTGGGAGTTACCGTTTGAAATCATGTGTGACGCTAGCGATTTCGCTGTCGGGGCTGTGTTGGGCCAACGTCATGACAAGCTTTTCCAACCTATTTACTACGCTAGCAAAACCATGAATCCCGCTCAAGAGAATTACTCCACCACCGAAAAAGAATTATTAGCCGTAGTATTTACATTCGACAAATTCTGACAATATCTTGTCCTTTCAAAGACAGTCGTCTTCACTGATCACTCGGCTCTTCGATATCTGTTTGCGAAGCAGGATGCTAAGCCACGACTAATTCGGTGGATCTTGTTGTTACAAGAATTCGATGTTGAGATTCGCGATAAGAGGGGGGCAGAAAATCTGGCCGCAGATCATCTATCTCGTCTCGAAAACCCCTTGGATAAGCATGATAGAAGTGAGATTAGGGATTCATTTCCTGACGAACAACTGATGTTAATGATTGATTCGGAGCCGTGGTACGCCGATTTTGCTAATTACTTCGCAAGTAGATGTAGACTTGTTCCTGAACACCTGACTAGATACGAAAGAAAAAGGTTATTTTCTCAGCTTAAATACTACTTTTGGGATGAACCATTTATATTCTGAAGGTGTCCTGACCAAATTATAAGGCGTTGTGTTTCGGAAAATGAGGCGGTAAAGATTATGAGGGAATGTCACTCTGGTCCCTCTGGGGGGCATCATGGGATAAACGTTACTGCCCGAAAGATTCTCGATGCGGGATTCTATTGGCCTACAATTTTCCGTGATGTAAAAGAAATGGTGCAGGCGTGTGATGCATGTCAACGTGCCGGAAATATATCACATAGGGATGAAGCACCTCAGAACTTTATACAAGTTTGTGAGGTCTTCGATGTTTGGGGGATTGACTTCATGGGACCCTTTCCATCTTCAGGGGGGAACGAGTACATATTAGTCGCTATTGACTATGTTTCAAAATGGGTTGAGGCACAAGCCCTTAGGACCAATGACGCCAGAGTAGTTATTCATTTCCTAAAGAAGCTTTTCGCGAGATTCGGGATTCCTAAAGCTCTCATCAGTGATAGGGGAACTCATTTTTGCAATGCACAAATGGAAAAGGTCATGAAGAGGTATGGAGTACCCCATCGATTCTCCACCGCCTATCATCCACAGACTAATGGCCAAGTCGAAAACACCAATAGAGCTATTAAAAGAATACTTGAAAAAACGGTTAGTCAAAACAGAAAGGACTGGTCATTTAAACTCGACGAAGCCTTATGGGCATTCCGAACCGCCTACAAAACACCTATTGGAACGACCCCATTCCGCATGGTGTATGGTAAGGCATGCCACCTACCGGTAGAACTAGAACACAAGGCTTATTGGGCGCTTAAGACATGCAACCTAGATTACACGACTGCTGGAAACAATAGGTTCTTGCAATTACACGAGCTTGATGAGCTTAGGCTAGAAGCTTACAAATCCTCCATCACATATAAAGAAAGAGCTAAAAGATGGCATGACCAGAGAATTAAGAAACCCAAAGAATTTTCAGAGGGAGACAAGGTCCTATTATACAATTCTCGGTTGAGATTATTTCCGGGAAAACTTAAGTCTAGATGGTATGGACCGTTCACGGTAAAGAATTCTTCTAAATTTGGAGCGGTAGTGTTAATTGATGATGAAGGTAGGGAGTTCACTGTTAACATACAACGTGTAAAACATTACCAAGAGAATAACAATGAAATGATTAGTGAGGAGGATGTGACGTTTGATGATGAGATCACGTAGTAACCCATGACCTTGAGTCTAGCTACAAGACTCGTAAATAAAGAAAAGCGCTTCTTGGGAGGCAACCCATGTTTTGTGTGATTTTATTTGTTTGATTGTTATTTGCTTCCGTATGCATGCTTAATTTTTATTGTTGGTAGATCATGTTTCTAAACTAAAATGTGGAAATACTTTACTTTGTTGTTTTGGCCTAGTCTTAACTCCACCTAAAGGTATTTTTGCAAAAGATAAGTGTAAGGGGAAACCCCAAATATGTTTTTAGGAAACAAACCGAGCATGATTCTCCACAATATTAAATGAACATGTGTATTCGTGTTTGTTAGAGTCAAATGCTTGTATTAAGTCATAATGAAGTTTTGCAGGATTTTCCAGGAAGTAGGACCAAGTTTTTCCAGAAATTTTCTGGAAACTTAACATAAGAGTTTCTGCAGGTCCATTCTGACGGCGTCAGGGTTTTACTCTTGACGGCGTCAGGAGTTAAAATCTGGAAATTTTACCGGTTTTGTTTTTCTAATGGAGTCTTATGGTTTTTGTGAATTATTAAGTTTTATAATCTCCAGGAGATCTGCAAACTTCATTCCACAAGCATTATATCTTATCTTGTTTTCTAGGATTTAGAAACTTATATAGAATGCCGCCGATTTTACGCGAGGTTGTCTTGTCTATTTTGTCAGGTTTTACAGGTTATGTATGACAAGAAGATGATTTATATTCTGGAAGGGAAGCTTTGATTGTTCGTTTTCTTGGAGGAAGATTTAACCTGGCCATCCTATTATCCATACCGAGTGAGTCAGGGGAGTATTTGATTTCATTCTCTTTAGTTTTTCACTTTTACATTCTTTACTTGAACATTGGGGACAATGTTCATCTTAAGTGTAAGGGGAGGGTAAAAAGATGATACCTTACATATGCACTTTCACTTGAGTTTGTTTTGTTTAATAGTAGATGTGTAATAAAACTATGAGAAATACTTGTTAGTGCAATTTTAGCGCCAAATTTAAAATTTTTTACAACATTTAGGAGTGAAACTTTAGCCATAGCAAGCTTCTCATGGATAGGAGATTGTATGACTAGCACATAACCGTATATTCAGAAAAATTTTCCACCCAAATATCTGAGGTTCGCCTTTAGATTTGATAGGAAAAGCATTCATTATTAGTGCTTATGAGTGTACCGGTAGCATTTAGATTCTAGAACTTGCGTTAGTGATGCATCCCGAGACCGCTAGTGAGACTACATTCGTGTGGTAGGATTTACTACATGATAAGAGGCATTAGGATCACCCTTGTGTTAAACCCGTATTATAATTACTTGACCATTTAAGTCATATTACTTGGCTAGTTAAGTCAACTAATTTTTCCCACACCTTAGCGTTGTACTCAATTTTAGTACACGAAACCCCTAGTACACCCCTCCGAGCCTATCTTTTCGTTTCTAACTTTAAGCACTTTACTTAAAGGAAGAATTTGTTACACCCCACTTAAATGTACAACCAAATCGCCTTAGCCTTCCGTGTATGCGCTCATTTTTAGTGCTTTATTGTTATTTGTTAAACCCTAAGTTAACTTTCTAATTGATTACATGGTTGTTAAGTCGAGTCATATCCTTGTACATATTGTTTTGGGACGATTGGGACTCATGGGTAAGTACTTATTTTATTGAGTAATGGGGAAGAACAACATTTATTACCCCCCATATGTGCGTTAATCTTAAAAGTGCTCCAAGTGTTTTGATTTTCTTAATTCGAGTCATTAGATTAGTTGATTGTAAAGTATGTAAAAATTCAAGTGTAAGGGAAATGTTCATTCCCTATGATGTATTATTTTGGATGGTAGGGTAAGAGTGTATGCAAAAAAAAAAAAAAAAAAAAAAAAAAAAAAAAAAAAAAAAAAGGAAAAAGAGAAAAAACATACGGACTACCTTCCCTTTTTATTCTATGTTCATTTTATGTTTTTGTTATTTTTCATTTATTAGCTTAAGTCGAGTCTAGTCTTGGCTTAGCAACGCCAAATTGTACATGTAATTAACCAAGATTGTTAACTCGCCACCAGTAAAATCTTCCTTTATCCAACAAAACCGTGTATTTCATATCCCTACACCTAACGTTACAACCCTTTAAAAGACCTCTTTGATAGTTTATCCTAGGTGCTTATGCCACGTGGTGGAGGTTTGATCCTTTCCCAAGCCTATGGTAATCTATTTTGCTATGACAGGTAGTGAGAGATATCTACCGTTTCCATATTGTAATTTACACTTATTACTCCCGAGAGATGTGAGTATCTAAACACTATTTGTGAGGTGCTAGTGTATGACCTCCGTGCTTGTCTATTGGTCTTTAGTGGAACGATTATTTGTTGTAATTACTTTTATATTAGTGTTAAATGACCCCTAACTTGTATTTTGAGTAGAATAAAAGCGCATTTGCTTGAGGACAAGCAAATCTCAAGTGTAAGGGTATATGATGAGGCGAAAAATGAACCACTTTTAGGGGGTCATTTAAGCCCGAATCCGAATTTATTTGATCAAATATCGCCCTAAATCGTTCCTTTTGTGATTTTAGGTACTTTGGGAGAGAAATCTGGAAAAGGAAGCAATTCGGACGTTTTGGGAGCATAAAAGTGAAGAAAACGCCAAAGTCTTAATTTTCCATGCTGGGAACAGTGCATGACGGCGTCAAGAGCAAAAGCTTGATGGCGTCAAGAGCAAATTTCATAAATTTCCATGACTACCCAGAAGAGTTTTGACGGCGTCACATAGGAAGGGCGTCAAGAGTAAAAGAGTCATGACGGCCTGGAAGTGCTTAAGTCTTGACGGCGTCAGAAGTGGATCTAGGTAGTCCGAGGAGAGTTTTGGCGGCAAGGTGACGGCGTCACAAGATTACTCTTGACGCCGTCAAACCTATTTTTCTATATATAGTTTTCTAATTTTTCACATTTAAAGAGAGAAGTTTTGGGAGAAACCCTAAGTACGATTTTGGTGTAACTTTGCAGGTTTTTCAAGGGTTCCAACCCCTTGATACCTTGCATGATTAATCAAGATAAGTGTTCTTCTAATTCAATCAATATGTCTATGTGTTGGTTGTCTATATCTTGTTCTTGTCTTAATTCTATCATGCTAGGCTAGATCTCTTTTGTGTTTGCTTAGATCTAATGAAACCTAGATATTGATTATGTGTTGATTACTTGTTTATTCTTGTTTTGGATGAATGATTTATATGTTAGGCTTAAGAAAACTGGCAGATCTCCAAATGGTAACATGCTTGAACGTCTTAAGAAACATGAACCGAGGCGCACTAGGTCTTTATTGGTTGTATTTAATGCATGAGCCACTGTTTACAATCCCTATAGTTGTGCTGGGCATGGTGTAGGAGGAGATAAGAGCTCATAGAATTGGGGAGTTATGTGTGCCACCCCATGAATGGTATTAAGGAATACGATCCATCATCCATGCAATTATAACAAGTAATTAACGTGTAAAAGATATCTAGGGAGTAGTGAAATCTAAGTAAACACATTTTCTCCAATTACTGCTCACAACTTTAGTTTAATTAGTTTATTTTCATCTTTAGTATTTTATTTTGATTGTATCTTAGTATTGGGTTAGTTGAATAGCAACTAAATCCGCCCACTCTTCCAAAACCCGAGATTTTACTTGCTTTCATAAAAATATAAAAATACAAAAATAATCATCCCTCACCTTTAGAACTAGTATTTAGGCTTTCTAATCCTAGCGACATTATTCCTAAGCTGAACGATCAATCCCCCGGTACTTGTCACTATACTATACTACAACGATCAGGTACACTGCTTGGTGGGGGTTGTAAGCTTCTCGAGATCCCTCGAGAGGTAAAGCCTGTTGCGATTCCCACGCATCAATATCATTACCTTCCTTATCTCTTTTGGGCTCATCATTAACAACATCATCCTTTTGTGAACTCTTATTCTTCTTAGAGGGGATAATTTTTGGATCAAACTTCAACTTTTCAACCAAAATAAACTCCTCTTGAGGTGTTGGCACTTTAGCATTTGTATCTGCAGAAACATTAGCTTCTGTACCTGCGATATTGTTAGTGTCTGCACCTGTAATCACTGGCTCATAATTCATGGTTTTGGTTAGCATATCAATATTAAAGAGCCATTATGGTCCTTTCCCTGCAACATTAGGTGTATTTTTACTAAACCTAATATGCAAATTCTCCTTACATGTTTGGTTCTCTTGTTGTAAACTCTAAAAGCTCTACTGTTTATTGAGTAACCAACAAAATAACATTCATCAGTCTTTTCATCAAACTTGCCTAGCTGATCTTTGGTATTCAAGATAGTAACAGGACACCCAAATGGTTTAAAGAAAGCTATCATGGGTTTCCTACCATGAAACAATTCATAACGGGTCTTGTTATGAGGCTTAACTATCTTACTCCTATTTTGCACAAAGTAGGCAGTGTTCATTGCGTCAGCCCAAAAAGGTATAGGTAACTTAGAATCTGACAACATAGTCCTAGCAGCCTCAATCAATGTCCTATTCCTCCTTTCAGCTACACCATTTTGTTGAGGAGTTCTAGCAACACTATACTGCCTTAAAATTCCCTTTCCAATACAAAACTGATTCATCACATTATTCTTAAACTTAGTTCCATTGTCACATCTGATTATCTTAACTCTTTGGTTTATTAGGTTTTCTAATCTAGTTATAAATTCCTTAAGAATCGTTGTAGTTTCATCCTTAGAAGCTAGAAAGAACACTCAAGTAAATCTACTAAAATCATCTGTGCCAACTAGACAGTATGTCTTCTTATTCAGACTATTCTCAAAACATGTCCAAATAAATCCATATTAAGCATATACAAAGGCTGAGCAATGGAGTTCACAACCTTGGACTTAAAAGAAGCTGTGTGTTGTTTACCCTTTTGACAAGCAACAATGGTTTCATGATTTTCAAAAACTTTTTGTGGAAAACTAGAAGGGGGGGTTGAATAGTTTACCATTTAAAATCTTTTTAACTTGTTTGATTAGCTTTGAAACTTTCCGTTTGATCAAAGATATATACACACAAACACAATATATAACATGCAAGTAAATGAAAGAAACGATCAAACCACAACACGAGTATTTATCGTGGTTCGGCTACAAGGACTCTTTTTCCTTGCCCTACATCCACGCCCCGAGTATCCAACTCGAGAGTTTCTTTCACTAGTCAACAAGCTCCTTTCACCGGCAGAGAAAACCTTACACGTCGCTTATACACGTTTACCGACACTAAGCTAGATGTCGAGTTCTTTTACAAGGGTACAACCACTCCCGTTAGTTCTTTTACAAGGGTACAACAACTCCCGTCACACTTTGTATTTTGAGGACTAAAACACTAACCGATCACTATTGAAAATACACAATCAAATGAAGTGTAAACTACACAAGTCTACACAATGCTAAGCTAACAAGTCTTGCAACGTTGTGTTGAATACTTGTAACTTTTTATGAACTCGTGAATCTCTTTGCTACAAAAAGAAACTTCACATATGAGATGTTAAAGGGTTAAATGAAAGAATGAATGAATGTGTGAAAATATGATGTAGAGTGATAAGCTAAAAATCAAACTTGTGGCTTAGTATTTATAGCAAAGCCTTCTGCAGGCCTGGCGAATACGGCGGAACCCTCAGATGGGTTCCGCCCGTGTACCCCCAGGGTTCCGCCAGGCTTGCAGTTGGTTTTGCAATAAATCTTGCAAACCAAACAATGTCACATCTCATTATTCCTAGTCAAACATACTACTTGCAAGCAAACATATGGTTAGTCAAACACACTTTCTTTCCATAAATGTATATTGACAAAACTTTCCATAAATGTGATGTGACATTTCTATTTTAAGAAATAAAAAGTGTTGTGTTTTATGAAATGTAAAATGTAGCAAATGTCTAGTTTATGCAAGTCTTTAAAACTAAGATTATGTTTTACTTAGAAACTAAAGTTTATATTTTGTCGTTAACAAAACTTAGCAAAGATCGTAAAATATAAATAACGTTTTTAGGTGATATTTGTATTAACAATCTCTCCCTTTTTGTTGATGACAAAACATAAACTTTGTTTTTAAGTAACTCACAAAAATCTTAGTGTTTAAGACTTAAAAAAAATTTATATTAAACTTGTTTTACTTAAGTGATGAAAATCATATTAAGTTTTAAAGATTTAATATATTTCTCCCCCTTTTTGTCGAAACAAAAAGTAGAGTAGCGAAGCGGAATCATGCACGTGCTCCCCCTTGGTTGTTACTCCCCCTAAAAGGAGTGCCAAGATGGGAAACATGGATTTTGATCCTACAAAAAAATGGTTTGTTAGTGATATATATAATCAAGCAGTTACCACACATAATGCAACCACAATAACAACTCAAAAATGATCAACCAACAATGCAAGTAAGTAAGTAGAAAGAAATATCATTCCAAGTAAAATTTGACTTTTAAAAGTCAAAGACAAGAAATGGGAAAGATTCATCTACTTCTAAAAGAAAAATTAAAAATAACCAAGAAAATAAAAGAAAATCAAATCCTACTTTCCTAAATGGGGCAAAAGGCCTCCAAAGGTTGTCTAGGATTTGTTAGGGTGGGAAAGAGCATCCAAACGTTCTATGACGTGCTGGAATGCAAAAAGGGTTTCATCTTTGAATTGGTGAAGCAACAATTTGATGCTTGCACCCATTTGCTCTCAATTTGAGCAAACATGGGGATGAGTGGGTGGAAATGGGTTGGTTTTAGTTTCTTGGTTTAAGGGTTGGTTGGTTTTTGGTTCTTGGTTGAAGGATGGGTTTGGTATAGAGTCAAGCAAGGTGGTTTGAAATTCCATTGCTTGATGGAGATGATTCTCAACCATGCTTTGGATTTCCTCATAGGAAGGAAAGATAGACTCAAAGGTTTGGGCTTGAGAATGTGGTAGAGTTGGGTGATCATGGTTTTCAAAATTTGGTTCTCCATAAAGAGGACCATGGATGTCATGATAGATTGGGTGAAACAACAATGGTTTGGGTTGGTGGTATTCTTGTTGTGGTTAAAATGCTCATTTTGGTCAAGAATTGATCTTCGTGTTTCATTTGCAAAAGGTGGTGGTTGTGTTGGTCTTGGTGGAAGATCATTGAGATCTTGGACAAACGGGTGTGGTGATGTTGGAGGAGACCCAAATAACTCCATAGGTTCAAGTTTTGGCAATGGTGATGGTGATGGAGTTTTGGATGGTTGGGTTGGAGCACTTGGTGGAGTTGGGTCAATGGGTGATTTTGTTGGTGGTGGAGTGAGCTCATTGGGTTCATTGGGTGATGGAGATGGAGATGCAAGGTTTAGAAAATGTTTATTTTTGATTGGTGAGGTGAATTCATCTGAGGATGAGGAGCTTAGGTTGATGGATTGGTTAGTCCAAAGTGGTTTGACACTTATCCGGGCGGTTTTCCGGATGGGTCATGATGGTTGAGAGGTGATTGTTGACTTAGTCATGGTTAAAATGGTTTAAAAGATCAGAAATTGTGATGAAGAAGGTGTGATTTGATAGTGTTTAGGATGGTTTAATTTATAGTGATGAAGGAGTGTGGAAAGGAGTGTTTGGATTTGATGTTAGGCCATACAAAAATGGAGGTTCCTAATGATTTGGAAGACTAATTGTGGGTTGTCATATCATGGAAGTCAATCCAATGAAAATGGTGAAGTGAGAAGACAAGATTTGCACTAAATGCTTAGTGGTGTTGGTAAATTTGTTGAAGGATATGTCTCATGGATTTCAAGGAACCTTTGGAAGGGTTCCTTGAGGTAGTTATGGGTATTTTTGAAATTTGGAGGGAAATGGTTTTCTTTGAGTTATAGGGAATGAGAACTACCCTATTGTGCTTAACAAATTGCAGGAAAATGGTTTCTATCTAAAAGGATGGTATTTTGTTGATTGGATGTTGAAATGTTGAAAACTAAAAAAAAAAATTCTGCAGGAAATCTGGCGGAACCTTCAGGATACACAGGCGGAACCCGTGTGAGGGTTCCGTCCAGTCCGTTGGGCCATTTCTGGGTTGCCCAGAAAATGCACTGGCGGAACCCATTCTAGGGTGCCGCCAGATCCGCCAGGCCTGAAAAAGTTGGCAGTCCGCGATTTTGACCCGCGAGATGATTTTCAAATTTTTCGAAAACTACTAAAATCAAAAAGATAATGCATATCTGGTTAGGTAATGGAAAAATTGGACATGTAAACACACATACCATAGGACTTTGACCGGGGGGTCGAGAATTTCACTATACTTAGTGAAAATTTCATAAACATGAAAATTTGACAACTTGCCAAAAGTTGTCTACCTGCATCATTGCTAGTTAATACATGTTCCAAATAGTATCACACAATGTACCAATACACAAATACATCACAAACATTGTTTAAACGACCAAATTGTTCAAATAGCACCTAGTGCCAAACACTCCTTCACACTCGCACTCATTGACGGTCAATCTTGTTATTGAGCTTTCCAAGGAATCTTCCAAGATTCTTAAACATCCCCTTTGTTTGCTTGAACTCCACCGACTCATTTGGAATATCCGGACGTTGGGATAGGTATTCTAGAGGTAGGAGCCTAGAGTTGGGCAAAGAGTCATCTTCACTCATTGAGGAAGATGATGAGGAGGTAGGAGGATGAGGACGTTTTCCTTGGGCTTTGTACACTCTCTTATCACTTAGTGGGACAAAGGTGTGTGGAATGAGAGAGTAGTCAAGGCGAAGACCGTTTGGAGTTGGTGGAATGGGAGAGATGAACCTAAAGAGACGGGTCAAGAGCATTCCATACGGCATAGCCATTGTGCCATGCACGGGAATGTCGGCCATTCTCTTGGCCATGTAGTAGGCAAGGTTGAAGGGTTGCCTAACGGACAAAGAGTAGAGCATGTAGCAAAGCAAAGATTAATATGATCTCGGTTTCCTATGGTGCTAATGACATTTGCTCTAAGGACTTCCTCCCATTTCTTGAATTGGGGCTTGAGTTCATTCATTTCCATTCCATATGGGTCCTTATCGACCTCATTTCCCGAATGGGTTCTCCTAGTGTTGGTTGTCCTAACAAAGAGGTGGTCACGAAGTTCATCTTTGGACACAAGAGGGATGTCATAAGGATGGATGCGGTCATGGAGGGTGTCAAGAGTTGAGAGGGAGTGCAAGTCGGAGTAGATGCAAGTACCACGGTTTGGGACACCTAGGATTTGAGCAAACTCCTCAAGAGTGAAGGAGTATTGATGACCACTAGCCCTAAAGTTGATAGACATGCGACCATACTCATCCGTGGAGAGAGTGACAGATGCATAGAATTCTAGAATAAACCTAGGACAAATAGGCTCGTCGATTTCTAAAAGACACTCAAAGTTGATTGTGGCAAATTCGGTGTAGAGGTTTGTGCCTTCTAGGAAGGACGGGTCAATGGTTCTTCCCTCATGGACATAATGTTTTCTAAGGCTTTGAAAACATTGACTTGATTTGGGGTAAGGCCTTTGGTTTTGTGGTGTTTGGGTAGGTACTTAATGGTGTCCTTGTGGTTAGAGGAGGCATGTTGATTCCTAGAAAAACAAAATTTCACGTTTTAGTCTAAGTAAACGACTATTATAATGTGGATGTTCTAGTGTGTGCGTATATGAAAACAATGTGGAGGTGCGGTTATCTTGACTCATTTTGATGCTTCAAAAACGTTTTATAATGCAAGTTTTGTTATAAAACAAAAGATAACCCAAACGCTCCTAGTTCAATGTAGCTTCGTTTGAATGTACCCGAAAATACATATTGGTTATGTATTCCCTTTAGCATTCAAGGGACATTATGCAAGTGATGTTTTAAACATAACGTTTTGATTTTGTATTCTCAATGTGAGACGAAAACATATTTGTCCTATTTGTGAGAAATTTTTGGAAAAATTTGTCATGGGGTGTTTGAGAAAACATGCTTACACTTAGTAAGAATGCAATTCCTAACTATGGGGAATATGATTAGTTTTGTTAAACACCTAATTTCATGCATGAGTTTCTCAAATTAATGCATAACCTCAAGTTTTTTGTTTTTGTGCAAAAAATATAATTCCTAGACTCAGTTCAGGATTGTAATCAAGTTTAGAATACTTACAATGGTGATTGATTTGCAATGTGAGTGAAAGGAAGACCAAGAAATCGTAGGTATGGATGGATGGTAAAGTGAATAGTAACAGTTTGGAAGTGGTGGTAGGAAATAATGGGTTTACAATGATGATTGATTTGCAATGTGAGTGAAAGGAAGACCAAGAAATCGTAGGTATGGATGGATGGTAAAGTGAATAGTAACAGTTTGGAAGTGGTGGTAGGAAATTATGGGTGTTTGGTTTAATATAAACAATAAAATGGTTCTGCAGGTCAGCGGATACGGTACACCCCTGAATTGGGTTCCGTCCGTTGTGTCTGAGGGTTCCGCCGACCCTGCTGAGAAAAAGAGTTATGGATTTGTTTTGATTTTTGTCTAATGTCCAGAACTACAACGTAGGTTCCATGAGTCCTAATCCTAGCCTAAGAAGGTTAAAAGGTTCACGTTTAAGGGGTTTCGTGAGAATGTCAGCTATGTTGTCTTCGGAAGAAACTTTCTCAATTGAGATATTTCCTTTTTGAATGTTGTCACGAAGGAAATGATGATGGATTTCAATATGTTTGGTACGAGCATGTTGAACCGGGTTTCTACTAAGATCAATTGCACCTTTGTTGCCACAAAGAATTGTGATGTCGTTAAGTTGAATTCCGTAGTCGACAAGAGCTTACTTCATCCAAAGAGCTTGTTGACATGCCTTTCCGGCTGAAACGTACTCGGCTTCCGTTGTTGAGATAGCAAGAGCCGTTTGCTTCTTAGAGAATCATGAGGTGACACAATGTCCAACAAAAGTACAAATACCACTTCTACTTCTTCTATCAACATAGTCACCGGCATGATCCGAGTCGGCATACACTATGGTGTCTATTCCCGTTCCTTTGGGATACCATAAACCTAAATGTGTAGTGCCCTTAATATACCTAAAAATCCTTTTAACGGCTTCAAGATGAGTAGTCTTAGGATCTTTTTGAAAACGAGCACATAGACAAACACTAAACATAATGTCGGGTCTACTAGCCGTTAGGTAAAGTAGACTACCAATCATACCTCTATATTTAGTGCTATCTACGAATTCACTTTCCTCATCCTTGGTGAGTTTAGTTTCCGTGGACATGGGAGTTTTGATTGGTTTCGAATCTTCTAATCCAAATTTCTTAAGCATGTCCTTAATATATTTAGATTGGTTAAAGAAGATACCATCTTCTAGTTGTTTATTTTGGAGTCCTAGGAAAAAGCTGAGTTCTCCCATCATATTCATTTCAAACTCGTCGTGCATGATTTTTGAGAAATCCACATATAATTCTTGACAAGTTGATCTGAATATAATGTCATCAACATAGATTTGGACTATGATAATATGTGAATCTTTCTTCTTAGTGAAGAGAGTATTATCAACTAAGCCCATGGTATACTTATGGTCAACTAGGAAGGTTTTAAGTCGATCATACCATGCTTTTGGAGCTTACTTAAGTCCTTAAAGAGCCTTTTTATGTTTGTAAACATGATTTGGTTTTTCAAAATCGATGAAACCCGGTGGTTGAGCAACATACACTTCTTCATTTATGACTCTGTTTAGAAATGCACTTTTGACGTCCATTTGAAAGAGTTTAAAATTGTGTGCACATGCATATGCAAGTAAGATTCTAATTGACTCGAGCCTAGCAACCGGAGCAAAAGTTTCATCGTATGCAATGCCTTCTTGTTGGTTATATCCTTGTGCAACTATCCTAGCTTTGTTTCTAGACACAATTCCATTTTCATCCATTTTATTACGAAAGACCCATTTTGTTCCAATTATAGTTTGACTCTTTGGTTGAGCAACTAATGTCCACACATCATTCCTAACAAATTGGTTTAACTCTTCTTGCATTGCAATTACCCAAGACTCATCTTTAATGGCTTCATTATTGTTTTTCGGTTCAATGGTTGACACGAAACAAAAGTAGTTACTTTCATTTTGAACTTTTGATCTTAGTGTTCTTTCGTTAATGTTTCCTATGACACCATCTAATGGATGACTTTTAGATTCTTTGACATTGACAAGTTCTTTGTTTAATAGTTCATCTTCCTTGTCATTACCTAAAATCTCTTGACTTTCTATTGCTTGGCTTTCAACTAAGTCATCATCTACCAAAGGTGATGTCTTAGAGGGAGGTGGACTCTCGTCAAATGTTACGTTCAACGATTCCTCGACTCTTTAGGTTTCTTTGTTCAAAACAATGTAAGCTTTACTATTTTGTAAATATCGAAGAAATACACCTTCATAAGACTTTGGGTCAAATTTGGTGAGATAATCCTTGGTGTTAAGAATGAAACATTTACTCCCAAACACTCTAAAGTATCCTAATGTAGGCTTTTTACCTTTATATAATTCATAAGGAGTTTTATTCAAAAATGGTCTAATTAAGACTCGATTTAAAATGTACGTTGATGTGTCAACGACATTACACCAAAACTTTTGTGGAATGTTTTGTTCATTAAGCATTGTTCTACTCATCTCTTGCAATGTCCGGTTTTTACGTTCTACTACACCATTAGATTGAGGGGTACGTGGAGCCGAAAAGTTATGAGTAATACCATTAATATCACAAAAGTTTCTAATGAAATTCATTATCAAATTCACGACCGTGATCCGTTCTAATAGATACAATATTAGAACCTACTTGATTTTGAATTTTCTTACTTAGAATCTCAAATTTATCAAAAGCTTCATATTTACTTTTCAATAATTTTGTCCAAGTATATCTTGAGTAATCATCGACTATGACTAAAGTGTAGAAGTTACCTCCATAACTTTGTATAGCGGATGGACCAAATAAATCCATATGCAAAAGTTCTAGACACCTAGATTTAGAAACCAAGTTTTTAGCCTTATGGCTACTATGGACTTGTTTACCGACTTTGCAAGTATCACAAAAGTGTTGGTCATATTTCAACTTAGGTAGGTTTCGAACTAAGTCTTTGGAGGAGAGGTTTTGAATTAGTCTCATGTTAGCGTGTCCTAAACGTCTATGCCATAAAGTTGAAGATTCATCTAATGAGGTAAGACAAAGTTTGTCTCTAGATGTTGGATCCATCTTCATGACGTATACGTTGTTCTTAAGGACACCTTTGGCTATGGTTATACCATCTTTAAGTATTTACTTCCGTTTTCACTAAAAAGGACATTATACTTATTACGACAAAGTTGACTAATACTAAGGAGATTAAAACCTAAGTTATCAACATGAGCTACATCATCTATAAAAAGGGAGTCATGAGAGATTGTACCTTTTCCGATGATTTTGCTCTTAGTTTTACTACCAAACATAACATTACCTCCGTCACATATGTGATAAGTAGTGAAGAGGCTTTTGTTACCCATCATGTGCCTTGAAAAACCGCTATCTTTGATCCATTCATCCAGTTCCAAACAAACTTTGAGGCACACCTATTTTATGAAATACACTCAAACATTTGGTCCCCAATTTCTCATGGGTCCATTTTGGTTAAGCATACCATTAACTTGTGCCAAGTATGAAAATAGAACATAAGGGTTCCATGACATGTAATTTGGAGTTTGGTAATGTCCAGGAGTGTTTTGGTTCCAAACATGTTGGTAGTTTGGTCGAGCGTTGAAGTTGCTCTTTGGAAAGGGGCGTTTGGGAATTGGAGTCTTAGGTCTTGGTTGAGTAGTCTTAGCTCTAAATTCGTTTTTACTAAGTCCTACTCCAGTTTTAAAAGCAGGTTTTGTTCCATTTTTATATGTGACTTTAACAAATTTTGAACGATCCGATGTGGAGGATGCTACCGCTGCAGCAGACTTGGCGGAACCTTCGGGTCCAACGGGCGGAACCCTGGATTGGGTTCCGTCTGTTCCGCGGGCTGCTGTAGCAGTTTTATTAGTTTCTTGTGCATTCTTTTTTTGTTTCGTTTGACCCTTTGAAGTTTCTATTTTCATGAATCCTAGTCCTATTTTATCAAAGGGTGACTTTTGAATTTTCATAATTTCATCCGCACAAGAAATGCTCTTATCGAACTTCTTAAACTTTGTGGTTTGTTTTATTAGATCATTTTGAGTAATTTTAAGTTTCTCAACTTCGAGTTTAAGTTCTTCACATGATTTGCAAGATGTGTCAATACCTTTACTCTTTTCTAATCTCTTAGCTTTTTCTTTTAATTCATAAACTTCATTTTCTAAAAACTCCTTTTTAGTTTTCAAAAACTTATTTTTGTTTATGATTTTTAAGCTCAATTCACAAAGTTTGTTATATTCTTTTTGTAAAGTGTCATCATCAATAGAGGAGTAAGATGAGTCGGAGAGTACCTCATTTGAGTCATGAGCCATGAGAGCAATATCATCATTCTTTGTCTCATCGTCATCTCCTTCATAGTCACTCCAAGAACCACCCACAAAAGCTTGTTGAGGTTTGCTCTTGGGTGGTTTTGTACATTCTCCTACAAGATGACTTGTTTCTCCACACCTATAGCATTTTCTTTCAACCTTTCCTTTCCTATCATCACGATCTTTTCGGAAAGTTTTCATGTCATCTTTAGGTTGCCTTACAAACTTCCCTCTTCTACGAAAGAACTTCTTGAAGTCTCTAACGGCCATAGCATATTCCTCATCATCACTATCCGAAGTAGATTCTTCATCATCACTTGATTGGACTCTAGCTTTCAAGGCAATGGACTTAATTTTTTCTTTCTTGCCTCTAACTAGTTCCGAATCTTTTTCCATTACCATTTCATGAACTTTGAGGTTTCCAATTAGCTCGTCAAGTGACATGCTTGAAAGATCTTTGGATTCTTCAATTGCCGTCACTTTTGCTCTCCACTTCGGATGGAGTGCTCTAAGGAATTTCCTGACAAAATTCTTACTACAAAAAGATTCATCAAGTGCTTTAAGTGAAGTAATAATAGTGTTAAACCTAGCAAATGCATTATAAATAATCTCATCTTCGGGAATAACAAATTGTTCATATTGTTGAAAAAGGAGATCAATTTTGTTATCCTTAACTTGTGAGTTTCCTTGATGAGTGACTATTAAAGATTGCCAAATATCTTTGGCAGTTTTACACATAAAGACTCTTTCATATTCTTTCTTAGGCAAAGCATTGTAAGGCATCATTTTAGCTTCATTATTTTTAGCAATCAATTTCTTTTGATCATCATCTTTAATATTAGTAACTATATTATCACCATCAATGATTATATATCATAAATCTATATCTTGAGATTTCACGTAAGTTTCAAAACGGTTTTTCCAATATATAAAACCATTTGCTTCAAAAAGTGGTGGTCTTTGCATAGATTGCCCTTCTTTGTAATTTTCAAAATCCATGGATCGTTTCAAGTTTTAAAACACAATATATTTTAAAAGCTTGAGTAACGTAGCTCTTGTTGCCAATTGTGGAAAACTAGAAGGGGGGGTTGAATAGTTCACCGTTTAAAATCTTTTTAACTTGTTTGATTAGCTTTGAAACTTTCTGTTTGATCAAAGATATATACACACAAACACAATATATAACATGCAAGTAAATGAAAGAAACGATCAAACCACAACACGAGTATTTATCATGGTTCAGCTACAAGGACTCTTTTTCCTTGCCCTACATCCACGCCCCGAGTATCCAACTCGAGAGTTTCTTTCACTAGTCAACAAGCTCCTTTCACCTGCGGAGAAAACCTTACACGTTGCTTATACATGTTTACCGACACTAAGCTAGATGTCGAGTTCTTTTACAAGGGTACAACCACTCCCGTTAGTTCTTTTACAAGGGTAAAACAACTCCTGTCACACTTTGTATTTTGAGGACTAAAATTCTAGCCGATCACTACTAAAAATACACAATCAAATGAAGTGTAAACTACACAAGTCTACACAATGCTAAGCTAACAATTCTTGCAACGTTGTGTTGAATACTTGTAACTTTTTATGAACTCGTGAATCTCTTTGCTACAAAAAGAAACTTCACATATGAGATGTTAAAGGGTTAGATGAAAGAATGAATGAATGTGTGAAAATATGATGTAGAGTGATAAGCCAAAAATCAAACTTGTGGCTTAGTATTTATAGCAAAGCCTTCTATAGGCCTGGCGGATATGGTAGAACCCTCAGATGGGTTCCGCCGGGCTTGCAGTTGGTTTTGCAGTAAATCTTGCAAACCAAACAATGTCACATCTCATTATTCCTAGTCAAACATAAAACTTGCAAGCAAACATATGGTTAGTCAAACACACTTTCTTTCCATAAATGTATATTGACAAAACTTGCCATAAATGTGATGTGACATTTCTATTTTAAAAAATAAAAAGTGTTGTGTTTTATGAAATGTAAAATGTAGCAAATGTCTAGTTTATGCAAGTCTTTAAAACTAAGATTATGTTTTACTTAGAAACTAAAGTTTACATTTTGTCGTTAACAAAACTTAGCAAAGATCGTAAAATATAAATAACGTTTTTAGGAGGTATTTGTATTAACACTTTTGTAGGTAAACCTCTAACAAGGTTACCTTTAACCAATTTGTTCATTTCTTTGAAATTCAAATGTCCAAGTCTTTTATGCCATAATTTGGATTCATCAAGAGTGGCCTTTGCTACCAGACAAGTTGAAGCTCTTTTGGGAACTATGTTCTTTATATGATCACTGTATATTTTCTCAGTTCTAGAGACTCTCAGTAGCACAACCTTATCATTTTGTGTAACCACCCATAAAATCTTATCAACATCAATACCAATAGTAGGTATTTTTGCAGATATTACCCAGACTCTTTGATACTTTTAATCATACCCTTTAAAATCATGGTTGAAAAATTAAAAGGTTCTCCTGTGCTTAGAGAAATCATAGCAGATGCTATGACAGTACTAAACTCATCCCACCCAGAATTTTTAGGGCTCAAAAAATGTAAAAGAGTATGTGCTAAAAATTTCTAATGATAACAGAGAAGACCTTTTTGAAATTTTAAACTATTGTTTTTCTTCTCATATCCCATGTCTTTTAGCCCTTTAAAAATGTCAACATTTGAAAGACACTTGATTTCTTAATCATCAGCAAAGAGAAGTGTTTCTCTTATGAATGATTCAGTAACAAGTACCTTTTGGCCGTCAACAATAGCCTTAATTTGTGATTCCCCATTATGAGTTTTGACTTTAGCAGTAAGCCAAAACTGTTTAACGAATGAATTAAATATAGTAGGATTCATAGTTAACGCATACCTAATGGAGGTAGCATTGAGAAAATGTGCTATTTCTATGAAACCTTTAGGAACCAATTCCGCATCCAAAAGTGCGACCATGTTGTGACTTTCTGCCCATGTTCTTGTGAGTTCCATGAATTAGGGTTTATGGAATTGGGGGTTTTTGATTTTGATGATAATTGTGTATTAGGGTTTAAGTAATCTTCAATTATGAGCGCGTAAGACTAATTGGGAGACGCAATTAGGTTTTTAAACCCTTTGAAAGAAGTTAAATAACCATCCCTGTAGTTTGAATTTTAGTAGTAGAATCTTTTGCCTAGCAGCAGAATTCTTTTGCCAAGCAGCTGAATGTCTGCAAACTTGTTCCAAACACCTTCTTCTCATCATTAAATGTTCCAAAAAAGAACTTGTCCTACAAAAGATTAGTCCAAAACCACAAAAACACAAAATATACCCATTCACTCTAATCACAACACTTAGTTATATCTAGCAGTTGAAAATTTAACTAGCAGTAGAATCAATCAACTCTATTTATAACTAGAAACAGAATCCATAAATAGTAGTAAAAACAACTTTTATAACTAATAATAACACAAATACTTTACAAAACTTTAAAAAAACACAGAGAGATAAGGTTTTCAGAGATTGATCATTCCAATACTTGCAATTAAAAATTGAAATCTCCCCACATCAAAATGTTTTGTGAGTAAATCAGCAACATTATTATCAGTATGGATTTTGACAATTTGAATCAACTTCTTTTCATAGCAATCTCTTATAAAATGATGTCTTATCTCAATATGCTTTGTTTAAAATGAAAAACAGTATTTTTAATTATGCATAGTGTTCTGTTATAATCAATATGAATTTTGGTGTTCATAAAATTGTACCCATAGTCCAGCAATTGATTTTGCATCCAAAGTACTTGACCACAACAACTTGAAGCAGCCACATACACAGCTTTAGTTGTTGAATTTGCCACCATTGTTTGTTTCTTGCACTGCCATGACACCAACCTGCTTCCAAGAAATTGACAACCTCCAGTTGTGGATTTCCTATCCAAGCTAGCCCCAGCATAGTCACTATCAGAATATGCTACCAAATCAAAAGGTGAATCCTTAGGATACCAAAGGCCCAAATTAGGTTGATGCCTCAGATATCTAAAGATCCTCTTCACTGCATTGAGATGTTATTCTTTGGGATTAACTTGATATCTTGCACAGGCACATACAGCAAACATAATATCTGGCCTTGAAGTTGTAAGATACATCAATGAATGAATCATCGACCTGTACAAAAGAACATCCACCTCTTTATCATATTCATCTTTAAGCAATGCTTTGTTGGTCTCCATTGTTGCCTTTGCAGGCTTTGTATCTTCAAAGCCAAACTTTTTTAGAATATCATTCTCATATTTTTCTTGACTAATGAAAATTCCATTCTCCTTTTGTCTGAATTGCAATCCCAAGAAGAATGTGAGTTCTCCCATGGAACTCATGTCAAACTTATTCTTCGTTAGTTTCTCAAACTCAACACATAGAACTTTGTTTGTGGAGCCAAAGATGATATCATCAACATAAACTTGCACCAACAAGATATCATCTTTGATTTTCTTGATAAACAAAGTTTTGTCAATCTTGCCTCTACTAAAACCATTCTCTATCAGGTAAGTTGACAATGTGTCATACAAAGCTCTTGGAGGTTGATGTAAACCATAGAGTGCTTTGTCCACCTTGTACACTTTATTATGAAATTCATAGTCTTCAAAACCAGGTAGTTGACTCACATAAATTTCCTCTTCAATTGTTCCATAAAGGAAAGCACTCTTAACATCGATCTGATACACTACAAAATCTTTATATGAAGCATAATCCAGGAATAATCTGATGGCCTCTATCCTTGCCACTGGAGCAAATACTGTGGAAAACTAGAAGGGGGGGTTGAATAGTTTTACGTCCTTTTTAAATTTATTACCAAAATATTTTGTAGCTTATTAAAAACTTTCGATTCGATATCAAATGAATTCAAGTGACAACCAATATAAGCAATTCTAATCTAATAATGAAAGTATTGAAATGTAATGAAGAAAAGATAGAGTTAGAAAGATCAAACCACAACACGCGAATTTATAGTGGTTCGGCTACAAGGACACCTTCCTTGCCCTACTCCACTCCCCGAGTACCACACTCGAGAGTTTTCTTCACTATGTCAACAAACTCCTTATGGTGGAGAAACCTTACACACCTTGGCTTACACGAGTTAACGACACTAAGCTAAATGTCGAGTTCTAATCGTTGCTAGAACCAATCTCACAACTTCTTCAAGGCTTCACACCTTCTTCACACCTTCACAACTTCTTCAAGGCTTCACACCTTCTTCACACCTTCACAACTTCTTCAAGACTTCACACCTTCTTTTATGCACAACTAAGTCACAACTTCTAAACTACTTTACAACACACCTAGTTTCTACAATCAACAAATTCACACAACACTTTTACAAATATCTAACACTACTACAATATGAAACTAGCTATTCACAACACTACTACAATTAGATGAATGTAGAGGAGTGTTCTTCTTCTTGCACTTGAATGGATGAAGCTTTGGATCACTTGGAAACAAAGACTTATGAATTATATGATCAAAGGATTTTAGATCTAGAAATGGAGGTTGGATAAGAAAGTTTATAGTGCAAAAAGGTGAGAAAAATATGTGAAATGATCCAATATTTATAGGGCCAGAAAATACTGTTCTGGAGCATGCCGGTCCCCTTAATTAGGGGGCGGTCCCCTTAATGATTAAGGGGGCCGCCTAGTAAAATTAAGGGGGCGACCCTCCTGAACGTTGGAAAAGTTTTTCTGGATAAAATTTGCCCTTTTTGGTAGGAAATTTGAAATCATATCTTTGTAGTTTAATATAGCATTACCAAAAATGATTTACAAATATATATAAAATGTTTATATCATTTTATAAGATGTTATGTCTTAAGACAAAATTTCCTTTGATCATGTAAAGCATAAGATGCTTAGTTTATGCATACCTTAAGTGATATTAGATGTAGAGGTAAATATTTGTTACCAAATACTTGTTTACGTCTCAATCTTGACTTAATTTGATTTGAGTTTTGTGATTATCAAAACATAGGTTTATTGAGAGCTATTAATAACCTTTTTAAACATTATTTATATCAACAATCTCCCCCTTTTTGATGATTACAAAACTTAAACTCATTAACTCAAAAATTAATTTTTAAACAAGTATTTTAGTGAGTTTATATTTACTTCTCCCCCTTTTTGTAGAATCAAAAAGGTTATGCCGACAATTTTTAAACGTGAAAATTTGACGGGAAGACATCTGCCCCTTGATGTGTACTCCCCCTCGTTTGGGGGAACCAAGAGAACGAGCTATGGAATGCTTTGCAACACAAAAATATTAGAAGCACAAGTATATTCATGCAAACATATATTAGGTGATAAAAAAAAACAAGCATGGTTTAAAGAAAGCATTCATATAAAAGAAATGGTTGTGTTAAGACACAACATACAAGTAGTAATAAGGATTACAAGTAGAAAAGCTAGTACACAAATAAACAACTAGGAGAATACATCATCATGCAAAGAGTACATGGTCTTCATAGAGCTTGCAAGCAAAAGGGTGGTAGAGTCTTTATTTATTAAGCATATCAAATGCTTAATTTGGAGAGCATGATGGTGATGGTGGAGGAATGGGTGAGAATTGTGGTGGAGGAATGATTGGAGATGATGGTGGAGTTGGTGGTGGTGGTGGGTTGGTAAGCAAATGTTCAATATATGAAAACATATATTGAATTTCATCTCTAAGGCCAAAGATGACGGTGCGGTTGTGGATACAACAAAGACAAGTATCCCCATGGGATTCAAGTAGCCTCCAAGGCACGGGATTGGCAAAGAATGGTGGTGTAATTGGTGGAGATGAAAGATGAGTATCAAGAGGTGTTATTGGTGAAAGTGAGATGGTAAGATGGGTGGAGATAGGTTCTTGTGTAGGAAGTGGTGATGATACTTGTGGTGACAAGTGTGAGTTGATGTAGTCATTGATTGATGAGGTTGAAGGTATGGAGGATGAGGAAGTTCCATGAGTGGAAGGTGTTTTAGATGGTGCATTGGGTGCACTTGGGGATGAGCATTTGGGTGGAGGTGATGGGGTTTTGTCTTCTTCATTTGTTAAGTCAATGAAGAGTTGTTTTGGGGGGATGATCACAAGCTTTTGTTTCTTGGAGGCTTTGGAGTGTGAGGTGCTTGGTGGAGTCATGATGATTTGGATGATGAATGATGAGATGAAGAATGGTGATTATGGAGGGAATTTATAGTATGGAAATGGTTCTTTTAGGTATATATTTGAAATGGTTGAATGAGATTCTAAAATCAGTTGGGTTAAAATGGGAAATGGTAGCTGATACTAGAGAAAGGGTTCACAAGATGCAAAAGAAAACAGTGAACCCAATTCCAGATGGCTGGTCCCCTTAATTTTATGCCGGCCCCCTTAATTATTAAGGGGACCGCCTAGGGAATTAAGGGGGCCGCCCATCTGGTGTTTTCCCAAACGACCAGAAACCCAAAATTTGCAGAATTTGATGATTTTTCAAGTGTGTTTTTCCAGCAAGCTCTATTAGAAGTATATACTCTAGGAATGATGATATATAAACATATATAAATAACCAAATTTGCATGCAAATTAACATATTATAATCCACATTGAAAAGAAGCATAGCATAACATTAAGATAGTAGCATGATAATAGTTAGAGTCTAAAAATCATTCAGGAGATAAACAAGAAATAACACAAGTATTTCCGAATTAATCGGACAAATAGCAAACCATACAAGTGTCTAATAGAACCAAATAATAACAAGTAGCAATACGTCAATATCTTCTACTTCTTCTTCTTTCCAAGCATCTTCCTAAACATTTTCCCAACGGATTTGAATCCTCCTCGAAGTTCTTCATGCATTTGTTGTTGACGGTTGATGATGGACGTTTGACGAGTGAAGAGAAGCTCATCGGTACGTTCATGAGGAAGAGGAACTTGATACTCGATATCATCAATATCGGAAAGATTTTCAACAAAGGTCGTGGGGGATGAAGTACTAACATGTGAGGTTTTTTCCTCCTCATCATCATCGTCCTCACGATGAGATGTAGAACCACGAGGCCTAGAATACAAAGGAGCACGAGATTTTCCTTTGTCACTTCAAGAACGACGAGTACGAACACGAGTAAGTTGGTTCAAAGTAGGAAGGATATGAACGTAGTAATCTCGTTGAAGATGTGGGTAATGTTCCATCACATAACGATAAAGTCGTGTGAGGAACATACCATAAGGAAGATTTGCATTTGGGGTGTTTTTGGCGGACATGATTCGATGAATAAAAAGATAAGCCAAGTTGTATTGCTCTTCAGCAACTACACAATACAACATGTGGGCAATGCTCGCCGTGACATGATCACGGTGACCACCCGTACCAAACGCATTCTCGCGAATGAGTTCTTCCCACTTTTTCAAATCTTGGCTTAACTCTTTGGTGGAGGATTTGATTTGCATGAATATCGACATTCTTCGACTTGATTACTCGACTATTCGTACGACGTTCTAGTTCAAGCATTCGATGAAGGTCTTCAGGACTAGGAATCTCATAATAGTAGGGGCCATCCTGAGGACGATTTCTTTCAAGAGAGGAAAGATCCCATTCATTTGAGAAAAAGGCTTGGCCGTTGAATGGGATTCTAAGAATTTGTCCAAATTGAGCAAGAGTAAGAGTGATGAATTGATTTTGAATCATGAAGGAAATGAGGATATGACCATAGGGATCGGTTTACACAGTCACTTGGCTATAGAAGTCGAGGATAAAACGAGGAATGATTGGTTCGTTGATTTGGAAAAGACATTCAAAACGAATATTGGAGAACATTCGTTCTATTTGATCATTTTCATAGAAAGATGGATCGACAATTCTTCCTTCGTGAATGTTTCTATTTTCAATAGGACGATAGAAACATGCAACTGAAGGAGACATGCCGGGAGTAGAAGAGACATTTGGAATGTATTGTTTTGTTTTGGAGACATCACCAACCGTGGTCTTAGGCATTTTCACCTAAACAATATAACAACAAAAATAAAATTAATATAAAAACAACTATCATGCATATGTTTTATATATATATATATATATATATATATATATATATATATATATATATATATATATATAATTATATGCAATATATGTGGAACGAAATTCTACTTCGACACAAAAAAAAATATTCAATGAAGTAGTTTCATAATGTTCCTTTTATTTTGATTTTAAACTCGTTTAGAATATATGATATCAAAGAGTATGATATCATAATTCATTTTGAAGTAAGGCTAGATATATATTAGATTATATATCTTCCATTTCATAAGAGTTTGACACAACATAAGCTTGTTTAAAAGATTAAAATGCAAATTTTAGTTTTCAAAAATATCTTTTTCGAGATAAACCAAACGCTCCCTTAACTAGATAAAAACATCCTAAAATATCAATATATATATTGATTATATATCTTCATGACGTCTATTGATTCTAGTAGTATTAACAAATTTTATGAGCTAGTTTTAAGTTTCAAATAACTACATATGGTTATAGTTTGTTCATGAACCAAATGCCCATGTTGTCTTCATGAACCATTTTATAACGAATTAAAAAGTATGTTTTGATTATTTATAACATTAAAACAATGTAATGTAGTAAGTTTTAAATAGTTTTTGAGAGTTATATCAACAATGTGCCTTTTGAAAAATAAAATTCAACAAGGGTTTATGGGCGATTAATGATTTTGACAAAATGATATGTTATACTAAATTTGAGTTGCAATACATCATCCTAATCCTATGGGAAGCATTTGGTAGTTCAATTTCTAGCTTCTATTTCACTAAAATTCGAATTAAAATAAATTTCAATAAAATGCATAATTATTGATTAGACACCAAATCGAATGAAATGTGATGAAATGGATGTTGGAAAACTTACAAAAGATGTTGTTATATGTTTGGTTAACGTTTGCCCCTTGCGAAACAACCCCGGATTGGAGATATGGTGGAGGATTTTGATGGTTTTGGGTATTTTGGTTCGTACTCAGCAGTAATAGGGAAGAGATGAATGAGCAAATGGAGTGTTTGGGAATGGAAATAAGGTGGAAAACGTATTTGGAAGTGTCAGATGGCCGGTCCCCTTAAACATTAAGGGGACCGCCCTCGATAACAAGCCGGTCCCCTTAATCTTTAAGGGGGCCGCCTTTGAAATTTTTGAAATTTCGCGGAATTAGTTTCTGGAATAAATATATTTATACGTATATAATTAGATTTATAATATATCAAAAGTACGTAAACGTTTATTGGCACGATGATAAGATACTTAACAATTTTTAATTACCGTTTCGATAATTAAAATGTACCTTTGACAATTTTGGATAAAATGATCAAAGTGTTAAGTTGATGAGGGGTTTGAGGTGTGTTAGGGAATATGTGAATAAGTGTGTATATATATATATATATATATATATATATATATATATATATATATATATATATATATATATATATATATATATATATATATAAGTATAAATGTGAGTGAAAGATGGGTTGATGGGTGAGGTTTGAAAGATAATAGCGGAGATAGGATATAATCGGCGAGAGGAGTTTGTTTCATCCATAATGTTCACGTGCGAAGGCGTTCTTGCATGATAAAAGTCCACTTGACTCATATCCCTTCATCATCATGAGTCTTCTAAAAGAGGACTTAATAGAATAACGTGAGGGGGGAAGGAAAGGGTTCGATAATGAACAATTTCCTGGAGTTCTAGAAAGTCAACTAATGACGTATCTAGGTTACGTGCAAGTAATTATATATATATATATATATATATATATATATATATATATATATATATATATATATATATATATATATATATATATATATATATATATATATTTAATATACTAAGTATAAGAGTATATATATATATATATAAGTATATATATGATCAAACAAATAAAGAGAAATAGAAAGCTATATCTATGCAAACAATGTAATCAAATAAAGCATATTTATCTAAGCATGGCAATGAGTTATGAAAGAATGGCGTACCCGGTGGTCTTCAAAAAAAATCTTCAAAAATCATCAAGATGACATATAGACTTTGAGAAAGTCTATGTTGAGAGAAACTTCAAGATTGCATCAAGGAATGTTCATCTAGCCATTTGATCCCCATTGTTTCTTTGGTCCAAAGTTGTTTGGTCCAAACATGTTTAACATTTGACTAGGATGCATGAAAGGTGGTAGTATACCCCAAGGATTGTAGCTTTTTTGGTAGTTCCACATTTGATTACTATTGTTATTATATTTTTGCCTATTTTGGTTTCTTCTTGGTTGAGGTGTTTTAGACCTAGGATTAGGATTATTTGGTTTTCTAGGTGGTGGTGTTTTAGATCTTGTCTTAGGTTTAGAAGATCCTGCCTCATTTTTTAAAGACGGTTTATAGAAAACTTTTACTTCTTCATTGTTGGCAAGAGGTATTTTTCTATCATTAATAAGTATATACTTAGGATTAGATTTTAGAGGTTTTTGTTCATTAGGTTCATTTTCGAATTTGATATTTTTAATCTCACTTGTTGAAGCTTCATTTGAATTATATCCTAAACCGGTTTTATCTCTGGATGTTCTTTGAATACTTATTATTTTACAAAGTAATTGACTACTATTTTCGAATTTATCAAGTTTGCGAATTTCTTCCCTAAGTATTTCGTTTTCACCTTTAAACTCTTGACATGATTTACATTCTTCAAAAATTTCTTTACCTTTTTCAAGTTGATGTATTTTAATTTTTAGTTCTAGTACTTCATTTTCCAATTGATTGTTTATGTATTTTAGTGATTTGTTTTTGGCAATTACTAGTTGTCCTAATTTGCATAGCCTATTATATTCATTATCTAGATCTTTTTCATCTAATGATAAGCTTTCATCACTAAAATATTCGGTTTCGGAACGTACCTCATTTGATGTATTCGCCATAAGACAATTCTCTTCTTTTGTCGTTTCTTTCTCATCTTCATCACTATCACTCCAAGCGCCTCCAACAAAAGCTCTTTGATTTTGATCTTTTGTCATCATTGGACATTTTCCAATGAGGTGATTCGGATCACCACACTTGAAACATTTCCTTTCAATCTTGTTGTTCTTGTCATCCTTACTCTTTTGAAATGTTTTCTTTTCATCATGCGGTTGTCTTACGAGTCTTCCTTGCCTTTTGAAGAATTTCTTGAAATCTCTAACGGCCATGGCGTATTCTTCGTCATCACTTTCGGAAGATGAGCTATCTTCGATACTAGATTCCTTTCTAGCTTTCAAGGCGATTGACTTGCTTTGCTCTCGTTTTTCTTTGACCATTTCGGAATCCTTCTTAATAATAACTTCATAAACTTTTAGATTTCCAATTAATTCATCAAGTTGCAATGTTGACAAATTCTTTGATTCTTCAATAGCCGGCACTTTAGCTCGCCATTTTGGATGAAGAGCCCTAAGAAACTTCCTAACAAAATTCTTACTAGAAAAATTCTCATCAAGTGCTTTTAAACTTGTGATGATAGTGTTAAATCTAGCAAAACCATTATCAATTGATTCCTCTTCCGGAATCGTGAATTGCTCATATTGTTGAACAAGTGGATCTATCTTATTATCTTTGACTTGACTATTACCTTGGTGAGTTATTAGTAAAGAGTTACAAATTTCTTTTGCGGTTTCACACATAAAGATCCTTTCGTACTCTTTACATGGTAGCGCATTATAAATAACCATTTTTGCTTCATTATTTTTAGCAAGTTTTCTTTTTAAATCATCATTTCGTTTTTCAAAAGGTACGATTTCATCTTTCTTTGTTTCGGGGTTATTTTGAATAGGTAAAAAAATCACCATTAGTAATAACATGCCAAAGATCTAGATCTTTTGACTTCACATAAGTTTCGAATCGATTTTTCCAATATAAAAATCCATCACTTTCAAATAGTGGTGGTCTTTGCATAGATTGCCCTTCTAAATATTTTTTAGATTCCATAGATCGTTACAAGTTTTAAAATACAATATATTTTAAAGATCTTGCTAGACGTGGCTCTGATACCAATTGTGGAAAACTAGAAGGGGGGGGGGGGGTTGAATAGTTTTACGTCCTTTTTAAATTTATTACCAAAATATTTTGTAGCTTATTAAAAACTTTCGATTCGATCTCAAGTGAATTCAAGTGACAACCAATATAAGCAATTCTAATCTAATAATGAAAGTATTGAAATGTAATGAAGAAAAGATAGAGTTAGAAAGATCAAACCACAACACGCGAATTTATAGTGGTTCGGCTACAAGGACACCTTCCTTGCCCTACTCCACTCCCCGAGTACCACACTCGAGAGTTTTCTTCACTATGTCAACAAACTCCTTATGGTGGAGAAACCTTACACACCTTGGCTTACACGAGTTAACGACACTAAGCTAAATGTCGAGTTCTAATCGTAGCTAGAACCAATCTCACAACTTCTTCAAGGCTTCACACCTTCACAACTTCTTCAAGGCTTCACACCTTCACAACTTCTTCAAGACTTCACACCTTCTTCTATGCACAACTAAGTCACAACTTCTAAACTACTTTACAACACACCTAGTTTCTACAATCAACAAATTCACACAACACTTTTACAAATATCTAACACTACTACAATATGAAACTAGCTATTCACAACACTACTACAATTAGATGAATGTAGAGGAGTGTTCTTCTTCTTGCATTTGAATGGATGAAGCTTTGGATCACTTGGAAACAAAGACTTATGAATTATATGATCAAAGGATTTTAGATCTAGAAATGGAGGTTGGATAAGAAAGTTTATAGTGCAAAAAGGTGAGAAAAATATGTGAAATGATCCAATATTTATAGGGCCAGAAAATACTGTTCTAGAGCGTGCCGGTCCCCTTAATTAGGGGGCGGTCCCCTTACCCTCCTGAACGTTGGAAAAGTTTTTTTGGATAAAATTTGCCCTTTTTGGTTGGAAATTTGAAATCATATCTTTGTAGTTTAATATAGCATTACCAAAAATGATTTACAAATATATATAAAATGTTTATATCATTTTATAAGATGTTATGTCTTAAGACAAAATTTCCTTTGATCATGTAATGCATAAGATGCTTAGTTTATGCATACTTTAAGTGATATTAGATGTAGAGGTAAATATTTGTTACCAAATACTTGTTTACGTCTTAATCTTGACTTAATTTGATTTGAGTTTTGTGATTATCAAAACATATGTTTATTGAGAGATATTAATAACCTTTTTAAACATTATTTATATCAACAAATACTTCATCATAGATCAATACCCTATTGTTGTGTGTATCCTTGAGCAACCAATCTTGCCTTGTTTCTGATGATAATGCCTCTTTCTTCTCTTTTGCATCTAAAAACCTATTTAGTTCCAATAGCCCTTTTTTCCATTTGGTAAATCAACGAAGGTCCATACTTCTTGTAGTCTAAATTGTAGAAGCTCATCTTCCATAGCTTCCAACCAACTTGGATCTTGTAAGGCTTTATAAGCATTCTTGGGTTCTACTTGTGAGAGAAAACAGGCAAACAAGCAGTTTTGAATATCTTTGTAACTGTTATCTTGCAAAGAAACCTTGATGAACTTGATCTTTCTGCTCTTTAGTCATCCTTCTTGTTTGAATAGTTGATGATGGATCACCAAGAAATTGATATTTTGGGTGATTCTTATGAACTCTTGTAGTTGGTTTTGGAATGACAGGAATATTAAGTTCCATGTTATTGATATCAGCCTCTGCTCAAAAAATTGAACCATCAAGAGCTTCATCATCAATGTCATAATAAACATGTTCCATAAGAGGCATGTTAGGATCATCAGCGTAGTTAGGATCATCAAAAGATCTACCTTGTTTATCCACAGTAGGAAATCTTGATGTAGAAGTAGAATCATTTGGCTTAACAGTAGATTCATTTGGCATAGCAGCTGAATTATTTGGCCTAGCAGTAGAATGAATGGTTCTGCTGCTAGTGGAAATGCCAATATCATTAACTATTGGATATTCTTTATTCTGCACTTCTTCAACAACTTTTGGTTCTTCATTCACCATGATTTCAGCATCAAAAGGTATATCATTACCTTCCTTATCTCTTTTGGGCGCATCATTAACAACATCATCCTTTTGTGAACTCTTATTCTTCTTAGAGGGGATAATTGTTGGATCAAACTTCAATTTTTCAACCAAAATAAACTCCTCTTGAGGTGTTGGCACTTTAGCATTTGTATCTGCAGAAACATTAGCTTCTGTACCTACGATATTGTTAGTATCTGCACCTGTAATCACTGGCTCATAATTCATGGTTTTGGTTAGCATATCAATATTAAAGAGCCATTATGGTCCTTTCCCTGCAACATTAGGTGTATTTTCACTAAACCTAATATGCAAATTCTCCTCTACATGTTTGGTTCTCTTGTTGTAAACTCTAAAAGCTCTATTGTTTATTGAGTAACCAACAAAATAACATTCATCAATCTTTTCATCAAATTTGCCTAGCTGTTCTTTGGTATTCAAGATAGTAACAGGACACCCAAATGGTTTAAAGAAAGCTATCATGGGTTTCCTACCATGAAACAATTCATAACGGGTCTTGTTATGAGGCTTAACTATCTTACTCCTATTTTGCACAAAGTAGGCAGTGTTCACTGCGTCAGCCCAAAAAGGTATAGGTAACTTAGAATCTGACAACATAGTCCTAGCAGCCTCAATCAATGTCCTATTCCTCCTTTCAGCTACACCATTTTGTTGAGGAGTTCTAGCAACACTATACTGCCTTAAAATTCCCTTTCCAATACAAAACTGATTCATCACATTATTCTTAAACTTAGTTCCATTGTCACATCTGATTATCTTAACTCTTTGGTTTATTAGGTTTTCTAATCTAGTTATAAATTCCTTAAGAATCGTTGTAGTTTCATCCTTAGAAGCTAGAAAGAACACTCAAGTAAATCTACTAAAATCATCTGTGCCAACTAGACAATATGTCTTCTTATTCAGACTATTCACAAAACATGTCCAAATAAATCCATATTAAGCATATACAAAGGCTGAGTAATGGAGTTCACAACCTTGGACTTAAAAGAAGCTCTGTGTTGTTTACCCTTTTGACAAGTAACACAGGTTTCGTGATTTTCAAAAACTTTTGTAGGTAAACCTCTAACAAGGTTACCTTTAACCAATTTGTTCATTTCTTTGAAATTCAAATGTCCAAGTCTTTTATGCCATAATTTGGATTCATCAAGAGTGGCCTTTGCAACCAGACAAGTTGAAGCTCTTTTGGGAACTATGTTCTTTATATGATCACTGTATATATATTTTTGGTTCTAGAGACTCTCAGTAGCACAACCTTATCATTTTGTGCAACCACCCATAAAATCTTATCAACATCAATACCAATAGTAGGTATTTTTGCGTTTCCTTTCTTTGCATTGCATGCATGACTCACTAGACCTACTCACGTATCCTCCTAAGCCAAATATCCTTACAACCGTAACACATGAACTCCTAATCTAGTATCAATACATCACCGCAATAAGTAATCTATCATCACAACATACCAAATCTATCACAATATAAAAAGAAACCCTAATCAAACCCTAATTGAGTCCTACATGTTTACAAAACCCTAATTGCTTATCTAAACTAGTTCGAAAGTACTCAAGGATTATGTAAGAGTTACATTAGCAACTTTAGGATATATTAGACTCCCTAAATCTTAGTAAAACCCTTTAGAGCATAGGTACAAGTCCCTCAAGCACAAAACTCTAACTAGGTCTTATAAGTCCCAAAACTAGGTTAAACCTTCCCAAATCTTTACCATAAGCTACCACAACTTAGTATAAGCTTCTTAGGACTTAATATTAGTCACTAAACACCCATAGGACCCTTATATAGGCACTAAACCCTAATATCTCACTTAGCAATATTAGGTCTAAAGTAAACCTAAACTAGTTCAAACCTAAACCTAAGCACCTAGCCTAGCACCTTAGTCACCCTAAGCACCCTCCCAAGCTAGCACACAAGGGTGTGGATCACCTCTTTGTCACCTCCTTATGTCGAGACATCAACACCACCACAAACACCTCTACACGCCCATAGCTACTCCATAGCCACCCTTAGTCATTCTACTAGCTCCTAAGAGTCACAACTAGTTGTGGTTAGTCACCTCCCCCCCCCCCCTCTCAACAACTTGCACCCATTTCTTGCTCATTACTCGAAACGCACCCTAGAAATAGATCGATACCCTCCACCCTTTCAAATCAAACCTCCTCTCTTCTTTACCTCAAACATTCTGGTCCTAGTAGTAGTAGTAGAGTCCTAGTAAATTTAGAAGTCGAGAACCATAAGCCTTGAAGCCTTGTCGAGTTGTTTTTCCACCTAAAAACCCTAAAACTCACGTACGCCCCATTTCTGGCCAAGTAAGCTTAATCTTTGATTCTATTAGCTTTATTACTGACCTAGGATAGTTATAATATGCCTTAGATCAGCTAGGAACCTTTGCTTGAGCCTTGCTCACTTTTATTTACTAGTTTTCATTTTAAAACCCTAATTTGAGTCGAATTGCTAAATACATGCTATAATACCTTAACTTAAGCTATAAGTTAGTTTATGCAACTTAGATAAGCTAATATTAGTAAAACATAAGCTAGTAAACTCTTTTGTTTCATAAAAATATAGTTTGCATGGAATTAGGACTAGTTTTGCAAAAGTTTCCATGCATAGGGGTATATATGGTAACTTTCTAAAAATATTAAGTATATGGACTATTTTTGACAATTTTTAGAAGTATTCGATATAAGGACCCTTTTTCAAAGTTATATAACCCTAGGATAAAAGTTATAACAATTATAAACTATAAGGACTAGTTTTGCAAATGTTATTAAGTTAAGGGTATAAATGGTAAATTTTGAAAAATAATAAGTCTAAATGATGTATAAACCCTATGAGGGGGTTACATGCTTACTCTTTTCTTTAAACTGAATGCAAGTCTTTTTCTTTGGTTATTGCACGAGTACTACTTTCTGCCACCATTACATAACTAAAATTCATGAACCATAATCACTTGTGGGGGTACCCATGTGAACGCGAGTATAGTCGATAGATCTATTAGAGTTTGATAACTCCCGTTGGTTTTCCCTAGCCGGGTACCAATAAGTAATATACTTGAAATCTCTCAAGGTTTAACTTTGGCAAGTTAACCTTATCTCTCTCCCATCATGAAATGGTCTGTAGTGCCCCATGATCTGGACTGTTAACGCGCGGTTTCATGAGATTAGTGCAATACCTCTTTTCTCATGATAATTGTATATGCATTGCAATTATCAAAAACCATACATTTTACTTGAAGGGTGTAACAACTGAACCCTGAGGAACTTGTATTCACACTATCACTTAAACCTATGACTCTCACTCAACACCTAGTGTTGACTTTTTAAGCATGTATCCTAGGTAATAGCTGTTACAGATCTATGGCACAAGGCAGCACTGAACTTGGAGGACTTCAACTCTGTTATCATTCAAAATACTATTTTCACACTTAGATTCATGGTACCTCTTCTTAATAAAACTCTGATAATTTAATGAATGATAACCCATTCTATAAAAACATCTCTTTTCGAGTCGTTTTCTATTACTGTATCTATGATTCTATAAAGTAATACCCCAGATCTAAATCCGCTGCGATCTGTGAAAATGGGGGTGTTACAGATTGGTATCAGAGCTTCAGTTGTAGAGAACAAGGTCAAAACCTAAACTACAACTAATTTTCTAAAGTCCAAGAAAGTCCTCAGTGCCACTGCCACCCTTCGAAACAATACGTGTTAAAAGGTTAGTATAGTAGATAATACCTAATTGCTAAATGCTTTATTTCAATACATAGTTATGTCTACTCCCCGCTATCCTACCCCCGCCTTATCTGGTTTACATACGGAGAATGCTCTTCCCTCTCCGAATGTACTGGATTATTCCTCAAAACACCTTTTCCCTGACTCTTTAGACGACTCTAGGAATAATATAGTTACACGATTACCCTTAGAATTTACACCTTTTCTAGACGACCCACACCTAAAACGCCTAAGAGAACTCTATGCTAATACATCACCTATTCCTCAACCAACCTCTATACCTTTTCCCACTATTCTACCTTCATCAACATTTGATCCTCAAAATTCTATATTCCCGAAGGATCGATGTTTTCTAGGAGACCTACACGTCCTCTATCGCACTTACCTAGTAATGAGCCTTGTTTATTTAGGACGCGACCTTATGACTCAGCACCTTCCTATTTCCCCATAAATCTTCCTACCTCATCTTGGAAATTTGAGGTCAGAGGAGATTTCCATAGGACACCTTTAGAAAATCAGGAAGATCAGGTTGAGAACATATTAAGTAGTTTAGATGAACTTACTATTGATCTTCTAGAGAAGATAGAAGAAGGTCATAGTAATAGGAAAGTAGAACATCAGCATGATTTTAGTAAATTTAAGGAAAAGCTTAGATAAACCCGTACCCGGATTTCTAAAATTCAAATGGAACAAATGAAACATAAAAATAAGATTGCCTTTGCCCGCAATTACTACCTTTGAAAAGATAATCAATGATAACCAGGTCCTTCATCGATTATATATAGGAAGTCCTTCTGATCCTAACCCCTAAGTTTTAGGAAAATCTTCAACTAGTACACTTTTGTTGCCCCATAAGTTTTAAGTTAGAACTTCATCTTAGGGTATGTACTATAAATAATGATACTAGTTAGATGTCGAATATGTGAGATAGAATACCCGTAAGATAAGTTATGATACCTTACCCTAAGTTAGAAATCCTTAAGTACTTCCTAGAATAGAAATACTACCTTCCGACCATCCTTTATTAAGTTACTTTAGGATATCCCGAACCTTAGAAAGTTATCCATCCCTAAGAAACATAACAAGTTAGCTACTTGTTATAATCCACCTTAGATTTTACCCTACTTAGTATGACCTCTAAGTATTTAGGATAGACGGTTTCGATGCCTTAACCCAAAACCCTATGAGATAGAGAAATATTCCTTAAGAATATTATTTTTGAACTTTAGGTATTATAGGGTTAAGACTAGGATATTACCCTTTAGATACTTAGTAAGTGCTGATAGAGTAGGCTCCAAGGAAAAATAAATCCACTCCCCATATTTACCTCTCCCTACAAACATTTTCCCTTCCCTATCCGGCAATCTGCCTAAAACCTCTATCTTTCCCAACAACATATGTAACACCCCCATTTTTCACTGATCGCAGCGGATTAAGTGTTTTGGGGTATTACCTCATGGAAACAAAGACAAGATAATAGAAAAAGACTCGAAAAAAGCCATTTTTGAAAAAGGTGGTATCACTCATTTATTCATCAGAGTTTTTATATTAAAAGATATACTTTTACCAAAAGAGAGGTCCCTTAAGATACGTTTTAAGGTAAAACTGATGAATGATGACTATTCTGGACGTCTTCATGTCGAGTACTTCTCTGTGCCAGGGTTCCTAAAGAGCTCATTTACCTAGGATAACATGCTTAAAAGTCAACACGAATGTTGAGTGAGAGTCATAGGTTTAAGTAGATAGGGTAGTGAATACAAGTTCCACAGGGTTTAGCTTAAACCCTATGTGTGGAAAGGTTTAGTGATAGCAGGTATATTGCACTAAGCTCATGAACCACACGTTAACAGTCTGGGTCATGGGGTCTGCAGACCAAATCATGAGGGGACAGGAAGGATAACTTGCCAAAGTTAATCCTTCAGAGGGTTCAAATACGATACTTATTGGTATCCTTCAGTGAGAGGTAGTACGAACCGGATTTGTCAAACTTCAATAGATCTATCAATCATATTCGCGTTCACTTGTGTAAAAAATTATCACAAGCGATTAGATTCATGAATTTTGTTGTGTAAAGGTGGCAGATAGTTTACTCATGCAACAACCAAAGAAAAAGACTTGTATTCGATTTAAAGCACGTATCCCCCTCACAGGGTTGTAAAGCATTTAAAAGTGAGGCTACGAAAACTCACCTGGTTCTAAGGTAAGTAGGGTAGGGTTTAGACAGCTCACTCACGTATCCTGGGGTAGTGTAGGTGGGTGTGTGTATGTCAAGTCTTAGTCTAGGTTTTTAAGTAATCACTCTTAAGGTTTTTAGATATAACATAACACCGTTAGGGCCATCATAATTCAGCAGTATATGACTCCTCACATGAAGCTCCCTACTATTGTATTATGTTATCAACATAATACCGTTCGGGCCATCATAATTCAGAAGTTAATACTCCTCACATGAAGCTCCCTATTATTGAGTTATGTTGTTATTAAGTTTTAGTTATAGCATAACACCGTTCGGGCCATCATAATCCAGAAGTATACGCAATAATCGTTTGAGGAGCCAGGGCACTTTAATTCGTAAACCCAACAAACTCGTTAAAACAAAATATCCACATGATACTCCTCACATGAAGCTCCCTAGTATTGTGTTATGTTTCTAACTCAAAATAGGTTTTTATACTTTATTATGAAAATAGTCTGTTTATACCCTTCAAGTTTACATATTTACATTTTCTACCCTAAACTTATAACATTTAGGCATATAACTTTTTATCTTTTACACAATTAGTTCCTATACTTATATATGTTAAAGAAATGGCAGAAATGGTCCTTAAACTACACTAACTTTTAATAATTATCCTTTATATCCTTAACTTAACAATATTTGGAAATCTAGTCCCTATATGTTTATAACTTATTTTACTTGTTATCTTAAGGTTTTAAAACTTTGCAAAAAGGGTCCTTGTACTTATAACTTCTAAGAATTGTCAAAAACAGCCCCTAAACTTTATATTTTCAGAAATTTATAGTATATACCCCTATGCATGAAAACTTTTGCAAAACTAGTCCTTTTTTCATGTAAATTTTATTCTAAGGAGATAATTAAGTTTCTTAGCTTATGATTAACTTATATTTACTTAATTAAGTTACCTAAATCAGATTATAGCATATAATATAGCAATTTAGGACATAAACACATAATTTTCTAAAATTAGGGTTTTTAAATGAAAACTTCTAAAAGGAAAGGCTCAAGGCTATTCTAAGGATTCTAAGGCATGTCCTAGGTGTTATATATCAGTCCTAAGGCTACTAGGATCAAAGACAAGGCTTACCTAGGTCATGTAGGACTTAACGAGGGAACTAGGGTTTTCTCAACTCAAAACTAGAACTCGACAAGGCTAGGGCTTTACTACTCGACTTCTATGGGTTCTAAGGGCCTTAATTATACTACAGAAATGTTTAGGTAAAGAAGATAGGGGAGGTGTGAAGAGTAGTGGTGAGGGGTGGTCGCTATTTATAGGGTTGAGAAGAGTAGTGAGCAAGAAAATGTGGGATAGGTGTCGAGGAGGGGGGGTTGAGTAAGCAAGGCTAGAGGGTGGTGTGGAAGGTCTAAAGGGTGACTAAGGATGGCTATATGGTAGCTAGGGGGCTGCCTAGGCCGGTTGTGGTGGTGGTGAAGCTAACAAACCAAGGAGGTGACAAGGAGGTGATGCACCTCCTTGTGTGGGTGCTTAGAGGTGCTAGGGTGCTTGGTTGTGGTATTTGAGGTGTTATAGTAGCTTAGTTTAAGTGTTAGGTCAAAATTTAACCTAGTTTTGCCTAGTGAGAGTTTAGGGTTGCCAAGGGGTTAGTGCATAGATTAGGGTCCTATGGGTGTTTAGTGACTAATATTAAGTCCTAGGAGGCTTATACTAAGTGATGGTAGCTTTTGAGATAGTTTAGACCTAATTCCGGGAAGTTATGGCTTAACTAGGGTTTTGTGCTTAAGGGACTTGTAAATAGGTTCTAGGGGGTTGTACTATGATCTAGGGAGTCTAATATATCCTAAAGTCACTAATGTAACCAATGTTGCAAAAATTGTGAATCAATACTGAGGCGGTCAAGGGCCGATTAGCGATTTTTGACCAATTAATCGGCCGATTTTCTTGATTTAACCGATTAATCGGCCGATTACCTTGGAAATTCCTCCAAGTTCCAGGGCCGATTACCGATTAATCGGCCAATTTTTGCAACACTGAATGTAACTCATACCTAAGCCTTGAACTCATTCGAGTTAGTTCAGATAAGCAATTAGGGTTCTAAAGCTAATCGGGAACACATAGGTGCAATTAGGGTTTTTATATAAGTATAGTGTACTAGAGTGATTGTTTACTCAGTGAAAATGTGTTTGTAACCTTGACTTAACATACCTAGATGTTTACATAAAGTAAACATAGTGGTGGTTGGTATAGGTAGATACGTGAGCTTGTCTAGAGGTTAGAAAAGCAATAGTGGTATAGCAAACCAAAAATTTCACTCAGGAAATAGCTATAGGAATTTCTAACCTAGATTGTGCTTAGTGAGGGCCTAAGTTAAGTTAGTAAGGCATTGCTAACCTAAGGGGATCTAGTGGGGAAGTTAGTGGGTTACTACAACATATGGAATGAATAAAGATACTTGATAAACTTTTAACAAGTTATTTATGACCTTATACGGTTGTGATCTTCTTCCTAGTTGTTCTATGACATTGTATGTCATATATTACAACTTTTCCCATATTCTATTCCCTGCCCTCTTCCAACAGCTTAGATCACTTCCTCTATCATTTTATATGATACTAATGATGAGAATTCTTATTCTACATCATAACGATCTGGATTCATTCCGAATTCTTCTTCGTCTCTAAATCCTCACTTCTCCAAAACCCTCCCTAGTTAGAGAGTCTTCCCCTAACTATCCCTATATGCAAGTATATAATGGTTATATACAAGCATACTCCTATCCTTCCCTCTTTACTCCCTATTCCCTTAAGATTACTATGACTTCTAAAGTAATTTCCCCTCTTAGTAAAACCCGTAGAACACAATCTCCAGGTTTCTCTAAATTCGAGGTTAGAAATAATTTACCCTTAGAAAAACATAAGAATAGATAGAAGATATCTTATATCCCCTAAATGAAACATCTCAAGACATTATCAAGGAAATAGAAAATAAGAATAGAAATTTTGGAAATTTTTAGAAAATTCTTAGGAACTAAACTAGAGAAAATCTATACCTGATAAGTAAGAAATAAGAAATATATTACAAATATATAAATCTGGCCTATGATAGGATTACTATATTAATATTTAGGATATTAGAATTAGTTGTTAAGATTATATAAAAGGAATCCTTAAGAAAATACTAAAAGAATTAGAATAATAAGTTATTGACCTAGAATTCTAGATTTTTATAGTTGTACGGGCATTCGTTAAGGTTTTTCACCATATAGATAAGCCAACAGGAAATTTTAGTTTACCTATACCTAGTTTCTTAAGCTATATGTCCCGTATCATGATTTTATCTCGGAAGATATTATGGATATTACCCTACCTGGCTTTAAGTACCTAGGACATAAGTTAGAAAAATTTAGCCAAAGAACTAAGTAAGAAACATCATCTAGAAATAGTGATACTCCTACTAACCCCTTAGCTATAGAACCCTCTCATCTCTCTAGCCCTCCTCCCTCTATAGGATCTTCTTCACCAGTTAGGTCAAATACCCCACCCTTAGATTTTAAGTCTATAGGAAACTAGATAAATAATACTAAGACTTTTAGGAGGGAAACTAACTTCAAAGGAATCTAGTAACTCTTATCCTTCTCGGGATACCATCCTTCCAGGGATCCTATTCTCTCATCTTCTCTTACTCTACTGCTTAATCCTATTCTCTCGTCTTTCTTCACTCTACCGTTAAACCCTATTCTCCCGTCTTCCCTCACTCTACCGTTTAATCCCACTCCTGTGTTCCTTTCTACTTCCCCTATTCTTTTCTACTTCTCCATTCCTTCCTATTCCCCCATTCTTTTATCCTCTTTCATTTAACCCTATCATTTCGTTCTTTCCCAATCCTCCGTTCTTTCTATAATTCCCTTTCGTTCCTCTGTTCTCTTCTATTCTTTCATATTCCTCCATTTCGTTCCTTTGTCATTCTCCACCCTCTCTTACCCTACCCCAATACCCTCTTTTCTCCGTCATCCTACAATGTTCTAAGTGTTAGAACTTGTATTCCCTAATTTCTCGTCATTTCACAAGTATCTATTAGTTAGGACTTGTAAGAATATCTATGTCGAACTTTAATCCTTATTATGTTCGACTATGATATTAAATCATCTTGTCTTGCAAAATTTGCAAGATTGAAATCGTCAACGTTCGTCACTCCAGCTATGACTTGGGATACCATCAAGTAACTAGTTGCAGACAAAATGACTGTAGAACTAGAAAACTTGAGCTCCCAGCATGGCTAAAATACCAGTAAATTCTCTGTCCAACTATCAAGCACATATCTTACAGGTTTCTAAAACTAAACATTGTAAACTCTACAATGTTTCATAAACTTCGTGAGTCAATCTTATGCAGTCTCTCACTTCCATTTCTGAGTCAAAACAGTTGTCCATTCTTTCCCCAAAACACTCTTGTATCATACTTCCTTAGAATGGTCAACTATCTGCTTTCCTGTCGATACTATCCAAGGATGATTTATAATCATCTTATTAAAATGAATCAAGACGCTTTTTCATTTGAAAAAAAAAGTTATAAGTCACTAGACTATGAGTTTATAAATCCTTGCCTACAAGAATTGGGACGCCTTTACTTGTTAGCAATGAGATACACACAAATGAGTCTAAGTATTTGGCAATCGTACAAATATTTCTCAATCCGTTTGTATAAAACAATTCCTTTCTTCCGTCGGTCTCACCGCTTTCTTTCTCTCGACTAATTAACTCATTCTTTCTTCTCCACCTCTACTCTTATACTTAACTAATTCTCGGAGCGAGATTTTTTTCTAAGGGGTAAGACTGTAAGTTGTAACTACTATATTGGACTTAGAAATTTAAAAGCCATACCTAAAACCTCTTTAAATTAATAAATTATTAATTTATCGATATAATAATATCTCGCTAAATTAATAAAATATCTCGGTCCCAACATCATTAATTTATAAAGGTTTTACTGTATCTATATATTGTCGACAAACTATTTTTTTGACTTTTTTTTTTCTGAGTATTGAAATTTATGTCTGGAAAAAGCACATGTTATTTTATGAATCACATATGATTTGTGAAATTACACGTGATTCAAAATATACAAATCACATGTGATTTTTTCAAACGCAAATTTTAACACTAAAATAAAAGTAAAAAAAAGTATATATATTTAAAAGTATATAGAAGTGCCTTTCTACTAAAAGATAAAAAAAAATTTCGTCGTGAAGGTGTATTTTTGGTCGCTTAACGATTTACTGTTTGCAATATATATATATATATATATATATATATATATATATATATATATATCCCAACCTATATAAAACACAAGTGTGATTGCTATTTTTAGAGGCAAAAAATCATCTCAAAACTCTATAAAAATGCCACGTGGAAAATCACTACTATTAGAAAGTTTTCAAAATTTTGGTCAAACTTGATTTGGGCGAAAAATAAGGGAGATTAATTAGGGAGACATTGATTTTTTCTTCAATGTCAGTAAAACCATATCTCTATCATCATCATCATCCCCTATTTCACTTGGCATTTACAAATTCAAATCCCATATTCTAATTCATCCCATCCCCATTCCATACAGGCTATGACATCGGCATCATGATCATCATCATCATCATCATCATCATCATCATCATCATCATCATCATCATCGTCTCATTGTCTGATCTCACATATTCTGATCCAGTTATCTCACAACCAAAAGATCTCACAGGCTACGACATCATCATCAAAGGTATCTTCAAAGGGCATTATAACCCTAATTCCCAAAATCTTCAACTTTGAGTAAGTGATTTAATAGCAAATTAAAATTTTCCAATTGATGTCGCAAATACAAAATTCGAAAAAGTTTAAATTGAATCAATTTGTAGGTTTTGTTTGCTAAAGATTTGAACTTTATGATCAATGTATGTAAATGATTTGCGTATGCTATTGTGTGTGTGTTTTCTTTTTTTTTTTTTTTTTTTTTTTTTTTTTTTTTTTTTTAAAATGCAATGATGATATGAAAAGGAGGTTAGCAATCTGTCTTTTAGAAGTATATGTTTGCACACAATGTGTTTGATGAAATGCATTCAAATATGATCCATTAGTTTTAGCCACAATAGCTAAGTTTTTCTTAAATGAGTAAATAATACCAATTATTTGTTTCTCTTCCAGCATTAACCAATTTGTGTATATGATGCAACAAATGTTGCTGATGAAGGCAGCTTTGCTCTTAATATTCAGGTGATAATAGTTTCAAGTCATGATATATCATGTTGTCATCAGCTATGGTATGGTAAAAGTAATGGCGAGAGGACTTAATAGAGAATGATTAGGTATGGTAAAAGTAATGTAGTATTTGAGGTTAAATATGCAATATATAATCAAACCAACCATACTTGAAATGCTATTTTAAGAATGCATGCCAACATTCGTTTTCTATTATTGCATTTACTTAGGGTTATACATCTTTTAAAGTTTGTTAACTTCCCATACATGGTCAAGTAAGCTTTGTATAACTGTATTAGTATTCATTCTATCAAAAATGCATATGGTTTTCTGGTAAATCCAAACATGGACATTATGTTTCATGATTAGTATGCATTGTCTAAATGTCTCGAAAAAAAATAAATTTTAAACCAAAAATTTTCTAGGTAATCCCAACCCCAAAAAAAAGCTCGGATTTGAAGGTTGCGAAAGTGATAAACTTTGTCATCCATTCGGTTTTAAAAACCATTCGTCATCGTCTTAGTTTTTAAAAACTATTTTTTTTTCAAAGTTACAAAGTGCATATTCACACAATGTGTTATACATACGGGAACATACCCCAGATTCCACAACAGAATCCACAGGAAAAAGCAGATTCCACAATTTCAACATGAATCCACAACAAAAGCAGATTCCACAATTTCCACAACTTCCACATGTTTCTCAAGTATCACAAGAAAGCATCACAAGGCTGTCAAAACTCACAAGAAAGTATAGATTCCCTGCAATTACTCACAAGAGCACAAGAAAAGCTCCATTATAAACAAGGCTCACCACACACCACAGAACCACCAATATCAACAAACACCACAAAGAACCACCAATATCAACAAACACTACACAAAAGAACCACCATACCAACAAACAATACACCACAGAAAGACAAAAAGACAAAAGCACCACAAGTACACCCTTAACATACCTCAAATTTCTGCAAACACTACACCACAGAACCACCAACCATACCAACAAGAAGCAGAGTATCACAAAAGTACACCCTTAACATAGTCTCCGTCCAAATAAAATTATAGCCCCCGTCTTTATAACCTAGGCCATATCAAAATAGCCCCCGTCATTATAACCACAAAGAAGCAGCGTATCACAAAAGGTAATAATATTGAAAGAAGGGTTGGGGCAGAGTATTACAACAAAAGGCAATAATATTGAAAGAAAGGGTTGGAGCAGAGTATCACAACAAAAGGCAACAACATTGTAATTAGGCTGCCAAAATGTCTAGTTCACCATTTTACACAGAAGAGGTAATAATAAGTTTTACGCTTTCAATATTACATCGAGATAACATTAGGCTCAGTTTATAAGCAGTTTCACATAAGCAAATATTATCATATATGGATGTAACTTCAAAGGTTGCAAAATCAAGTTTTTATTGCCGTCCATTTGGAAATGCCACGCCAAAATCAATTGTTTCTAAAATCATCATCGCCGTATCTTGTTTTTTTTTTTTTTTTTTTTTTAAACAAGTTTCAAAACTGCTTAGAACAACAAACTGCTTATCAAGTTTCATCACAAACTGCTTAAAAAAACAGTTTCATCACAAACTGCTTAAAGGCATAGTTTATAAAGACGGGGGCTATATATTAGAGCCTTTGGACTGGGGGGGTAGGCCAGAGCAGGTTTTCATACCACTCAAAGGTGGCAGATCAAGATGTTAACCTACCCACCAAAAGTATTCATCACAAACTGCTTAAACAAAAGAACCACCAAAAGTCCTTTAAGAACAGATAATTACCAATCACAGAACCAACAACACTTATAAAAAATTAGGGTTTCTTAAAAAAAACTAGATCTGATAAATTAACATGCACATCTTTCAATTAACACATTTTAATTAAAGTAAATCAAAACAGATTAAAAAAACCCCAAAATATTTTCGAAACCCTAATTTTTTTTATAAAAAATTAGATCTATCAAATAATATCACAAAACACATAAGAACAGATAATTACCAACCACAGAACCAACAACACTTATAAAAATTAGGGTTTCTTAAAAAAAAAACTAGATCTGATAAATTAACATGCACATCTTTCAATTAACACAGTTTAATTAAAGTAAATCAAAATAGATTAAAAAACCCCCAAAATATTTTCCAAACCCTAATTTTTTTATAAAAATTAGATCTATCAAATAATATCACAAAACACATAAGAACAGATAATTACCAACCACAGAACCAACAACACTTATAAAAATTAGGGTTTCTTAAAAAAAAAAAACTAGATCTGATAAATTAACGTGCACATCTTTCAATTAACAAAGTTTAATTAAAGTAAATCATGATAGATTAAAAACCCCCAAAATATTTTCGAAACCCCAATATTTTTTTTATAAAAAATTAGATCTATCAAATAATATCACAAAACACATATGAACAGATAATTACCAACCACGTATCTCTCACACACACGCTATCTCTCTATCTCATCACATTTCGCAAACCCAAAATCAAGAATCTGAGTGGTGATTTTCGATCTAAAATGTTTTTAGATCTAAAATAGAGAGAAACAGAGAGAGAGAGAGAAAGATAGAGAGAGAAACAGAGATTAGCGTGTGTGTGTGTGAGAGAGACGGGATAAGTTTGGTAATTTATACAAGTCACTTTAATTGAATTCAGGATGCCCCATTCCACTGGAACGAGTTAATATTTTTTGGAGAACCCTATCTGTTCCGTGGCCTGTTATCAATAGGACCCCGCCTAAAGATGGCTCTTCCAGCGAACATGGTGGTGGTGATGATGATGATGATGATGATGATGATGATGATGATGATGACGACGATGACGATACTTTGTTTAACAATGGCATGCGACAATTCAAGAATATTTTTAGCAAATCAACATCGTTTGTCAAGAAAAATATGTAACGAAGTTAAGAGATATATTCCAGCCTGAAGCTGTTGATACACGTGAACCAGCTATTCAAAAAAATACCCGTGGACGTCCGAGCGCAAAGGACAAAAAGGGCAAGGCTACACAAGTCCCGGACTTGAATGAAGTCCCTGACTTTGATGAAGTCCCAATCGTAGATCACCGAAGAAGTACAAATTCAAGATCTACAAAAGTCCCGAACTTGCGGAAAGAACCTGCAAGACGTAGCTCTTACACGGGTGATAGTCTACGCCACCGATTATATGCTGGAGATAGTGTGAGAAATGTGTTTATTAAGCATATTCCACATATTTTTCCATCCATACGTAATAAGCATACGTAATGTGCGGGGTGATGGAAATTGTGGGTTTCGGTGCATTGACCACTGTCTTTTTCAAAGCGAAGATAGGTGGGACGAAGTCAGACACATGTTGTTGCAAGAGTTAGATTATCATAGGCAAGCTTACTTAAATATGTGGCAGCAACATGACTTTGACTTTCTTTTGTATACAATAGACTGGCTCAATGGAGGTGCACCCATCGGTCGCTGGATGGTGATGCCTCTCACGGAGCTGGTTATCGCTTCAAGGATTAACCGACCTATTGTTTTTTTATTCGAGCAAGGTTGGAACACATGTTTTCCGCTTTTTACTGGCCCAAACTCATCACATGGAACCGACCCCCTTGTGATTGCGCGTGTAGGGGAAGGAGAATATGGTCACTTCATTTTACCGACGCTAGACAGAGATTCTCCACTACCCCATCTCCACCCACAATGGAGGTTTTTTAGAGTGCCAGTTGCAGCCGAATGGGAAACTTTGTATTAACGTCGACTAATGAATCATTGATTTATGTTGTAAATAATTATACCGACAAAACCATTGTAAATGATTACTGATTTATGTTGTAAATAATAGAGATACTGACAAAACATAGTGAATCATATGTAATAGTTATTTATTTTTGTAAAAATGTAATTTTTGTATTTGTAAAACATTGTAAATAATTATTGATTTATGTTGTAAATAATTTTTTGTATTATATAGTAAATGATTAAATATTTATTTAAATTAGTAAATAACATTATTGATTGATTATGCAAATTATTTTGTCAGGTGGGCCGAAGAAATCCTTTCTGGTGTCGATGTGATAGAGGATTTATTATAGAGCGGAAATGCTGGCAAGATGGTAGTCGTGGGCGACCGTTTTATGCATGTCCTCTTTCAGTGGTAAATAATCATATGTTTGCTTAGTTATGTAAGTAATTTGTCTGTTAAAAATACATTTCTTATTATTTTCTTAATATGTAACAGCCAGGTACAAAAGACTATGGGTGTCGATACTTCAAGTGGAAAGATGAATTTGAAGAAGAGTATTTTAATCAAGCCTCTTCTTCAATGCAGTGCTCAAACTGCGTTGCTAAAGATAATGAGAACAAGTTGTTGAAGGCAAGAATAAAGGCGCTGGAGATAGAGTTAGAAATGGCAAGGAATCCTGAGGATCACGCTTGTCAGTCAAGTGCCCGGCTCCATGATCTTTTAAATGAAATGAATAATCTTCATATGTCGTAGATGTTATTGTTTTTAAATAATATGTATAACGTTGTCGTTTAATTTAATAATAACAGTTGTTGTTGCAGTAATTTAACGTGTTAATATTTAACGTGCTATTATACAAACAAATAAGTATACAAAACATTATACATATACAAAATATTATTAAACACAAATATACAAAATATTATACATTTACAATACATTTAATTTAAACACAAAAAAAAATAAAAAAATAAAAATAAAAAAAACACTACAAAAAGCCAAAAAGACCAAAGCCCCACAAGTACACACAAAGTACACCCTTACACATAGCCCCCGTTCCACTAAAATTTTAGCCCCTGTCTTTATATCCTAACCCATATATATATATATATATATATATATATATATATATATATATATATATATATATATATATATATATATATATATATATATATATATAGTGTAACTTTATTTCCAGAACCCTCTTAAGTGCGAGAACTGCGAGAACCCATCTATGACCGTTATATATATATATATATATATATATATATATATATATATATATATATATATATATATATATATATATATATATATATAGGAAGACTTTCTTGCGAGAACCATTGATTGGCCCTAAACGGTCAGGTATTATTGACCAAGTGATTTGGTCAACAAAGTCAAACTGCCTAGAGTCAATTCTCCGTGGATAGTATAGTGTTTCCCCGGGTCGTTATGTCCCGACGAGATTGCAATAGTGTTTGAAAACGTTTTTGAGAATAAGTGGCACTGAGGACAGTAACCATAGATGATTGGGAAGTGATTATACTACTGATTGCTTGGTATTAGAACAATTGAAATAATATTAACAATAACAGAGACACAGATATAATTACACGAATGCAAATTGGAAATCAGAAATGATTACAGGCTGAAGAAAAGGTGAGTTTTTAAACAATTTACAACTACAGGGGGTGCAAGTAAAAATTTTATAAACTTAATTATAAAAGAAAATAAAATAAAAAAGAAAATCATTTTTTTTGATTATTTTATTATTTAAAATTTAATACTAGTTATTTAAATAAAAACTATTTAACTATTTAATTAAAACTAATTAACTTAAAAACTTAATAATACAAATTTAAACAAAGAAATTGCAAAATTAATTTCTAAAAGTCTAAAATGACTTAAAATAAGATTAAAAATTAAAACTATGTATTTTTGTCATTTGGATTTTTTATTAATTAAATACTAATAATATTAATTAAACTATTTAAACTAATTTAAATTACTAATAATACTAAAAATGACTTAGAAAATTAAAAAAAAAATTATAAATCTAATTAACCATCACAGGAATCCTAAAAATTATAAAAAGTTTCTAAAAATTCTATTTAGACTATTTTACTAATTATTTACTTAATTATTAATTAATATCTAATTTAACTAAATTAATTAAGAAAATTAGAAAATGAACAGCAGAATTTAAGAAAATATTTTCTAAAAATGCTAAATGATTTATAAAACATAGGAAAAATATAGAAACCTACTATTGTTAATTAAAAATTGATAAAACAATTTAAATACTAATATTACTTAATTATTTAATTAAAATAATTTTAATTCTAATAATTACTAAATGAAAAGAGAAAAATCTAGGAAAATTAGTGAAAATACTTTAAGGTAAAATAAAATTAAAAAAAATATAAAAATAATGAAGTGCTCAATAATAAGCTGAAAAGAAAAATTAAGAAGATAAATCCTATTAAATAGAAGCTATCACTATTTTTAAATTTGGTTTTTGTTGGTTTTTCTTATTGACAGATGATTATAAGCTAAAAATAAGTAAATTTTGTGAAAATACTTTTGATATAGCTTATTTATAAGCTATGTGCACCCCCTTGTGCTTAACAGTGGACTTATTAGCTTATTAGGACTTATGCACTTTTTGAAAAAGCTGAGAAATGAACAAATAAGCCACAACAGATGTATATTAACTTGAAATAAGATAAAAGGCACAAATAAGTACTCAGAATAAGCTGTTATGAACACATAAGCACTTAAGCAACTACAAGGCCAAAACAGGCCAAACACATGAACTTTGGACCTCTGTGGGGTCCGCAGAAGTCAAGGGGGTCCAAACTGAACTTTGACCTTCCAAGTGGACCTGGTCAACTTCAAAATAAGCCAATAAGCTGGGCTTATGGCTTATTATTGAGGTCTGGGTGAGGTATGGAACTTGGTCTCAAACACTGAGTGAATCAGTATAGGTTTCTGAGACAGGTCACAAGTATGAGTCAAATAAGCTAAGGGCAAAAGGGCTAGAGTCCAAAATAAGCACTAATCCAATAAGCTGAACTAGTAAGCTCCCTAAAAAGCCCAAGGTTGTGTACTGGGGTCCACAGATAAGCCAGATGAGAGCTTATGAACTTGGGTGAAAAACCTGTACACAGTGCATGTACTTGCCCTGGAGGTCTAATTAAGCTATTGTATAAGCCAAACAGAAAATCACAAAAATAAGCTGGTGGTGGGAACTTGTAGCTTAGATGACAAACAATAACTTGTGAAAAGCTCAGGGTCCAAATCTTAACACAAAAATCACAATAAATCCCCCAATTTTTGGTTTTCTGATAAGAGGTTGGTATCGAAGTTCTTGGCGAAATATTTTCCACCATCGATGGTGACGAAACTTCGAAACGATATTAGCAATTTCCGTCAGCTTCCCGACGAATCTTTATTCGAAGCTTGGGAACGTTATAAGCTTGCTATTGATCGGTTTCCAAACCATAACATGCTTCTTGTTACGATAATTGATACGTTTTACAATGGTTTGACTTTACGACATCGGGACACGATCAATGCAGCTGCGGGTGGAACTTTTATGAAACGACGTCCTGAAGATTGCTACGAACTTATTGAGAACATGACTGCTCATTACAATTACTGGGATTCCTCTGCCGAGAGGAATGAATCGAGAACAACCGTTGCTCACAATTCTTCTACGTCTAATTCTGAAATAGCCGCAATTACTAAGAAACTCGATGATTTGTCGACTGCTGTTTTACGAATGCACCAAACGTCTCAGAATCAAAATCAAGTCAAAAATCATCAAGTCAATATGGTGAACAATGTTTGTGAGACTTGTGGTGGTCCTCATTCGTATTTTGAGTGCACAGCCACCGGTAGCTTCACTCACGAGAATGTATATGCTACTTCGGGAACCTACAATATGGGCGGTAACGGATACCAACCACAGGGTGACCGAAATCTTCTTAGCTACCGTTCGAACCATTATGTTGGACCACCCGGTTTTAATCAACCGTCTCCAGTTAATCAAGTCAATCAAGTTAATCAAAATGTGCAAAACCGAAATCATCAATTCAATCACAATGCTAATCAAAATAGGACGAACAATGGTTTTCAGAATCAAAATCATGATTTTCAAAATCAAAATCGGGGAAATTATAATCAAGGCCCGAATCAAGGGAATTTTCATAGAAATTTTCAAAATGCTAATCATGGGAATTATAATCATGGAAATCAGAATTTTCAGAATCAAGGTTTCAATAAAAACAATCGTGCTCAAAATTTTCAAAATCCAGTTGTGAATCAGTCTTCTTCGGATGAATTACTCAAGCAATTTATGAAAAGTCAAGAGGAAATGAATAAAATGCTAATCAATCAAATGGCCGAATTGAAGAAGTCTTTAAATGATCGACCCTCGGGTTCGGGTACTCTTCCAAGCAACACGATCGCTAACCCGAGGGGCGAGATCAAGGCGATCACGACTCGCAGTGGTGCTTTATATGAACCCACAGTGCCGACTACCTCTTCTTCTTCGTCTCCGCCTAAGGTAGTGGACTGTGAGACCGAGGCGACAAAGGACCCGGTTCCTCCTATTAATAACGGAGGTTCCGAAAACGTCCAACCTCCGGTTGTCCAAACGTCTAAAGATAAAGAAAAAGTTGTTTCTGAAAATAATGTGAAATACAAGTCTAAATTGCCATATCCGTCACGATTTAACGATGAAGAGCTCCGTGCAAAATCTAAAAAACAAATGGAAAAGTTTCTCGATATTTTTCAAAAGTTGCACTTTGATATCAGTTTCATGGATGCTCTTGTTTACATGCCGAAATTTGCCTCAACGTTTAAGAATCTAATAAGTAATAAAGAGAAATTGCTCGAATTAGCCGAAACACCGATTAATGTTCAATGCTCCGCGATTCTTCTCAAGAAGCTTCCCGAGAAGCTTGGAGATTCGGGAAAGTTTCTCATTCCTTGTTCGTTGAAAGATCAAGAGGTTTGCAAAGCCCTGGCCGATTCAGGTGCAAGCATTAACCTCATGCCATTATCAATCTATAAACAACTTGGAATGGGGGAACTTAAACCGACCCGAATGACGTTAGAGCTTGCTAATCGTTCGATTACTCATCCGGTCGGAATTGCCGAAGATGTTTTTGTTCAAGTGAACTCGTGTACTTTCCCGGCCGACTTTGTCGTTGTTAATTTCGAACCCGATCCGAGAGTTCCTCTTATACTAGGGCGACCGTTTTTACGAACCGCAAAAGCCCTAGTAGATCATTTTGAGGATACTCTCACTTTACGACATGACGATGACATAATGATTTTCAAAGCCGATGCTTCGAAATCAAAGAAGTATTCCGTCAACAGCATTGATGCTTGTGATTACTCCTTTGACGATTTTATGAAAACGTTCGTCTCCGACTCTTCCCCATCATTTCCTCCGACTAAGGATTATGATTCTTTTTGGGAAGAGGTCGATGAATTTCTTGCTATTGATACGATTCCGTTTTCTGAGATTGATGATTCTTACTTTGATTCGGAGGGGGATATTATTTTTCTTAACAATTTGTTGAACGATGAACCGTTAATCCCTCCGGATAAAGTTAAGACGAAGATTGAGCTTATAATTGACGATCCTCTGGAGCCCGAGCTCGAGGAATTTTTACCCGACTTTGAGAGTTTTTCGTTCGACATGACTGAAGAGATTAGTGGCAATCCCACTTTTCGTCCGACTTATGAAGCTTTTCATTTTGATATCGATCATACGGAAGAGACGAGTCGTGGCAGTACCACTTCTCATGCTTTTATCTCTCTTCCGGAATTTGAATCATTTCGTTTTGATAAATTTGAAATGGAAAAGTTTTCTAAACCTGAATATGAAAGTTTCAGTTTTGATCTTGAAGTTGATCATGATCCGGGTGGAGTTCTTAAGAATGAGAATTTTAAAGAAAAGTTTTTCCCAACCATTGTAAAACGTATCAATTATCGTAACAAGAAGCATGTTATGGTTTGGACACCGATCAATAGCAAGCTTATAACGTTCCCAAGCTTCGAATAAAGATTCGTCGGGAAGCTGACGGAAATTGCTAATATCGTTTCGAAGTTTCGTCACCATCGATGGTGGAAAATATTTCGCCAAGAACTTCGATACCATCTCTTCGAAGGTATGAATCGAGTTCTTGGGAAGACGATCAAACCAAGCGGTAGCATGATGAGTCAAAGAATAAGGGAAGAGAGAAAGACGAAGGGCGTCATCGGAGACCCCATGTTGTTTCATACTTTGGGTGACGGTTAAAAATTTGTCGAGATGCTTGTTAGCATCGTCACCCGGTAAACCGTGAAATTGGCACGAATTCTGGACTTGTTGAATCATGTGGTGCTTAAGTCCAAAATCCGTAGCCTCAATATTGAGAGGGGCAATCGGACCGCCTCTACCGTGCATTGTCGGTTGACACAGCTCCTCCATCGTTCGGAGATCGGGAGCTGGTGCATTTTGAACAACACCCACCGGAGGGTGTTGATTGTTGTGGTTGTTTTGTTCCATTTCCGTGATGTTGGGAAAACGAACTTTGTGTGTGTGACGTATCAAACTCTCGGGGTTCGATAATGGAGAAATAAGACGTTTAGAAGATGAACGGGTGTTCATACACCACAAAAACTCAAATTTTGAAAAATAAAAGGAAAATCAAATTTGAAAAGGAAAATCTTTTTGTATTTTTGTTTTTATAAAGCAAAACTTAAACTTAAACTTTTGTTTTTTTCTTTTTCAAACGTTACGTTAATCGTAAACCGTTTCCCTTAATCTACTCGCGACGGAACGGGAGAGAAGAATGGATCTCTCTTCAGCTTGCAATTTAATGTCAAAGCTTCCGTATTTTTCGCTTATTCGGTTGTAGAATTAAAGTAATCCGAATCGCAACTAATTTCACGCGTAGTTATATTGGGAGACTTATTTGGTTTACAACGCCCTTTCTTTCGATCGGAACGAGGCTGTAACTTTATTATTTTTTTGGTATTTTTGTGAAAACACTTTAGGAAAAGTGTTTTTTGATTTTTCGATATTTATATAATATATACAAAATAGAGGAAGGCTTATCAAAACACAATTTTTCAAAAACGAAATTTCAAAAATTCACTTCAACCTTCCCCGACAACGGCGCCAAAATTGATTCGTAAAAATCAATTTATAGTATAGTATAGATAGTAAGCTCAAAGAAATCCGCAAAGAAATACGGATAATCCGAGGTCGTATTCCGTGTGAAGGGTGAATGGAATTTCGAATTTCCGATTCGGAAAACGCGTCGTGAAAAGTGGTAAAAAGAGATGTGAATGAGATTATACTAATGAAATAGTAAATGAAGCACAAATAATCAATTAAGCACGTAATTCAACTAAACAAAACAAAAACGTAACGTAGAATCGAAAACCGTAAATTAAAACGTGAAATAAACGTCAACGCGCAAAATAAAACGCGACTTTTAAACTACGCGACTCCTACGGACTTGAAAATAATTTCTAAAAATCAAAAATGATAAAAGAAAATTTTGAGAAAAAGAAAAATATTTTTTTGACTTTTTATTAATTTTTTATGAATTAAAAACTAATTATCTAATTTAAAAATTAAAAGAAAATGAAAATAAAGTGAGAAAAATGCAAAATAGATTTCTAAAATTCTAAAATAACTAAAAACTATTTTCTAATATTTTTTTGGATTTTTCTGGGGTTTTTCTGATTTTTTTGTATTTTTTAGTAATTAAAAAGTAATTAAAAATGATTATAATTGAAAATTAAATAAGAAAAATAGCAAATGAACTTGGAAAAATCTGAAAATTTCAGGAAAATTCTAAAATACTAAAATAAGCTTGAGAAAAAATTTTGAAAGAAAAATAAGCTAGAAAAGTGCTGAAAAGCTTGAAAACAGCTGATTTGGAGTGCTTATTTATAAGCACTCCTGACCAAAATGTCCCTAAACTTTACACAGATGATATTTGAACTTATTTAAGCTTATTGGAACAGTTGAGAATCAATTTGAAACACAGAAACACAGATATGAGCACAAATAGCTCAAATAAGCAAAGTGGAATAAGCTATAAGCTGAAACAGAATAAGCAAATGCCAAAAAACACTTGGAACAGTGACTTAAGGTACAAATAAGCTCAGATGACCAATAATATCAAACTTACGAAGCTAAGAACAAAATTGCAGCCCTATTAGAGATTTTAGGTACTAGTCTCAACCTCCCAACTTGATAAGCTGATTGAACAGTTCAAATAAGCTAATGAGTGTGATCTTATGGATTCTATTTAACCACTAGCAACTAGAAATCACAAAACTACTCAGAATTAAGACTCCCAATCAACTTAAGTCCTCCAAATCAACCTAATATTATGGTGTCCTGCTGAGTGCACAGGGCACTTAGTGCTGAGACAGGCAACTTAAGCCAACTTTTCTGATAAGCTAATGAAATCTAATCCACAAAATTCTTTTTGATTCTAGTAAACCTACTATCAGACTTCACAAAAAAACTTTTAGAAATAATTTTGAACCAATTATGAAAGCTATGCACTAGATTGAAAATCAGACCAAAACAGACCACCCAAAAAGTTTGTTGACTTTTGTAATGAACAAAACCTTGACCAAATTGATTTTTTATGCTACTTATCTAACCACTGAGATTGTACTAAGCTATTTGATTATTTCTACAAGTTACTACTACTTATATGTTATTATACTATAAGCTATTTATCCTAAAAAATCAACTAAGCTTAACTGTATTGAAATTACTAATGCACTTTGACTATTTTACTATTGAGCAAATGTTTTTATGCTACTACTATTATTATTATTACTATAGTGACAGATTTAAACCAACACAAACCACTAAATGCTACTTATAACTAGCAAACTACTCCTAGCCAAACACTCCTTAATTTTCTGTCAACAAAAGAAAGTACCACAGATTCCACCAATATAACTCCAAATCTCAACCTATGAACTCAATATGATTCAGGTACTATTAACAAATGAAAAACTCAGATCTCAGATGCAATTAACACTCAGAACTAAGATCCACAATAGTAAGACAGAAATAGTGCTAAAGACTATCAATCAACAATCCAAAAACTCAAACAGCAAAACAGATGAGCAACTACTAATTATCCAACTACTTATAACATTCAAACAACAAGCTATATTAACCAATAAGAAGCAATGAACACAGATCTAACTACTATAAGCCAAAAGATGAAACAGAATTGAAATTTTGATGAACTTACAAGACTCAAATCCCCCTCAGCATGAAAAGAGGGGGTTCACTTAGCTTGCCTGTCTTTTGACAGGCCAATGGGACACCTTATTGGCTGCCTTTACTCCAAGATAAGCTCAGCTTATCACAATAAGCTGATGTTTGACCAACAGTTGACTTTTGAGTTTTTGAGAGTATGAGTGTTTGGTGCCTTAGATAGTCTCACAAAAGCTATATTCAGCTTATATGAAACTATTTGAACAAATGAAAAGCTTATTGAAGCTTTTGTAAATAAGACTTTGATATTTTTTTATTTTTTCTGATTTTCTATTTTTTTTTTTTCTTTTTTTTTTTTTTTTTTTTTTTTTTTGTAAACTTTAAATGACAAAAGGTAAATAAGCTGAAATAGAAAAACTGAATTTAAAAGGCAATGATAAAATAAAAACAATAAGCTGAAAGCATAAAGTAAAAGCAATAAGCAGTAAATGAAATTAAGTAAATTGCAAGATAAGTAAATAAGACAATTTAAATTTCATTAAAATAAAATTTCATTACAAGGAATAAAAATAAGCAGCATAACACTAAAAAAATGGCACACCACTAACATGAAATGAAAGGGGTATTTATAGGGGAACTAGGTAGCTAGGGTTAGCAGTCCTCATCATCCACCTCAGCAATCCGTGTGAAAGTTGTGTTTGTTTGGTCCCATCTGAGCCGTTTGATTCATTTCTAGATGCTTCCATTCAATGATGACCCTTGATTGATTGATTGATGGATTGTGGATCCTCCGTGTGAGAGCTGATTGGTACACGCGTCCTTCTCTGACATGTGACTGTCATGTGACAGGCTTCTAGAATGTCTAATCATTGGGTAATTAAAGTAGTACGAGGTAATTTGTGTGGGGTGAGGGTGAATAGTAATTAGGGTTCTCTCCCTGGTAAAATTTAGGGGGCGGGTTATTTGAATGGTATTAAATGAGTGTTGGGTCGGGTATGGTGAGGGTAGGCCGGGTAGAGTTTTAATATTGGTGGGCTTTGGGCTTTTGTAGTTGTGTTGGGCTAGGTGGTGTAATGGTTGGGCTGTTTCTTGTGGATCCGGTTGTGGACTATAGATTTAGTAGTATTACTAATACAAGGACCAAAGGTGTTATTTTCAGAAATCATAGGGATTGAACTTGATACTTTTCCAAAGTATCTTCCAAGGGTATTTGTTGACAATCTCTGGATCATGAAGGACCATTGATGATTTTTCTTTGAATTATCTTTGAGGGACCATTGTTGCCAAATTCTGAAAGTGAGGGACTAAAACTGCCAATTCTTCAAAATTTTGCCCAGGGACCAAATATGTAATAAGATGAATCTCTGAGGACTTCTAATAACATTTTTAGCTTTCTTTTGTCATTTTGCTTCCCCGGCTCCGCTTTTGACCTTTTTCCAATCTCGTGCTCGTTTTTGTCAGTTTTGGCTTTGGTTTTGTTCATTTTCCACATATCCGTACCTGCACATACACAAATACAAAAACATACGTTCTCTTGGCATTTTAGGTTAGTATTTGGTATTTTTGGTCTGATTAAAGGTCTAAAAAGATGTGTGATTAAGCACTCATCAGAGGTCTAATTTGACTTTTTGAAATATTAAGCTAAGTTGACTTATGTGAGATTCTACTGGCTCCTAAGTACTTATTACGTTATATTAAGCTATAATGAAGTGAAATTAAGCTAAAACACTCACTTGTGAAGTGATTTGATGAGATTTGGACTCAAATCCTTTGACAGACAACAAATGAGACCAAATCAAAAAGAGTTTTGACTTTTTCACAAATGATCACTGGATTTTATGGTTTTTCTGACTCAATAGGAACTAGTTGAACATGTTTCAAACACAAATTATCATCCAAAACCTTTTTATCTCAGTGAAACAATAAGATCCAAACACTCCTTTAATGCACTGTTTTGTTGATTTATCTTTCAAAATGAGTTTTAAGACCAAGAGGTCACTACCAACTGACTTATTATGTTGTATTAAGCTTCAATAAGCATAAGAAACACAGGTATATTCCACAATTGCCAAAAATCACTAAATAGGACAATGATCACAGTCAACCTAGGATTTTATCACCAAATGTTTATTATGAGCTAGTACTCTATTCTAAGCTACACTTATGACTAAATAACACCTAATAAGCATAAACAAACCAAATAAGCAGTGAAATAAGCTATACTGCAGTAAATATCAATTAAACTAAAAATAAGAACATTTGAAGCTTACAAGGGATCTTTGCTCAAAACAAGATCAATTATGCTCGAGGAGCTACTCTACAAGCTCCTAGCTTATCAGAGATAAATTGGGTACAATCCATCTGCCAATTCCATTACTTAGCACTTCCTATAGCTTTCCACAGTCAAATGCAAAGGTATCCTGCTTGTTTTTTTTTTTTGTATTTTCTTTCCTTTTTTTTATGCTTTTCTTATATAATTAAGAGCTTAAGTGAGCTTATATAACAGTAATACTAAGTTTAGAACATGATTAGAAAAAAAGAGAAAACTTAAATTAAAATGTGAAAACTGAATTGGAACTGAAATGCTTGAGTTTTTGATTATCAAAAGATCAAATTACAATATTGAAACAGATTACAAGCTTTTGAAAGTAAATTTAACAACTAGAAATTAAGATTACACTAATTCGACTCTAATTCTTAACTAAGTGACCACACAGAGCTTCTCTTTTTTCCTCTTCCTTTTATAGACGACTTCTGAGCTCCCTGGGTCCTAATAAGTCTTTCCCAGCTTCAATCTTGATCATTGGATTACTGAGATCAATCCTAGCCGTTTAAATAATTTTTGGCGCCAAGGGATTAAGATGCAATTTGCTCTGATAAACCAAAAAGAGGGGGTGAGCATTTATTGTGGGTTGTCTTGTTAGGTATTGGTGGTGGAGTGGGCGGTGTGAGGTGATGGGCAAGTGGAGGGGGTTTTGCAGGGTGGTATTGGAGAGGAGGAGTGGTTTTGGGGTGATGGAGGCGGTTTTGACCATGTTTGACCGAGGGTCAAATATTTGACCCTGTTAATATTAAGGATGGTGGGCTGGTTTGTTTGTTGGGCCAAAAAGGAGTGGTGGGCTTGGTTTGTGTTTAGATTGGATCTTTATAATAACAAAGGTCCGTTTGGTATGTAGATTCCACAAGGACCAATTATGCAATTCACTGAAATTTGAGGGGCTGATTCTGGCATTCTTCCAAAGTTCTTAAAGGGATGAAAATTGCCAATCCTCAATAGTACAAGAACCCTTGTTGATTTTTTCCATTTTTGAATTCCCTAGGGACCAATTCTGCCAAACTTGTAAACTTCAGGGACCAAACATGTAATTTCACCAAACTTTCCAACCAAGAACCATTCCTGCCAAAGATGAGTAGCACAAGGACAAAAATTGATTTTCTCAAAGTTTTTACATCCCATGGACCATTTTTGTCAATTTTGGAAAGTTGAGGGACTAAACTTGTAAGTTTGTTAAACTTTACACCAAAGGACTAAATATGTAATTTGTGATTCAAAAAGGACCTTTGGTGAATTTTCAAGTTTTTAGAATAACCAGGGACTAGTTTTGACAACTTTTGAAAGTTAAGGGACTGAAACTGCCAATTATGCAAACTTTGTTCATTTTTCATTTGTTTTTGATTATTTTGCATCTGAAACATATAAAACACATTCCTGGGATATTTTCAGTATTATGATTCATATTTGAGTGTTTTTAGATGTTTTGGCAGCTCAGATTAGGTAAAAATGATGAGTATTTACACACTCATCAACCATCTTATTTGCGAGAACGGAGAGAACCATCAAAAACATACATGCACGCCTTTTAAAATAAAATAAAAATACATGCAAATCATCAATAATCGTAAGTATCCAGCTATGTTCTTCAATATCATCATGAACTCATCCTCTTTTTTCTCAAAAACCTTACACACGGCCGCAATATTGTCGTTGCACGCCATATAAGAACATACATACACACCTTCAAAGAAAAATTTTGTATTTCGAATTTCTTATCAAATTCTTTAGAACAACTATGTTTTTTTAAAATGTATATGTTGTTTTTAGAACATATGTGTAAAAATACAATTATTGAAGGCATGCATGTATGTTTCTGGTGGTTCTCTCAGTTCTCGCAGATAAGATGGTTCTCGTAAAAAAAGTCTCACTATATATATATATATATATATATATATATATATATATTAGGGTAAACTGCAAAAAATGTCCCTGAACAGGTTTGCTTAGGCAAAAAGTGTCCTTGAGGATGACATTTATTTGCAAAAATGGTTTTTTGGCCTAACGAGCGTTAGGGAGCCCGTTATTCAGTCCTCATGTGCCTTGCATTTTCCTACCTTCCAATACACCTTACGGTCCCACTTACATATACGCTTGTTTTGGGGGACATTTTTTGCAAAAAATTTTTATCCTCTTTCACTATTATAAACACATTCACAAACCTATAACATAGAACTACTCCCAAATTGTATATTGTCGAAATCTCCCAAATTAACAGTAGATCTATGATAGGTGGCTGGTGATTGTGCAATATTTCGCACTACCAGGCCTTCGATAGTGATCAAAGGAAATGAGGGGTGTTGTGATTACGCCAAGCTTGGATATAACCTGAAATAAGAAATACTAAAACACTACGTTAAGTGATTGCGCAGGGGTTGAGCCCTGCGAACCACCTCCGGCGTGTGAATAAGTGATCGGTATGAGAGTTTTAAGTGTAAGCGTAGTAAAGTAAGGTGAGAGAGATTGCATACCAGATTTGTCATTGTCCAGGACTATTTATAGGTGAAGAAAACGGTCCTGGAGAGTGATCACACGTTTTAGAGAGATCATGGGGGCGTCCCATGATTTGTGGTAACCGCTAGGGTTTAGTGTCCCACTCCTCCGAGTTTAGTGGGGGTGCTAAGGAGGAAGAGGAGACGTGGGTAAGACTTGGTCTCACCAGTATTTGGACTTGGCATTGTTCCGTCCTTAAAACTTATCGAGAGATACCCCGAAGGGCTAAATCCTACGATTGGCGAATTCCCACTTGGTAACTAGATCATTGATGATTAGTTTTACGCCAAAGAAAGTTTTAAGAGGCTAGCCAGAGCCTTCGATTATGTAGGTTACGATCGGACTCGAAAGGGTGTCCTTCGAGCTAATCGGAGGGTACATCATAAAGCCCCTCAGTTGAAAGTTAGATATGCGCACAAGAATATGTGGCTTTCAACTCTATCATAATTCAAGGCTTTCACCATATTCTCGAAAACTGGATAAGATGAATATTTGAAATACAAAGGTGCATTAAATGCGCATGCTTAGGACCTATCCGTTCAACAAAAGAATGTAACGGCATAATTATCGGTAAGCGCAACCAACTTTCAAAATTTAAAGTGTTGAGCAGATATAATTATGTGTAATATAAATACCGGTGCACCGCAAATTCTAAATCACAACTCTTACCTCTGCAACTTTCACAAAGCTGTGACCTGTTAATTGGCAACGATCAAAAGGTAAACTCTTCCCCCATCTTGTAATTAGGCCCTTTAGGTATTACCGGGTAACCATGAGTATGGATGCTAAACGTATTATAAGACAACAAAAATGTACTCTTTCCAGAGAAGCCTTAGCCCTTTTTCTAGATGATTACCCAATACCCAAAAAACACAAAGTTATTCTCCCAAAAAATAATCAGAGTATTTATGACGCCCCTAAAGGGTATGTGGGCCTGTATACTCATGCCTTTACCCGGTCAAATCTAAGAATACCCCTGCACCCATTGTTTCTAGAGTTGCTACAATATTATGAGGTGCATATTTCAAGGTTTAATCCGTTTGGACTGGCCAAACTTACCACCTACATAGTAATGTGTAAGGCATATGGGTATGAGCCCATACTAAATGTGCTTCGAGGTTTTCTTAACCTGTGTCCCAGGGGAGATTGGTTGACACTGTCGAAGAGGAATGATGAAAATGTGCCCGTGCTAATCACCAAACCTTTCACAAGTATAACAAACTAGAAAGGGAAATTCTTTTATGTACAAGATACCATCATACCTTCGGGCTATCCAACACTCTTGAATGAAGCATTCTGTTTTGACTGCAAGAAATTCAATGATCAACTGCCCCTCAATGTTCAAGCTGAACCACTTTATGAACGTCTTGCCAGACATCCCATTAATGTGCAGACCTTTCTAGAACCCATCCTTTTTATGGCTGGTCTTGTGGACCATTGGGAAGGATCTCCTTTGTCACCACAAATCCATTTTGATGGCCAGAGTATGTATATGCAACTTATCATAAATAAATAACATATTTGATTATATTTATGTATCTGTTTATATTGCAGTAATGGCGTTCAGGAACTTCATCGTATCTGATGGTACAAAGGAAGCTAGCTTCATTCCCAGGGAACCTAGAGAATACAGCTACGGGGTGGGTTCTCTGTCAACATCAGTCAACAATAATGACGTGGATGCTATGGCGTTAGAGCCAACAGTGATGATTGAAGAGGTGGTTCCTCTTAATGCTGAGGATGTGCCTTTGACAATCAAAGCCCTTCCTGACGTGGAGATCCTTTCCTCCGATGATGTCCCCAAAGCGTATGCCGGTACCTCCGGTATAGCTGACAGGGTACGTGAAAGGAAAGGGACTGAGATGAAGGCTTCGAAACCCCCAATCAAGAGGAAACTTGACATACCCACTCTCTTATCTAGAGCTTCAAAGAAGAAGAACTCCAAAGATAAGGTTGTTACTGCCATAACCTCCGAAGGCTCGGATGATGAAGATATTCATGGTAAAAGCTCACTACAACCCATATACTTCCATATAATTATTTGAACGCTTCAAACCGTTCTTAATTCGATAATGTGCAGGTTTATCAAATACTGAGGAACTCCCCAACTCTCTTGCTTGTCACCGATTGGTTGAAGGTGTTGTTCCAAGTCAGTGGAAGGGAGTCCTTGACAACATGTAAATAGAGCAGCTATGTGATCTTCATGATAAAAGCTACACAAGGCAGGCTGTGCTAGACAACCATCTTAACAGTCGAACAAGAGAGCTGGTACAGACTGTTAAAAATGCTAAAGAAGAGTTGAATGTAGTTCTGGCTTGAGAAAAACATAGAGAGCAGTTAATCACTGACTTGAAGTCAAAGTGTGACAGAGCTACGGAGGATATTGAGAAGAATCCCATTGTGAAAGATCTTCGATCCAACGTCATGAAACTTGCTACTCGACTAAAGGAAGCCCAAGCTGAGTGTGGTAGGCTCAAAATGGAGGAGGCCAAAGCGATTAGGCTAAAAGAGAGAGTATCTGTACTTGAGTCGAAGTATGCAAGTCTTAAATCTGAAAAGAACAGACTTATGGAACAAAAAACCAAGTTGCAACAGGAGACAGGTACCCTAAACCTTCGATGTGAAAGTCTTCAGAAAGATAGGGCAGATATGGTAGCCAAGGTTATTCCTTAAATTGCTATGGAGTTGTATCATAGTGATGAGGTCGGACAAGTGGTGGCCAACTTAGTAAATGCTGCTATGTTCCATGGGAAATGTACTACCCTGGAGGAGATTGCTGAAACTGGGAAGCATGTGATCTTATCAATGGTTCCTTACTATCGTACTTCACATGGAAAGGAATATGATGATGCCAGCAATGCATTTGCTTCGGAAGACTTTCCCTTTCTTTCAAAGGTTACCAAGGATCCGAAAGCTTCCATTGAAAAACTGTTATCGAAGAAGCCTAGCAGGATTCGGCCATCTTTGCCAAGTAGGAGGGGCTCCGGTGTGAAGTTTCCCGCTCGTCAAGAAGATCCCTCCTTATCAAAGAACGCATAAATACTGCCTTGTTGGCAATGGTTTATCCCGAGGGTGGTTTGTACCCTCCGAATATGTTTTTAATCTGATTTTTGGGATGTTTGCTTATCTGTTATCTACTTGCTATAGGATTTTCTTTTCATTTATCCTTTGATTATATTATTCTCTTCTCTCAACGTTAGTTATTAACGTTAATATACAACCTAAGGTTACTGTAGACGAGTATCCTTATTGTGTGTATTTTGAACCAAGATTTTTAAGCAATCGTATAATTTAATTGCTGACAGAGGGTTGCGACCCACTCCATCTTTATCCTTACAGTCATAGGGCTCTTTAGTGCCCATAGACGTTTTAGGAAAGTCAATGTGAATTATAATGGATGTCATGTGCAGGACATAAATATCATCCTTCGAACATTGAGACTTGTAGTACTTGGCTGAATAAATCTTTGTTGTAAAAAACGAAACAAGAGATTTAAAGGAAATATGTTGTATCATTAATTGGGTAGGGAGGATTACATCATTTTATGAAATGAATACTAAGACGCCTACCATTAATGCTTTTTTCCCCGAATGAGAAGAGTTCAATGCATGAATTGGAAAGAAACATATTCTCCAAAAGGTTGTAAGTTTTATATGTAAAACTTACGAAGGTTGGTACCATTCCATGTCCTGTCAACTTCTTCACCAAAGATTGTTGCTAACTTATAGGCTCCGTTACCGTAGGCTTCGGCTACTACGTAAGGCCCTTCTCATGTTGGTCCCAACTTCCCTTGGTATTCGGCTTTGCTTGTGCTGTTAAGTCGAAGGACATATTCGCCTCGCTTGAAACTTGAGGGTCGAACCCTGCTGTTGTAATATTTTTCTAACTTTTGTTTGTACGTAGCTTCTCTGATAGAGGCTATTTCTCTTCATTCTTCGAGTAGATCCAGATTCTCTCGAAGCTTTTCCTCGTTTTCCGAGGATTCGAAGTTCATAGTGCACTCTGTTTCCATGCTTATCTCTGATGGGATGACAGCTTCTGTGCCATAAGTAAGGCTGAAAGGTGTTTCCCCGTGACTCGACTTGGGATGTGCCCTATGAGCCCAGAGAACTTGGGGTAATTCGTCTACCCATCCTTGGAGACTTCGTCCTAGCCTTCTTTCGATTCCATTGATAATGTCTCTATTGGTAACTTCTACTTGACCGTTACCTTGGGGATGGTATACGGATGTGAATGATTGCTTGATTTTTAAACCGTTGCAAAAAGTAGGAAATACCCCTTCGGCAAATTGCTTCCCATTGTCATAGATGATGATGTGAGGGACTCCGAAGCGACAAACGATGTGTTCCCATACGAATTTCCCCATGTGTTTGCCTATCACAAATGCCAAAGGCTTGGCTTCAACCCATTTGGTGAAGTAGTCGATAGCTACGACCAAAAACTTCACTCCTTCTGGTGCTACTGGCAGAGGTCCTACTATGTCAATTCCCCATTGGGAAAAAGGCCACGCAGATGTGACAGAGGTCATATTTTGTTTAGGTAGTCTCGGGACCTTCGAATGGATTTGACATGCGTCGCATTTATGTATTATTTCCATTGCATCTCTGTGCATTGATGGCCAGTAGTACCCCAATTTCATAATTTTAGAGACAATGGAGCGGGGTCCTGCGTGTAGGCTACACGATCCTTCGTGAACTTCATTGATTATGTTGGTAGCCTGTTTAGGTCCGACACAACGAAGCCATGGAGATAGGAATTATCGTCTGTAGAGGTGATCTCCTATTATCTTGTATTGAGGAGCTTTAACTTTAACTTTTCTTGCTAGCTTTGGATCTTCCGGTAGAATGCCGCTTATTAAGTACTCCCGTATCGGAGTCATCCAATTAGCTTCTTCCTTGGATATTATATCGGATACTTCCTTCCTTTGGATAGATCTTTCAGCTAGCACCTCAACCAAGACTTCTTTTGTTAAGTGAGCGAAGGCCATTGAGGCTAATTTGCTTAACGCGTCTGCCTTCTTGTTTTGGTTCCTTCGGACGTGCTCAATAGTGTAGGATTCAAATTCCTGTAGGATTTCTTTTGCTTTATCCAGGTCTTGTTTAATTGTGGACTGCCTTGCCTCATAGGAACCTTTGATTTGATTGGCGACCAGCTGTGAGTCATCAAAAATCGAAAGTTTGCATACCTCCATGTCTTTAGCTAGGCGTAGGCCTGCTAACAAAGCTTCGTATTTTGCTTCGTTGTTGGTCGCCTCAAATTCGAATCGCAGTGCATAAGTGTATTCTTTTCCTTCTGGATTGACCAACATCAACCCTGCCCCTGAACCGTCGGAGCTTGAGGCTCCATCTGTGAATAACTTCCAGTTGTCCTTTTCTTTCGAAAGTCCTTTTTTGGGAGTTTCTTTATCATTTCCTGGCTCGGAAGGAGTTTCAGCGAGAAAGTCTGCGAGTATTTGACCTTTTATGGAGTTTCTCCACCTGTATTCTATTTCATGCTCCCCCAATTCGATGGCCCATTTAGATACCCTCCCTGATTTATCGGGCTTCGATAAGATTTGTTTGATGGGCTTATCAGTTAGTACTGTGATGGGGTGAGCTTGAAAGTATCTCCGGAGGCGCCTTGCGGCGTAGACTAGAGCGAGAATTAGCTTTTCCAATTCTGGGTAATTTAATTCAGCTCCCTGCAAAACCCGACTGACAAAGTAGATCGGAACTTGCCTCTTTTCTCTTTCTGCCAAAAGTACTGCGCTAATGCTTTCATGTGATGCTGCGATATACATATACAGTACTTCTCCATTATTTGGGGTTGTGAGTGTTGGTATGATTTCCATGAAATCCTTCAGCTTTTGAAAAGCAGCTTCAGCTTCGACACTCCATTAGAATGTCTTCTTATCCATACATCCTTTAAAAGTCTTAAAGAACGGTAGTGATTGATCTGCGCCCTTTGACAAGAACCTGCTCAAGGCTGCCAGCTTTCCGTTAAGGCTTTGTACCTCCTTCAATGTCTTTGGGGCTTGTAGATCAGTGATAGCTTTCACTTTTGAAGGGTTTGCTTTGATTCCTTGTTTTGTGATCAAGTGCCCTAGGAATTGTCCCTCTTCGACACTGAATGAGCATTTCTTCGGATTGAGCTTCATATTTATGGCTCTTAGCTGGTTGAAGGTTTCTTGAATGTCGGAGAGTAGGTCTTCCTCTGTCCTACTCTTTATGACCATGTCGTCGACATATGCCTCCAAATTCCTTCCTATCTGTTTATCGAAGGCCTTGTCCACCAAACGCTGGTAGGTTGCACCTGCATTTTTCAAACCGAAGGGCATCATCTTGTAGCAGTAGATGCCCTTTCCCGTGTAGAAAGCTGTTTTCTCCTCGTCTTCGACTGCCATTTGTATCTGATGGTAGCCTTTGAAAGCGTCTAAAAAGCATTTTAGGCGAAACCCTGATAAGGACTCTACCTTCCAATCTATTTCTGGGAGAGGGTAACAATCCTTTGGGCACGCTTTGTTGATGTCATTAAAGTCAACGCACATACGCCATCCCCCGTCACTTTTCTTTACCATAACTGGATTGGCCACCCACGTTTGGTATTTGACCTCTCTGAGTATACCTGCCTGTACTAATTCGTCTACCTCTTTACAGGCTGCGGCATTTCTCTCCGGTGCGAGGCTCCGACGTTTTTGTTTGATAGGTTCAATGTGCTTATACTCATTGAGTTTATGTTCCGTTCCGAAAGGCTTACCATCGATTACGAGGCTTCTTGGAACCCCCGTCATATCGGAGTATGTCCATGCAAAGATATCTTTGTTGTCTATCAAGAGTTATTTCAGGTTTGCTTTGAAGGTGGCAGGAAGTTGTCTTCCAATTACTACCGTCTGCTCTGGATGGAGCTTGTTTATCACAATACGCTCTTCGCCGTTCCCGCAGCTTAAGATAGCCTTCGGAGGCTCCTGGGGATTTTCTTTAATCTTCTTTCCTGCTTCCGGTGTCCTTGTTTTGTTGTAATTTGATAGTACGGTCCCAATTCCATTGGCTGTTTGGAACTTAATTGTTGCGTGTATCGTGGATACCACGATGCCCATCTTCTGCAAGGCGGTTCTCCCTATCAACAGATTATAAGGAGAATCTGACCTTACAATTTCGAAAGTAAGGGTTTCCGTCCTTGCCAGTCGGCCCTCACTGTCACAACTCGTAATTTCCGGTCATTTTTCCAAACCTCGACAATTTACTATTCACAAGTTACTATTCATCATTTACTATTCATCGATCACTATTCACCGTTTTTGAGGTCAATTTGACATTCCGAGAAACATTCAGAAATTTTACTATTCACTTGACACTATTCATTTCCGGAAGAAATACCACTATTCACGTGCATTACTCATGTCATCGTAAATTTAGTTTACGAGTATTTAAATTCGCATAACTGTATTGGTTCATGTGCGAATTCATGCATTATCATTGGGACATCTCATACAGACTAGAAATAGTCTGCATATCATCATTATGGCACTTGCATACTATTCCACTCGTAGGATATTTAAATTAGTACTTTTACGTATAATTATTTCTATATAAACATTCACACGCGATCAATAATGTAACTAACACGACCGACACTTCCGACTATGATCCTAATATATTTTTATATTCATTTTAATAATATAAAAATTATAATATTAATTTACCCGGTATTTTGGAAATTTATTTAGTACGTATCGTACGTCTAATTTAATAACGACGGTTTTCATAAAAATTAAAAAATAATCACCCAAACTCTCCATACTTGTACCCAACATATTTTTACAACTTTTACGACTTTATTATGTCCCGAATAACTTTGATAAAATTTATTTCTAACAAACCCGGTACCCGATTAAACCTAAAACTAAATAATACTACACAAATCTTACACTAACTTTCTAATATAATTACCCAACACAACCCCCGTTTCCCTCCTTTGTGAACCCCCCCCCCCCCCCCCTCCTAAGCCCCCTCATGTGCTTAATCTCACCAACTCAATTTAATGCTTACCAAACTTTGGTCTCCTAAGTATATATTAAACCTTTTCATCCATTTTCTCACAATTACCATTCAAAGTGCAAGTAAACTATTTTTTTCTCTCATTTTCTCTTTGGTGTGAATCGATCTAGGGTGATCAAGAAGCAAGAACAACAAATTTTCCAAGATCAAGATATAAACTTGTCCACTTAGTCATCCTTGTTGGAGTTTTGAAATAGAAACTCAAGGATTAGTAGGTTTTTCATCATCTAAACTCCCTAAACCTTCAAGTAAGTTAACAAACTCATTTTTATAATCTTTACAAGTTATTACTATGGTTATATACCTTTCTTACAAGAACTCATGCATATAATGGCTTATACCACTTTATTTTATAAACTTTTAACTTTTGAACCTTAGAAAGTGATTATTGTTAGATCTTTGTTAGATCTATTTGGTTATGATGTTTAGGAACCCATGACACCCTAAGAAGGTGTATGGTAGGATTAGACTAGTTTTGTGGTGATTGAAAGTGGTTTGATTGAAGATGGAACTAGATTAGAACCCTAGAAATGATTTTTGAAACAATAAGAATACCTACTGTCCCTATTTTTGATTCGTGGGAAAATCAGTTAATGATGGGTAATTTTTGACCAAAGATTTAGAAAATACTTTCAAAAACGAAACTTTAGGCGAAAGAACGGATTAAAACGAGTTAATAACGAAGGAGTTATGATTTTTGTAAATTTAACGACGAAAACTATTTCCTGAAAAACTGCTTGCTGTTTGGAAATTTTCGACGGACAAATAGAGGTGTTAAACGTAACCTAGAGGAACCGAGTTATCAAAAATATATTAGTACTTACTAAAACGAATCCGTGGACATAAAGAACGAGGAAAATGAACTTAAAACGACCAAGTTATACCCGTTTTAACATCGTCAAACTATATATATATATATATGGACACAAATAAAAATAATAACTTACGCGCTAAACGGTATATTTTCTAGAAATGTTGCTAAGGACTATTTTCTTACCAAATGAATACGTACAACCCAAGAGAATATTTATACGACTTAACGACGTTATTTTAAGGCTTTCGATACGAGGAACATAACGCTAACATTTTCATACGAGATAATACGACAAGTTATATACTTCCCTATTTGGACTTATTTTTCCTAAGTACGGAAACTATTTTACTATGACGATAACTAGTATTTCCAAATTACGAGTGGTATGGGTATCATGTGCATGTGCATTCATTTCATTACGGCTTGATCTTAATTAGATCACGATTATCCATTTAGGTTGCGGCTAGTGTTCGCGCCTCATTGTCCCGACTACTTTACCTTCGTTGTACCATCTTAGTACTATCACTCCAGGTGAGTTCTCATAGCCCCGTTTTAGTACTTATTTGATTTTAAATCCCACGGGGGAGAATACATTGCATTACTATATTTTTGTACATGCCCAAGTATTAAATTCCATACATTGCTTAAGTTGTTAGTACTATCACTTCAAGTCCCCTTATTATCATGGACCGTTAATTATATTGCCAAGCGAGAGTGAGTGGATAGATCTATCGAGGGTGACTCCTCCATTCGTGTTTGGGTTGCTCCATAAGGAAAACGAATGCATTTCATGTCTGAATATTTAGAGTGCCTGATAAACACTCCTTTGGGGCCAATTTTAGTACGTCGAGCTTCGGTGCCATGAGCTTAAGAGACAATGTAGCACTTTTGACATTTTAGTACTTTACTGTTACTTGTGGCTATTGTACATACGATTTAACTTATAAACCTATGATTATTCACCAACTTTATGTTGACCGTTTTTTTCGCAATGTATTTCTCAGGTTATTAAGGTAGCTCATGTTGCATACATTTGGACCTTCATGGAGTCGCGGTGTCGATGCGTCTCACTATATTTTCTGCACTTATGAAACGTTTGATCTTGTTGAACTTATTTTAACTATTTTGGCAAACTCTTTTGGGACCTAAGCTTGTAAACTCTGAATGATTTGATGATCAAACGCTGTATTTTCTAAACGACACTTTAGGTCGTTCAATATAACGGTAAACTATGGTGCTATGACAGCCACTCCCAGGTATTCCATTCCGCTGCCATTCAGGTATTTTGGGGGTGTGACAGATTGGCATCAGAGCTAAGGTTATAGCGAACTAGGATGTATCTTGGACCCTAGACTATAACCACATCATCATAGCATCTCATCATTTCATCATAGGTGCATATTCATTATACATGTTGTTCTGCGCACACACTGTGCGAGTTATTTATACCCATACTCCTATATATATATATATATATATATATGATTATTTTGACCTGGTTCACAAGTGACATGTCTTCAGATACCCACGCTGTTATCCTTTCGTCGGATTCCGACATTTATGATGCCTTGTCTTCTTCCACTACCATTATACCACCAGCTGTACTTACACCACCATTAGCACTATTGAATTGTCATAAGAGCAAAGTTCTCATTCAGCCTATACATAGAATGCCGTTTGGTAGAGAATTCAGACTTAATTTTAATGGACTTATTAGGATGCTTATTACAAGGGAGATAGCATGTTTTCTTTCCTTCACTAGTAGGACGCTTGCTACTTAGGTACTACCACCACCGTTGGTTACTTATTACACTATTGGTCGTCCCATAGTGCGTACTTCAGCTTTACCTCTTAGATGTCGCGAGATAGCGCGAAAGAGGGTAGTATTCCATTCACTATTATCACCATTATCTCCTAACTCATCACTGGGATTTCATCGTCATCATACCAAGAATTACGGACTCAACAGGAACCTCCGCAACGCCAAGAAGTCTCTAGACTAGACTTATATCCTTAACTAGCTTTTACTATTATCCTAGCCATGAGAGGTGTGGCATAGTTCGAAGAAACTTGTGATAGTTTGATTGTTGTTCAACAGAATCACCAAGTGTTGACTCTACCATATGGATATGGTTGTGCTATCTTTGATATCGATCCATGTAGAAAAAAAAAATTACATGTGTTATTCATGAGTTATGAATATGATGATTTTTATTACCTATGGATTCTCATGGATTCTTATGATTTTATGGAAATAGATTTAAGCAAACCACTCCAAGCATGACGCAAGCTGCTGTTGGAAAATCCATTGCCAGGAACGTAACTACCGCCCTCACCAAGGAACTTACTCACGTGGAATTTATGGGCTGTAATCCCTCCTCCTTTAGCGGAAATATAGACACAAAGGAATTTATCAAATGGTTCGAAGAATTAGGAACAATCTTTCAAAGTGGTGACTGCCGTAAGGAAGACAAAGTTAAGTTCGCCACTTGCACTTTTCAGAAGCATGCCCAGAAATGGTGGACTAAGTATGTCCAGGTAGTAGGAGTTGATGCTGCTTACTCACACTCTTGGGAGAAACTAAAAAGGATGATGAGTTTGAAGTTCTGTGTGAAAAGCGAATTACAAGCAATTGAACAAGAAACACTAAACCTTACCATGGAAGGAGATGATGTTGCCAAGTATACTGCTGATTTTTATGATTTTGCTCGACTAGGCTCTGCAATGGATGAACCGGAAAGCAAGAAACTTGAAAGGTACATCGGAGGACTTTCTCCTGAAATTCGTAGGATGGTCATCGCATGTGAACCCAATGCCATGTCTGAAGCTATCCAGATGGCAATCGAAACAAAGGAGCTCATAGTTCGCGACAAGACATCGGGAGACAATAATAACAACAAGAGAAAATGGGTCGGTAATCAGGATGCTAATGCTACTCAACGACCATTTAAGATACAACAAGTGGTGGAGACCTTTGCTGCTGGATCAAGCCAAAAGAAAGGATATGTAGGTAAATTACCCGAGTGCAACAAGTGTCAGTTTCATCACAAAGGATCTTGCCCCTCTCAATGTGGAAACAGCCAAAAGGTCGGACAGAAAGCCAAGGATTGCAAGACTCCCACCCTCACAAAGCGTCAGGAACTCACGGTAATCTGCCGTGAATGTGGAGTAGTGGGACACTTCAAGAGTGAATGCCCGGTGTTGAGAGACCGGAACTGGAGAAGGCATTTCATGTTGTAAAACCATAGTTTGAGCCCTCTAGGGTTGTACTTTCTTTTGGTACTTTCCATAAGTACGTTGATGTAACCTAGTTGTATTAAGCACTTTCCTATCCAATGTAATGACTATCTTTTGTTACCTCTATGATAACCATAACCTTCGTTTACTCCGTTTTCTATCCCAATCGTTCAATTTTCAATCGTTTCGTAACATTATGTCATTGCCTTATTAGAGATTAAGCCGATTTCGTATTTGACGGATTAGTAGATTTTTACCATTCCATAGGATTTACCCATGTATCCAATACACCATTCAACGAATTTTGTTTCAACTATTTTACTACCTTATGGGGAAATTGTTTTACAGAATTTCTAAAGTATGCTATTTTGTTACCACTCTATAACTGATTTTTCCGATATTACGCCAAATATTTACTAGTACTACGCGAAACAATTTTTATATTACTTTGAAAGGAAATATCAGGATACCATTTTTGATAAGAATGCGTTGAACACCATCCAAGACTTTTGAGAAAAGTAATATTATTTTGACTAAATCAAGCATCGCATCATTAGTCCTCAACTATACATAGCCTGATCACCTATGTATACTTCAGGAAGGATTATGCCATGAAGTAAATGGTTACTTTTTAAAGTATTGCTAATAACAATCTTCCTTTAAAAACGTTTTAAACAAGTAAACTCTTTTATAAGTACCTTTTTCTAACAAACTCTCCCTGGATACTTACCCCACCTGTCCCCCACTTAACCATTAAGTTGGATTGTTCCATTGACTTCTCTAGGAGAGACTTTCCATATCAAGTACTAGGAGGACTCCTCGATACAAGAAAAACACCAAAAGGATTACGGAACTATTAAAACTAGACTAAGAAAATCCATAACTCAACAACAATCCTAAGATACCACGAGACCATCCGACCCACCATCTCTGACCTAGTTGTCCAATTTATTATTCAAAGGTACTAGCTAGACTGAGCTATAGGATCGAACGCATGGTGAAGGTATGCTAAGCTACACTATAGAAATAAACCAAGCCTTCTAACCGATACTGTAGAGTGTTTTGAATTAACATGGTCTCGTCCATATGCAAACTTCCCTGTAATGAGTTTCAAGTGATGCCTTTTGGATTAACCAACGCACCTGCAGTATTTATGGATCTCATGAATAGGGTGTGCAAACCGTATCTTGATAAGTTTGTGATCGTATTCATTGACGATATCTTGATTTATTCCAAGAATAAGGAAGATCACGAAGAACACCTCAGAACAATCCTGGAACTACTCAAGAAGGAGCAATTGTATGCCAAATTTTCTAAGTGTGATTTTTGGATACGAAGAGTTCAATTTCTTGGCCATGTTATTGATAGCCAAGGTTTACAAGTCGACCCAGCAAAGATCGAGACAGTTAAGGATTGGGCTACGCCCAAGTCTCCTACGGAAATTCGTCAATTCCTAGGACTTGCCGGTTATTACAGAAGGTTTATCAAAGGGTTTTCTAAGATAGCAAAGTCGTTGACAAAGCTGACACAAAAGAATGAGAAGTACGAGGGTGGAGAGAAACAAGAGTCCGCATTTCAGTCATTGAAACAAAAGCTTTGTAGCGCACCGATTTTGTCACTACCTGAAGGTATTGAGAACTTTGTGGTATATTGCGATGCTTCGCATCAAGGACTTGAAGCTGTGCTAATGCAAAACGAGAAGGTGATAGCTTATGCATCTAGACAGCTTAAGACACACGAGAAGAATTACACTACGCACGACTTGGAGTTGGGTGGGGTAGTTTTTGCACTCAAGATTTGGAGACACTACCTTTATGGTACCAAGTGTGTAATTTGTACCGACCACAAGAGCTTACAGCATATACTCGATCAGAAGGAACTTAATATGAGACAACGTCGTTGGCTAGAATTGTTGAGTGATTACGATTGTGAAATCCGATATCACCCAGGAAAAGCAAATGTTGTAGCAGATGCACTTAGCCAAAAAGAACGACTCAAACCTTTGAGAGTTAGGTCATTAGGAATGACCATCATTTCGCCATTACCATCAAAAAAAAAATTCTGGAAGCTCAGATTGAGGCTTTCAAAGAAGAAAATTGACCACATGAGAAACTTTATGGTATGCCAGAAAGCGAAAATGGCTTTGTAAAGAGATCAGATGGAGTGTTATGCTTCAAGGACCGAAGTTGGATACCACTTTATGGTGGAGTGCGAGAATTGATTTTGCATGAATCACACAAGTCGAAGTACTCTATTCATCCAAGTTCTGATAAGATGTATCAGGATCTCAAAAAGCTTTATTAGTGGCCGAACATGAAAGCGGAAATTGCTACTTACGTCAGCAAATGCCTTACTTGTGCTAAAGTGAAAGCCGAGTACCAGAAACCGTCAGGGCTACTTCAACAACCAGAGATTCCACAATGGAAGTGGGAACGTATTACAATGGACCTTGTCACTAAACTTCCTAAGACGTTAGGAGGTTTCGATGCTATTTGGGTAATTGTTGATCGTCTTACCAAATCAGCTCATTTCGTACCCATTAGAGAGACTTATTCTATGGAACAACTTGCTAGACTTTATGTCAAGGAAATAGTCTCAAGACACGGTGCACCAGTTTCCATCATTTCTAACAGAGACAGTCGTTTTACCTCAAATTTTTGGCGGTCATTACAAGATTCTTTTGGATCAAAGTTAGATATGAGCACTGCTTACCACCCTCAGACCGATGGTCAGAACGAGAGAACGATTCAAACATAGGAAGGTCATACTCGGAGTATGAGTGATTGACTCTAGAAATGGTTGGACTAACCATTTACCATAAATCGGATTCTTTTACAACCATAGTTATCGCGCGAGCATAGAGACTACACCATTTGAGGCACTTTATGGTCGAAGTACCAATTACCCGTTTACCAACCGAAATCGGAAAGTTAAATTCACTGGTCTAGAACTAAACCATGGAACAACAAAGGAAATTTCACAAGTCAAGAACCAGTTACAAGCAACGAGAAACTGGTAGAAGTTAGGATTGGTACATGACGCACATCATACGGATCGGGTATCCTTGAACAGCAAATTAACTAGATTCATGTGAAAGAACGAACTAAATTGAAAGCTTTGCCTTGGAGAGGCATGATACGATTTTGGTAACACGAGAGATTTAACCTTTAGTATATTGGACCATTTCAGATTCATGTTAGAATCGACCAGCTGACATATAAGATTGGAGTTCTGACAGAGTTCAGCAACATATAGTACCCATATTACATTATAAACCTGAAGAAGCACTGATCATCTATTGACGAACCGAACTCGGAAAAAGCCAAACTCACTATTCCAGTAGGCATTCATGAAATAACCAGAAATTTCCTACAAGTCAAGAATCAATTACAAATTCTATAAGTTGTAAACCATTAAAACTTCAAGATTGGTAGCCAGATCATGTTGAAAGTTCTGCCTAGGAAAGGCATGATATCATTCAGAAAACTGGGAAAGTTAAACCCGATATACACTGGACCACGTAATATTTCGGACAGAGAAGGCCTAGTGGCCGTCAAACTTGAGCCTTGTTAGAGAACAACCGGATTACACAACTATGTTTCACCTATTCAAATCCAGGAAATGACTTTCAGATTAGTCACTCATAATCCCACTTGGAAATGAATCCAACCCAAAGATAAACGTAAACTTGGTAAGAGAACCAGTAGAAAGCATGGACCGTGAGGTCGAACGGTTGAAGCAAAGTCGAATTCCTATCGTGAAAGTTCACTGGAATTCTTGAAGAGATCCCGAATTTACTTGGGAACGGGAAGACCTAATGCAACTCAAGTATCCACGTCTTTTTACCAAATATACTTCAGAGACCAGCCAAAACTGAACTTCGGGACGAAGTTCCTGTTAGAAGGGAAGACTGTCAAAACTCGTAATTTCCGGTCATTTTTCCAAACCTCGACAATTTACTATTCACAAGTTACTATTCATCATTTACTATTCATCGATCACTATTCACCGTTTTTTAGGTCAATTTGACATTCTAAGAAACATTCAGAAATTTTACTATTCACTTGACACTATTCATTTCCGGAAGAAATACCACTATTCACGTGCATTACTCATGTCATCGTAAATTTAGTTTACGAGTATTTAAATTCGCATAACTGTATTGGTTCATGTGCGAATTCATGCATTATCATTGGGACATCTCATACAGACTAGAAATAGTCTGCATATCATCATTATGGCACTTGCATACTATTCCACTCGTAGGATATTTAAATTAGTACTTTTACGTATAATTATTTCTATATAAACATTAACACGCGATCAATAATGTAACTAACACGACCGACACTTCCGACTATGATCCTAATATATTTTTATATTCATTTTAATAATATAAAAATTATAATATTAATTTACCCGGTATTTTGGAAATTTATTTAGTACGTATCGTACGTCTAATTTAATAACGACGGTTTTCATAAAAATTAAACAATAATCACCCAAACTCTCCATACTTGTACCCAACATATTTTTACAACTTTTACGACTTTATTATGTCCCGAATAACTTTGATAAAATTTATTTCTAACAAACCCGGTACCCGATTAAACCTAAAACTAAATAATACTACACAAATCTTACACTAACTTTCTAATATAATTACCCAACACAACCCCCTTTTCCCTCCTTTGTGAACCGCCCCCCCCCCCCCCCCCCCTCCTAAGCCCCCTCATGTGCTTAATCTCACCAACTCAATTTAATGCTTACCAAACTTTGGTCTCCTAAGTATATATTAAACCTTTTCATCCATTTTCTCACAATTACCATTCAAAGTGCAAGTAAACTATTTTTTCTCTCATTTTCTCTTTGGTGTGAATCGATCTAGGGTGATCAAGAAGCAAGAACAACAAATTTTCCAAGATCAAGATATAAACTTGTCCACTTAGTCATCCTTGTTGGAGTTTTGAAATAGAAACTCAAGGATTAGTAGGTTTTTCATCATCTAAACTCCCTAAACCTTCAAGTAAGTTAACAAACTCATTTTTATAATCTTTACAAGTTATTACTATGGTTATATACCTTTCTTACAAGAACTCATGCATATAATGGCTTATACCACTTTATTTTATAAACTTTTAACTTTTGAACCTTAGAAAGTGATTATTGTTAGATCTTTGTTAGATCTACTTGGTTATGATGTTTAGGAACCCATGACACCCTAAGAAGGTGTATGGTAGGATTAGACTAGTTTTGTGGTGATTGAAAGTGGTTTGATTGAAGATGGAACTAGATTAGAACCCTAGAAATGATTTTTGAAACAATAAGAATACCTACTGTCCCTATTTTTGATTCGTGGGAAAATCAGTTAATGATGGGTAATTTTTGACCAAAGATTTAGAAAATACTTTCAAAAACGAAACTTTAGGCGAAAGAACGGATTAAAACGAGTTAATAACGAAGGAGTTATGATTTTTGTAAATTTAACGACGAAAACTATTTCCTGAAAAACTGCTTGCTGTTTGGAAATTTTCGAAGGACAAATAGAGGTGTTAAACGTAACCTAGAGGAGCCGAGTTATCAAAAATATATTAGTACTTACTAAAACGAATCCGTGAACATAAAGAACGAGGAAAATGAACTTAAAACGACCAAGTTATATCCGTTTTAACATCGTCAAACTATATATATATATATATATATATATATATATATATATATATATATATATATATATATATATATATATATATATATATATGGACACAAATAAAAATAATAACTTACGCGCTAAACGGTATATTTTCTAGAAATGTTGCTAAGGACTATTTTCTTACCAAATGAATACGTACAACCCAAGAGAATATTTATACGACTTAACGACGTTATTTTAAGGCTTTCGATACGAGGTACATAACGCTAACATTTTCATACGAGATAATACGACAAGTTATATACTTCCCTATTTGGACTTATTTTTCCTAAGTACGGAAACTATTTTACTATGACGCTAACTAGTATTTCCAAATTACGAGTGGTATGGGTATCATGTGCATGTGCATTCATTTCATTACGGCTTGATCTTAATTAGATCACGATTATCCATTTAGGTTGCGGCTAGTGTTCGCGCCTCATTGTCCCGACTACTCTACCATCGTTGTACCATCTTAGTACTATCACTCCAGGTGAGTTCTCATAGCCCCGTTTTAGTACTTATTTGATTTTAAATCCCACAGGGGAGAATACATTGCATTACTATATTTTTGTACATGCCCAAGTATTAAATTCCATACATTGCTTAAGTTGTTAGTACTATCACTTCAAGTCCCCTTATTATCATGGACCGTTAATTATATTGCCAAGCGAGAGTGAGTGGATAGATCTATCGAGGGTGACTCCTCCATTCGTGTTTGGGTTGCTCCATAAGGAAAACGAATGCATTTCATGTCTGAATATTTAGAGTGCCTGATAAACACTCCTTTGGGGCCAATTTTAGTACGTCGAGCTTCGGTGCCATGAGCTTAAGAGACAATGTAGCACTTTTGACATTTTAGTACTTTACTGTTACTTGTGGCTATTGTACATACGATTTAACTTATAAACCTATGATTATTCACCAACTTTATGTTGACCGTTTTTTCGCAATGTATTTCTCAGGTTATTAAGGTAGCTCATGTTGCGTACATTTGGACCTTCATGGAGTCGCGGTGTCGACGCGTCTCACTATATTTTCTGCACTTATGAAACGTTTGATCTTGTTGAACTTCTTTTAACTATTTTGGCAAATTCTTTTGGGACCTAAGCTTGTAAACTCTGAATGATTTGATGATCAAACGCTGTATTTTCTAAACGACACTTTAGGTCGTTCAATATAACGGTAAACTATGGTGCTATGACAGCCACTCCCAGGTATTCCATTCCGCTGCCATTCAGGTATTTTGGGGGTGTGACACTCACCAATGGTTATGTCTAAAGGGATTTCACCTAGAGGCCATGAGTGTTCTCCCGAGAAGCCTACTAAAGGTATCTTCGAATCTACCCTTTGTGTCCTTATGGAGGGTTTGAGCTTCAGGAAACAATGCTCGTATATGATCTCACAAGAACTTCCGCAATCCATATAGGTCCTATTCACTTCTCGATTGAAAATGAGGACCTTTATGACTACAGGATCATCTGAGGGAGGTTGACCTCTTAAGGGTGGAAACGTTACCTCTCCTACATTGGGTGTTCCTTCCTCAATTTATTTTCTTTTCTGGCTTAGGCCTCCCCTACAAACCATAAGAATCGGACCCTCATGGACATGGTCTTTAGTGTCGGTGACCTTTTCTTTTCCCTTTCTTATACCTTTTATTAGGTGTGTCAGCTGCCCTGATTTAACAGCTTCCTCTATTTGCTTCTTCAATTCTCTGCAGCTGTTTGTTTCATGAGCAAAATCCTCATGAAAATGGCAATACTTGGTCATATCTCGGCTCCTCCCGTTGCTTGTCATACGAGGAGGGAGTTCGAAGGTTTTGGCCGCCTTTTCCGTAGCTAGAATTTCCTTTGGGGACTTCGTCAGGCTTTCCCATAAACCAGAGTTAGGACTCTTGTTGTAAGGAGTAAACCTATTATGGCTTTTGTGTTTGTTCTTCGATCCTTCCCACGAAGGCGGTTTGGTTCCTTTATTGTTCTCCATCGGAGCCTCATTGGTGGAAACTTCTTTGGCTTCTATCCATGTGTATGTTTTTTTCATCAGGCCTTTGTATGTTGCCGGAAGGTTTGTGGATAAGAATTCCACAAGAGTCCGGTTGCGTAGGCCATGGATGAAGCCGGAAATGCGTTGCTCTTCGTGTAAGCCTAGAATCTGTAGAGAGTTTCGTCAGTGTATCTAGTAACGAAATTTCTTGTGCTTTCGTTCTCCTTTTGCTTTATGTTATGCACTGTGAGGTGTGTCCTTGTGAACTTCTTTTGCTGACTAAAGTGAGATCGAAACTTAGCCTTCAAATCATCAAAGTTGATGATGCTTTCTGGTTTCTGCCCATTTCACCAAATACGTGCGGAATCCCGAAGGGTATATGTAAACATGTGACAGGCTACGGGCATGACCCATTTCTGCATCCTAATGGCTCCCTCAAACAAGTGCAAGAAATTGTCCGGATCTCCCTTTCCATCGTAGGTGCCTATATGTGAAGGCATCTTTAGACCATCCGGTAAGGGATAGTCTTCAATCCATCTTACAAAGGGTGTCTGTAACACCCCGAAATATGATAAGCAGCGGAAGTCTAATCGGGGTCATTACAGTTTAGTACACAGTCATACTCATAGAAAACAATTCAAAAGAAAATCAATATCATTCCATGAAAACTCAAATATTCAGAGTTACAAACATTTTGCCAAAATGTTAATTGTTTAGTAAGAGAAGTGATGAGTTTGTAAAGAATGATATAATTATTGAAATAAAAAGGGAGGTCCTGTGCCCTTTGCCAGCTCCGTGCCGCCATGCTTGCTAGTTTCCTGAGATAAACATGCTTAAAAAGTCAACACAAAGGTTGAGTGAATCCATAGTAGTTTAAATTGTAGTAGTGTGAACACAAGTCAAGCATTCGAAATAAACAAGCCAAGATAGACAGGTCTTGACTAAATCGGGTGTAATATTGCTCCTAAGCCTCACGAAACGCAAGCCTTAACATTGATTTGACATATCATAAAGATAATAACAATCACCTACACCACAGAGGATGTAAATGACAAGGGGCCCTCGGTGACAGGAAATGTGCCAAATTTCCATAATACCTCGAATATAGCACACCTCCTGCCAAGTGATCACCTTGACAGAGGCAGGCTGCCATTCCAATAGATCTATCAACTATATCCGCGCTCACTCGCAAGTGATTAAGGTTCGTGATATGAGGGACTTGTAGCACAGGTGTCAACTTAGGCAATATCAGGTGATAACAGCATACAGAAAAATACTTGTGTTCGGTTTATAGCATGTATCTCCCCACGGAGTTTAAAAACAGTTAAAAATGTAGGACCATGAACTCACCTGAAAGGTGCGTAATCACAAGGTGCTCAAAAGTGATGGTGTATTGCTATGACTAGCAATGAAATTCCTCCGACTTGCAACCTAAATAATACATTGTAATCGGTGTTTTAGATTCGTGTTGTAAATGACATGTGATATGTCTCGTGTACGGTGATATCCGTTTCGGGTGTCTTAAATATATTTCAAATAACTTTACGTAGTTATTGTTTGCGTTGATACGAATCGGTGTTTGATAAATATCAATTTATTCCGTGATATAAATGTCGTTAATAAAAATATTTATACGTAAATATTTTTAGTAAAGTACGTATTTATTTTAAAGTTACAAAATATTATATAAGTTTTAATATTTATAAGATTTATTGTAAAAGTAAATATATAATTGTAAGAATATAATTATCATCAAAAGTTACCCTTAACTTTAACAAAGTTACGCTTTTTACCCTTTGGTCAAAAATAATTTCCTTTTAGTCCTTTTTGTACATTTTGCACTTTATTCCTTATACTTTTGAATAATACATTTTCCACCCTCAATTCCTTATTAGAAAATCGGTATTGTCATACTTTACCCGAAGTTTTGTGATTTTGACGGTTTTTGTCCTTTAACGTGGAACTTTTGCAAAATTGATCCTCGATCTAGTTTTTCGAAAACTAAACTTTCCATTATACCAAAGTAGCATTTAAATTTTGTAAAATACTTATATTCGATCTTATGTTCCTCGTTTCCTTCCAAGTTTTTGAAACCGAAATTCCCATTTGAAAAGTTAAGTGGGCTCGTTATCCCAAACTAGGCCCATGTGGTAATTTTTACATGCTTGTTAACATAGTTCGACTAGGTTTGATTTGGGTCTAGTTTTCGTGATATAAAATCGTGTATGACTTGCATGTTTGGTTGACTCGGTTAAGCTTGAGTCGAAGATTTAGTGTGTCGAAGAAAACATATAAGTTGTACGTGCAAATACGAAGAGATGAGCCCATTCCTAGGGGTGTCGAGACATGTGAAAGGTGTTCATTGATAATGAAAGTGTCAACTAGATATATTCTGTGCGTTATATGATATGCGTACGTGATGAGCATGAAACTAAAGTATGAAAATGAAATAGGAAATGGAGACTTACTACACCAAAAGGTGGTGATGAGATCGTGTGACCAAACAAGAGAAAAACGAGCAAACTAACACTCTTAGTATAGCGACCCTTGTTCCAAATTTGTTACCCAACTCGATCTTAACTCAACCCTTGCTTGTGCACGCCTAGTATACCTCGACAGCAACCAAGAAGAAAAGAAAAGCTTTGTGCTTTGAGAGCTTAATGGAGTTTGAAAGTGTGAGATATGTTGCATTTAATATGGATTATATAGTGTGGATGGAGGTGGTTCGAATGTCCCTAGGAACACAACAAGATTCAAGTGGTCACATCTTACTCGACATTCTTGTCTAGTTTGCATATGTAGTGTCTTGTCGAGTTTGTAAGGATTGAGGGCTACATTCCCATTTTTAATTGCTAGGTTTAGGCTAGGTGAGTACTTGGAAAACTTGTTTATTGTTTGTCTTGAATTCTAAGAAACACACTACCTAATGGTTAAAAGGTTTCGGTGTGTACTAAGTTTATCCAAGGGTCGGACGGCTTCCAATGGGGGCTCATTGTCGTATGAATCAAAGTCAAAGGAAGATGGTATATGGTTGTCGAGCTTGAGGGGAACAAGTGAAGTGAAAACGTGCGTATATATATTAGCAAGGAAGTTGTGGTTCATGCGTTGCAACAAAGGGAAAATAACAAAACCAGTGGGCTTGTGTAACTCTCGGCCCAAAGAAAAGCAAGGTGAAATGGCGTGGGTGGGCTTGTGAGGGTGCTCGGCCCAACAGTGAACGAAAGAAAGAAAATAAAACATTATTGGGCTAGTGAGGTGATTCGGCCCAAAATGTCGGGGGTGTCGGTGTTCCGTGAAATTTGTGAAATAAATCCTGGTGTCGGTGTCGGTTTGTGAAAACCTCAGATATTTAAACGGTGTCGTCACTTATATATATATACTTATATGTATATAGAAATAACAAATTTCGTAAAAGTTAATATATATATATATATATATATATATATATATATATATATATATATATATATATATATATATATATATATATATATATATATATATATAATATCATATATATATGTTAATAAAGTCTCGGTGTTCAATTAGGGTGTCGGGTCGCAAGTGGGAGTTATCGGTGTTAACCTCATTGGGTGATATCCAAGAGTGACATTCGGGTGATATCGGGTGACAAACAAATGGTGATCAAAACAATCGGGTGTTCCATCAAACAGTGTCTTATATATAAAAAAAATTTAAATTAGCCCGCAAAATGGCTTAGTTTGGAATAATGTTGATAATTAGCATTAATAAATGACCTGGGATTTTACGGTGTATTACAGTACCCACCCGTTAGATTGGATTCTTCCCGGAATCCAAAGTTGAATCGGTGCTCGGGGTTGTCTCATCAAATAGTTGTGGGTATTTGGCACGCATTTGATCCTCGCGCTCCCATGTGTACTCAGGTCCTCTCTTAGAGTTCCATCTGACCTTAACAATGGGAATGCGACTATGCTTAAGTCGTTTGACCTCCCTGTCCATAATCTCAACGGGTTCCTCAATAAAGTTCAACTTATCATCGATTCTGATCTCTTTCAACGGAATCACAAGTGTTTCATCCGATAAACACTTTTTCAAATTTGACACGTGGAAGGTATTGTGTACTCTACTGAGTTCCTCAGGTAATTCAAGTTTGTATGCCACGGGACCGATCCTTTCAATGATTTCGAAGGGTCCAACGTATCTTGGGTTTAGCTTTCCACGTTTTCCAAACCTAATCATTCCCTTCCAAGGTGATACCTTAAGCATGACCTTGTCTCCAACTTGAAACTCTATTGGTTTCCTTCGCACATCGGCATAACTCTTTTGCCAATCCCCAGCGGCTTGTAATCGTTGCCTAATCTTCACTATTTTCTCAGTGGTTTCAAGAATCAACTCGGGACCTGAGAGTTGTACATCTCCAATCTCAGCCCAACAAACTGGTGATCTACACTTTCTTCCATAAAGTGCTTCAAACGGTGCAGCCTTAATGCTAGTGTGATAACTGTTGTTATATGAAAATTCTGCTAACGGTAGGTGTTTATCCCAGCCTTTTCCAAAATCAATCACACATGCCCTAAGCATGTCTTCTAGGGTCTGTATAGTTCTTTCACTTTGACCATCAGTCTGTGGATGGTAAGCTGTACTCATATCTAACTTAGTTCCCAAGGCTTTCTGTAAAGATCGCCAAAAGTTAGACGTGAAACGGCTGTCTCGGTCGGAGATAATAGAAATCGGCACTCCATGCCGGGAAACTATCTCCTTAAGGTACAAACGTGCAAGAACATCCATATCATCAGTCTCTTTTATTGGTAAGAAGTGCGCTGACTTCGTGAGACGATCGACAATAACCCAAATTGTATCCAACCCACTCGATGTCTTGGGTAATTTCGTAATGAAATCCATTGTAATCCTTTCCCATTTCCACATTGGTAGCTCGGGTTGAATCAAAAGACCGGATGGTTTTTGATGTTCAGCCTTTACTCTTGAGCAGGTCAAACACTTTTCGACATACTCTGCAATGTCAGCTTTCATGTTTGGCCACCAATACAACTTCTTTAGATCTTGATACATCTTGTCCGAACCAGGATGAATGGAATATTTAGACTTATGAGACTCATGCATGATGAGGTCTTGTATTCCTCCATACAATGGAATCCAACTTCTGTCCTTGAAACACAGCCTTCCATCTGGTTTCTTGATAAATCCATTCGTGCTTTCTGGCATGCCGTAAATCTTCTCGTGTAGTCTATTCTCTTCCTTGAGTGCCTCAGCTTGAACTTCAAGAATTTGTGACGGCAGTGGTGATCTAATTGTCATACCCAATGACCTAACTCTGAGGCGTCTAAGTCGTTCCTTTCGACTCAAGGCATCTGCTACAACGTTTGCCTTCCCCGGGTGATAACGGATCTCGCAATCATAGTCACTTAGCAACTCTAGCCATCGACGTTGCCTCATATTCAAATCCTTTTGATCTAAAATGTGCTGAAGACTCTTGTGATCGGTGAAAACTGTACACTTGGTTCCATATAGGTAGTGTCTCCAGATCTTCAGAGCGAATACCACTGCTCCTAATTCTAGATCATGAGTAGTGTAGTTCTCCTCGCGGGGTTTAAGTTGTCTAGAAGCGTAAGCGATTACTTTAAGTCTTTGCATCAATACGGCACCCAAACCTTGGATTGATGCGTCACAATATACCACGAAGTCCTCACTTCCTTCGAGTAGTGCTAATATCGGTGCTTCAGAAACTGAAATGCCGATTCTTGTTCCTCTCCCCATTCAAACTTCTTCTTCTTCTGTGTTAACTCAGTCAAAGGTTTAGCAATCCTTGAAAAACCTTCAATAAATCTCCGATAGTATCCGGCAAGACCTAAAAATTGGCGTATCTCGGTAGGACTCGCTGGTGACGCCCAATTTTTAACAGCTTCGATCTTGGCGGGATCAACATGAATACCCTTACTGTCAATAACATGCCCAAGAAATTGTACTTTCTCAACCCAAAAATCACACTTGGAAAATTTGGCGTATAATTTCTCTTCTCTGAGCAGTGTTAGTATAGCCTTCAAGTGTTCTGCGTGCTCTTCCTTACTACGTGAATAAATAAGGATATCATCGATGAATACAATCACGAACTTATCCAAATAGGGTTTGCACACTCGGTTCATTAAGTCCATAAATACAGCAGGTGCATTTGTTAGACCGAATGGCATTACTTGGAATTCGTAGTGACCGTATCTTGTCCTGAAAGCCGTCTTAGGGATGTCTTCTTCCCTAACTCTCAGTTGGTGATAACCCGATCTCAGATCAATCTTCGAGTAGACACTCGATCCTTGCAGTTGATCAAACAAATCGTCAATCCTTGGCAACGGATATCGATTCTTAACCATCAGTTTGTTCAACTCATGATAATCGATACACATCCTGAAGGTTCCATCCTTCTTCTTCACAAACAACACCGGGGCTCCCCACGGTGATGAACTAGGGCGAATAAATCCTTTATCCGACAATTCCTCCAATTGTCCAGATAACTCCTTCATTTCCGACGGTGCAAGCCTATAGGGTGCTCGTGCTACGGGTGCGGCTCCTGGCATCAAGTCAATTTGAAATTCCACTTGACGAGTCGGCGGAAGGCCAGGCAAGTCCTCAGGGAAAACTTCTGGAAAGTTCCTGACTACTGGCACATCCTCGAGTCGCTTCTCTTCCGACTTCTTCTCGGTGACTTGAGCCAAAAAGACTTGACATCCTCGTTCGATGTACTTCACAACTTTGATGCAAGAAACGATGCTCAGACGTGTCTTACTTCGCTCTCCGCGAACAACCAGGGTTTCGTTATTCAGTGGAATGTGAACGACCTTTTCGTCACAAATGATCTTAGCGCGGTTCTCAGATAACCAATCCATTCCTATGACGACATCAAAACTACCGAGTCTAATAGGCTTAAGGTCAATGGCAAATGGGGTGTCTAGCAGTCATAGGGTGCAACCTCGGAGTATAGTGTTAGTGTTCACTAGCTTCCCATCGGCTAGTTCAATCTCATATGTGGTGTCTAGTTTGGTCGGTGTAATATTAAGCACGGGTGCAAGAGAAATAGATACGAAACTTTGATCGGCTCCGGAATCAAATAAAACTTTAACGAGGCAGTTGTTTAGAAAGAACGTACCCGTGACTACGTTCGGATCTTGTTGGACATTTCCATCACCCAGTACGTATGCTCTTCCACGTGCATTGTTATCCTTGTTAGGGCACTGACGCCTGTAGTGTCCTTTCTCTCCACAAGCATGGCATACCACAGCCACGGGTTGCAAGTTGGCTCCTGTCGCCTTGCAATCTTGTGTCTTATGTCCAATCCTTGAACACTACCCACACTTAGCATAGCAGGGTCCATTGTGATGCATCCTACACTTGTCACAGAATGGAAGAGGTCCAGCATACCTAGTATCCTTAACTGGTGCGGCGACATAAGCTCTGACAGCTTCCTGTCGTCGGTTCTGTTGGTTGTGGTGGGTGTTCCTGTCATGGTGATAGTTACGGTTGGGGTTACGGTTGTTGTTGTTGTTGTTGTTGTTGTTTGTCCTTCGATCATCAAACTTCCTTTTGTGATCGTTGTTCCCCTGGGCAGAGTTACGCTTAATCTCCCGGTCTAGCAGTCTTTGGGCAATGGACATTGCTTCATCCAAAGATTGAGGCTTAGACGAGGTGACGTTTCCCTCAATGCTCTTGGGTAATCCCTCAATGTACCTTTCCAACAACTTTTCCAAATCAGGAACCTTCGAAGGGCAAAGCGTGGCAAGCTCCTGAAATCTCCTATCATAAGCCCTGAGATCATTTCCTTTCACAACCAACGTGTCAAACTCATCTTCTAACTTCTTGATCTCGCCTCTAGGGCAGAACTTCTTCAACATCTTCTCCTTAAAGTCAGCCCAGGTGATCTGATAGGCCTCCTCCACACCTATCTTCTGAGCAGTTGCATTCCACCAAGACAATGCGTCTTCCAACAATGTTTCAGTAGCAAACGAGACTCTGCTTTCAGCGGCACAACCGCTCCTCACAAACACAGTCTCAGTTCGCTCAAACCATCGAGCAAGCTCTGTTACTCCTTCAGTCCCTTTGAAGTGAGATGGTTTACAAGCTATGAAGTCCTTATAGGTGCACTTTCGAGTCGTAGCAGACTCGCTCTCAGCAGTGGCTCGGTTATTGCTACTAGTTCGTGCCATTGCAGCAGCCTGCTCTTCTAAAGCTGCAGCAACACTGTCGGCAACCAACTTTCTGATAGCAGCCTGGGTTATAGCGGGTGACGAGGTAGCAGTAGCGGTTTTCCTTGGGGCCATAACTCTATCAAAATCGCAAGTACATAAGTACAAATCCCAAACATCAATAACAAGAGAAATAGTGTAACCAACTCATAATAGTCGAGATCATCACAAAGTACATATCACAACCACACCATAAATACATACATCAACATAACCATATCATTCATAAATAAACATCACGACATGTAACAACACACATGGAAATTATAATGAATCTCAATATGGGAGCATAATAAAAGATCAAACAACTAGAACATCATAAATCAATATCAATACGTTACAATCGTAACCAACATAAAGTTTTAATAATTTTTGAATTCATTGTTACAAAACAATAAAATACAACAATTATTAATGCCACAGGCGGCAATGTGGAAAACTAGAAGGGGGGGTTGAATAGTTTTCCCTTCTTTTTTGTTTTATAAAAACTTTGTTTCAAAATGTTGATTAGAATTTATTCAATTGTTTGTTTGAAAAACCTTCAATTAGATTTTAGTATAAAAGCAACATATAATCAATATGATCAATTATATATGTGAACTTTTAGATTAGTTTTCAAAACTTAGTTTTATGAATGAAGCATAGATCAAACTTTATGTGTATAAGTTTTCCTTTTAAAATCTTAAAACGTTTTGTATCAAATTGTCGATTAAGTTAAGCTCAACATGAGAAGTGTTAAATATATATATATTAGTCCATTTGACCATAACATACAATTATATGTCCTATCACACTATTAACTTCTATGTACAACACATTCAATCATCACAACAATATAAGCAACAATTAAGACATATAGGCAAGCATAGATATAAAGCGATAAATGCAAGAATGAATGAAAAGAGATGAGAGAAAGAACATGCAAACCGAACACGATGATTTATAGTGGTTCGGCTACAAGGACACCTTCCTTGTTCCTACTCCACTCCCCGAGTCACCTACTCGAGAGTTTTCTTCACTACTCAACAAGCTCCCTTTTGGCGGAGAAACCCTTACACACCAATTTACACACCACAATAACTTCACACCTTAATCACAACTACTACACACCTATTCACTACTTAATCACACCACTTCTTCACACCTATCTTCTACACACCAATATTCTACACACCAATCATCTACACACCAATCTTCTACACACCAATCTTCTATACTCTTCACACCTATCTTCTTCACTCCTAACTTCTTCACAACTTAATACTTCCTAACTCTTTCTTCACACCAAGAGTATATTCACACCTTCAAGGCACTAATGTCTTGACACCTTCAAGCCACTAATGTCTTCACAACTTCAATGCACTAATGTCTTGACACCTTCAAGGCACTAATGTCTTCACAACTTCAATGCATTAATGTCTTGACACCTTCAAGCCACTAATGTCTTCACAACTTCAATGCATTAATGTCTTGACACCTTCAAGCCACTAATGTCTTCACAACTTCACATAAGCACTAACTAGATCCTAATACATCTTTGGGTTTATGATAGGGAGGATACTTCTCTTGCACTTTAAGTGATGAAAGATTGGATCACTTGAAACAAAGATTAATAATCTTATGATCAAAGGGTTTTAGAAGGATGTTTAGAGAGAATTGGATCTGAAAATATTTGTGCAAAAGGTTGGAAAAATTCCAGGTTTGAGGTGGTATTTATAGGGAAAAATTTCTGACAAAATCTGACAGGGGAGCGTGGCCGGTCCCCTTAATTGTGTGCCGGTCCCCTTAAAATTAAGGGGGCCGCCCCTTATAATTAAGGGGGCCGCCCTACTGAAACGGCCAGATTTTCTGTCTTTTAGTGGGGAAAGTTTATTTGGTGAAAAACTAACTAATTTTGGTTAAAAGTTTGAAATCATATATTTAGTATGATTAAAACATTTTTCTTTATTACCAAAAGTGTTTTTCAAAAATATATAATAAGTTTATATAATTAAATAAACTTTGTATTAGTTAATTAAATACCCCTTTGATCATGAAATGTATTAAACACTTGTTTATCCATACCTTAAGTGATTGTTGAAGCATACTTGAGACGTTGAGATGTCGAGGCTTGTTGACGTAAGAATGCATAGATGAATTGTGATCACAAGTAACTTAAGCACTTTACGTTATATGTTGTAACTTACATTTTGTCATCATCAAAACATGAAGAGGATGTTTAGATTAAATATCGTAATATTCATGCCAACAATCTCCCCCTTTTTGATGATGACAAACTATGTAAACTATAACTTATAGTAAAATGTATAAGTTACTTGTTTACACTTCTTCTCCCCCTTTTGTCGAAGCAAAAAGGTGGACTCTAAATGAGACTTCTACAATGCTTGAACTCTTGAGATAGAATATAAAAGGCGAGCTTGCATCATCGTAAGTGAAGCCTTGATCCTATCAACCTCAATGCTCCCCCTTGGTGTATGCTCCCCCTTGGTGTATGCTCAAAACTTGTTTTGGCTACCAAAGAATCGAGCGGTGAAGTAATCCTTCAAAACAAAGTTAGTAGACAAGTGCACATGTATATAATGATGATAATGGATATATGCATGAAACTAATAGGGGAACAATATATGGACATATTAGGTATATGCACTAAAATTATGACACATGCAATTATTGTTTTTAAAACAAAACCTAAATCCAAAAGAAAATTTAGAATCTAATGCAAAGATTAGAACCTAGGAAAATGTAGGATTGGTGGGATCAAGGATGGATAAACTTTGATGGAAGGTTTAGGATAGAATAGGTTTGTGAATTTTGGGAAGTGTAGGATGAAATGGGCTAAAAAATAGAAAAGGGAAACAACACATTCGACCATCAGATGGCCGGTCCCCTTAATTGGAGGCCGGTCCCCTTAATAATTAAGGGGGCCGCCTTATGATTTAAGGGGGCCGCCCATCTGGTGATTCCCAGATTGCCAGAAAAGGGTTTTTGGTAGTGCATTGCAGAAAGGTTGTGTTTTTGGTTTCAAACAAGTCCAACTCTTTGAGGCAATTAAACATAGACTAATTATGTAGGCAATTATGTAGCTAAAGCATGTTAACCAAAGAGATTAAGTAATCAAGCAATTTCATCTAGCATGCAAACATACTCATCTAGCAAGCAAAATATAAGTGCTAGGAAACAATAAGCAACATCAAGTATTTCATAACTACATAACTAGGAGAATTAATCCTAATGCGTATTATGATAGCATGGGTTTCTAGACTTGTTACAAACGAAGTCTTAATAGATAAACCATGGCCCTCTTGATTTGATTTAGTTCACTTATAAGTGTCATTTATATAAATATAGATGACAAATATGAGATCACCATGCATGATTTAAAGAGACGTTTTTAGCATTATTCAACAATGTTTGAAAGTAGGTTTTCATGTAGATATGAGAGTTAATTGAAAAAAATAGATTCGGTTTTACTTCAAAATGTGTTAATGAAAGGTAAATAAAATTTTCTCAATCTTTGGTTTTGATCAAAACAAAATTGTGGATATTTATTGTGAAAACATCTTATTTAAAAGTGGGATAGTTATTTGAAAAACTATTTTCCAAAATGTGAGGTTTTTGCATATTTTTAAAGATATTAGATTTTTGACAACAAATATCATTAATCATATATTTTAAAAGATGTTTGTTATAGATCTCATGCTCAAGAGGATTGGTTAAGCCTACTATTATCTCATGCTATCGTTTCTACAAATCCTATGATCCAATAGTGGAAAACTAGAAGGGGAATGAGGAGGGATGAGCGTGAATGTAAAGGGAAGGTGATGACAAAGGGTTGACAATTATGGTTTTGATTAATATATCGTTCGACAAGGGTGGATGATAGGGAATCATGGGATTTTTAGGTGTTTTGTTGGTTGACGACCGAAGGTGGATATGTGAAATGAGGTGGTGATGAGTCGACAACACTTGATCATGAGTCGACAACACTTGAAGCTTGGATTTCTTGATTGTGTTCTTCACTTGCTAGTAAGTGGAAATGACGCATTTCGTAATGAAATTCACTTGGATGAGGTGGTGATAACTTTTGGTGGTGGAGATAATTGTGAGTTGATATATTCTTTGATGGATGGAGTGGTGGATTTGAAGTGGGGTTTGTTGGTTGAGGGTTTTGATGTTGTTCAAGTGATGGGGTTTGTTGAGATCTAGTAAGAAGATACTCAATCCAGGTAAAGTGCTCATTCAAAGCAATGGTATGTTGTTGAAGGAAGATGCAACAAGGGCAATTGTTAACATGCTTCTCAATTTGGTTAATGTTATGTGGTGATGATGGTGAGCTTGATTGAGGTGGATCCAAATTGCGTTGAGCAAGATGTAATGCTAAAAGAGCACTAAGCTCATGAGTCTCTTTTAGCTCCTCAACGAACTTCAAGTGTTCGGAGGAAGGTGATGGTGGTGGAGCATGATAATTGTCTTGGGTGAAGGTTTGCACATGCAACATGGGAGTGGCATGTGAGGTTGTAGGAAGTGGTGGTGGTACTCTAGGTGGTGTGAGGTAGAAGGATATCTGTGAGTGAGTGTCATTTCCCTTCCCATTAAATTCATGCTCATCCGGATATATTATGAGACTAATATGACCTATCGGAAAACGACACTAAGGTTCATATGAAAAAAGGGTGTAGGATCTAAAAGAAATAAAAATATACCTAGATGAATGATACATATAGAGTAAATCATGTAAAGGCATACAATCAAATCACATAGGAGCAAATAAACATCTAGAAATAACATATATGCGATATGCCATAAATCTAGGAATGAAATCATCTAATGAGAAGCAAAGTTCATAAAAGTAAGCTTAGCGTTAGGTACATTTAGGAAGAGCGATTTAATCAAGTTGGAGAATGAGTATGAGACTATTACTAGTGGTGCTCAATTCAGGCTAAACACGACCATTTTTACGGGTTACACACACCCAACTTCTCACATAGAAGCAATCCAACCGTTAGGTTAAATTGAGTTTCTAGTCAATAGATTCTCCAGTAGTCATTCTCTTTTTAGAAGAAATTGAGTTCCTAAATTCACCTATCGAAGAGTACCAAATATGAAGTTTGCTTGATTCACTAATACTTGGCATAATGTGACTCAAACACCATGTTTTTATGAAGGTAAGTCTACATGATATATTTTACTCACTATCCCAATAGAGATGTGTTAAATGTTAAGATAAGAGTAAATGCAAAGTTTTAATCTTTTGTTCATGATTAACCGGTTATTTGGTTTTGATGACATATTACTTGATTTAATAAATGTGCTTTGATTTATGAATGCTCCTTAGCATATCTTGAAAAATGAATCTCATTAAGATTATTTATCTTAAACGAGATTGTGATTCACAAATGATATCAAAACTAGACATTTGTATATTCTAAAGCAAATATTATTTTCTATGATTTTTGTCAATGTTATATATCATAATTTAACTAGTATTTGAAACAAAATGAAGTTTACTTGTTTATGCATTGTGACAAGTTGTTTTTCAATTCTAATAACTTAAATTATTTCAAAAAGAAAAGTGTAGTGCATTATCTTGTAACACAACCATTCATGCTACAAAGAAAATGAAATACATATAATATATAGTGTGTATTGTTCTTAAATATGTATTTTATCTTGTGGTGATAATTTTAAGTAGTGTGAGCAAAGTTTACATATGTTGTTAGTTTGCTCATGTTTGGTTTTTCGGATATGACACATTTATCCATTGCATTGCAATGTAAATTGCTTGAATATTTCGGACGAAACATCCAAGTCGTCAATCCTACTTCATTGTATATTTTATAAATGTGTTTAAAATGTTATTTTAATATTTGGAACACAATTATTGGACAAGTAGATTCAATATGACATTATCAACACAAGTGTGAGTTATGATCCAATGCATACTCTTTTCATCTACAAAGGATGTAAATATTTTCATATCAATCTAGTGTGATTGAGTATGTAGATTCAAGACTATATCATTTGATGTAATCTTGAAACTTAAACAAATAACAATCCAATTTCTTGTCCATACTCAAAAACATGTCAATTAGATTTGATGAATATATCAACCATAATTTGAATAATGAATTGATATAATATCAAGATCTTTCTTGACCCTCACAAACACTCATTTAAAATAAATAGGCATTTTGATAGTGTGTTCCATTAATCCTAAGATTATTTATGAGTGAGGTTGATGAATGATTGAAATTTGACTTATTACTTCATGATTGTTATAAGTTTTGTTTATGTGAAAGACTCTTCATTGTTACTTATAATGAACACACTTAGATTTTGAAAATACTTTTTCTTTTATATTACTACTAATGTTTTACAAAGATTCAATTTGTCATATTAAACAACTTAAGGTAAAACAAGGTAATTTGTTGAAAATGTTTAAGTGTGTTGTTAAGAATAGATTAAATTGATTGAAATATTTAGGTGGTTAGATTTAACTCATTTACAAGATGTTTGAGTAACATTAAGCCATCTATTCCTATATGCAATGCAAGCATAATTATGCAATCCTAACGCAAGAAATCTAGCATAAGATCAAGTTAAGTATAAGCTAGATAACTAACTATAAACTAATAGAGTACAAGGCACATATGCTAAGATATTCAAATAGCTAAATTACAAATAGCAATGATTAGCAAAGTAAAATCACAAATGAGTTCACATAGCACATAAAACACTTGTCGTCGTTTTGTGTTTTATATATACCAATGTTTACTTAGCTCGATTTTATTTGAAAATAAAAAAGTTTCCTATCCATTTTAAAATTTAATAAAGATCAATATTTTGAAAACATAAATACTTAATTTTTCAAAGATATATCGACTAGGAATGCCCGACTCGAAGGAAAAGTTGAAATACAAGTTTTATGTTAAAACAAGACTCAAATTTTTGACCTTCGTGTAGTATTTTAACTTTCTGACTTATTTAAGTTTGTAATGGTTACTTGTAAGTATTTTTAAATGAAAGTAGACTCAATTACCTTTAAAACGCCGGGTGGCACGACTTCTACGGAGTTACGGTTAATTTTATATGATATTTCAAAGTTTTTGAAAAAACTGTCAAACAGACAGGCGGACCCCTTAAATTTAAGGGGGCCGCCCAGTATTTAAGGGGGCCGCCCAGACAATTAAAGGGGCCGCCCATCTGATACTCAAAAATGCAATTTTTGTTAAAAATTGTTTTCTGACTTTGTGGAAAGGTGTGTAACTTTCTGATTTTAAAAACGAACATATAACACTTGTTTTATGTATAATCTTATCTCGAGCTAGTATAATTAGTGTATATAATATCAAAACTAATACAAGTTAATCAACAAAACACTTTTCATATTAAATCCTCCTTAATGGGTAATTTGATACATGGATCGTACTCAATTTTTAAAACCATTTGTTTTGAAAATTTGAGCGACGTGGCTCTGGTACCAATTGTGGAAAACTAGAAGGGGGGGTTGAATAGTTTTCCCTTCTTTTTCGTTTTATAAAAACTTTGTTTCAAAATGTTGATTAGAATTTATTCAATTGTTTGTTTGAAAAACCTTCAATTAGATTTTAGTATAAAAGCAACATATAATCAATATGATCAATTATATATGTGAACTTTTAGATTAGTTTTCAAAACTTAGTTTTATGAATGAAGCATAGATCAAACTTTATGTGTATAAGTTTTCCTTTTAAAATCTTAAAACGTTTTGTATCAAATTGTCGATTAAGTTAAGCTCAACATGAGAAGTGTTAAATATATATATATTAGTCCATTTGACCATAACATACAATTATATGTCCTATCACACTATTAACTTCTATGTACAACACATTCAATCATCACAACAATATAAGCAACAATTAAGACATATAGGCAAGCATAGATATAAAGCGATAAATGCAAGAATGAATGAAAAGAGATGAGAGAAAGAACATGCAAACCGAACACGATGATTTATAGTGGTTCGGCTACAAGGACACCTTCCTTGTTCCTACTCCACTCCCCGAGTCACCTACTCGAGAGTTTTCTTCACTACTCAACAAGCTCCCTTTTGGCGGAGAAACCCTTACACACCAATTTACACACCACAATAACTTCACACCTTAATCACAACTACTACACACCTATTCACTACTTAATCACACCACTTCTTCACACCTATCTTCTACACACCAATATTCTACACACCAATCATCTACACACCAATCTTCTACACACCAATCTTCTATACTCTTCACACCTATCTTCTTCACTCCTAACTTCTTCACAACTTAATACTTCCTAACTCTTTCTTCACACCAAGAGTATATTCACACCTTCAAGGCACTAATGTCTTGACACCTTCAAGCCACTAATGTCTTCACAACTTCAATGCACTAATGTCTTGACACCTTCAAGGCACTAATGTCTTCACAACTTCAATGCATTAATGTCTTGACACCTTCAAGCCACTAATGTCTTCACAACTTCAATGCATTAATGTCTTGACACCTTCAAGCCACTAATGTCTTCACAACTTCACATAAGCACTAACTAGATCCTAATACATCTTTGGGTTTATGATAGGGAGGATACTTCTCTTGCACTTTAAGTGATGAAAGATTGGATCACTTGAAACGAAGATTAATAATCTTATGATCAAAGGGTTTTAGAAGGATGTTTAGAGAGAATTGGATCTGAAAATATTTGTGCAAAAGGTTGGAAAAATTCCAGGTTTGAGGTGGTATTTATAGGGAAAAATTTCTGACAAAATCTGACAGGGGAGCGTGGCCGGTCCCCTTAATTGTGTGCCGGTCCCCTTAAAATTAAGGGGGCCGCCCCTTATAATTAAGGGGGCCGCCCTACTGAAACGGCCAGATTTTCTGTCTTTTAGTGGGGAAAGTTTATTTGGTGAAAAACTAACTAATTTTGGTTAAAAGTTTGAAATCATATATTTAGTATGATTAAAACATTTTTCTTTATTACCAAAAGTGTTTTTCAAAAATATATAATAAGTTTATATAATTTAATAAACTTTGTATTAGTTAATTAAATACCCCTTTGATCATGAAATGTATTAAACACTTGTTTATCCATACCTTAAGTGATTGTTGAAGCATACTTGAGACGTTGAGATGTCGAGGCTTGTTGACGTAAGAATGCATAGATGAATTGTGATCACAAGTAACTTAAGCACTTTACGTTATATGTTGTAACTTACATTTTTGTCATCATCAAAACATGAAGAGGATGTTTAGATTAAATATCGTAATATTCATGCCAACAGGCAAGTTAAGATGTCTCTGTAAGTAATGACATGTCATAGATCTATGAAGGTCCAGGTGCGCCTCCTGATCTCCTCTCCAGCTCTCTGATGATCCTAATCATCCCCAACATCTCCATATCCCTGGATCTCACATGGGCCTGAATCTCCTCAATAGTAGCTGAAAGTATGTGTGGATGGTAGAACTAGATGCAGCTAACTCCTGTGCCTGATGCTCCATCATCTCCTGTGTGATGGCTGCAATCGCTCTCAAATCATCTATCTCGTGCCTCTGAATATCTAGTCGATGACCAAACTCGGTGATGGTAGCCTGTGCCTCCTCGATCTTTGTCCCCATCATCTCAAATACCATCTCTAAGGCTGTCCTATGTACCACGAGGTTCTCGACCTCCTCCTGCATACCCTCAATCCTCTCCAAGGATATATCCTCAATAACGCTCAACAACTCATCGAGACGATCCTCATGTCTCACTAATCTAGCAGCCAAAAGAGGGATAGTATGGTGTATCGACTCCCCAGTGACCGGTAACACCGCGGAAGAGCCATCTCCAAGCTCAGCAGCCCTAGGCGATCCCTCAACCAATCTCCATCTACGAATGTAGTCTAACAAAAACGACCATCGACGAGCATCAACCAATCTATGAATGCCAGGTGAGGTGGGGGTCTCGGTGGGAGCAGGTGATGGTACAGGTGATGTAGCAGGTGATGGTATCGGTACAGTGGTAGTCTGAGAGTATAAAACTGTAGGTGGTGGCATGGGTGGCAAAACCTCAAAGGTGTGGGGTGCGGTGTAAGTAGGTAACATGTAAGGATGTGGCTCAGGTGGGGGTGATACAGGTGATGGTGGGGGTGCTGGTGATGCCCCAGGTGTCAGATCTGGCATAGAAACAGGTGGTAGTACAGATATGGGTGATGATACAGGTGTAGGTGTAGGTACAGGTGGTGTAACAGTAGAAGCAGGCAAAAAGCAGACTCGTTTCCGAGCCGTGCATTTGCGGGTATAGTCTCCCTCATGATATCGAAACAACTCACCGAAAGGCTCAGGCTCATAGGGCTCAAGAATCCTCACTCGCTTGCGCCGACGAATCGGTGCAGGCGGGGATGATGGTGGAACAGAAGCAGCAGTGTCAGAAGTATCGGAGTCAGAAGACTCGTCATCAACATCTGAACCTGTGTGGTGACTAGCAGGTGGTGTAGGACGATCATCAGCCGCAAGAAACTGCTGAGATGTCAGGTACTGATCATAAAGGTATTTTCCCTGTGTCATGGGTCCACAGACAGGACGAAAGAGAGGCTGAATAGAAAAGAATCAATGGGTGTAGAAGCAACCTCACCCTCCTCAAAGGGCTCAGTGTCAGCAGAGGGGTCTCCAGATGGAACAGGAGATGGTATAGCAGGTGATACAGGTTGGGTGTCATGGTCAGAATCATGGGTGTCTCGGGTGTCATGGGTGTCATAATCAGATAAGTCAATAGTAGGGTGAGTGGATGATGCTGGTACGACGTCTTCATTGTCGGATAAAATAATAACCGGGGGCGACATGGTACTGTAATATCCCAAAAATAGCAGTAATATAAGTCATTTAGTCTACATAATGCTACATGCACAGTGATCATAGTGTCATAGTGAGCTAAATGCAATGGGTGCTAAAATCAAACCTTAAAACACAACGTTGGCAAGCGCTCGCACGGAGGGCACTTTGGTGATAAATAGTTTGTTTAAAAATCCGGTGAGGTTATAGTCCAATGTTTTGAAAAATCCTCTGGTTCTCTATAACCATGGCTCTGATGCCAATCTGTAACACCCCGAAATTTGATAAGCAGCGGAAGTCTAATCGGGGTCATTACAGTTTAGTACACAGTCATACTCATAGAAAACAATTCAAAAGAAAATCAATATCATTCCATGAAAACTCAAATATTCAGAGTTACAAACATTTTGCCAAAATGTTAATTGTTTAGCAAGAGAAGTGATGAGTTTGTAAAGAATGATATAATTATTGAAATAAAAAGGGAGGTCCTGTGCCTTTTGCCAGCTCCGTGCCGCCATGCTTGCTAGTTTCCTGAGATAAACATGCTTAAAAAGTCAACACAAAGGTTGACTGAATCCATAGTAGTTTAAATTGTAGTAGTGTGAACACAAGTCAAGCATTTGAAATAAACAAGCCAAGATAGACAGGTCTTGACTAAATCGGGTGTAATATTGCTCCTAAGCCTCACGAAATGCAAGCCTTAACATTGATTTGACATATCATAAAGATAATAACAATCACCTACACCACAGAGGATGTAAATGACAAGGGGCCCTCGGTGACAGGAAATGTGCCAAATTTCCATAATACCTCGAATATAGCACACCTCCTGCCAAGTGATCACCTTGAGAGAGGCGGGCTGCCATTCCAATAGATCTATCAACTATATTCGCGCTCACTCGCAAGTGATTAAGGTTCGTGATATGAGGGACTTGTAGCACAGGTGTCAACTTAGGCAATATCAGGTGATAACAGCATACAGAAAAATACTTGTGTTCGGTTTATAGCATGTATCTCCCCACGGAGTTTAAAAACAATTAAAAATGTGGGACCATGAACTAACCTGAAAGGTGCGTAATCACAAGGTGCTCAAAAGTGATGGTGTATTGCTATGACTAGCAATGAAATTCCTCCGACTTGCAACCTAAATAATACATTGTAATCGGTGTTTTAGATTCGTGTTGTAAATGACATGTGATATGTCTCGTGTACGGTGATATCCGTTTCGGGTGTCTTAAATATATTTCAATAACTTTACGTAGTTATTGTTTGCGTTGATACGAATCGGTGTTTGATAAATATCAATTTATTCCGTGATATAAATGTCGTTAATAAAAATATTTATACGTAAATATTTTTAGTAAAGTACGTATTTATTTTAAAGTTACAAAATATTATATAAGTTTTAATATTTATAAGATTTATTGTAAAAGTAAATATATAATTGTAAGAATATAATTATCATCAAAAGTTACCCTTAACTTTAACAAAGTTACGCTTTTTACCCTTTGGTCAAAAATAATTTCCTTTTAGTCCTTTTTGTACATTTTGCACTTTATTCCTTATACTTTTGAATAATACATTTTCCACCCTCAATTCCTTATTAGAAAATCGGTATTGTCATACTTTACCAGAAGTTTTGTGATTTTGACGGTTTTAGTCCTTTAACGTGGAACTTTTGCAAAATTGATCCTTGATCTAGTTTTTCGAAAACTAAACTTTCCATTATACCAAAGTAGCATTTAAATTTTGTAAAATACTTATATTCGGTCTTATGTTCCTCGTTTCCTTCCAAGTTTTTGAAACCGAAATTCCCATTTGAAAAGTTAAGTGGGCTCGTTAGCCCAAACTAGGCCCATGTGGTAATTTTTACATGCTTGTTAACATAGTTCGACTAGGTTTGATTTGGGTCTAGTTTTCGTGATATAAAATCGTGTATGACTTGCATGTTTGGTTGACTCGGTTAAGCTTGAGTCAAAGATTTAGTGTGTCGAAGAAAACATATAAGTTGTACGTGCAAATACGAAGAGATGAACCCATTCCTAGGGGTGTCGAGACATGTGAAAGGTGTTCATTGATAATGAAAGTGTCAACTAGATATATTGTGTGCGTTATATGATATGCGTACGTGATGAGCATGAAACTAAAGTATGAAAATGAAATAGGAAATGGAGACTTACTACACCAAAAGGTGGTGATGAGATCGTGTGACCAAACAAGAGAAAAACGAGCAAACTAACACTCTTCGTATAGCGACCCTTGTTCCAAATTTGTTACCCAACTCGATCTTAACTCAACCCTTGCTTGTGCACGCCTAGTATACCTCGATAGCAACCAAGAAGAAAAGAAAAGCTTTGTGCTTTGAGAGCTTAATGGAGTTTGAAAGTGTGAGATATGTTGCATTTAATATGGCTTATATAGTGTGGATGAAGGTGGTTCGAATGTCCCTAGGAACACAACAAGATTCAAGTGGTCACATCTTACTCGACATTCTTGTCTAGTTTGCATATGTAGTGTCTTGTCGAGTTTGTAAGGGTTGAGGGCTACATTCCCATTTTTAATTGCTAGGTTTAGGCTAGGTGAGTACTTGGAAAACTTGTTTATTGTTTGTGTTGAATTCTAAGAAACACACTACCTAATGGTTAAAAGGTTTCGGTGTGTACTAAGTTTATCCAAGGGTCGGACGGCTTCCAATGGGGGCTCATTGTCGTGTGAATCAAAGTCAAAGGAAGATGGTATATGGTTTTCGAGCTTGAGGGGAACAAGTGAAGTGAAAACGTGCGTATATATATTAGCAAGGAAGTTGTGGTTCATGCGTTGCAACAAAGGGAAAATAACAAAGCCAGTGGGCTTGTGTAACTCTCGGCCCAAAGAAAAGAAAGGTGAAATGGGCTTGTGAGGGTGCTCGGCCCAACAGTGGACGAAAGAAAGAAAATAAAACATTATTGGGCTAGTGAGGTGATTCGGCCCAAAATGTCGGGGGTGTCGGTGTTCCGTGAAATTTGTGAAATAAATCCTGGTGTCGGTGTCGATTTGTGAAAACCTCAGATATTTAAACGGTGTTGTCATTTATATATATATACTTATATGTATATAGAAATAACAAATTTCATAAAAGTTAATATATATATATATATATATATATATATATATATATATATATATATATATATATATATATATATATATAATATCATATATATATGTTAATAAAGTCTCGGTGTTCAATTAGGGTGTCGGGTCGCAAGTGGGAGTTACCGGTGTTAACCTCATTGGGTGATATCCAAGAGTGACATTCGGGTGATATCGGGTGACAAACAAACGGTGATCAAAACAATCGGGTGTTCCATCAAACATTGTCTTATATATAAAAAAAATTTAAATTAGCCCGCAAAATGGCTTAGTTTGGAATAATGTTGATAATTAGCATTAATAAATGACCTGGGATTTTATGGTGTATTACAGTGTCGTAGGACCTGCGGGCTTTGCATATGGATGGGCATAAGGTGGTATGTTCATTGGAACATTATGGTATGGATTATAGGTAGGGGTACTCTTGAAGAAGGTTGACTAGTGTAGAAAGGATGAGGTGTACTCGTGTTTGGAGGGTAATTGTTATACACGGTATATGGAGGGTATATCATGGGATGATTGTAGGGTACAGCCATTTGTGAAGGATACTGATTTCCAGGTTGCCCATTAACGGAGGGATAAATATTTGAGGGGTAACTTTGAACCAGGAACTGGGGATACAGGCCAACGGGGGGGAAACTTCTTCTCGTGTTGACCGATCCCGGGTTACCTCCCGCATCAGATGCGTGGGAGGGTTGCAGTGGAACTCCTCCTTCGGTCCTTCCTAAATGTGCTGCTAGTAATGGAGGTAGGTTCACCTCCGTGTTCTCCCTCTGTTGGCTTCTCCCATTAGAACCTTCAGCAATAGCCTTTTCTCTCCTCGTAGGTGTTCTTTTGGGAATTTCCTCAAAGCCTACATTTCTTCCTTTAGCCCTTCTACTCGTAGGGGACCCAATCCGCAGGATGGGGTGTTGAACCCTAGTTAACGAAGGTCTTCGCTCCATCTTAATTTCTTCATCATACTCATCGCTGGAATATTCTAACTACTTTCGCATCTCCGTGTTTATGATTTGCCTCCTTCGAACCCTTAATAAGGACTTTAGCTCTTCGTAATTAGCATCGACAAAGGCGGGGCTAATGATGAGCTCTGGATTAGCTGACATGGATGCGTGATGGTTGGGCGTTATTTCAGGGTGAGATCATGTGGTAAAGGTGGAGGCCGTGATTTGCAGAAGGCTGTTGGTGTCAGTTGCGGGTAATGGGGTTAAGGACGAAAAACCCGGTGGGGGTGTAATTTCTCTTTCTGGATTCATGCCGAAAAAATAGCGAGTGTATTTGACTTGGTTATTTTACTTGGAAATAATGGGAATAATTGTAGCGGGTCCCGCGGATGGCGCCACTGATTGTGCAATGTTTCGCACTACCAGGCCTTCGATAGTGATCAAAGGAAATGAGGGGTGTTGTGATTACGCCAAGCTTGGATATAACCTGAAATAAGAAATACTAAAACACTACATTAAGTGATTGCGCAGGGGTTGAGCCCTGTGAACCACCTCCGGCGTGTGAATAAGTGATCGGTATGAGAGTTTTAAGTGTAAGCGTAGTAAAGTAAGGTGAGAGAGATTGCATACCAGATTTGTCATTGTCCAGGACTATTTATAGGTGAAGAAAATGGTCCTGGAGAGTGATCACACGTTTTAGAGAGATCATGGGGCGTCCCATGATTTGTGGTAACCGCTAGGGTTTAGTGTCCCACTCCTCCGGGTATAGCGGGGGTGCTAAAGAGGAAGAGGAGACGTGGGTAAGACTTGGTCTCACCAGTATTTGGACTTGGCATTGTTCCGTCCTTAAAACTTATCGAGAGATACCCCAAAGGGCTTAATCCTTCGATTGGCGAATTCCCACTTGGTAACTAGATCATTGATGATTAGTTTTACGCCAAAGAAAGTTTTAGGAGGCTAGCCAGAGCCTTCGATTATGTAGGTTACGATCGGACTCGAAGGGGTATCCTTCGAGCTAATCGGAGGGTACATCATCAGCTGGCAAATTAGAGCTCGGAGTGCTCCAATTCCTGATATGGCTACCTTATACGGTATGATTTTTTTAGTGTACTATTCCTTTCGAATGACCATGCAGTGTATATATGGCATATTACCTTGACTCATGTTAATGCTGTGGAAGTTTTTAGATTTTTGGTTATTTGTTTCGTTGATTTATGTTCATAGAATCGTACCCAAGGCGCTTCAGTATTCAAATCTACCACAGTGGTGAGTTTTCCAATGAACCTAAAAGAGTGTACAAGTTAGAGTACACTGATCATGTAGACATGATTGATTGCGATACTTTCTCAATGTGTGTGCTGGTCAAAATCTTAGCTGATCTAGGTTTGGGTGATAACGAACAGAAGTTGTTTATCCATTTTAGGGTCCCTAGCCTGAATTTAGATGATGGATTAGTGTCGTTGATGTCAGATCAGGATTTGAAGCTATTCTTAAATTTTGTACTTAGGTATAAGGATATAGATCTTTTTGTAGAGACGGATGTTTCGTTGGTAGAAAAACAATTGTTTGAGCATACGGGTTGGCGTAAGGCCTCAAAGGGTATAGTGATAAAAGAGATTCTTCAGGATGATGTGGTCAGTGCCCCTAATTTGAACAGCAAAGGAAAGTTATTGATGTTAGATTGGCATAATGATGAAATGGCACCAACATAAACATCCTGTAATGCTTGTCCGTCAGTTGAATGAGACACAAACCTCATCCCATGGATACAGTTACTTAAATTTGATGGAGATGAGTGACTGTGACCCTATGGGTAGTTTTATGTATTCGAAGGGTAAACAAGGTGTGCCATGTTTTGAGGATGACTTGTTCTAGCAAGATGACTTAGATAGGTCTGAATCATGCTTTGGTGATAGGACAGAAGATATTGCATTAATGTTTGATGAGTACCGTTATCGTGATAATAGGGATGTGAATAATCGAAATGATGTCCAAGAGGTTGACGAGGAAGTAGTAGAAAGGGAACAACTTGACGATGAAGAGGCCTGTAACCAGAATGATGAACAACAAACAGAAGGGGATGTTAGTGATTTTGAAAATGCTGCCCATGACATGCCAACACCTAACACTCCTGTTGACATGGGTGGTTTCAACTTTCAACTGGATGCAAACATTCAAGACAATAGGAGAGAAGCTGCTAAGAAACTTCATCTGGTAGATGCTGCTGAACAAGAGGCACCTTCCATTCCAATGGAGGAGCTTGAAAGTGCCGATGAAGCAGATGTTGAAGATGGTCCAATGCTATGAAAGAGAAGGTTGAAGGTAATAAGAAGGGCTTATAAGGTTAAGTATAAAATCAAAGAAGGTTATTTTAGGGTGCATGATGAGTTTGTTACAAGAAAAGAAGCGACTGATAAGATAAAGATGCATGCGTTGAAAGCAAGGAGAGCCATTTCAGTTATACAATGTGATAATAATAGGGCTAGAGCTAAGTGCTTCGGCACTGTAGTTGGTGAAAGTTCCTTCAATCCAGTATATGCCAAAGAAGGGTCAAAGCAATCCACCTCAAAGAAACGGGGCAGATTTGAGAAAGCCCAAAAGCAAAAGGACCTGAAATGCAAGGGTGTGAGTCCTAGAGGACATCTAATCAAGAATCATAAACCCCCTTACCCGTGGGACCTACTCATCTCAAAGTGGGCCACGGATAATTTTTGGTCAGTAAAAACATTGAAAGACACTCATAAATGCATCCAGACAAGAGATCTTACAGGTGTTACATCTAGGTTTCTGTCACCTTATGCCATCGAGATTCTTAAAAGAAATCGTGGTAAATTTGATGTGTCATCGTTATAGCTTGAATTATCATAGAAGTTTCAAATGAACATTTCATACGACAAATCCTACAGGGCAAAGCAATTTGCTGAGCAGTTTATGACAGGTGATCACAAAGAGCAGTATGCCCAACTTAGAGATTATGCTATGGAGCTCAGAGCAAAAAAACCCAGGGACAACAGTCAAGATCCAAGTTGAAACCAACACAGATCTGACTCTTAATTCAAGGGTATTTAAAAGGATTTATGTTTGTATTGGCGAACTTCAAGAAGGGTACAAAGCTACAAAAAGAGAGATATTGGGATTGGATGGTGCTTTCATAAAAGGACCATATACAGGGCAAATTTTGACGGCTTTTGGTATCGATGGTAACAATGGCATTTACCCTGTTGCATATTTGTTGAGGCAGAATGCAAGAGTTCTTGGTTATGGTTCCTAAAAAATCTAGGGGATGACCTTGATTTACAACCCAACTACCACTATACTTTCATTTCAGACAGACAAAAGGTATGATAAATTCACTTAACGCTAATTATAAAACAATTGGTTAGACATAAGCAATGTTTTAACCTACTATGTGTGACTTGTAACAGGGTATTCTACAAGTTATTCAAGAGGTTTTTCCTTCTACTGAACACAAATTCTATGTTAGACACATCCATAAGAAAATGAAGCAGCTTTACAAAGGAATGCTTTATAAGGAATTTCTGTGGAAGTGTGCTACAACAACAACTGTGCCTCAGTTTGAACATGCAATGGGGCAACTGAAAGACTATGACTCGAAAGCTCAAGATTTGTTAAGAAATATATCACCAACCTCTTGGTCAAGGGCTTATTTTTTAGGTTTAACAATTTTTCATAATTGTGCTTTTACTGTGTGGTTATATAGCCCACATTAACTTTCTTCAATCGTTTGTCAAAAAATAGGCAGAGCTAAGTGTGAAATGCTGGTCAACAACCTTTGTGAGTCACTCAACAGTAAGTTGCTAGATGGTAGAGATAAACCAATAGTAGGATGTTTGGAATACATTAGGGAGTATTTGATGAAGAGGATAGTGAATGTGCAAAATGTCATAGATAAGTGTATAGGTCCTTTAACCCCAACTGCAACTTCCATTTATGATGTTATTAAGCAAGAAGCTACTAAATATCGTGTTGTTTGGAATGGGGCGGACTAGTACCAGTGTGAGAACACCTAGAATGAGAAATGTGTGGTGAATATGAGTTTAAGGACACGTACATGTAGGAGATGGGAGCTAACTGGTACACCATGCAAACATGATGTGGCAGCAATGTATAACATGGCACAAGATGGTAGGGAGGTAGGTAGGTCTGAGGATTGGGTACATGAGCCATATTGGCTAAAAACATGGAAGAAGACATACAGCCACAAAATTTATACCTGTTGCTAACAATCACTTTTGGCCCAAGTGCACCATCCCTAGTATCTTATTGCCCCCACACTATCATGTTCCAGTTGGGAGACCAAGGAAGAAGAGGACAAAGAGTAAAGACGATACGGCAGAGAAAGCCTTAAAGGAAATGATCAAGGGTGGGAAGCTTTCAAAAAAAGGAAAAACTGTCACTTGTGGCCAATGTGGTACAAAAGGTCACAACAAAAGAGCATGTATAGGTCCAAGACAAAAGAATGCAAAGGGGAAAGGTAATAAGAAGGCAAGAGCTGAGGGTGTTGCTAACAGTCAAGCAACTGAAACAGATGCACGACCAAGTCAACCAATGAATTCACAATCAACCCAAGAGGTTGGTAGTCAGGGGAGAAAGACTAGCAGAAAGGGTTCCAAACAAGCCACAATTTGAATGGCTTTATTTATCAGTGAGATAAATGATTTCTTTAATTCTTATTGTTGTTTGTGAGTTTCAGTTTCAGACAATTGCTATTTCATTGCTTATGTTGTGTTTGTTAAACAATGTTAATGCATACAATTCGTATGTCTTTAGACAATTTGTTAACCAATGGTTATGCAGACTATTTCTTTGGTTATGTTATGTTATAGGGAGTTTGCTTAAAAAAAGGTCCCTAAAACGTCCCTCAACACTAAAGGTGCTAGCAGCGTAAACTGTCTACTAGCAGCATTAAGTGTGTACATTAACATACCCAAGCACCAGTGTAAATAACAATTATACAGAAACATTAATGGTAACATAATGGTTCATATTCAATGATTAAAACATTAAAATAACATAATAATGATTAATATCATCTTACATTAGGTTAAATTCAATGAAACATTAAAAATTATACAAAACTCTTTTGAATGCCTTTGTAAATATCAACAATGTTTCCACGGATTTCTTCTATTTCTTGATTCCAAAGATCAACTTTGTTCTGATGTGCCAGTATGATCTCTTGGTATTTTTTGTTATGTTCTTCCAACCGCTGGATTCGGTTATTGTAAAGTTCAACCAATCATTGTTCAGTACCATATTGGCCTGCAGAATGGCATTTGTCCCAACACTCTTGGGTTAGGCCATGGATTTTATATTTCTCTGGCATTGGAGGAGGAGGAGAAGTATCCCTTGAATGTTTTATTTTCTTTGAAGCAGGATTTGAAGATGATGAAGCCATTGAAGTTCCAAACAAAAATTAAATATGTAATGAAAAGATGAAATAAGTTGGTTGTAATTCCTTTGTATTTATAGGGACACAAGAGTTGAAATGTCACCAACGGTTTTCAATTAAGTATTTATGTGTCACAACGGTTTACAATAACTTTTTTACAGTTACACTAGCTTACAATAAGTATTTAACAGTCACAATGTTTCCCAAGACTCACAATGTCAACGTTTTAATATTTAGGGATTTTGTTGCAAAAAAGGTCCCTAAAACGTCCCAAACCCTACCTTAATGCTGCTGGGTTTCTACAGTTGTAACCACCAACATTTCAATTAATCGGTTTGCATAACTCGAAAACATTCTCAAATCAAACCATATCTAACTATTAGTCATCAATTAACAAAATCCCACCTTCGATCACAACAATGTCAGATCTTTCTTTTGCCCCCACTCTTAACATGATTGCTTTCCTACAAAAAACCTAAAGAGTCAAAAGGTTTTACTCATATCATTGATTTCTTAAATACAAGCATTTTAAGGTATGCACTAACAGTAAACCCAACTATATATATTTCTCACATGAAATAGTTTTGGTCTACTACTAAGGTCGAAACTAGTCGAAACTATTAATGGGGAACAACAAATTCATGCCCTTGTAGATGGGCAGAAGATATGCGTTACTGAAGCATATGTTAGGAGAGTTCTTAACCTATCAAATGCTAATGGAATTGAGTGTCTTCCTAATTCTAAAATTTATGAAAAACTTAAACTGATGGGATATGAGAGGAAAAATGACTCTTTAAAATTTTTCAAAAGACTCTTCTCCCCACAGTGGAAATTCTTAATGCATACTATGTTACAATGTTTGAGCCCTAAAACAACTTCATGGAATGAGTTTGGGACTAAAATGGTTTCTGCTATAATTTGCTTGGCTTCCAACAGGAAGTTCAATTTTTCAAAATTGGTTTTTGATAATATGATTAAGAACTTGGGTAATTCCGAATTTTTTTTACATGTATCCAAGGTTTACACAACTGCTTATGGATACACAATTTACTGAAAAGAAAAATCATCAAAGAACTTATGTTGTTGCCTCTCATTCTAAAAAGTTTTTTGCTAATATTAAGATTAAAGATGGTGGGGAAAGACTTTTCAGGAACAGAAACACCATTGTTACTTCCAATCAATGTTCGTACACACATCTAAATGTAGGATATCACACCAAAAGGCACTAATCTCCCTCAGGCTAGTGCTAGTATGGCTGCAGATGATAGATTGGAAAGGGCTGCCACTACTGCTGCTAGCTTAGAAGCAGAGCAGGACAGTGGTAAGAGAAATAAGACCCAATCCAAGGCAACATCTAATGGATCAAGTTCCCATGAAACTGATTCAGGTGCGGGTAGTATGAAACTTATACAAGAATTAATGGATACATGTACCTGATTGTCAAAGGAGGTTGTTGATCTAAAAAAGACTATATATTCTAAAAATGATGAAATCAAAGGGTTGAAGCAGAGAGTTAGATATCTTAAAGGGATATAGAGGTCAAGACCAAAAAAGCTGAAAAGGTTACATAATATTGGTTCTGCTGCTAGGGTTGAATCTTCTTCTAATCATTCTAATTTGGTGGAGGATGCCTCCAAACAAGGGATGAATGTAAGCAAAGTTTCAGGGGAGGATCAAGAGATGGTTGATGTGGAAATTGGGGTAAATGATGAACATGAATAGTTAAATGATGAGGGGAATTATTTAGATGTTGCAGAAACTGTTGCTGGGGATGAACATGATCCTGAAATGGTTGCTGGTGAATTTGTTGAATCTACTAAGGAAGTTGGAGTTAAAACTGCCAGTATTGAAGTTTCTGCATCTTCTACCGAGGATGTTGTTATGGTTGCAGCACTCACTAAATTGAAAATTACTATTCCTACAACAAAAGGAGTGAGTATCAGAAAACCATCAATAACAACAACAACAACAACAACAATCACCACACAACAACAACCACATTGTAAGGGAAAAGGAAAGAGTATATTAGTGGAAGAACTTGCTGAAACTCCTACGTCAGCAAAAGAGCTGCTTTTGTCTGATGCAGAAGTTGCAAAAAACTTACAGGCCCAGCTAGATGAGGAGTATGATGATGAAATGGCTCAAATTGATGCTGATTTTGAGCTGGCTGAAAGATTAACTCAAGAAGAGTGGGCATGACTTATTATTGAAGAGAGGTCTAAGTGTTTAGCTGAAATTACTGCAGCAAAAATAAAATAAAATAAAATAAAAACATATTATGTAGCAGAAAGACTTAAAGAAAAACAAAACAGACCACCCACCAAAGCTCAAAAAAGGAGACACATGTGTATGTATCTAAAGAATATGGACAATCGAAAACTCAAAGATTTGGCTTGTTTAGATGATGGGGAGATTGAAGAGTTGTATAATCGAGCTAAAAAGAAATTAGCCAGATTTGTGCGCATGGAAACAGAGGTGATTGTGGAAAGTTCTAAGAGACCAGGTCATTTGTTACAAAAGGAGGTGACTAAGAAGTCAAAAGCAGTTGATGTGTTTGGATGAATCCTCTAAAGATGAAATATGTAATTCAAGAAACATTATGTTTGGAAAAACTTGTGTATTTCGGATAAACATTATGCAAATTGTGTTATATAAGAATGAAACAAGTAAAATGTTGCTGCTTCATTCCACTGGTTCATTATCAACACATAACAGATACATTCCTACTCCATCAATCGTTATATTAGTGAAATCATAATCCTACTTAATAAACAAAGAACATGAATCATAAACAATCATAATCCTACTTAACAAACAAATATCACAAATCAAATAGGATAATTAAAGATACTTGAACTATTGATGTGATACCATAATGTACATTAACTGTATAACCAACCTTCAACAAAGTACATTGTTCATAAACACCTAACATAACCACCATTAACTACCACAAGACACAAAAACCAACCCACATTGACCCACACCAAACTCTCAAATTTGCAAGTAAACATAAGAAGCGAACAAAACCCAACTAATGATAAGGTATTTCCTTAGCTTCTTAGCCCGTTCCTCCTCTATTTTTGCCCGCAGATCCGCCTGGTTTGCCCGGGTCTCCTCCTCATTTGCCCAGTGCTCCTCCCAATTGGCCCTCTCCTGCTCTAAAGCCAGAGCATCTTCCAAAGCATCCCTGGTCCTAAGTAAACCAAGGATGTCGAGAGAGCGGTCGCACATAGGAGGGTCCACCCATATGATGAACAGACAACTAGAATTCTGTAAAATGAAAAAAATGTAATTATAAACAAGAAAACATAGGCTACTTGTAAAATGTAACATAATTATTGTTTGATCAACAGTCAAACTTACATATGTGGGGCACGAGTAGAACCGCCTCCCAGGATTCCTATTCGTCCACGAAGTTCTAACCACGCGTTCAAGAGCGCAAGCGCAAAGAACCATTTTTTCAGTTGAACAAGAATTTTGGGTGCAAAATGTGAAGAAGATGATGAGCAGTAAGTGTAGAATCAAGGATGTGTAACACTTAATGCTCACTCGTGTTGTATAAGAATGAAAAGTATAAACGTTTGTTGCAAAAAAATGTCCCTCAACACAAGTTGAAAGAGCATTAATGGGTCGTCAGGTGTATTGAAAGGCGGGAAAATGTGAAAAGATGAAAATACCTTCACGTGCAACGCACATGAGGACTGACTAACGGGCTCCCTAACGCTCGTTAGGCCAAAAAACCGTTTTTGCAAACAAACGTCATGCTCAAGGACACTTTTTGCCTAAGGAAACTTGTTCAGGGACACTTTTTGCTAAAAATCTTGTATGATGACACTTTTCGCAAAATAGCGAAAATTTATAGACATTTTTTGCAGTTTACCCTATATATTAACATGTTTGCAAAATATTTTATTTTCATAAAAAATGTGAAAAGTGATTTTTTTTTTTTTTTTTTTTTTTTTTTTTTTGATGAAAATAATAATAATAATAATAATAATAATAATAATAATAATAATAATAATAATAATAATAATAATAATAATAATAATAAGAGATAGCCAAAATTGATTCATTTGGTCTATAGAGAATATGAGGTCATTTATGATCTCAACTATATACTATCATCTTATTAATATTATAACTAATTTGTCTGATATATAAATAAATTAGGTCTTTATCTTTATGTGTATATGATACAGAAAATCTTAGCCGCATTATAATCCGTTTAGCAGCTCTAGATTAATTCCTATTAGCAGGATAGCGTATTTTATGTCACTTACTCGTATAAGTTATAATCAGTGCGTTACAAGGTTAGCAATAGAACAACAAATTAAATGTCACAAAATACCAACTGTCCCAAAATGTGTTAACTGTGTTTTGTACTCATAGTTATTATGAACAGTTTCATGAGTTATTGCTACTCTTAACTAATTTGGCAGTGGTATTTGTAGTTCTTAAATTTTGAAAAGAATATCAAACTAAAATTATTGTTAAATTCGTTGCCATTTAATCTATTGATGACATCTGTTAACCAACAACTTTCTTAGCTGTTAGTTTCATGTTCATTACATTTCATTCTGGTAAATCTTATTAAATTTCGAGGTGTGCTACACCCACTCACAATTTACAAAAAAAAATCCACTCGCTGACGTGTCAGTGAGCTGATTGGTTGGTTTTTTGTGGCTCACAAAAAACCAACCAATCAGCTCGCTGACACGTCAACGAGTGGGTTTTTTTTTTGTAAATTGTGAGTGGATGTAGAAATATTCTTAAATTTCTAACCACTTCACTCAACAATGATAACTCAATGTATATATGTCAACGAGTTGACTTATTAGTGGTCAACAACTTTCTTAGCTGTTAGGTCTTGATAAATATAAATATTATAGCTGAAGGGACCTCAAAGTTGTATTGTTTTTTCTTTTCTCTTTTAATTTTTTTTTTTTTTTTTTTTAGTGTTAACAAGCTTACAAGTGCATGCCAATCGGCGTTTATAGAGAAATATATTACACACCACTACAAGAAAAAGAAAAAGGCTTTTCAGCGACCTCTTTTTGTGACACATACATTCAACTCGCAATTTGGCGATACGTTATGTTGCAATATAAGTCACAATCAGTTTACAAATGATGTTGTCGCAAATTGTGTCACAATTACGTCGCTATTTTCGCGACATTTATTTCTTTTTGTGAAGGGAAAATCCCCTGTAAAATATATCACTTCAAAAAAAACATTTAAGTGGGTGAAGTCCCTCATCTCGACCCATTACATTGGCAAAACCATGCACCAAAGTGCTGCAAACCAACTCACTACATTTAAGACCATATCGCAAGCGAACACTACAAAAAATTGGTTCAATCTCCACACTTCCGAAAAGTGTGTAAAATTCTATTAATTTATTAACACTTAAGAATGCGTAAAAAGTGATTACATTAATAAGCGTGGAAAAAATTGTAAAACAATTAATTTGCCACACTTATAGTTGTGTAAAAAAAGTTAACAATTTTAAGTGTGGAGAAATCTAAATATATCCACACTTATAGGTGTGGATCCAAATTCTCCATAATTTTTTAAAGTGAGTGAAAAATTTGGGTGTCACAGATAACCTCCATACTTAATTTGAAATGTGAAGAAATCTTATAATTCTTCACACGTGTGCACTTTTTTTATACAACTATCTGTTAGTTTTATAGACAAAATAATAATAGTCGTGTGTTAGGATCGAACTTGAGATCACGGGATTGCACACAATACGTATGAAGAGGAAATGTAATAATTATTTATAAAATGTTATAATTAATTATTAAACACAAAACAATTAAATAATAATTAGTATTATTGATTAATGACTAATTAATTATTAAATGAAGATTAGGAAACTAATTACTAGACAATACATGGAAACAAGAGAAGGTTCCGGAATCCTCTTGTGGGAGCTAGAACCGATCGGCCCAAGGGTGTAACCCACCTCCATTGTGCCTTGAGCTCCAAGTAATGACTAGTATATAAGCAAACCCAAGTTGTAGGTTTTTCACATAACTTGTACACACACAACTTGGTGTTTTCTTCTCCTTCTCTTGTCTTGGTCGAACCAAAACCGAACACCCCTAAGGGTTTCGTTTTTCTTGAGTCCAAAAAAGGGTTTTGTGTTATTACTTGCATAAACGTTTTCTTGAATTAGTACGTGTGTACAAGAACGTGAATCAAACACACTATTGTTTGATTTTTGGATTGAATTACAAAAAGGTAAGGGGTAATTCATATAATCCTTATAAACCCTAATTAGGGTTCATTGGTTCCGGAAGATTGCATTGATTCTTGTTCGGGCTAGAATCACTACGGTATGTTTACTATTTAATTTAATGATTAATTAATTACATGTTATTCGATCTATTATAATTGCTTCCGCTCATGCTCACTTTGATGTTATTGGTATATTAATATGATAGTCATGATATAATAATTCCAACAGTGGCATCTAGAGCCGTTATAATGTGTAATTAATTATCGCAACGCATAAAAAAATTGGATTTGATTCGTATAGTTACATGTTTTTTAGGGTTTATGTTTTTTTCCCTAACCCTAATTTTGGGTCGATTGACCTTAAGGGTTTTTTAGGGTTTTGATTTTATTTTTTTTATAAAATTTGACTAGAAACCCTAAGATGTCATGTAATTGTTTATGCGTTTTAGTAAACGATCTTGGTGCAATATGTTAATTGTTAAGCTAAATCCATGAAAAGTGCATGTTTGCATGGATTTTTTTATTGTGTTATTTAAATGGTTTAAATTGCTTATATATATTAATGGTTAAGTTATATTAAAACATGTAAATTTTAATAGATGTCGAATTGGGGAAGACTCCAATATTAAGTAATCAATTATGTGCTATGTGGTATTTATTTAATTTTGGCTTACGCAATCGATTTATCGATGTATGTGGCTCTTTTTCTAAGAAAAAGAAAGCCCTAATTGAATTAATACATAATACGCCTAGATTTGATTATTAATAGGACTTTTTAATAAGATTTGCATGTGGCTACATGTTTTATACATATTTAATTGTTATGATTATGTATATGTGTTAATTTAGTTGTTTTATTTTTTTATTGTCTATTACTTGTTTTGTTTATTTATTGTGTTAGACATGTTTATTTAAACGAAAGGGTAATTTTTGAATAGAAAAAATAATACGGACTAAATAATGGCGAAATTGTTTTGGTTTTTAAGAGTTAAAATTTCAAAGAATTGGTTGATTGATGTTTTTGTACGTAATGGTTAAATAGGCTCGACCGAAGTTTACACACTATAAGATGGGTATAAGGATGGCAACGCATTAAATTGTGGCCTTAGATAGACAACATTCTGTCTTAACGCTCGTTTGTGTGTAAATTAGACTTACCGAACAACCATTACATGTACATTGTCATCTTAAGGGTGAATAATCCACAATTCCACAATGATTATCCGAAACACTAAGCTTTCGAGCTTATGCAAAAGTACGATATAGTGGATGATAATTGATGGTTATTCTTTAATTGGTGAACCCGATACCTCAATCAAAACTTTGTTATTTTACTCTTAGCTAATTGGTAATAAAAATGTTTTGAAAAACCAATGTTATGAAGTTGTATGCATGCTTCTTCATACATTATTTTGATCACATCAAAATAGTTATACCCTTATAAAATTGAGTTGAATGCCATCTAATTAAGAACACTTGAAGTTGTAATTTATGTCATGTGAGACTTGGCGAGATTGCAAAGGAGAGGTAAATTTCATAAATTCATTGCTAGCAGATCAACTGATGTGATGGATTTGTGAGTTTGCAGTTTTTAAGTTAGACGACTTAAATTGAGTAGGAAGTGAGACTTGACTCAAGGCATTAAGATGGGGACTAAACATGCTTACAATACAAATGTTTTGTGATTGTAAATCCCATAAATCTAGGAATTGGACAAATGTTATGCCAATTACTTGTACGACAAGTTACCTCATATTATACTTTCATTACTAGCAGATCAACTGAATGTGATGAAACTATGTTTATGGAGGATCCTAGTTTTCAAGATTATTCTATGGATTTATTTTCCTTGGGTATTTTAATTTTCTTGAAAAATTGTATTATCAAAAATACTAATGTTTTGAACTTTCTTTATCTGTAGAAATGGCTCAAACTGATAACACCAACTTACGTTCTGTGTTCAAAACTTATTTTGAACGAGAAAAATTGACTGGCTCGGAAAATTTCAATGATTGGTACCGTTCACTAAGGATTGTCCTGCGAGTGACTGGTCAACTCGAAATCTTGAAAACGCCTTGTCCTGCTGAACCTGAAGGCACGGCAGCTACTGAAGTTGTTAAAGCCAAATGGAATCTTGATACCAAGGAACATATTGATGTGGCCGCAATGATGTTAGGGGGAATGTCCACAGCTCTTCAAAGACAGTTTGAGGAGTATTTTCCCAAGGACATGATTGATGAACTCAAGAAACTTTATGAGAAACCATCAAATGTAGAGATTTACGATTTGATGGAAGCTCTACATGGTTGTAAGCAAGGTCCTGGTGAACCTGTGAGTGCTCATGTGTTGAAAATGAAGAGTTACATGGATCAACTACAAACACTTGGGAAACCCTATGACAATGATATGGCTGTGAACTTAATCAATAGATCCCTTGATAAGGAATTTAGTGGTTTTGTGAGGAACTTCAATATGCATTGCGTGGGGAAGACTGTAAGTGAATTGCACGCACTGCTCATTGATTATGAGAAAGGTACACCACAAAAGGCTCCTACGCCCCAAGTACTAGCAATACAAGGGGGTAGAATTAACAAGCCAAATGCGAACAAGAAGAAGGGTAAAGGAAAGAAGAAGGATGATAAGAATAAGCAGGTTATGGCTTATCAACCACCTCAACCAAAGAAGAACCCTTCTATCAAGAATAATCCAAAGAAGGATCAAGGATGCCATTACTGCAAGGTGATGGGCCATTGGAAGAGGAATTGTCCTCTTTATCTCGATGACTTGCGAAACAATAAGGTTAAGAAGACTGGGTACATGGGCGCCAGCACTTCAGGTAACTTATTTGTCATTGAATTATTTACTTTATCTCGTGTAATAAATTCCTGGGTATATGATACTGGATGTGGTATTAATATTTGTAATACACTGCAGGGGTTTAGAGAGGAAAGGAGACTAGCTTATGGGGAGCAATTTCTGCATGTGGGAAATGGAGCACAAGCAGCAGTTGAAGCCATAGGAATGTTTGATTTAGTTTTACCTTCGGGTTTAGTACTTTGTTTAAACAATTGTCATTATGCACCTTCTATAATTAGAGGTGTTGTTTCTTTTTCATGTTTGTTGGATCTTGGTTTTTCTCATACTATTGATGGCAATAAAATTTCTGTTTCTTTAAATGATGTATTTTATTTTAATGTTGTTGCTGTGAATGGTGTGTTTGAAATTGATATGAATAATTGTGTGACTTCCAACAATAATAATAATTCGATGTATAGCATAAGTAAGAGAATGAAGTATGACTTGAATTCGTCTTCCCTTTGGCACTGTAGACTTGCCCATATAGGTAAGACTCGCATGCAAAAGCTGCAACGTGAAGGGCTTTTGAATAATATCAATGATGAGTCATTTGATAAATGCGAATCTTGTATTTCTGGGAAGATGACGAAGAAACCTTTTCATAATAATATGGAAAGAGCTTCGGATCTACTTGGTTTAATACACACGGATGTATGTGGACCACTTAGACATGTGTCAAGGAGAGGTGCTGTCTACTTCTTAACTTTTACGGATGATTTCAGCCGTTATGGTTATGTTTATTTACTTAAATATAAACATGAAGTGTTTGAAACATTTAAAGTTTTCAAAGCAGAAGTAGAATTGTAATTGGGAAAGAAGATTAAAGCTCTTCGTTCTGATCGAGGTGGTGAATACCTTAGTCAAGATTTTAAAGATTTCTTAACTGAGAATGGAATTGTCCAGAATCTCACATCTCCATATACTCCACAACAAAATGGTGTATCTGAGAGAAGGAATCGTACATTGTTGGACATGGTTCGATCAATGTATAATCTTACTAACCTTCCTTTGTCTTTTTGGGATTATGCTCTTGAATCAGCTGTTCGTATTTTGAATATGGTTCCCACCAAGAAGGTTGATAAGACACCATATGAGATATGGACTGGAAAAGCTCCGAACTTGTCTTATTTTAAGGTCTGGGGTTGTGAGGCGTATGTTAAACGTGACTCACAAGATAAACTCCAACAAAGATCTGTAAAATGCATTTTCATAGGATACCCTAAGGAAACTATGGGTTACTACTTTTACTACCCACCTGAGAACAAAGTGTTTGTTGCAAGATATGGTGATTTTCTTGAAAGTGAATTTGTGGTTCAAGAAATCAGTGGGAGGGTATATGATCTAGAAGATGATCTAAATAATGCATTGCCTTCAGAAAACACTAGCACACTTCCTATAGAACCGGAAAGTCTGGGTCCTCCACCGGAAGTTGAAGTAATTCCCATTCGCAGATCTTCAAGATCTGTGAAAGCTCCTGACCGTCTATGTCTTAATGTAGAGGTCGATCAGCATACACTAGGGGATCTTAATGAACCTACTAGTTATAGAGCTGCCATTAATAGCCCTCAAAAAGCTAAATGGAAAGCTGCTATGGATGGGGAAATACAATCCATGCATGACAATGAAGTCTGGGAAGAAGTTGACTTACCTCCTGGTGCCAAGGTAGTTGGGAGTAAGTGGCTTTATAAAATCAAGACTGACATGGATGGATATGCACACATTTATAAGGCTCGTCTAGTTGCTAAAGGTTTTACTCAAACTTTTGGAATAGATTACGAGGAGACGTTTTCTCCTGTAGCAGACATAAGAGCTATAAGAATTCTCATAGCTATAGCAGCGTACTATGACTATGAGATTTGGCAAATGGATGTGAAAACCGCTTTCTTAAATGGTCATCTAGATGAAGACATCTATATGGCACAACCAGAAGGGTTTGAAAATCCAGAATTTCTAAATCGTGTTTGCAAGCTTAAGAGATCCATTTATGGATTAAAGCAAGCATCACGACAATGGAACAAGAGGTTTGATGCTGAAATTAAAAAGTTTGGATTCACTCAAAATCTTGATGAGCCATGTGTGTATCACAAAGCTAGTGGGAGTGATAATGTAACTTTCCTAATTCTATATGTTGATGACATATTGATCATGGGAAAAGACATTCCAAGTTTACAAGCTGTTAAGGCTTATCTTGGAAAGTGCTTTTCTATGAAAGATTTAGGAGAAGCTGCATACATTCTGGGAATCAAAATCTATAGAGATAGATCAAGGCGGTTAATTGGATTAAGTCAAAGTGCTTACATTGACAAAATATTGAAGAGATTCAATATGCAAAATTCCAAGAAAGGATATTTGCCGATGGAAGTAAAACATGGCTTATGTAATGAGTATTGTGCTTCAACACCTGAAGAGGTGGCTCGCATGAGTAAAGTTCCTTATGCTTCGGCTGTAGGATCTATTATGTATGCGGTTAAGTGCACAAGGCCAGATCTGGCGTTTGCTCAAAATATTACCAGTCAATTTCAACAGAATCCAGGTGAAAAACATTGGATTGCTGTTAAACATATTCTTAAGTATTTGAGGAATACAAAAGATATGTTTTTGGTATATGGTGGAAATCCATCTACAGAACTTTGTGTTACAGGTTTCTGTGATGCATCCTTTCAAAGTAATAAAGATGATTCGAAGTCTCAGACGGGTTATGTCTTTGTTATCAATGGAGGAGTTGTAGATTGGAGGAGCAAGAAGCAGAGTACAATTGCGATGTCTGCAACAGAAGCTGAATACATTGCTGCTTCGGAAGCTGCTATGGAGGCTGTTTGGATTAGGAAATTCGTTTCTGGGCTTGGTGTTATGCCTTCAATTGAATTACCTATTAATATGTATTGTGACAATTCTGCTGCAATCATATTTGCCAATGAACCTGGAGTCATGAGAGGCACCAGACATTTTCTACGGAAGTATCACTTTGTTCGTGAAAAAGTTGACGAAGGTGAATTAACTCTGTTGAAGGTTCACACAGATGATAACTTAGCTGATCCGTTCACTAAGGCTTTGGCGAAAGAAAAGCTTAATGAATTGGCCAATGGAATTGGACTTAAATTAGCTAGTAGTTTCATGCATAACTGTGATTAGTATTTGGATAAAGGATATTGTAAACAATTATTATTTTAATGAAATAAAGTATGTTGGTATGTTTATTTCCATTTGTTAATTATTGTTGTCCTATTTTTGTATGTTTAAATCCATGAATAAGAGTTATTCTAAATTGTCCGTTGTCAGTTAATAATATGGGAATATTATTAAAATAAGACAAATCTGAAGTTGATATAATATACTTAAGTATATTGATGCGTAGTCATGTCATTTCAGATGATATTCAATGATACTGAATATAGGACTTATCCCAACTATATGATGTTACTTTATGGATCTTGTCATTAAGTAAATCATAAGAAGTTATCCTTAGACTTGAGATATAAGATAACGGTCATGAATGTAGAACATTTTTGTGGAACAACTTAACGCTATACGTAACTGGTAGTCATAAGGGTTGTTTTCGGAAGTGTTACAAAGTTTGTGTGTTTTGCTTGTAGTCAATAAAGAATTTGTTCCTTCAAATTAATTTTTGGAGTTTAATACTGCTGGGCCCCTCGTAGGGTTGTCAAGGTGTTTGCGTGGCCACGCCCAAGGTCTTTTATGAAAGGTTCAAAAGATTTGGTAATCTTGTCAATTTCTAAGAACGAGAAACAGAATGGTTAATTAAGGAATGACCTAGATCCATATCCTTATTAACGTAGTATTAGAAACAAAGGGATAATAATAATGAGAAATCATTAAAAGGTTTTCCAGGAGCCTTACTCAAGTTGTACTAGAGGCATTGACGTGTTGCAAGACGCTAATCGATGTGATCACACTATTATGATATGTCTAAGTGGGAGCTGTTAGTTTTATAGACAAAATAATAATAGTCGTGTGTTAGGATCGAACTTGAGATCACGGGATTGCACACAATACGTATGAAGAGGAAATGTAATAATTATTTATAAAATGTTATAATTAATTATTAAACACAAAACAATTAAATAATAATTAGTATTATTGATTAATGACTAATTAATTATTAAATGAAGATTAGGAAACTAATTACTAGACAATACATGGAAACAAGAGAAGGTTCCGGAATCCCCTTGTGGGAGCTAGAACCGATCGGCCCAAGGGTGTAACCCACCTCCATTGTGCCTTGAGCTCCAAGTAATGACTAGTATATAAGCAAACCCAAGTTGTAGGTTTTTCACATAACTTGTACACACACAACTTGGTGTTTTCTTCTCCTTCTCTTGTCTTGGTCGAACCAAAACCGAACACCCCTAAGGGTTTCGTTTTTCTTGAGTCCAAAAAAGGGTTTTGTGTTATTACTTGCATAAACGTTTTCTTGAATTAGTACGTGTGTACAAGAACGTGAATCAAACACACTATTGTTTGATTCTTGGATTGAATTACAAAAAGGTAAGGGGTAATTCATATAATCCTTATAAACCCTAATTAGGGTTCATTGGTTCCGGAAGATTGCATTGATTCTTGTTCGGGCTAGAATCACTACGGTATGTTTACTATTTAATTTAATGATTAATTAATTACATGTTATTCGATCTATTATAATTGCTTCCGCTCATGCTCACTTTGATGTTATTGGTATATTAATATGATAGTCATGATATAATAATTCCAACACTATCAGTGTGTTAATAAACTAATAATATTTTACACACTTTTGAAAAGTGTGGAGAATGAACTATTTTTTTGTGTGGAAGTGGCTCATTATATTTGACGACTCTAGATAGACCTGACTAAATGTGTCGCTAACTTTATAGATACGATTGTGCACACGTATACTGATCAATAAGTTTTATGTAATATTAATCGTGTTACTATACTCATATATACGATTACAAGTATGAGTGTATAATTAGAGTGTGCAATATGAAAGTAACGTTCAAAAAAAAAAAAAGTGTGCATGAAAGTGTCTTCTGAATCTCGAAATAAACGAATTAAGAAATTTAATATGCAGAAGCGTGTAATAAAGAATAGTGTTTCAAAGCAGCATCTTAAACGGGTTTGCAAATATGAAACTAGAGTTAAAGAGATGATTCTTTTAAGGAGGCTTCATGACTGTGAAACCGGATCAAAATTAACGGAGTTGGATTTCAAGAGGAAGCAACTTGGCGATGATATAGTTGATGTTCGGCGTTCTGTAAATGAAAAAGTATTCGCTAGTCGTTGAGAAGTGACTGTGGAGCAGCAAAGACTCATAGAATCGCACTTACAAGATCCACCGAAAGATGATACACCATCATCTTCTTCTATGGGTGATGAGAATGATTTGGGGTTTGCTGATGAGGTTGATCAAGAATCAACAATTAATCTTGATGGTGCTTCAAGTTCAGTTCTTGATGATCTTGCGGTGATTAATCAAGATTTGCAACAACGTCATGATTTGCTAAATCAACATGCGGCACCAGAAGAAGAAGCTGCTCAAGAAGCGTTATCGTCACCAGTGGCGCAGCTTCATAGGGGCGGGGGGGGGGGGGGGGGGGGGGGGCGGCCGACCCCCCGAAATTTTTTTTGCGATGTAGGGGTATATAGTTTTCGTGTAGAAAAATTTCGGTATTTTTGGTTTCGCCCCCCCCCAATTTAATTCGGTTTCGACCCCCCATAGTGTTAGGAAAAAAAATTTTAGATCCCGACCCCCCACTCGAAAAATCCAAGCTTCGCCACTGGTCGTCACTTCTTGATGGTGTATTGGTGTTTCAAAATCCGTTCTTGATAATCTTGCATTGATTAAGCGAGAGCTACAACAAAGTGATGATTTGCTACATCAAAAAGCTCTGCCACAAGAAGAAATTGCTCAAGAATCGTCAAAAAGTGAATCCGTTGATGATGGTTACGATGCTGCTGTTAATAATTCAGGGTTGCAACAAGTTGACGATCAAGAAGATGCGCAACAAGATGATCATGTAATATAATTGAAAGCCCTCAAATTACACTTCTTGATGGTGTTTCTCGATCCCATAATCATGAAATGCAAAACATTGAATCTGTCATCGCTTATCAGAATGCTGCTGTGAATGATGTGGGGCTGGAACAAGGTGCTGATCATACTGATATTTTGTTAAAAGAACAAGGCCCACCACACACTACAACAATCAGGAGGATGGGCGAGGAGGCTTTTGGCGGGGACGCCCATGTCCCCGCCAAAAGTCGTTAAACAACAAAAACAGTGCTGAGCTGGCACACAAAGTTGCTGACCGTCGACTAGATTTTCAACACTAACTTTCCGCGGGGACATGTCCCCGATGAAAGTTTCTTTGATATTTGGCAATCTTTGACCAAAATAGTATCTTATAGAGTTGAGATCCATGAAGAACCCATACATGTCATAGAACCTATCAACCAATCATATCCTCCCATTTATATTTTTCACCTTTTTTTTTCAAAACAACATATCTTGCAAACGGTAAATCTTCAAGCTACAAAAAAAATACCATCGTGACGAGAATTAAATGATCTTTCTATAGATATGCATTGTTATATACTTTCGACGAATTTTTTTTTTTAATTTCCGCCCAGAAAGAATCATATATGATTCGTAAAAATCAAATATGATTCGTAAAAAATCATATATGATTCGATTCTTACGAATCATATATGATTCTTACGAATCATATATGATTTCTTAAGAATCATATATGATTCGTAAGAATCATATATGATTTGTTAAAATCGAATCATATATGATTCTTACGAATCATATATGATTTTTCTGGGCGAAAAAAAAGTTTATCGAAAAATAAGTTCGTCGAAAGTATATAACAATGCATGTTTATAGAAAGATAATTTAATTCTCGTCGCGATAGTATTTTTTTTGTAACTTGACGATTTACGGTTTCCGAAATATTTAAGTTTTAAAGAAAGGGTGAAAGTTTATTTTTTTATTTTGATAAAAAAAAAAAAAAAATGAGTGGTTAAGATTGCTTGATGAGTTCTATGGTAAAAGTTAGATCTATAAAGAACTTTTGACGTATCTTATATGATCCCGGGTTTTTTTCCCGTCATTACGGCGCGGACATGTCCCCGCGAAAAGTTATTGGCGGGGAGATGTGCCCGCCGAAAGCCTCAGAATGTGCCCTCGAAAAGTAGTCAATGTTGTAGTGACTAGTGGCGTAGCCAAATGGGGTGTAAGGTAGGCCATGGCCCACCTAGAAGCCCATGATATTCTTGTATGTTTTGTATATATATTATATGCCAATTTTAACTACTAAGCCCAAAATAAAATTTTGATTAAGGCCCATAACTAATCTTTTCTAATGATAGTTCATGTATTTTTTAACATTGGTGGTGCTTGCAAAATGCCTAAAAGCTCATAATTAGTATAATGATTATTCTATTTTGAGTTTTTTATACTCATCAGTATGTTGAAAATTATTTAGCTCACCTAAAAGTAAAATCCTGGCTACGCCTCTGGTAGTGACAAGATCACAATGTTCAAGATTTATCTTCTTAAATCAAGAATCGTCTTCTGTTGCACTTGTTGATGATCAAAATGGAGTTGCTCAAGAGTTGTCCTCAATTGCACGTGTTGATGAACAACATGAAGTTGCTCAAGAATCCTCTGCTGTTGGATTTGTTGATGATCAAAATGAAGTTGATCACAAATCGTCTTCTGTTGGACATGTTGATGATAAAAATGGAGTTGCTCAGGAATCGTCAATTGTGTCGTACGTGTTCATGATCAAGATGAAGTTGCTGAAGAATCGTCTTCTGTTGGATTTGTTGATGATGTTTTGGTGAATAATCCAGACTTGCAACCAGTTGATGCTCAAGAAGATAAACCCCAAGAAGAAGACCAAGTAGAGATATGGAGACGGGAAGTAGGAGTTGCGGGTACTCATGGTGATGGGAGTAGATTTTCATTAGGTGAAAGTTTTAGGTTTATTAAGCCATTAAAAGGAAATCGCAAAAGGGGTTAGTAGCTTATAGGTAACATGAATCTAAAGTGATTTCTAATGATGTGTTATGTTTCTCTCGTTTGATTTGTATCTTTTTATTTAGTTGGATTGTTTTCTTGAATCTAAGGTACCTGCAGTAGATAACACATGTGAGATGAGTATAATTTCATCTATGTTTCAGATACACATGAATACCATAAAATGATAAAACTAAACCTGGTGATCAAATGTAAAAAGTATCAGAGTTGACTTTTTTATTGCAAACAGTCACTAAACTTTGCATTACTTTTTCGTATATTAATTTCTACAATGTATGTAAGATTGTTAGTTTAGCTAGAACAATAGCTTGCTTGGAATAAGAAATAGGGTAAAGTCCATAAATTAGCAACGTACTTTCTCTATTTTACAGAGTTAGGTAACGAACTTTTTTTATTACCAATATAGTCATTGAAACTGGCTAATTTGTGCCGAAATAGTAAGTATGGTAACCGGGTACCTGCTAAACCGGTAAAAATTGCTTATTTGGCATTTTTATTTTTATTTTTAATGCTTATGTGGCATATTTTTGCTTATGTGTGAGCATATGTCATTACCACTATCATTGCTTTTAGGGTCCACCAAAAAACCACCATCTTCTCCGTCATTTTTTCCGGCAACCACCATCTTTTTCGACATCTTTTCCGGTAACCACCATCTTCTCCAACAAATTTTATGACGATCTTCATATTTTCCGGCGAGTTTAATTTTCACTTCAAATGTTTACACATTCTTGGTTGAATGAGGTCATTTATACGAAAGATTTAAACACGCTTCTCATTTACTTTGGTTGTGAAACTCTGCTATCCATCCACATGTTGTTTTTCATTTACACAACCCACCATCCATTTCATTATTATTTACTAGTTCTATAAATTGAAAGCTCTATACCTATTCTACAATTCATCCATCACAAGACTTGTTATTATCACTGTCTCATCCTCCACAGCCACTCCGATTATCACTCTAACACGGTGAAATTTTTTACATCTTTACTATTTGTTTATTTCACTGGTAAACATCAATTAAAATGTTTACACATTCGATTCACCCTTACAACTTCACCTCAAAACAAACACCCAAAATACATCATCTTCATTAAAATCCGGCAACCACCATCTTCTCCGGCAAAAATACTACAATAACCATAACAACAGTCCGCAACAACCCAATCAACAACATACAATATCTCAGTCCCAATCTTATCCACAAACTACTTCACAGTCGACTAAAATAAGCAACACCCACAAACCTCCATATCCTATCTCTGAGGCCACAAAAGATCACAACAACAACCCCTCAATAGAAAAAAACAAAAGATCTACAAGTCTTTTTGATGAGGCGAAAAATGAACCACTTTTAGGGGGTCATTTAAGCCGGAATTCGAATTTATTTGATCAAATATTGCCCTAAATCGTTCCTTTTGTGATTTTAGGTACTTTGGGAGAGAAATCTGGAAAAGGAAGCAATTCGGACGTTTTTGAAGTATAAAAGTGAAGAAAACGCCAAAGTCTTAATTTTCCTTGCTGGGAACAGTAAGTGACGGCATCAAGAGTAACATCCTGACGGCGTCAAGAGCAATTTCCATGACGATCCAGTACAGATTTGACGGCGTCACAAGGAAGGGCGTCAAGAGGAAAATGCATGACGGCCTGGAAATGAATAACACATGACGGCGTCAGAAGTAGATCAAGGCAGTCCGAGAATTATTTTGGCGGCGAGGTGACGGCGTCACAAGTTTGGTCTTGACGCCGTCAGACCCTATTTCCTATATATAGTTTTCTAATTTTTACACATTAAAAGAGAGAAGTTTTAGAGAAACCCTAGTACGAACTTGGTGCGAATTTTACAAGTTTTTCAAGGGTTCCAAGCCCTTGATACCTTTCATATGTAATTAAGATAAGTGTTCTTTTAATTCAATCAATATGTCTATGTGTTGGTTGTCTATATCTTGTTCTTGTCTTAATTCCATCATGCTAGGCTAGATCTATCTTGTGTTTGCTTGGATCTAATGAAACCTAGATGTTAATTATATGTTGATTACTTGTTTATAGTTTGTTTTGGATGAATGAATTTATATGTTAGGCTTAAGAAAACTGGCAGATCTCCAAATGGTAACATGCTTGAATGTCTTAGGAAACATGAACCGATTGCACTAAGGTCTTTATTGGTTGTATTTAATGCATGAGCCACTGTTTACAATCCCTATGGTTGTGCTGGGCATGGTATAGGAGGAGATAAGAGCTCATAGAATTGGGGAGTTATGTGCGATACCCCATGAATGGTATTAAGGAATACAATCCGTCATCCATACAACTATAACAAGTAATTAACGTGTAAAAGATGTCTAGGGAGTAGTGAAATCTAAGTAAACACATTTTCTCCACTTATTGCTCACAACCTTAGTATAATTTAGTTCATTTTCATTTTTAGTATTTTATTTTAATTGCATTTTAGTATTGGGTTAGTTGACTAGCAACTAATTCCGCCCAAATCCTTCAAACCCGAGATTTTAACTTGCTTTCAAAAAAATATAAAAATACAAAAATAGTCATCCCTCACCTTAAGAACTAGTATTTAGGTTTTCTAATCCTAGCGACACTATTCCTAGCTGAACGATCAATCCCCCGGTACTTGTCACTATACTATACTACAACGATCAGGTACACTGCCTGGTGGGGGTTGTAAGCTTCTCGAGATCCCTTGAGAGGTAAAGCCTGGTGCAATTCCCACGCATCACTTTTTAACCTGGTGGTGGTCGGCTCTGTGGTGGTGGGGTTTCGTTGGTGGTGTGGTTTGATAGCGGCGGTGTTCCTGTGGTGGAGTGATTCAGTGGTGGGGATTTCGGGGGTGGTGGGATTGGGTGGTGATGACGGCTTTATTGGGGAAGATAACAAGTTTTTAGATGCTAAAAGGGTGGTACTCTACCCGTTAGAAGAAACCAGATCCATTTAAAAGTGGATATCACACCAGGAAATTAAAATATATATATATTTATCTACTTAGAAAATAAGCAGGTCACATTTATTATTTTGTAAAAAATTAGCCGGTTTCAATGACTATATTAGCAATAAAAAAAGTTTGTTACCAAACTTTGTAAAGTAGAGAAAGTACGTTACTAATTTATGGACTTTACCCTAAGAAATAAGCAAACTATTGAATTTTGTGTCATTTTACTTAGGGGAATGATTTGCACACACACTTTTTTTTATTTGCACACTAATATGTACAAGCAGGTAAAACTTGATATATATATATATATATATATATATATATATATATATATATATATATATATATATATATATATATATATATATATATAGTACAACTGTCTAATGCACTAATGAGTGTATATGAATCAAAAAAATTGGTGTGCAAATCAATTCTCTTTTACTTATGGCAAGATAGGCAAGGGTAAAAAGGTCCTTTTTACTAAGGATAGGTCAGGTTGTGTTGACCCTCAATCTAAGCCTTGTGCATTTTGCCATTTTACAAGAAGCAGAAAATAATTATTGCTAAAATTATGGGGTTTTTTTTTTTTTTTTTTTCTTCTGCAAAAGGTGAATGAATATATTAATATGTGATGACGTATAGTCTATATACGGGCCACAAGCCCAAATATTAAACATTACTAAGGCCCAAAGCTACCATGCGTGGGCTATTATAACTTGGGCCGCATCAATAATGGGAATGGGCTCACATAAGCCCAAGCCCAACTAAACTATATATACGGTTTGGATAAGGATCTCCTATTTATGGAATAGATATCCTTAAACCGGATAAGCACCACGTGTGCGAAACGTAAGGAGCACGAACCCTACAAGGATTCTGCGCCTATATAAGGAATGACATAATTCTCATTAGAGGTACGATTCACAAAACCCTAAAACTCATTACGAGAACCCTAAATCGATTACTTACTCTCACGCCGGAGTCTAATCGTGGGAGACAATCACACGATAAGCCTAACGGTGTTGTTTATTTTCTTAGTGCGCAGGTTTCAAGCATTAAGAAGCGAATTGGTACGAGAGCAAGAGCCCATAATCAGGAACGCCCAACTTTTGTATCAACAAGTGGCGCCATCCGTGGGACCCCTACTAAGAACTAAGGAACTAGAATGACAAAGAATAAAAATTCAAGCCAGCGGACTCCGCAGTTGGAAAAAACACGTGACCCCCAGAGGAAGAATCAACAAGATTCGACCCCTAGGCAGACTGCTGGGACAACCAGCGCACCTGGTCACCAAGAAGCGGGAACAACCCAACCTCTTCCAGTGGTAGAACTGCCTATAAGGACTACCCAAACCACCACAGTGATTCCAAGCGTTGAGGAACTCCAACGTACCCTCTTCATTACTCCTCACCAAACGGTACCTACAGTGGACAACACTGTACCACCAGGCGCGCCTAACCGAGATAGGGTTCCCAATACTGAGGCAGACATTCTTGCACCAACTAAGGACATACCCAACCTAACGTTGGGCAATTTTGTATCCCAAAATTATGAAACCCTAACTGCCCTCATGCAAGAAGAAGCAAGGAGAAGGTCAAGTACGAGCCTACAAGCTTGGCTCAATTTTGGTCCTGAACGCGAACCATCACCACCGCGCCACCCACGAGGAAGACGCGCAGATAACAAAAAACGTACTACTATCCACGATAGGTTGGGTACGACATCTGATTCACAATATTTAGAGGAATATGAAGGCAGCGAGAGGCGCACTAATGTTCACTCCAGACTTGGCAGTCGAGGGATACAAGACCGATTAGGACCTCAGCATTCACCAAGCCAAGGGTCCTCCAAATCTGGGAGCAAGAGAATTCACGACAGATTGGGGAAAAGAATGTCCCCAAGTGAAAGCCCCTCAAGCTCTTCCTCTGAAGGAAGCCGGCGCAAGCGCCGAAAAAGAAACTACTCTTCCTCCAGTGACTCCTCGGACAACGAGGATAGGGAAACAGGACACTGGAAATCAAGAGGAAGACGTCGCGAAGAAGAAAATGAGGACATATCTCTTCCATGGCGACGCCAGAAAATTGATGCGTTTACACGACGCATCAGCGATTACTCCGACCACAAAAGGAGGCGCATGCCCACTAACGTAAAAACATATGATGGAACAGGTGATCCGGATGATCATCTAAAGGTTTTCGAATCAGCTGCTACTATCGAAAACTGGCCGCAACCTGTGTGGTGCCATATGTTTAATTCTACATTGGTTGGAAATGCGCGCACATGGTTTAGCAAACTCCTACGACGGAGCATCAGTGGGTTTGAAGAATTACGGAAAGCATTCCGTCTAAACTTTACCCAGAGAAAGAAGTGCGCTAAAAACCCTGTTGAACTAGCCAGAGTAAAACAGCGCCAAGGGGAATCAACCAGTGCTTTTATGGAACGCTTCAAGGATGAGTGCATACAGGTCAAAGCGTGTCCCGAAATTCTAAAAATTTCAGGGTTCATGAATGGGATTAACAACCCAGAACTTATCCGGAAGCTAAATGACAAAGTTCCCCAAACTTTCGATGAGCTAACAAAGCGCACAAGATCCTTCATACATGGAAAAGCAGCCGCTGCGGACAGCAAAAAGGGTTACTCGAATTATAGGCAACAAGAACAGCCTAGGAGACAATCCAATGATCAGAATAACAACCGCAGCAGGAATTACCGCAGTGGAAGAGACAATGACAAATATACCCCTCTCACAAAAACTCCGAGGGAAATATTTGTAACAGAAGGTGCAAATTTCCCAAAACCTCCACCAATGCGTACCGCAGAGGAAAAGCGCGTAGGGAATGGATACTGCAAATACCATGGTCAAAAAGGCCATACAACTAACGAGTGCGTCCAGCTACGACAACTAATTGAAAAGTTAGTAAGGGAAGGCAGAATGGACCACCTTGTAAAAAACATCAAAGAGGGAAAGGACAAACAAAGGAACGGGGGCAAGAAAGAACCTCTCAAAGAAAAAGCTGACACCATATACATGATACAGTCATGGCAACGTAAGATAAAACAAAAAGTCAGCCAAAAATTCTCCCCAGAAAAAGAGATATCCTTCCCTACTCTAGCTGCGGACAACGCAGTAGTAGAGCCTCTAACTATTGAAATACATATGGGGGGACAGGATATCCACCGCATGTACATTGATGGAGGAGCATCCGCTGATATCCTATACGATCATTGTTTCAAAAGACTGCGACCCAAAATCCAAAGTCAATTGATACCAGCAACAACGTCGTTGACTGGATTCACAGGAGAAAAGATTTGGCCTATGGGGCAATTACGCTTGCTAGTGGTCGTAGGAGATGAACAACACTCAACAACGACATGGATAAATTTCATGGTAATAAAGTCTCCCTCACCATACAATGGCATCATTGGGAGACCTGGAATATCATCCATGCGCGTTGTGCCATCCACAGCGCATGGGATGCTCAAATTTCCAGTAGAAGGAGGAGTTGTTACCCTCTATAACACAACAGTACCACCAAAGGAATGCAACGCAGTAACCACTGAGGTGGAGAATATTCCAGAACAGCGCACAGAAAAAACACCAAACCTAAAGGTCGCTATTCACCCCGATTACCCGGATCAACAAGTTTTGATTGGAGGATCTTTATCTGACAAAGGTAAAGCAGCCGTGTGCGCACTCCTGCAAAAGAATCTAGATATCTTTGCATGGGAACCAAAACACGTGACAGGAGTGCCACGCTCTATCACGAAGCATAAGCTACAAATCCGACAAGGATATCCCCCAATACGACAGAAGAAGTGCGGCCAGGCCCCAGATCGCGCAAAAGCTATTCTGGAAGAAGTACACAAACTCGTAGACGCAGGCATCATGCGCGAAGTGTATTATCACGATTGGCTCTCTAACCCAGTAATGGTAAAGAAGAGCGATGGCAGTTGGAGAATGTGCGTGGACTTCACCGACCTTAACAAAGCATGTCCACTGGACTGCTATCCACTGCCAAAGATAGACTAGAAGGTAGAATCCCTGTGCGGATATCCTTTTAAATGCTTTCTAGACGCATACAAAGGGTATCATCAAATACAGATGGCAGTCAAGGATGAAGAAAAAACAGCTTTCCACACCAGTCAAGGAGTTTACTGCTACACGAAAATGCCTTTTGGCTTGAAAAACGCAGGCGCAACATACCAACGATTGGTGGACACAGCTTTTGAGAAACAAGTAGGTCGAAACTTGGAGGTCTACGTTGACGACCTTGTCATCAAAAGCCACACAGAGGATGAATTGGTGCGCGACATCGAGGAAATGTTCAAAACATTGGGACAAATAAACATGATGTTAAATCCCAAGAAGTGCACCTTTGGCGCAACTGAAGGCATGTTCCTCGGATACTTAATAGAACCTGATGGAATCAAGCCTTGTCCGGAAAAAACAAAAGCTGTTATTGATCTTCCCTCACCGCGTACACTCAAAGAAGTCCAATCATTAAACGGAAAGCAAGCAGGGCTAAACCGTTTCTTATCTAAGTCAGCAGACAAATCACTCCCTCTCTTTAAAACACTCACAAAGTGTACTAAAAAGGGAGACTTCCGTTGGACCGAAGAAGCAGAAGAAGCTTTCCAACAACTAAAACAACATCTGGCATCTCTTCCCAAACATGTCGCACCACGACCAGGGGAAGAGCTAATCATGTACTTATCGGCAACTCATGGAGCAGTTAGCGCAGTACTATTGACAGATAGGAACTCCGTCCAGACACCCATATACTTTGTAAGCAAAGCACTGAAGAAGACAGAGACTAACTACAGCGCTATGGAAAAGCTGGTCTTAGCTCTAGTATTTGTAGCTAAAAGACTGCGCAGATACTTTCAAGCGCACTCAATAGCTGTAATCACAGATCAGCCAATCAAACAAGTTATCTCTAAACCTGACGCATCAGGACGGCTACAAAAGTGGAGTGTACTGTTAAGTGAATATAACATCTCATATAGACCGCGCACTGCAATCAAAGGACAGATATTAGCTGATTTCATTGTTGAAAAGCCAGATAGTGATAGTCCAACCTCTACAACCAAAACAGATCTACAGGAACCCTGGATTCTGTTCACAGATGGGTCTTCCTGTGTAGATGGATCAGGCGCAGGCCTTATTCTCACAAATCCAGAAGGTATGGAATTCACCTATGCGCTGCGCTTCGAATTCACAGCCACAAACAATGAGGCAGAATACGAAGCCCTACTAGCTGGACTGCGTATTGCAATCCAAATAGGTGTACGCAACTTAGAGGCAAACGTAGATTCTCGGCTGGTCGCTAACCATGTGCTAGGTGAATATGAAGCCAAGGATGAACACATGATCCAATACCTGGATAAGACCAAGTCCTTAATTAAAAACTTGGACAGGTTCACAATAAAACAAGTGCCTAGAGGGGACAACAGGAAGGCTGATGTGCTTAGCAAGATCGCATCCACGAGCTTTGCGCATTTATCAAAACAGGTATTGGTAGAAACCTTACAGAACAAATCAATCTTGGATATGGAAGTATCCACGGTGATAGAAGAACAAGATCCTACATGGATGACACCTATCATTGAGTTCATTAGCAAAGGAGTCCTACCACAGGATCATAAGGACGCTCGAAGAATACGGCGCACAGCGCAGCGAAGCGATTTAAACTACGGGACAACATCCTCTATCGACGTTCTTTCTTGCAACCTTGGCTACGATGTGTCGGACCCCTTCAAGCAGACTATGTACTCCGAGAAATCCACGCTGGATCATGCAGCATGCACTCAGGGCCGCAATCTGTGGTAGCGCGCGCTCTACGGTCGGGGTATTATTGGCCAACTATGCATCGCGACGTGCGCGATATGATAAAGAAGTGCAGCAATTGCCAAGTACACAGGCCAATTCCGCGCCAATCACAACAAGAGCTAACACCCATTACCTCACCATGGCCATTTTACAAGTGGGGCATTGACATCGCAGGACCCTTTCCAGTTGCAGCAGGAGGGCTAAAATTCCTCATCGTAGCCATAGATTACTTCACGAAGTGGATTGAAGCAAAGGCGGTGGTGAGCATCACGGGCAACCAGGTCAAACGCTTTGTATAGGATAACATTGTCTGTCGCTTCGGACTACCTGGAGAAATTATATCAGACAATGGGAAGCAGTTCTGCGACAACCCATTCAAAGATTGGTGCGCACAATTGAACATCACACAACACTTCGCTTCAGTAAAACACCCACAAACGAATGGTTTGGTTGAGCGAGCAAATTGCAGTCTAGGTGAAGGAATAAAAGCATTCCTTGACAGACACAAAGGAAGGTGGGTGGACGAGCTCTCACATGTCTTATGGGCGTATCGCACCACAATCAAAACCAGTACTGGAGACACACCATTCTCCCTTGTCTACGGAACAGAAGCCGTCATACCAGCTGAGATAGGAATGCCAACTATACGAACAGCAGAGGTCAACGTCACAACAAATGACGAGGAGCGGCGCATAGACTTGGACTTACTGGAAGAAAGACGTGAATGCGCAGCTATACACGAAGCAAAGGCTAAGGCAAAAATGAAGAAGTATTATGATGCAAAGGTCAAACACACTTCCTTCAGGCCAGGAGACTTTGTATACCGCGCCAATGATGCAAGCCACGCAGAAGACACAGGCAAGCTCGAACCTAAATGGGAAGGAACCTACGAGGTCACTGATGCGCTAGGCAATGGCGCATACAGGCTGCGCGATATGGAAGGTCACGGCCTAGCGCGCACCTGGAACATCTGCAATCTTAAAAGATGCTATCATTAAGCGAGGCTACGGCCAATACATAGACACCTTTGCACTTTAGGATGTGCCCAATAAGTGTTTGTTTTTTCTTTTCTTTCTTAGGAATTGTATTTTTACTTTTTCAAAAACTTGCAAGTATCAATAAAATGTTATGGTTTCTAGCTAACTCCATAACGTATTCCACTTTATTGCGTACATTCTTATATATGTCAATATTGTTATCTTATATTTTTGCCTACATGGCGTGCATGCACTAATTAAGACCCACGAAGGCATAAAGGATGAGTAAACCTACTAATTCACTCGTTGAGTAAGAGGGTTGCAAACCCATCAACATTGGATCACGCATCCTTGCTAAGCACCTTACTTTTGAGACATTGAGGTAAGTTTTCTGTGCGCATCCCACGAAGGGTGCGCAAATATTAAGTACACCGTACAAAGCTTAGCAAATAACGAGCCAAGACTCTTGGTCAAATAATAAAACTTCGCAAACATTAATGCAAGTATATTTTTTAAGTCACGCACTTAATTTATGCATAAAAGAGTATCTTATTCAATATTTTTACACAAAATTACAAGCAAAAGATACACTTTGTCATTTACACAATACGTATACAAAAAACAGCCTACACGCTATGGCGATGCTCAGGGCTATCCTCCGGTGCAACGGAACTTCCTGCCTCTTGAAGCTTCCTCAACAGCAACGCATCTTTAGGTGATACAGTCGCTACACTCACAGGAATCCCATTAGACCTGGGAATGTGTGCAGCGCCAACACCGCATAGGACAGCTTTGCCCTTAATCCCCTTTTTCTAGGCAGCCCTCTGTGCGTGGCGCTCCAACACCTCCTTCAGAGGAACCTCCTTTTCAAGAGCAAAGGGGTTCAGCATATGGCGAGGCTACACAAACACTGGAACCTACAGCTGCGACTCGTCGGGCTTGAGGAAGTAGTCCGGCTGCACCTCGGCATCCTCCAAAATATGGCGTTCCAGGGTCAACCCCTCCATAATTACCTTTATGGGGTTGTCCTGGTCGCGCTCCAACTGCGCAATGTGAGGCAGCTCAAGAAGTTTCATCCCCTCCATGGCCTGCACCAGCTCGTCATACGCACTCGCGTTATAGCCAGGTACCTCAGTCAAGGCCTTGTTCAACAACTTGGCCTCATGGAGATCCTCCATAGCTTGCGACCTCCCACGCTCCACAGCGCACTGCACTACCTTCCCAAGGGCCCCCAACACCTCTTGGGACTCCAAGGTGCCCATAGCAGCTAGGCGCAACCCATGACTGATCGACCACCTACATCAACAAAGGACAACTTGTGTTAGCAGAAATATATAAACAATAATAGTAAGGCAACATTGCGTAAAAACAATGAAAGGACGTACCTGCGCTCAGCTATGGTAGACATCAGATGAGGGTATAACTCCTCATCATACTCTTTGCTCAGGCCGCGCAGCTTCTCCTCCTACACCTGAACAATCTTCTCCATGCGCACCTTGAACTCAGCAATGTTCGCGAAGTGCTCCTCCTTCTTCTCCTCAAGATACCTCATTGCCCAAGTAAGTTTGGCCCTGAACTGATGAAGTTGTCCGCGCGTTTACTCCAGCTCAGCCATCGCGGTCAACTTCTCATTTGTGACCTTATCCGTGTACGCCCTGAAGGAGACCACTTCCGCCTGCGCTTCAGCCAACTGCGCACGGAGAACAGCTATCTCCACATCTTTATGGGCGAGAGTGCTGCTCTCCCCGACGTACCTCATCTTCAACTGAGCCACCAGCTCAGTCTGACGTGCAGAAGTAGCAGCCAACTCATCCATCAATTGATGCGCAGATACGCCCTCATCAACCTTTACTTCCCCCTCCTTGTTTTCATTCTGCGGAGGGGACACCGTCTCCACGAAGGCTCCATCATCCTTCGTGGCATCATCACTACAATACATGAAGAAAACAGTTAGATCATATTACGACAAGTAATAAAGAAAATACATAGCATGAGACAAACTACTTACAGAAATGGAGATGCCTCTGCAGCCTTCTCATCCGCGCCTGGAGCGGATGTCTCTTCCTCTGCAGACGACTCCTCATCTCCAATAAGGTAGCGTCTCCTCTTAGAGGTGCCACTGCCACCAGCCTCTCCCTTGCGCTTTAGCTTATGCGCTATCTCCTCCGGTTTCAGCACCTCCTCGGGTTTCAACATCTCCACGCTATCAGAGGATTCAGCGTGCGCCTCCTCCACATGCGCAGTCTCCACATTGGGCGCCACGCTCTGAACGGGTGTAACTTGGAGAGGCGGCGAGTCCTCATGGCCAACAGGCCCTAGCACAGCCAAATGGCCCGCAGTAGCTTCCAAAAACGGCTGCTCATTCTCCCTTAGAGGGCGCACGCCAACGGTCACCTGCTTTGGCTTTTCCAGCTTCACTACTACAAACAGATCCATCTCTGCGCACACAGAAACAAAACAACAAAAAGAAGAAATTAGTTATTAAATGTGCGCACATAGAAAAACTTACATGATTAGAAGCAAAAGGGACGAACACCCACCCCGGCCTTCCTCATCAATAAAGGTTGGCACTTCGTCAACACCCCCAAAGTAGCTGCGACTCAACCCCATATGCACCAAAAACTCCTCCGGATAAGGGTTAATGGGGATACGGTTAGCATCAATGGTCTGCGGATCGGCCAAACTATAGGAACCGGGTATGGGGCACCCATCCCTGGCAACGTATCTTGAGTATAAAACTCAAAGGGCGATGGAAATACTACGTCATCAACCCAGAAAAAGTACTCCCTCCAATGTCTCAGGGAGTCTACCTTCTCGGTGTAGCACTGAAGCTTCCCCGCGCGCTTCACAAAGGATACCCATCCATGCGACCACGTTGTGTGGTAGAAGGCGCGGAACAGGTCAACAGTCGGTTCTATCGCAAGTAAAAGGCAGTTTACCTCAAAATTCGATACCTTCGCCGCACCTATACAGTGCAGCTGAGAGATATGAAGACGATAGTGATTGAGCAAATTGCTCAGGAAAATAGATATCGGTACGCGGTAATTGGCGTACTCGAAAAAACGCGTGTATAGTCCTTTTTCCCTTCGGGGAAATCGGCTATACACGCATCGACGTCTGGAGCCTCTGGATGCACATCCAGAGGAATGAAGTAGTCAGAAGAAAACTGACGCACATCATCCTCACTCATCGCAGAGCGAAACTCCTCTAATTGGGCAACCATTTTCATAAATTTACTAGAATACGCACACAAATTTACCTAATCAAACAGTCACTTTCTTTGCAAAAAATGCTTTGAAGAAGTGTGCAATGGTGAGTGTGTGTTTTTACTGTGTGTTTCGGGTAAATGGAGGCGGTGACTCTTATATAAGGAGTCAAAAAACCCTAGATGAAACCCACGTGGATCCCACTCGCAAAACGTGTGGCTAGAATCCGAAACGGTACATGCACTTTTTCTCGTTTTTCGAGGGACACGTGGACACAACCCCCGATTTTCGAGGTATTTCTTTGAAATATCTATGCCTAGGTACATTGTACCCAATATTGGGCGGCAATACTTAAAATTTCTCCCGCCACACTTACCGCTATTGTAACTAGTCTAGCATCCGCGGCTACGAGCCGCGCATACTAGACTGGGGGGACATGATGACGTATAGTCTATATACGGGCCACAAGCCCAAATATTAAACATTACTAAGGCCCAAAGCCACCATGCGTGGGCTATTATAACTTGGGCCGCATCAATAATGGGAATGGGCTCACATAAGCCCAAGCCCAACTAAACTATATATACGGTTTGGATAAGGATCTCCTATTTATGGAATAGATATCCTTAAACTGGATAAGCACCACGTGTGCGAAACGTAAGGAGCACGAACCCTACAAGGATTCTGCGCCTATATAAGGAATGACATAATTCTCATTAAAGTTACGATTCACAAAACCCTAAAACTCTTTACGAGAACCCTAAATCGATTACTTACTCTCACGCCAGAGTCTAATCGTGGGAGACAATCCCACGATAAGCCTAACGGTGTTGTTTATTTTCTTAGTGCGCAGGTTTCAAGTATTAAGAAGCGAATTGGTACGAGAGCAAGAGCCCATAATCAGGAACGCCCAACTTTTGTATCAACAATATGAAACTTTTGTACAGCAGAATTATGCTTATAATAATAATAATTACAATGTTACACTAAACTCCGAACAAAACGATTTACGAAGTTTTAAGCATTAAAAGTATAGACCTTAGATGACATTCTACCCATTTAGCAATGATTTCTAAGTTTACAAGCTACCGATTTTTTTGTTTCTCTTTTATTGTAATATCAAGGACACAAAAATAATATGCCACATATCCATCCAACATACTCACAAGTACAGTTAAAACCACCACAGTGTCCATGTTTTTATCAATGTATGTACAGAAAGAAATATACATACCTTCACTGATCTTCCACAAGCTTGGCCATATTGCCATCATAAGATGGAACAAATATGTTACTAGCAACTGAACCCATGAAATAAAGAGCCCCTGTTTCAGATGAATGACATTGGAACCGTCTTGACCCTTCCTGGTCTAATAAAGTTTATTTCTTGACCTAAATAAAGTACAATATAAAATATCTTAAAAATCAAACTGACTGTTTTTGGTAAGATAAAAACTTTCCAACAATTCAAAACATGTAGGGTAATAACAAACATCTACGATTTGAGGGTATGTAGCACTTAAAATCTGCAAGTCACTTTTCACTGCCACAAACCAGAAGCAACATATTGCATGTTTTGGTCAAACCAAATGCTTGTAGAATTATTGTCGCGACTTCTGTTGTAAGAAGACAAAGACCTTGTGATCTCTTCTCTTAGGAAACTAGTTATTTCTTTCCCTCATCACCACGGAAACGTAAACTTGGAAAAACAAACATAATCATAACCAGATATGACCAAACGGGTCAAAATGGGTTTTCTTTTTGGTATGGGCTAGGTGAACCATTTTTTTCATATATCATAATGAATATGTAACTAGTAATTCTACTTGACTTGTTTAAGATGATAATATAACCCAATTCTTCGAGAAAATGGGTCCAAACATTCATTTGTTTGTTGAAAAGAAAGAAGATAATGTCAATACCTTGACCATTTTAGTTCATCACCTTCTTCAACGGTTCAACCATGTGTGCAAACCGAGTCAAACATGCCCATTTCGTACCTTAGGTGCAATGCCATACATGATCCCTTTTCTTGTAGAACATGCACCAAATCATTCCCAGAGCTTCGATTGAAGGTGTTAATATTGTTACGACTAAGTTTTCGAGGATATGACGGGATTCTGTTATTTGCTAGTCGTGTATAAGTATGATTGAAGTGATATGATAGAATCTACAATCTGTCACAGAAACGTTCCCATGAGATTGTATAATAGATTTGAAATAAAAATGATATATTTTTTAAAAAATTGAACACTTAAACCGATAAAATTTGCAATAGTTTGACTGGCAGTTAACAAGTTGTTGTAGAGGAAGGTTTAGCTAGGTATAAAATGCCTATCGTTTCCTCAATAATGACGACTAAGGGAACCCTGTGAACCCAGCTATCCAAATCAATAGGCAAATATATGTTTTTATGCAAATATGGTTTTTGGGTTTTTTTGGACCCAAACTAGTTTGATCTTTGAAATCCAACCATGTGATTGAAGGAGGCAATTTCAAGCCATTTGTATCGAAAAGGGTCAATTTTAGTCAATTTTTATTCGTAACGGGAGAAACGCGTAAGATATAAAAAAAATAAAAATAAATAAAGATTCGCTGTACAGGAACTGTGGACAATAATGAGTGAAAGAGAATACACATTTACACACACATACTTTGGTGAAAATGATTCTTATTAAGCTGAAATGATTGAATGTACAGAGTATATATACAAGGGAAAGAGAGACTAACTAATAACAGAATATTTACATTACTAGTCCTTCAACTATCTAATCGTAACACTACAGTCCTTGTAGTTAGCCTTTCTCACTTCCACACTCCCCCTCAAGTGGAGAGTTGCAAGCACCGGAAACTCCCAACTTGGACAACAGTTTTGAATGCTGATCCACAGTTAACACTTTAGTAAACACATCTGTCAACTGTTCTTTTGTAGACACATAGGATGGATGTACTTGACCACTTTTAACTTGATCCCTGACATAATGACAGTCCACCTCTATGTGTTTTGTCCTGGCATGAAACACTGGGTTGGCAGCAATGTACAGAGCAGCTTGATTGTCACACTTTAAGTCAACTGGTCCAAGGTCACTGATTCCCTAATCCTTTAGTAAAGCAACAAGCCAGGTGACTTCACAACATGTAAGTGCCATAGCCCTATACTCAGCCTCTGCTGAAGACCTTGAAACCACTCCTTGTTTCTTAGATTTCCTGGAAACAGGTGAATTACTAAGAAGAATACAATAGCCAGTGGTGGACCTCCTTGTCATAGGACAACTAGCCCAATCACTGTCACAATAGGCTGTTAAATGAACTGCAGAGTTATTAGCCAAAAGAATTCCTTGCCCTGGTGATGTTAACAAGTATCTTAACACATGCTTCACTGCCTGCATATGAACAGAAGTTGGATTTTGCATAAACTGGCTCAGAAGTTGAACAGTGTAACATATGTCAGGTCTGTTAATTGTCAAGTAGATTAACTTTCCAATAAGCCTTCTGTACACTTCTGGATCAAGCAAAGGAGTGCCAATATCTGCCTGTAACTTGACATGAGGATCCATAGGCAATTTTTAAGGTTTTGCATTGGACAATCCATTTTCTTTTAGCAAATCCAAAGTATACTTCTTTTGAGAAATGAATATGCCTTGTTCACTTTTGCACACTTCCAAACCCAGAAAATAATTCAATTCTCCCAAGTCTTTCATGTGAAACTGAGAACTTAACTGAGACTTCAACTTCTTAATTTCTGCTTCACTGGATCCAGTAATCAGCAAGTCATCCACATAGACTAGAACAGCTGTGAATGATTCCTTGTTGGACTTAACAAAGAGAGAATAATCAGCCTTTGATTGAGTGTATCCAAAACTTAACAAGGCAGATGACAATTTTGTAAACCATTATCTTGGTGCTTGCTTGAGTCCATACAAAGACTTTTTTAGTTTGCAGACAAGGTTTTGTTTGGGAACATCATCTTTCACATTCTCCCCCTGACCAACATAACCTGGTGGCAAGTGCATATAAACCTCTTCAAACAAATCTCCATGAAGAAAGGCATTAGAAACATCCATTTGACAAATGTCCCATCCTTTCATCGCTGCTATTGCTAAAAGAGCCCTTACAGTTACCATTTTGGCTACTGGAGCAAAAGTTTCCTCATAATCAACTCCCTTTCTCTGTCTGTTACCATTAATGACCAATCTTGCTTTCCTTTTGTCAAGAGAACCATCAGCTTTGAGCTTAGTTTTGAAAATCCAGTGACAATTTATAGCATGTTTGTCTTTTGGTAACACTGTAACCTCCCAAGTGTCATTGTCCTCCAAAGCTCTCAACTCAACATTCATTGCATCACCCCATACAGACTGCTTGATTGCTTCTTTGAAACTAGTTGGTGTAGAATGAGCCACCAAAGCACATAAGAAAGCATGAAACTGAGATAGCAAAGTTGTAACTGACACTTGATTTGCTCTAGGAAGAGTAGGTGTAACATAATCTTTTAACCAACTAGGTTGTACTGTGGTTCTGGAAGATCTTCTAACACCCTCACTATGAGTGTTACCAGTTGTGCCAAACACTGGTTCAAAAGTTGGAATAGATTGCTCAACCACTGATTCAGGTACTGGTGTTTGAACTTGAGCAGTACTTTGAGTGTTTGATTCAGGTTGAGTGGGAGTAATAAGATCCTCATACCATACAGGTGATGAGATAGGTGCAGGTATGGGTTTCAGTACTTGTGACATGCTTGTTTTAGAATAAGGAAAGATATTTTCATAGAAAACCACATCTCTTGACACAAATCTAGTATGTGTAAGAAGATTAAGAAGTCTGTAACCTTTTTGATGTTGAGGATAGCCCAAAAATACACAAGGAACTCCTCTTGTATCAAACTTATCACTTTCTCTGGATGTGTTACTTGCAACAGCTAAGCATCCAAATACCCTCATATGTTGATAATCAGGCTTAGAACCTAACAGTACTTCATATGGAGTCTTAAAATGCATAACTGAAGTAGGGAATCTATTAATGAGATAAGTTGCTGTAATGACACAATCACCCCAATAATGCACAGGAAGATGAGCATGTAGTCTCAATGATCTAGCAATTTCCAAAATATTCCTATGCTTCCTTTCTACTCTCCCATTCTGTTGTGGTCTATCCACACAAGAAGTATGATGTTCTATGCCAAGAGAGTTCATATAAGGACCAAGAGAACCTTTGAGAAATTCAAGTGCATTGTCTGACCTTACAATTTTAATATCCTTTTGAAATTGCCTCTTGACAAACACTATGAAAGACTTAAACACTGCATAAGCCTCAGATTTCTTGACTAGGAGATAAGTCCAAACAGCTCTACTACAATCATCCACTATAGTCAAGAAGTACTTATTATGACCATGAGTTTCTACCTTGTAAGGCCCCCAAATATCAATATGAATAAGCTCAAAGGGTACTTTAGAGTGAGAATTACTAGCAGTATATGGCAATTTAGCAAATTTGGCCATAGGACAAGTTAGACAAGAATCACTGCTAGCAACAGAAACATATTTTGAAACAGAAGGAATGTGCTTTAGTGTTGAATTTGAAACATGACCTAGTCTGTGATGCCACAGACTATAGGAATTATTGAACACACTAAAAGCAAAAGTATCTGGTACAGAACAATTTGAAAAAAATGAATAGAGACTGCAATCTTCAAGTGCAGAAACTACCATTGATGAGAGCTGAGCATGAATCTGATCCAAAGGAAGATTGAGAAGATGATACAAACCAGCCTTCTTTTTACCCAAGCCCAACACCTTCCTGGTTTTCAAGTCCTGAATAACACAGAATTATTCATAAAAGGTGACAAAGTACAGTGAATCTTTTGTCAATTTTGAGACTGAGAAAAGCCTGAATTTGAAAGAAGGAACCACAAGAACATTTTTAAGAGCAATATTGTTCTGCAAAGTGACATTTCCTACTTTTGAAATCACAGAAGTATGACCATTTGGTAGGTTTATCAACTGTTTGGTTTTAAGCAAAGCCACATTATCAAATTATTCACTATCTAGTGACATATGATCACTTGCACCAGTGTCTATTATCCACCCTTCCACAACACCATTAACACATGAAAAACAATAGATGGTACCTTCTCCAAAAGGATGCTCCATATCAGTGTTTGTGGCTTGATTGAAATGAGGCAAACTTTTCATCAACTGCTCAAACTGTTTACTTGTGAACACCACATGTCCTCCATCTTCAACCACAACAGCATTTGCATTCCTTTTGACAGTTCCAGCACCATTTCTCTGCACACCTTTACCTTTCTGATTCTGCTTGTACTTATAATGCCAAGTGGGATAGCCAACTTTCTCCCAACATTTGTCTGGTGAATGCCACTTGTACCCACAAATATCACATTTCTCTTTTGTTTCACCTTTGCAATAAAGAGCAGTTGAATCCACACCCACTTGTGTTGCACTTCCAAACACTCCTCTTTGAGATTCTTTTTGTTGAAGCAAAGCACAAGCAGTTTCAACACTTGGTAATGGAGTATTTAACAGCAACTGACTTCTTTGACTAGCAAAATGATCATCTAAACCATTCAAGAATTGAAACAATCTTTGTTCCTCTTTTTGTATATTCAAAGCATTCAAGAAAACAGCAACTTCAGGAGTGATATTGACAATTCTTGGCAACTCAGTCATCGAATCCAACTCCTCCCACACACACTTCGTACTTGTATAGTACTCACTCACAGGCTTACCTGACTGCATGATCTCATAAGTCTCTTTATTCAACTTGTACTTATGAGACCCATTGCTAAGTGCAAATCTTGTTTCTAACTGAAGCCAAATAGCATGAGCAGTACCCATAAACATGATGGATTTAGCAATTGACTCAGACACGGAATTCATCAACCAACTAATCACTAGATTATTGCAAGTATCCCACTGTTCTTGCAGATTAACATCATCAAGTGATCTTGGAACTGTGCCTCTAATGAATCCCAACTTACGCTTAGTGGAAAGAGCAATTTCAACAGACCTTCTCCAAGAACGATAGTTCTGTGCACCAATTAGCTTCTCACCAATCATAAGAGTGCCAGGACCGTTAGAAGGATGAAGAAACAGAGAATTTTGAAACAACTGGGTTTGATTGTTCATGTTATTACTGGAATCAGATGTAGAAGATGAATTCACCATGATTATGATAGCGGAAGCGTTCAAGAAACAAAAAATAATGCAGAATTCAGTGAATTAACGGTGATTTATGGTGGTTTATGGTGGATTATGGTGGTTTATGGTGGTGAAGTTAGTTATTGCGGTTATTACAGTTGTAACGGTTTCAAGAACTCATTATTGAGCTCTGATACCATGTGGACAATAATGAGTGAAAGAGAATACACATTTACACACACATACTTTGGTGAAAATGATTCTCATTAAGCTGAAATGATTGAATGTACAGAGTATATATACAAGGGAAAGATAGACTAACTAATAACAGAATATTTACATTACTAGTCCTTCAACTATCTAATTGTAACACTACAGTCCTTGTAGTTAGCCTTTCTCACTTCCACAGGAACTTGTTAAATGGGTCAAAATGCACTGATTTAACATGATTATCTACAAGCAGTTACCAACCTACAATGGCAACTGATGTCAAACATTGCACTAATCGGAAAGAGTAACAACAAGTTTCGTACATTTCGTGACCAACAATTTGACAAAAGACTCAGACTTAAACCTTCTAAATGGGTGTAAAGTTAAAGTACCATTCATGACCAACAACAAAAAACAAAATGTATGTTCATATGATGGGTTCAAACTTCAAAGCCTTGGGTCTTCCAAATTCACAAGGTGAAGATAACCGTCGCTTCACAATGTACTTGTTTCTCGCTGATGTAAAGGACATCTCCAATCTTTATTACAGAAACTGGGTTCTGAATCCAACTTGTTGGAGAGTCATGTCCCATTTAGAAAAGTAAAAGTAGGAGAGTTTTTTTTTTTTTTTTTTAAGATCTCATTCGGGTTTAAAAGGTCTTGTATTGCCTTTCGTTGGTGGAGAAGGTTGTCTAACTGAAATGGTGGAGGTGAATGAAGAATATATATAAAAAATGACACTTTTGTTGTGCAAAACGGATAACGAATGGAATTAAACTACTACAAGAGTTTCTGATAGAAGATGTAGCTAATTATACAGATACAGTTGTCATAAAGGCTAGAGCTGTAGCATTACTAATATACTTAACAAGATAGTGGTATTATTTACGTATACTGGTAAAGCAATCAGTCAGTCTAGTGCCCCTTAAATGTTTCGATTAAGAGCATAAGGTATATATGTTCACCAAGGTTAAAGTTAAACCAACGTCAACGCCACATCAGCCACCAAACTTTAACCAAAAACTCACGTTATCATAATCAAACTTTAACCAAACAACAATTTATAAAAACACCCATTCGTTTAGGGGGCAGAAGTGAAAATGGGAAGGGATAAAGTGATCTTTTTTTTTTTTTTTTTTTTTTTTTTTTTAATATTCCATAGCTCTTTAACGCGACGTTAACTAGTTAACCAAATGGGTTAACGCCGGCTTCACCGGGGGCGGTATGTTAACATTGCTTAACCAAGAAATGGTTAAAGTTTAACCACGAATTTGGTTACCTTGCCGAATGCTCTAAGTGTTCAAAAAAAATGTTTCGATTAAATTATTATTATCATAACTACATGCATAAACAACAATCCTCAACTGCTAAAAAGTACATAATAATTAACATATTCGACTGCATACAGTAAGTAAGTGTGTACCACATTTCCGATAGGATAGATCATTCCGGCAGCCGTCAGCTGTGGCGGGCGAGCATCCCACTTTTCAGATGGGAGATTTTATTTACCGAAAATTACGGCAGAGCCCCGTTTCGTGAGTGTATGTCTGAATCAACCCCAACTTTTGGCTATATCAAAAATACCCCAACATGTCGCTTACTACCATACGCGACATGTCCGAAGGATACGTGTCACGATATTAGATTTTATCGAGTTCGAAAATATATATATATATATATATATATATATATATATATATATATATATATATATATATATATATATATATATATATATATATATAAATCAACATGTCGCTAGTACCCATACGCGACATGTTAATTTTCAACGCGACATGTGCAAAGACTTTACTACTGATAAGTTACTTTATATAGATTTGACTAGACACTTTAATTACAGTGACCAAACTATACACTTTTGTTTAGTTGTGTTTTAGTTTTGTGGTGACCAAACTGATGAGCATGTGTTTTGGTTAGATATTAGATCCTTCAAGTTGTAATATTCAGTGATCTCTAAGTTTCGACAACATAATTTGTAATGAGGTAAAATTCAAGTTCAAAAAAGTTCAGTTTTGTTTTAGGATTAATGCATCAGTAGCATTGTAGCAACAATAATATGCAACAAGTAAATAAATGTCATATTATATTTAAAAAAGATTGCAAGTTTTAACATAATGAGTGCCACAATCAAAGGAAAAGAAAGAAAACACTATGCATCTCTAAGCTATTTTTGCATCCATGACAACTAGACTCTTTAAACACGAAATACTTTTTACCCTTGTCACTTGTTGCTACAATCAAAGGAAAGAACTTGAGAAATTAATAGAAAACTATTCAACACATCAATTTAAACAAAAAAAAATCAAGATCTTTTGGACCATACCTCAGTCAGGCATAAGGAGACCACATATTAACTCCAAGATTCTGCGTCATGATAAGGAATGTAGCTTGGAGGTTGATCAATCTCAAGCAATTTTCTTTGTAGTAAACATTTCTTTGGTATAACTAAGCTCATTTTATCAAAACATTTTTCATGTCATAATTTGGCATTATATGTAATGTGAAGATTAAAATTTCACAGAGTAAAATACACTCTTCTTTTGCTTGTATCCAATATACGGGGGAGTCCTTGTAAAGTACGTCCAAGGTCTCGACCGTGCATTTATTCATCGCCCATGGTCCCTTTGACTAACAGTCGTTAGTTAATATCAGTTAACTCTCACTTGTGCATTTCACGTGAGAGCATAATGATCATTTCATATATTTCAATTATTACTCAAATTAATTATTCGTCCTCTCTCCTCATGTCCCATCCATCTTCCCGCCCCAAATACATCTATAACACTTGCACTACCTAGTTTTTTCATCTACAAACTTTTTCTTACAAGATTTATCACAAACCCTAATTTCATGTCACAAACTCTAATTGCATGTTACAAAACCAATGTCATATTATTGAGATAAATAATTTCACAACAAGGATTTACATTATGGAAAGTAAGAGATCCATGTATTCCACTTGATGATACCGATCTATACAACTCTGCTAAGATGAAATATGAGATGTTTTTGTTATAATCGTTTTAATATCTAATTAGTTGTTTGTAGTTAAGGTTAGATAATGTTCATCCTTTTTTTTTTTTTTCAGTTGGTAGATCTATATGTTTAACATAAGGGTTCATCACAATGGTGTTTTCAAATATTAGCATTGCATAATATACGATGGAGGTTAGGAAACTATAGTTGATTTGTTGATGTTGATAGGGTTAGTTAAAGAGCTGGATATTCTTATGTATGAAATGGGTTACGAGCTAGGCAAAACAAATTACTATTACTTTGTTAAGCCTGGTAGTAATTTAGATTATAGGTTATGTAGCTTTAGTGAGACTGAATTATAAGTTATTGAAAGATCTTGTTAATGACCACAAGTTGATAGAAGTCTATGTTCAAAAAGGCAAGACAAGAATGGATTTTAGTGAAATGATTACAAACTCATTTAGGAAAGTTATTGATGAGGTGTATAAAGCAAAGAAAAAGGAAACTCTTGTTTTTGTTTCATATTTCTCAAAAAAATTGTTCTTCGAAAACATTGTTAATGAGCATGTGGTAGAGCATTTAAGTCAAGGTACATTAGCAGTTTGTAGTCCGAGTGAAGTTGTTGGGTTGGGTACATACCCAACGAGAAGACAAGGTCCATTGAATAGAGTTAGCAAAAGGAAGGAATCTATGGGAGCATGTAATGAGGAACCAAAAGGTTGCCCATGGTTGTTGTATGTAGCAAAAGAGAAAGACTCAGATACATGGTCAGTTAGAACTTTTAAAGATGAAAAAAAGTGTTTGCAATTAAGAGAGATCAAAGCTTGTAACTACAAGTTTCTCTTAAAGCAAATACTAAACCAAGTTCAAGTCAATCCAGATTCTAGTTGTGGGTGTTCAAGATCAACTCACTAAACAATTTGAAGTTCAAGTGTCTATGCAGAAGGTATTAAAGGAAAAAAACAAGGCATAAATTGATATTAGGGGTGATCTTAAGCTACAATACATCATATTGAGAGACTATGTTTTAGAGTTGTAGAAAACAAACTCTAATACAACAGTTAAGATAAGTGTACAAATTGCGACAGATCCCTCTAGTCCAACAAGAGTTTTCAAGAGAATTTGTATGCTTAGGTTCTTTGAAGGCAGGATATAAAGCTTGTCAAAGAGAGTTGTTAGGATTAGATGGTACTTTTGTGACGGGTCCTTTTCCTGGTCAGCTTCTTATAGCTGTTGGGATTGATAGCAATAATGGAATATACCCATTAGCCTATGATGATATAGAAGTTGAAAACAAATATTTATGGACTTGGTTTCTTCTATGTCTAGTAGATCATCTTGACTTGCAGCCAAATTCAAACTACACTTTTATTAGTGATAGATAAAAGGTAATTTCAATGTCTAGATGATTATATTCACTTTTGTTATTGATAAATGATACTTTTATTAGTAATGAATTTACGTTCCTTTGTACATGGTATCATTCTAGCTTTGGCAATAGTATTTTTTGGTTAACCATAGTTTCTGACCTTTTTGGCCGACTAATCCACGGGGTTTAAACCCACCATCACACAGACTCAAACCAGGTAAATCCATCTCTTTTCAGGATGTTTTCGTGGCCACTTTAAGGTTTTTTGCACCTAGAAGAAATTGAAGTTGAGACCTCACACATTTTAGAGTGATAATCACAAGCTTTTTTGCCACTAGGCCACCCTTGAGTGGTTTTTGGCAATAGTATTCTAGTAATGCATAACACATATTCTGCTTGAGGCACATCCATGAGAAAATGAAATTGCAATGGAATGTTAGAGCCTACAAGGATCATTTGTGGAGATGTGCAACAACAAAAACTTTCCAACAATTTGAGTCAACTATGCTTAAATTCAAGTGTTTTAGTGAACCTGTCCATGCTTGATTAAGTAAGATACCACCAATCCATTTTTAAAGATCACATTTTTCAGGTACTAAAACATATTTTATACTTCTATTGGGAGAGCTCATACTAATGTGTTACTTAATAATATATATAAAGTCTTTAATGGGAAAATAGTGGGAGGTAGGCACAAACCCATCAATACTGCTTTAAAATACATTAGGGAATATTGTATAAAACGAATAGTCAATGTTGTGAATATAATTGATAAAAGTGACGAACCACAAAAACCATGTGCAATGAGCATCTTAGCTTTGATTATGAAAGAGGTTTATAAGTACACTATTTTAGAGAATGAAAAAGATAAGTAACTGGTTAGTGGATGGGAAGATAAGTGAGTTGTGAATGTTGTAGCTAGGGATTATACTAGTAAAAGATGAGAGACTACAAGTATGCCATGTGAACATGTCGTTGCTACCAATTGGCATATAGCATTTAATAGGAAGCATGTAGGATATGTAGAATCATGGGATCATCCATGTTACTTGCTTAAGACTTGGAAGGAAACTTACAAACACACTAACCTATAAATGGAAATGAACATTAGGAAAAGTCAACTAAGCCTACACGTATTCTTCCACCTAAACATCATAAACCAAAGGGTAGGCCAAGAAAGAAAATAATTAGGTCAGCAACTCAAAATGATGATAATGATTATATAGTATGTTGTCAAAGTTTTGTAGGAGTGTAGTTTATGGTGTTTGTGGCATTGTTCAACACCACAAGAAAACATGTCTTGGGCAAGGAAGTGTAACTGGAAGTCAATGTAGTGGAAGTCAATCTCAAAAAATAGGTTCAGGTTCTAAGCCAACTATTGCAGAAAAGAAGATAACATAAGTTAAATTTAAGAAGGTTGCAACAAATAAACAAGCTTAAGGTCAAACTACTTCTCAATCTCAAAGTCATGTGCAAGCAACTGGTGACCAACCTGAAAGTCATGTTCAAGCTATTGTGGTTCCATCTCATTCTCAATCTCATAGTGAAGTTCAAGCAAATGTGGTCAGTCTCAATCTGAAAGTCAAGTGCATGCTAGTTCGGGTTCAGGTTGACTACAAAACCAACATGGATTAAAAAGAAGATTTGAGCAGCAAGAATGGCCTCACCATAGGTCATATGTGTGAAATATTTCAAAGATAATGTTTTTCATCTAATATGTATTGGTATTTCTTAGACAATATTTCTACTCTTTAAACAACGTGTGTTTGTGTACTTTGTAGACTAACAACATTTATGCATTTGAAATTATATCTATTTGCATTATCTATGGAATCGTTTCATGTTAATCTTTTTACGGATCCATTTGCATTATCTATGGAATTATATCACTTGGATATGTGTTTTGACTTGGATCATGTCAGTCTATATACGGATGCATTTAACATACTTTTTGTACATGTACCAAACTTAAAAAGGTCCACTTATTGCCTTTGCATTATCACATAGTTGCAAAAACCAACAATCATTATACATGAAATAAAGACGTGTTAAAAGTCACCTAATTTGTCCCGCAACTAAAAGTTCTACAACACAAAAAGCGAAAGATGACTTTCTAAATCCATTATATAAACAAGACATTAACAGATGATAAAGATCAAACCACAGTAGTTCTTCTATTTCCAAACATTTTACTTCTAAAGAAGAATGCTAGCTTAGCAGGCTTGAAGTGCAGCCTCGAGCTCATTTCTCTCTATACCTAGCACACATAAGTAGATCAAACCACCCAATAAAATGCCAAGAAGAACCCTAATAGTGAAAATGACGAGTTAGCAACTAAATCCATTATATAAACGAAAGATGACTTTCTAAATCCATTATATAAACAAGACATTAATAGATGATAAAGATCAAACCACAGTAGTTCTTCTATTTCCAAACATTTTACTTCTAAAGAAGAATGCTAGCTTAGCAGGCTTGAAGTGCAGCCTCGAGCTCATTTCTCTCTATACCTAGCACACATAAGTAGATCAAACCACCCAATAAAATGCCAAGAAGAACCCTAATAGTGAAAATGACGAGTTAGCAACTAAACAAAACCACCATTGTTATTGTACACTTGACAAAAGATAAATAAAATCAAATAAAAATCATTAAAAAAAGAGCTTAAATGTTGAGGGCATACATAAAAGTCCGAATGTGTCAAGGGTTGGGCGAGATTATTTAACATAAAAATCCAGTTGCAATATGAAATGACATTTATGACCTCACGTGAAATGCACGTGAGGTAGTTAACTGATATTGACTAACGACCATTAGTCAAAAGGACCCTGGGCAATGCAAAAATTGTATAATAGGAACCTTGAACATTTTTTCTTGACTCCCCTCATGTATTGGATACAAACAAAAGGACGAATGATGTCTTTTACTCAATTTCAAAACATAATAACCAAGTTAACATTTGCAATGCAATCCAAAACATCTAAACCGAGTATATTAGTTCAAGAGTAACTTACCCATAGTTTATTAGCTAATTACTTAAAAAAAAACTCCATAAAGATTTGCAATATGTGTCATATGGCTTGGACTCGTGTCGTGCATGATTACAACCACATAATTTTTATTTTTGGTATATGGCTTGGACTCGTGTCATGCATGACTACAAATAAAGTAGGAAAAAACTAATTATTAAAATTATAGGTGAAAATACTTAAGCTATGGTTTGCTATGACCTACTACATATGCACATGCACCGCATATGTAGCTCATCCTAATAGTACATGCAAACCACGAGTTTCACCCGTATTGTTGCACTCTACTACAACTTGTCATTCTTGAAATGACAGTTCTTACCTTATTGCTATATATTGTCACTTTAGGAAAAAATTTATCTTTTAAAATTTACAAACCCTAATTAGGGTTTTTTTCATTCTCAAAAATTTTAAAAATTTGTAAATTAATTCATAGGAAACCCTAAGTCACCTCATTTATGGTTTTAGAAAAGTTTATTACAGATAGTCAAATTTTTAATAAAAAAAAATTTTCTTAAAAACCCAATTATGCACTTAAAACAAAACCATATTCTCCATATTTAGGAATCCCGAATTCCAATTAGGGAGGCTCTGATACCATTGTAGGGTTCTGGTGGTTCCCGCATGACCAATAAAATATGCAACAATAGAAGTAACACATATTTGGCCATGCAGCCAGAAAAACCCTAGCAAGCAAGAACTTTCCTAATCAGTGACATAACCTAATCCTAAACACATATAAAGGGTGTTTATAGAAGACTTACTTGATTCTTGCAAATGTGTAAGCTTCTAGATCAACTGTAACGAGTGGGTACACCTTCTTTAATCTGGATCGATCCAACTAGGGTTTTAGGAGAAAAACTACAGCTTGGGTTGCATCATGTATCAACTAGTATTACACAAGTAGAACTAGCTAAGGCTTCGAACCTACGCAAGTGAGGTGAGCTAAGAAATTGGGGTAATCCAATCGACTAGAATTCCATTGGTATTAATCGACTTAGGGTCGAGTTAAAGTTAACAAAGGGTTTGAGAATGCTTTGGTCGAGCGATCAGTTGGAGAGGAGAGGAAGAGAGGGATTTTAGGATCTAGTTATTTGTTATGAGAATGCCTTAGGAAGTCTTTGTATTTATAGGCACCTAGGGACATTCAAGAATATTTGGTGACTAAGTATTCAAGTTTGACAAGGAATCAAACTCAGCCCCTTTGTGGGTCTCAGCCGATGACCAACAACCCTTAGGGGTTTGTTGTTTTTTCTTTTGTTGATTTATTAGCCTATAATATATCCCGGATAAGTATTATACTTCGGGTAATTACCGTTTAACCGTTAAATGAAAATAATGTTATATTTTCATTTCCTCATTTACTCTCATTTTATTTCATAATTCGTTTCTTATTTCCACTTGCATGTTATGTTTAGTGTGTACCTGTGTGACCCTTCGTCATTTCTGTGAAAGCAAGTGGGAAAGCTTATTGTGTTGTTTACGCATCATCCTTTCAGCAAGTCTATCCTAGGAATCCACACCTTTTCAGAGTTTGTAAAAAGGTACAACAGTTGTTAACACTATTCCGTAAAAAAGAGTTTATTACATTACCTAGTATAGGAGCATTTAATGCAATCTCACCAATCCGTTGAATGCTCAACACGTGTAAAGTAGAAACATTTGTAAACCATAGTTCTCTTCTATAAAATATATTGTTTGTAAAGGAGTAAATGTGATGTAAACAAATAAGTACTACATTTATCCATCATTGATCCCGTATATATTGCTCATTTACTATCATTTTATATAATAATCATTACTTAATTATTTACTTTTGTAATTCTTAGTATTTATGAAGATTTTATGGAAAAGAAGCAGGAATTGACATTATTTGGAGTTTAAAAGAAGAAGTCAAAGAAGTACATGGCAAGCAAACATCCCATACGGCCTATCAATGCTAATTAGATACACCGTATCATTATACTTAGAAGAAATTGAAGACCTTTCCTGAATTTGAAGAATACGACGTATTCCCATTTGAACATACGCCGTATATGAAACTTGGTCTACAGATGAAGAAATGAAGTCAACAGATGAATACGATGTAACCAACCTTAGTGATACGCCGTATGTGGAAGATTAGCCTTTGAAGAATCCAAGTTTAGAACAGGAAGAATACGGTGTATTCATTTCCAATAATACGTCGTATGCAATGGCATTTAACGATTATATCAAAATATTTTATAAGTGGAACCCACACTAAATGAGCCCAATACGTCGTATCAGGGATGATGGATACGACGTATTGACACTTTGACAGAAAACTATAAATAGAGGGCTTATTCACGACTTTCCAAGCATCCCACTCCACACCATAGCAACAGTCGTCTTTTAGAGGAAAGTAAGGTCAAGAAACACCACAAATCACCAAGAGGGCATCTCGAGTATCATTTACTTTGTTTAATCATTTGGTTATCGTTTTGATTTTATTATGAATTCTACTCGTTTGGCTTTGATTAATCATTTTTATCTTGCTACTGAGATTATGGCCTGACACCCTTAGTTGTCAACCATGTTTATGAATATCCTGTTATTTTGATTCATTTACTCGATTTATTACATTTTGCTGGATATTATTTATGTCTATCGTGCTCAATTGTGTTTGTTTGCTCAATTAGAATGCCGTAGATATAGAGCTTTAGTTCACTCACGCCTTCCGAACTACCCGTATTGACCAATAACTAGTTATAACTGATCAAGTACATTGCATGTACGTGTTAGTCTATAGGTTAATCATCAATTATAAATTTAAAACCTTTTAGGAATCTTAAAACAATATAACACACATCAAAATGCATCTCTTGCAATTAATGTGATACACATTCAAGAGCATTTACTTCTCGTGTAGTTATTAGGTCGTTGCACATTTCAACGAGTAAGTATAAGTTCTTACTTAAACCATAACTTAGGTTTGTGTTTTAGTTAGAGAGGAGATCACCTCAATCGTCATTCAACTAGGACTATTATTTCGCAAACAATCCTTGTCAAATTCTTTGATTAACTTCTAACAAGAATTTTAAACGTTGAAAAACCTTGTCGTGTATTGTGTGTTTAAACTGCTTTACATATTATTACCATAAATTGTTTAACACCTCATCAGATTACATGGAGAGTGATTTAACTTCATTATCATAAGTTGTAATCACTCTAAAAGGAACAACACTAGTTTATGGGCAATAGAAACAATACTACATCCCTTTGGATCAACTAGTTGTGGTACATCATTAGACATGATAGGATCTTGATTTTAAAAACTTTAGAACGGTTTATGAAAGAAGTTGTATAAATTAAACTACTCTAGATGTAATTTGGAAGTTTAATTAAAACTAATAGTTAACATGGCCTAATGAATAAAGTCAATGTGCACATATATAGCTATGGCTTATCATTTTAGAATGTTTAGATTGAACATTTTTGCAATGTTTGATGGTTTGTTACGCAAGGTGTAAGCTAAAGACTAGTTCAGTCTATCTAGATACGATTATTACAGCTAGTTCTTGTCGTTTTATCCTGGCCAATTGGCCAATATTTCATGTTCAAAAAAAGAAAAAATGGCCAATATTTCAAAATACAAGTGAAAGATAAAGTTCAGCATAGCAAGATGATAAAGTGAGCTTCTAATGTTCAATTGCCTTAAGAAGTATATAGTAGACTGCAGATCATCTAATTGGTATCATGGTATTCAGATGCGTGTTTTGAAGATTATTATTTGATATTGAGTTTACAAGTCGTATTAGCTATTTTTCAGTGCTTGTATCATATCCATCTATTTTGCGAATACATCTGATTATAAAAGGTCAAACAATCAACTTGACAGCGTTATGCAAAACTGATATCAAACGGTGTTGCAAAGAGTAACTTCTGTACTCTTCGTTTATCTTTTATCTTCATTAACTGAGAATCTGTCGGCAAATCAAAATCAAAGGAATCACAACAAAAATAGGAACAGGAACACACAGTAATTGTTTAAGGGAAAATTTGAGGTAACTAAACTTGGTTGTGTTGATTTAAGAAAAAGAAAATTTGAGGTATCTTTTCACATCCCCATATATTTGAGGTAATAATCTAAACTGAGTTTTATAAAACACAACCAAACACTTGATTTTGATTTTTTAACCCAAACCTCAAGAAAACCCACAAACCAAACGGGGCCCAATGATGTTATACATGCAATGATATGATAGAACTGCCACTACAAAAAAAATTGTCATTTTAGTTACACAAAAAAATAGTAAGTGTTACCAAAAGTCAAAAAATTGTCACACTTATTGGAACGTCAACGGTAGTTAAAAAAAGATGTTACTAAACTTTTCGGGTGTTTCTCCGGTAAAAATGAAGTAGTTAAAAATCTGTTTATAATGACACAAAAAAAATTTAAGGACAGATCTTTTGCCTTTTAGGACACATTTTCTTCACAAAGAGTGTCATTACAACCTCTGTAAGAAAAAGTCAGTTTTCTTTTATTGCGCTGGAACTCTTATGATTTGTTATGATTGACATAGTTTTGTTTGCATATTTAAACATGTTATGTTGTATTCACTAAGTGCGTATTACCTTATGGTTGTATAGAAAGACAATACCAGAGATGGTGTTTGGATTTGTATATGTAGTAATCACCTACATATTCATTGGTCCTATCATATGAAAAATCTTAGATTGTAAACTTAAGAAACATTCAGTTATATATCATCACTCAATAATAACCAACGAGTCGGGCGCCGGTCCGCCGCGTTGCGGCGGGCGTCGTGTTTGTGAAAAAAAATTAATTGAGATTTTAAGACAGAATATTAATGGAAATATTTTTTGCTTGTTTAACGTTGGCAATTTATTTTGTATAACTAAAGCAATCGAATTGCCTGTTGACGTCCGCTGTATTCAACGTTTGTATCTTTTTTGTTTGTAGATAAAGCAATAGAGTTGGACATTTGTTTTTTTCATTTATAAACTAATAGAGCCTGCCGTGAGCGTGTGTTATATTCGGAAAAAAAAAATAAGTGAATTAATAATAGGCAATTGGGCCATGGTTTTTTTTTTTTTTTTTTGGCCTTGTGTTTATGTTTGTATGTGTTTGTTAGCCCAATATGGTTTTTTTTTTTTTTTTTTGGTATCAGTTTTATGCAAGGGTTTTTCTCATTTCATTTCGTTTAGACAAATTGGGGGTAATACTTTGTGAAATTAGGGTTTCGTTTTAGGTGGGATAAGAGATGGCGCCTAAGTTTCCAAAGTGTTTTGCAATTAGTAATCAGATCGGTGATAAGCGTATCGAGAAGGTGCTCCATGCTATTTTTTCCAGGGAAAAGAGGGCTTATGTCTGTGATGAAAACTATTACAATCTAAGGATCGAGGAAGTGAAGGCTAGGATTGAACATAGGAACGGAATTATCATGGAGTTGAAAAAGATGGGTAGGTCGGTTGATTTGTATGAGTATGTGTTGGACTTGAAGAATGCTCAGCGTGCGGATTTTGCAGAAATTGGGTGGTTGTTTTAGAAAAGTTATCGTGCTTCTTTGCATGCTGATGAGAAACGAAAGATGGCGAAGAAATTAAAGAGATATTTCTAAGGTTGTTTCTGTATGTGGCTTTTGTATGGTTGAATATCTAGGTGTGTAGTAATCTTTTGTACCACTTAAGTGTTTCAATGGGTTGTCTTTTGCTGTGGTTATGGTAGGAGCAAATACCTAGTTTGCAGTAGATGTATGTGGTGTCTTAATGTTCCGGACTGGTTGGAACTTGTTTGATACCTATGTTAATATTAATAAAAGTATCAGTTTCTATGTTATTTGTGTTTATTTTTTTTGCATTTAACATAGCTTAAAGTTGTAGTTACTGGAAATTATTTTAGTTTTTTGGGTTCAACTGGTTCAAAATAATAAAGACAATGTCTGCTGGCTATGTGAATTTGGTATTTGTTTGTGTGGTTATTGTTTTTGTACATTGTTAGATGGATAAGATTACCCAAGGCATGTGTAATACAGTAATATCATGTGATTGCTGCAGAACATCTGTGGCTGTTTATTCTTAGTTTGTGGCTATAGTTTTTTCATTTTTAAATGGATATTTGTTAGAGTTAGGTGCATAGAAAATGCAGCCTAGGCAGGTACTGTATTAGTTTGGTTAGTGATACTGTTTTTGGTTGCCTTTATTTCTATATAAAGAGTGGTTGTATGTCTATCATTGTCACTTGTACCTTATAAAGTTAATATAAAATTTGAGTTGTAAAAAATGGTGTCTACACCTAAGTTTGATGAGTTAAAAGCAATCTGTGGTTCAAATGAGTCAAAAGACTATTTCAAGTATCTGTTTGTTCAAGAGGAAGCCGAGATTGAGGGCTTCATTAGGAAAGTTGTTGACTGGTGTGATGGGCTTCATGAAAAAATTGCACAGTTTGGGGCAATGCTTGAAGAAGGTTATCGTTTTAGCCGTTTTGATGTGCCACATTGGGATGGGATGGAATATCTGGTTGAAGCACAGGCGAGGAATTGAGTGATGCTGCAGGCATTTGTTCGTCTGTTGGATGTGCTGCGTAATGCGCGCGATGAGAAGCGCAGGCATGTGATGGGGATGGAGGTTCAACATTAGTTTATCAGTTGTTGTCATGAATGCAGCAGTGTTTGGTCTGAAAATTTAATCCTTTCTTTGTGGCTTGTGTTGCATCGTGTTGGTGTTTTGTTGGTTAGGATGTCACTTGTAGCCCTTGTATTGTATCTTGTAAGATATTTGAATAAAAGGCATCTGTTTCTGTGTTTGTTCATTGTTCAATGTTTTAGATGAGGTAATTGAGACTAATGATATAGCATTGAGAGATTCTTGTCTTTGGTTTTATGGCATGATGCGTGGGAATCGCACCTTGCTTTACCTCTCGATGGATCTCGAGAAGCTTACAACCCCCACCAGGCAGTGTACCTGATCGTTGTAGTATAGTATAGTGACAAGTACCGGGGGATTGATCGTTCAGCTTAGGAATAGTGTCGCTAGGATTAGAAAACCTAATTTACTAGTTCTAAAGGTGAGGGATGATTATTTTTGTATTTTTATGTTTTTATGAAAGCAATTAAAATCTCGGGTTTTGGAAGAGTGGGCGGAATAAGTTGCTATTCAACTAACCCAAAACTAATATATATTCAAAATAAAATAATAAAAATGAAAACAAACTAATTATACTAAGGTTGTGAGCAGTAATTGGAGAAATTGTGTTTACTTAGACTTCACTACTCCCTAGATATCTTTTACAAGTTAATTACTTATTATACTTGTATGGATGACGGATTGTATTCCTTAATACCATTCGTGGGGTGGCATACATAACTCCCCAACTCTATGAGCTCTTATCTCCTCCTACACCATGACCTAGCACAACTATAGGGATTGTAAACAGTGGCTCATGCATTAAATACAACCAATAAAGACCTAGTACGCCTCGGTTCATGTTTCTTAAGACGTTCAAGCATGTTACCATTTGGAGATCTGCCAGTTTTCTTAAGCCTAACATATAATTCATTCATCCAAGAACAAGAATAAACAAGTAATCAACACATAATCAACATCTAGGTTTCATTAGATCTAAGCAAACACAAGAGAGATCTAGCCTAGCATAATTGAATTGAGACAAGAACAAGATATAGACAACCAACACATAGACATATTGATTGAATTATAAGAACACTTATCTCAATTACAATGCAAGGTATCAAGGGTTTGGAAACCTTGAAAAACCTGTAAAAGAGGCACCAAATTCGTCTTTAGGGTTTCACCAAAACTTCTCTCTTTTAATGAAAAAACTAGAAAACTATATATAGGAAAACTGGGCTGACGGCGTCAAGACAAGCATGTGACGCCGTCACCTCGCCGCCAAATACTTCCTCGGACGGCCTTGATCTACTTATGACGGCCTATGTGACGCCGTCACCACCTACGGTATTTTATTCTTGGGACTTGGACGCCGTCAGGATGGATTTTGACGCCGTCATCAACTACGGTGTTTTATTATTGATGTCTGACGCCGTCAGGGTGTAACTCTTGACGCCGTCACCTAGTGTCTTCAGCATGGAAAATTGATACTTTGCCGTTTTCTTTACTTTTATGCTCCAAAAACGTCCAAAATGGCTTCTTTTCCAGAATTCACTCTCCAAACACCTAAAATCACAAAAGGAACGATTTAGGGCAATATTTGATCAAATAAAGTCGGATTCGGGCTTAAATGACCCCCTAAAAACGGATCATTTTTCGCCTCATCATATACCCTTACACTTGAGATTTGCTTGTCCTCAAGCAAATGAGCTTTTATTCTACTCAAAAGACAAGTTAGGGGTCATTTAACACTAATATAAAAGTAATTACAACAAATAATCGTTCCACTAAAGACCAATAGACAAGCACGGAGGTCATACACAAGCACCTCACAAATAGTGTTTAGATACTCACATCTCTCGGGTGTAATAAAGTAATATAACATTATGGAAATGGAAGATATCTCTCACTACCTGTCATAGCAAAATAGATTACCATAGGCTTGGGAAAGGATCAAACCTCCACCACATGGCGTAAGCACCTAGGATAAACTATCAAAGAGGTCTTTTAAAGGGTTGTAACGTTAGGTATAGGGATATGAATTACACGGTTTTGTTGGATAAAGGAAGTTTTACTGGTGGCGAGTTAACAATCTTGGTTAATTACATGTACAATATGGCGTTGCTAAGCCAAGACTAGACTCGACTTAAGCTAACAAATGAAAAAATAACAAAAACATAAAATGAACATAGAATAAAAACGGGATGGTAGTCCGTATGTTTTTTCTCTTTTTCTCTCTTTTTTTTCTATTTTTTTTTCTTTTTTATTTCGATTCTTTTTTTTTTTTTTTTTTTTTTTTTTTTTTTTTGCATACACTCTTACCCTACCATCCGAAATAATACATCATAGGGGATGAGAATTCCCCTTACACTTGAATCTTTACATACTTTACATTTAACTAATCTAATGACTCGAATTAAGAAAATCAAAACACTTTGAGCACTTTTAAGATTAACGTACATATGGGGGTAATAAATGATGTTCTTCCCCATTACTCCATAAAATAAGTACTTACCCATGAGTCCCAATCGTCCCAAAACAATATGTACAAGGATATGACTCGACTTAGCAACCATGTAATCAATTAGAAAGTTAACTTAGGGTTTAACAAATAACAATAATGCACTAAAAATGAGTGCATACACGGAAGGCTAAGGCGATTTGGTTGAACATTTAAGTGGGGTGTAACAAATTCTTCCTTTAAGTAAAATGCTTAAAGTTAGAAACGAAAAGATAGGCTCGGAGGGGTGTACTAGGGGTTTCGTGTACTAAAAATGAGTACAACGCTAAGGGTGTGGGAAAAATTAGTTGACTTAACTAGCCAAGTAATATGACTTAAATGGTCAAGTAATTATGATACGGGTTTAACACAAGGGTGATCCTAATGCCTCTTATCATGTAGTAAATCCTACCACACGAATGTAGTCTCACTAGCGGTCTCGGGATGCATCACTAACGCAAGTTCTAGAATCTAAATGCTACCGGTACACTCATAAGCACTAATAGTAAATGCTTTTCCTATCAAATCTAAAGGCGAACCTCACATTTTTGGGTGGAAATTTTTTCTGAATATACGGTTATGTGCTAGTCATACAATCTCCTATCCATGAGACGCTTGCTATGGCTAAAGTTTCACTCCTAAATGTTGTAAAAAATTTTAAATTTGGCGCTAAAATTACACTAACAAGTATTTCTCGTAGTTTTATTACACATCTACTATCAAACAAAACAAACTCAAGCGAAAGTGCATATGTAAGGTATCATCTTTTTACCCTCCCCTTACACTTAAGATGAACATTGTCCCCAATGTTCAAGTAAAGAATGTAAAAGTGAAAAAGTAAAGAGAATGAAATCAAATACTCCCCTGATTCGCTCGGTATGGATTTTAGGTTGGCCAGGTTAAATCTTCTTCCAAGAAAATGAACAATCAAAGCTTCTCTTCCAGAATATAAATCATCTCCTTGTCAAACATAACCTGTAAATCCTGACAACAATAGACAAGGCAACCTCGCGTAAAATCGGCGGCATCCTATATAAGTTACTAAATCATAGAAAACAAGATAAGATATAATGCTTGTGGAATGAAGTTTGCAGATTTCCTGGAGATTATAAAACTTAATAATTCACAAAAACCATAAGACTCCGTTAGAAAAACAAAACCGGTAAAATTTCCAGATTTTTAACTCCTGACGCCGTCAAGAGTAAACTCCTGACGCCGTCAGAATGGACCTGCAGAAATTCTTATGTTAAGTTTCCGGAAAATTTCTGGAAAAACTTCGTCCTACTTCCTGGAAAATCCTGCAAAACTTCATTATGACTCAATACAAGCATTTGACTCTAACAAATACGAATATACATGTTCATTTAATATTGTGGAGAATCATGATCGGTTTGTTTCTTGAAAACATATTTGGGGTTTCCCCTTACACTTATCTTTTGCAAAAATACTTTTAGGTTGGAGTTAAGACTAGGCCAAACAACATAATAAAGTATTTCCACATTTTAATTGAGAAACATGATCAACCAACAATAAAAATAAAACATGCATACGGAAGCAAATAACAATCAAACAAATAAAATCACACAAAACATGGGTTGCCTCCCAAGAAGCGCTTTTCTTTATTTACGAGTCTTGTAGCTAGACTCAAAGTCATGGGTTACTACGTGATCTCATCATTGGTTCCACTCTCCGATTGCAGATATTCCTTGTAGAAACCAATCACCTTTTTCTCAATCGCTCGCATAATCATTTGGGCAAATTCTTCATCGACTTTATACCTTGGTCCAAGGGACAAGCAATCTTTGTAGTAAAGGCTCCATTTTTCCCATACATAGTCCATGCCCTTTTTCTTATCCTTCTCATCAATATCCTCAAAAGCACCAACGTTGTCCGTATCAAAATGAGATATAAAGCGAAATTCTTTCATCCTATTGGGCATCCTATACGTGATACAATCGGTGTTACTTACAAATCGGATCGTACCTTCTACCTCATCGTATTCCAACTTAGACTCCTCCACAAATGGTTTGCCAAACACAACATTAGATAATCGACAATCAATAACATTAGCAAGATCCTCCACAATCATAAAGTCGGTGACAAAAGTGAAATTACCAACAAAGACACGTAAACCTTTAACTCTCCCGACAAAGTTACAAACTCCACCGGGGTACTTGGGATCCCTTCTAGGTTCAAGTCTTGTTTCCACCGTTGAGGACATAATGTTGATTGGAGATTTAAAGTCAATGTAAGCATTGCTAATGTGCCTATATCCAATCATACATGGTATCTTAGCATTCTTAGGATCGCCTCTCTTGATCTTAGGTTCAATTATGGTGAAGGGAGATCGCGGGTTATCAATAAGATTATTATAATATGCAATCTCCTCCTTAGTGGGGTATAGATTAAAGTAGTCGTTAAGCTTCGGATCCATTGTTTCCTTTTCTAGTCTCTCAACAATATTCACAAAGTCATTAGGCCCTAGGTCCTTATTAGAATACAAGGCGGTTGCTAGGTCACTAAATGTATGTTCGAGTTCAATCTTAACCAACCTATTAAGCTCTCTAAGCTCCCTAATCTCACTCTCAATCTGTTCACGTAACACAGCCACTTCTTCAGGGGAAAGGGGTGGATTCGCGTTTTCCATAATGGTCAACGGAATAGTTAATGAGGTTAATTTACTAACAAAGGCACAAAGAAATTAGATAGACTAAAGAAGACCTAAAAATAAAAATAAAATCTTACTAGAAAGGAATCTAGCAAGTAGACCTAAGAAAAAGAAATTCTAACCTAGACAATAACTATTCCCCGGGCTGCGGCGCCAAAAACTTGATGCGTGGGAATCGCACCTTGCTTTACCTCTCAAGGGATCTCGAGAAGCTTACAACCCCCACCAGGCAGTGTACCTGATCGTTGTAGTATAGTATAGTGACAAGTACCGGGGGATTGATCGTTCAGCTTAGGAATAGTGTCGCTAGGATTAGAAAACCTAATTTACTAGTTCTAAAGGTGAGGGATGATTATTTTTGTATTTTTATGTTTTTATGAAAGCAATTAAAATCTCGGGTTTTGGAAGAGTGGGCGGAATTAGTTGCTATTCAACTAACCCAAAACTAATATATATTCAAAATAAAATAATAAAAATGAAAACAAACTAATTATACTAAGGTTGTGAGCAGTAATTGGAGAAATTGTGTTTACTTAGACTTCACTACTCCCTAGATATCTTTTACACGTTAATTACTTGTTATACTTGTATGGATGACGGATTGTATTCCTTAATACCATTCTTGGGGTGGCATACATAACTCCCCAACTCTATGAGCTCTTATCTCCTCCTACACCATGACCCAGCACAACTATAGGGATTGTAAACAGTGGCTCATGCATTAAATACAACCAATAAAGACCTAGTACGCCTCGGTTCATGTTTCTTAAGACGTTCAAGCATGTTACCATTTGGAGATCTGCCAGTTTTCTTAAGCCTAACATATAATTCATTCATCCAAGAACAAGAATAAACAAGTAATCAACACATAATCAACATCTAGGTTTCATTAGATCTAAGCAAACACAAGAGAGATCTAGCCTAGCATAATTGAATTGAGACAAGAACAAGATATAGACAACCAACACATAGACATATTGATTGAATTATAAGAACACTTATCTCAATTACAATGCAAGGTATCAAGGGTTTGAAAACCTTGAAAAACCTGTAAAAGAGGCACCAAATTCGTCTTTAGGGTTTCACCAAAACTTCTCTCTTTTAATGAAAAAACTAGAAAACTATATATAGGAAAACTGGGCTGACGGCGTCAAGACAAGCATGTGACGCCGTCACCTCGCCGCCAAATACTTCCTCGGACGGCCTTGATCTACTTATGACGGCCTATGTGACGCCGTCACCACCTACGGTATTTTATTCTTGGGACTTGGACGCCGTCAGGATGGATTTTGACGCCGTCATCAACTACGGTGTTTTATTCTTGATGTCTGACGTCGTCAGGGTGTAACTCTTGACGCCGTCACCTAGTGTCTTCAGCATGGAAAATTGATACTTTGCCGTTTTCTTCACTTTTATGCTCCAAAAACGTCCAAAATGGCTTCTTTTCCAGAATTCACTCTCCAAACATCTAAAATCACAAAAGGAACGATTTAGGGCAATATTTGATCAAATAAAGTCGGATTCGGGCTTAAATGACCCCCTAAAAACGGATCATTTTTCGCCTCATCATGGCAGTAGTTTGATGATGAATAAGTTGTATTTTTGTTTGTCCCATTGTACTATGCCAAGGTTAATGTTTAGGAGATGATCATTGTTACCTAAAAACTATTGTCTAGTTATAAAGATAGATATAAACATAAGATAGCAAATACATAGTTACCTAAGTCTCCTGCTGTACAGGATACATAAAGCAGTGGATACATACTTACTTAAGTCTTGTTGCATAGGATATTACATAGATACCTAATACATTAGTTATTTTAACATTTATAAAGTCACAGAAGGTTGATCATGATGGTTTATGACTAACCATTTTGACTAATCTTCTTTCCTTGTTTTTTTTGCAGCCCTTGTTTCTGTCCCAGGCGTGCCACTTTGGAATAGTTGTCTTCGTGCTGAAGTCGGTTTCTTTTCATCCTTGGATAAAGATGCTTCAGGCAACCTCAGTTTATCTTCTACGGGTGTATGGTGTGTTTGTTTCAGTAGCCGAACTTGTTCCGACAAGTGATATCTCTTGTGTGATTGCTGCTTCAGTGTCCCATGCGTTGTCGAAAACAAAGATCCTTTCTTCCTTCGTGCTTTCTGATCCGTAGTGGAGCTGAAAAATGTAAGTTTTTCCTTCCAAGGCAGTTAGCTCTGGCGGGACTTTGTAAGGGTCCTTGTCTTCTAGTTTTTGCACAACTTCATTGCAATCAGTTACCAATGAATGCACTTCATTGCTAAAGCATTTTAGCATGATTCTTCCAGTGTCGTCAAATATGAACACTCTAAAACAGTAGCTGGAAGAGAAGTTTATACAATATTTGTTAGTATTGGTTATGTATTTTGACTTATATAAGAGTTTGATTATTTTTGTAATGTTTGTGCACCTGTAGTCTGGGCCATTTCCTGTATCAAACTGGCGGCATTGGGCATGGGGGAATCGTTCAGAAACTTTGGAACGGCACACGCGACATCTAGTATAGAACCATGGGATTTTGTCATAGACACTGTCTACAGTCGCAACAACTGTGAACCGCGCATTCTGCAATATAACATGGTCTTGTGAGTACCCTGTTTTGTTTTTATTGTAAGTATTTACCTTATTATTTGTACCTATTGATGCTCCGGATTTTCGTTTAGCAAATCTGCTAACTTTACTCGGTTTCTTTTTTTTTCTTCTTCTATGTTGGTGCAACGCTGATACTGGATATTTAAGATTGTTGGTGGTTCAAGGAACTCGTTGTACCTACATAATCATGATAAGTAACATTACCATGTATTTTAATTTATTTATTTATTTATTTTTATTTATGTAGTAATTTGTAAGTACTTACACTGAGCGTATTTCGTTTGCTTCAGGTATGTCTGGGTTTAAGTAGTAATAGGTTGCAGCCATGTTGGAGAGCTGAAGGCCTGTAATCCGCAATAAATGAATATAGGTGTTGCAGATAGGATGTATTTAAAAGGTATAAGTTAATAGCCTTACCACCATAGGTTTTGACAATGCATGAGGTAACTGCTATTATTGTTGGCTTCTCACTTTGTTCATATTCTTGCATGTTGAAATCATGTGCTTTTTCATTCCATAGGGTAAATCTTACAGTACGGCCACTGTTATAAATAGCAATAATCAGTAGAGCAATTGTAGAGTTGTATCTATTGGTAAAGAAAATGATACTTACTCTAGATTTTGAATCCCAATGTCTCTCCAGAATACTGTCTCTTTTGTTGCCTTAACTGAATCAAGTAATTCAGACACGTATTGAATGTATCCAATGCAGTCTGTATGATAAAAGCATTAGTCAAATATATGTATATTTTTTTTAAATTTATACATGCCATTTGTTTATGTGTTATGTATACCTGAAAGCATGCCTTCCTTTTTGTCTATCCTTTTATAAAGCTCGCTGTATGGCACAAATGTGAAGTAATGCTGTGGGAATTCTGTTTCCGGTGATGGCTGTATATCAGTGTATCTTCCGAAAACCAGAGATAATGGATGTGGCACAGTCTGCATATACGTCTTAGCATCTTGAAATCCAAAGCCAGTGATCCTGTATGCTTTGTCGATGTCTAGGATGTTAAACCGATCTTTTTCACGTGGCTTTATATTTGCCTGTATTGCTCCTCCCTATAGGGGAAAAAATATTACGACAGAAAGATGTATAGGTATGTAACGTAGTATTGGATTAGGATCTAAATAAAGTACCTGTTGATCCAGTAAAATGCAGCAATGTATTACTGGCATCGATGTCTTATTTATCACAGTCCATTTGCGGTAAACTTTGACATGAATGCATTTATCAATGTCCGTTGCTTTTAGGCTTAGTAGGTTTGTTTCCTGTGGATGAACGACAACCTGTTTCCCTTGATATTTAGTTAAAGCACTTTTGTCAGAGGTGTCCGCCATTAGCCTACATGTACAATGCTAGTATGTTAGGTAATACCTTATAAGTATTCGCTGAGTATATGATAAGATTAATATATAATTGTGGTAATCAATAAAAAACGCAATGAATATGCAATGATATTTATGAATGTAATAAACAATAGTAAATGCATATAGACTTGAGAGAAACATTTGCATTTGAATAAATGCAAAGATAACCTGAATTGTTTACTTCGTTTAAGAATTTTCTGTATACAATGTTTTTAGTAGTATTTGGATCTTTCCCTGGCTATGTCTTGATAATAACTTTGAGTCCTTGAGGAGATGTTGATCTAGATAACGCCACGTAAAGCTGGCCATGGCCAAAAATAGGTTCTGGTAAGTAGACACCGATCTTATTAAGCGATTGGCCTTGGCTTTTGTTTATTGTCATTGCGTAGCAAACTTTGATAGGAAATTGTTTTCTTTTGAACACAAATGGAAGTCTTTCATCTTTTTCAGTTAGCAATATCCTTGGAATGAAAACTTTTTGCGACATTCTAGTACCTGTGACGATTCTTGCTTCTATGATCTTGGTAAGAACCTGTGTAACTATCATCCTTGTACCATTGCACAGGCCGCCGGCTAAATTAAGGTTTCTTGAAAGCATTATCGGGGCTCCTATTTTCAGCGTAAGAATATGCGGAGGTAAGCCTGGAAACCGGAGTGTGTTAAGGTATTCTGTAGGATAAAGCATTTCAACAGCACCCCCGTCATTAGTTTTAGGAACTGCCTCGTCATTGCTTCTGAAAGTATAACTTTCACCATGAAGCATATCAAGAACCTTGGAATTTATTAGATCTGTTGTCTCGTTTTTCGGACACACGATAGCCATTTCTTGTAGCGACTGTGCAGTTGGATTTTGTAAGCTTGTATTATCGTAAATGAATTCTATCAACTGCAGCAACCCTTCGTCTGTATCGGGAATGCAGTATGCTTCGGGTATTTTTACCCAAGCTGCGTTCTCTGGATCATCTTTATCTCGTTCGCCGATATTACCGTTGCCAATATCTATCAGCCATTCCGAAAATTTCCGTAAATTTTCTCGCTCTTGGCCAGAAACAAATGGTTGGTGCAGCCTCATGTTTTCTTTAAGACACACGACATCAAAGTATGGCCATATATAAGATTTTGTAATCGACGACGCGATTATTTCGTCTGTGGTTGCATTTTTCTTGACAGGAAGCGTTTGTCTGAAATCGCCACCCAAAATAACTATCTTTTTTCCAAACAAATGATCAGGCGAATCAAGCAGGTCTCTTAGTGTATGATCAAATGCTTCGAAACATCTACGGTCATTCATTGGAGCTTCATCCCAAACAATAACGTCTGTCTCCTTTAGTAAATTTGCCAGCTGTGTATTTTTCTTTATAGTACATACTGATTCATCGGTCAAATTAATCGGCAATTTGAACCTTGAATGAGCTGTTCTCCCAGCAGGCAGCAATAATGCAGCGATACCCGAAGATGCTACTGCTAATACAATTTTACGCTCTGATCTTAGCGAGTAAATGAGAGTTTTCCAAACGAAGGTTTTGCCAGTACCTCCGTAGCCATACAAAAAAATGAGCTCTTGTCTGTGGTTGTTGACTGAAGATAGAATTCTTTCAAAGATTCTTCGTTGTTCTAGGTTCAGCTTAGGTATGAAGCTTTCACTTTCCCTCTTCAAAACTTCACGATCATAGTTTCTTTCTTCCATTATTGCTCTATTCTTTAACATATCTAGCAAGTGTTTAGGCGGTAATTCTATAGCAAAATCTTTCAAAGATTTGCCATAGAATTTAAGGCCTGCTTCAAGTTCATAAAGTAGACCCGGCTGCATATCATCTGTATCCATGTTCATTTCTGGCATATTTAATTGTTGAGAGAGTATCGCTGGTATGTCTTCAGACATATCAGGTGAATGTGCCTGGAATAGGGATACGGGGTTGGCGACGTCACAGAAGATGAGTATTTGGCAAAATAAATTGCAAAGCTGTGATGCTGTCGCTGACAAAGATGCCTCCTGTAAAGCGATGGCCCATTCTTGATCATTGCCCAGCAGTCCCATAGCCTCACACGCCGCTCTATTTGTAGGGAAGAGCTCGTCATCGACTGTCCGTATATGTTTGAACGACTTACGACCCTTTTGGTGGCAAAGTAACATCCATAGATAAAAAAGATCACCTGCGCTAGGATGTATGTACGTCAAACGGCCTATAGATGAGCTGTTTTTATAACGCCTGCATACCCAGGTCTTGTCATTTGCATACCAAGCGAACTCTCTTGGAAAGTTTAAGTATGTTAAATGGTGACCGTCTGTGAATTCACTGTTATAGCGTAGCCATTCCGTCAACGTTGTTCGCTTATTTGATTCGTCCTCAACAATCTCTTCTAATAATTAGCCTGCTCTAAAGTTTACTCGCTGCATATTTTTGAGATGCACTGCTAATATCTAAACTTCTGGTTGTCTTGAATGTATATCAAACCCAAGTATTCTCCAACATGCTTCGTGAGGGCCGATATATCTAGCATCCTAGAAATTTGTAATTTCGTCCACCTGCCTTGGTCGATGACGGTTGCTTGATTCGGGTTCTCCTATTGTCCTTGTTATATGAGCAATAACCCGGTCGGTGCCCTTCGAAATATACTTGAAAAGGTATTTTATGAGCATTGTTGATTCACAATATTCAACGTTGATATGAGCATAAAACCGCATACATAGCACCTGACTATACGGTACTACATATGTGTTGTCGAGTTGTAGATTCTGTTTAACTGCTGTTATACATGTGTCTCTTCTCCGGTAATAAACAAAGCCCTTTTTGTCAATAAAAGTTTCTGAACAGTATGGCTTTGGGAAGTCTTTCTTGCATGTGTCGCTGTTCTTCATACAGGGTGCAGATTTGTTTGCCGCACCACATGGTCCATGTAGCATGAATTCTGAAATGACTCGGTGAGCTTCAGGATCAGTTGTTGGGTCAGGCAATTCTGCACTGATATACCTGTCAATGTCTTCATTTCTATGAATCCGCGAACTTTCTTTGAGCCATAGCAACAAATGACAATGCGGTAACCCCCTTTTTTGGAACTCAACGGTGTACAATACTGCAAAAAAAAGGACCATAATTAGATTTCTAAGTATAACTTACTTTACAAAAAGGTTATGTACATGTATATGAAGTGTTCACCTGCTTCAACATGACCAAATGGCCTTACTTCTCGCAAAAAAGCCACCAGATCATGTATTTTTCTTTCAAAAACTCTATCGACAACATCTGGCCTATCAGCGGGTGAAAGATTTGGAAACTGCTCCATACACTCCTGTATCTCTGGCCAATTGACGTTACATGTAAATGTAACAAAGAAAGCTGGATTGCCATGAACTCTACAAATTGCTAGAGCATCTAAATAGTGGCTATACATATAGCGTGGGCCTCCTGTAAACAATGCTGGGAGTATTATGCGTGATCCTACGTCCGAACCATCTGTATCACCGCGCGATATAGCATCATATAAACCTGCCATATAGTCATTTCTGATGTCCTTTTGGTTATTCCTTATATAATCAAGTCTTGATTCTTCGATGTTGCAGTAAGCAGTGACGACGTATTCTTGGAAAAACCTGCCACCCCTTAAAAGCAACGAATATTGCTGAGATCGTTGGTGAAGCTGATAAGCGTAGTACATTTTCATAGACATGGTTTTTTCTTTTTCTGGTGGCTCTCCTTTTTTATCCAATAATCTGAGACCTAGATGGTAGCCCTCTTCACCATGAATAAAAAGAAGTGGAAAATGGAGAGACATATAGCAAGGATAGAGCTTGTTTATACGCTGTGGTTCACCACCACGTTCTTCGATAATGATATCATGGTCAGTAGAAACATCAGGGCCTTATTCAAAGACAACTGCTCCTATAGAATCGCCTGCTGGCAAATCATACTGCTTTGAGCCGCTTACTCCAAAAAGCTTTAGCTTAAAATCTGCAATATCAGCATCTTCCATTTTATCTCTCGCTGTTCTGAATAGCTTAACCAAACGGTTGGTGCGATCCAAAAGTTCTTTCAAATTCTGAACAATCTGACGATCTAATCTGTGCTGGCTATTCTTAAAATGTTCCAACCGATTGTCAATTTCGTGTGCTGTATCGTAGATGTAGAGCTGCAAGAACTTTGGCTTCTTATCTTGGGGAGGGCACATGCTTCCTATCCAGTGATAAATTCTGCCTGAAACCTTGAACACGTACGGACCCCTTCCTTTGTTAATAGAGTCATCGACATCTGCACCTAAAGATGTCATCGCGAACATCTGGTTGTAAGCGCGTATGTTTTCCATAAAATGCCTATCCTGCACCAATTGTTTCATGTAATGTGGGCAATCTTCAGTAGCAGGTAATGAAACCCTGGCGTTGTTACAGCACCGATGGTACTCTGGAAACCGTGCACTGGCACTTTTAATTCGTTCATCGTACCAAAATAAAGCTTTGCAATGGCCACACACCTGGTCACAACTGCCCATAGAAACATATGTTGTAGGTGGGCCTACAGCAAATAGACAAAGACAGATATTTATCTGAATAAATACATGTAAAAAAAATAAAAATAAAAAAATAAATAAATAAATAAATAAAAAGGTAAATGAAATATTGAATGTACCTTGAGCAGCCCGTCTACGTTGCCTGCTATTTTGATTTATGCAGGTACTCGAACTTTGCGATCCTGCGAGTGTAATATTAACAGTTAGGCAAATGCAGGTATTCATATTGATACTGTAACACTGATTCGTATAATATCATTGTACATACCTTCGACAAACCGTGGCCTTTTACGACAGTTGGTAGCATTATGAGGTATATTAGATGGGGATATTGTTGTGTCAGCGTCTTTACTTCTAATCTGACGGTGCCTTTTGTACTTTCTATTGGCAGGTCTTTCTGTATTACGTATGTGTAAAGCCTCGGCAGCAGAAACTGAAGAGCAAGCCATTTGACCTTGAGCAGCAAAATCATTTTTAGCATCACTGGTATGTAAAACTAAGAATGATAGCATAGTAAATTACACGTAAATAAGGAATAAAAAACTCACACTGAGAAAACACAACTGGTGAACACGCAGCATGAGTCGATACTGTAACGGTATCGGCTGGTGATTTTGGGTGTCCAAAAGGGGTATAGGGACTTTGCTGAGATTCTGGTAATGAATTTTGCTGATCTTGTGCATTCTGCCTTTGACAAATTTTCTTGCTAACACTTGTGCCACATATATCGGATGCAGTATTTTCACATGGAGCCTGTTTTCTTTTAAGCACTTCAAAAGTACCACCCGTCTGTTGAACATCCAGGTATGGATCCAAACATGGTAGCTGACTAATCGACTGAACACGGCGAATAGCTTTTTGTTTTGTTTTCATATTTGCTAACCTTACTTATTGAGCTTTGTCAAAGTAGTTGTGTATGATAGCTTAAATATATCTAGACTGATGGCATGCATGCATATAAATAGTATGGCAGGTAGCAAAGCACAAACCATGGAACAATGGAATAAAGCATGAAAGTATGGCAAAAGGAAAGAAACATGCAAAGGAAACTGGAAATCACTAAATGGCAAAGGAAAAAGCAAAGCACATAACAGACATAAAGATTATGAGTACCTGATCTTCGTATCCCTGAGATTTTTCTTCTTTCCTTGGCCTTTGTTGGCTGTCTTTTGGTTGCTTAATCCTTATGTTAATTTAAAAGTATAATGTATATGGATTTGAGAAGGTAGTACATAGGAAACTGAGTATAGTACATGTTTTTGGTGGAGCAGCACCAATCTCAGCCATTAAAAAGTAAAAGGCTTTGTAGATTGGTGCCACATATAATGCCCCGTACATAATCACCAACACTCTATCCGGATACATTGCATTGTATTAGGTATTTTGCATTTGCATTAGGTGTTAACAATAATAATATCATAAAATGGGCCTCAAAGACATGCAGGCCGCTGGACGCAAAAACGGGCCAAAAAAAAAAAAAAGCCCGTTGATATGACACGACGTCGTATCAAACGGGTTTTAATATATATATATTAATTATGCGCGTTTCATGACAGTTGTACCTACAATTACAGTCCATTAATGCATAAAATAAAATCTTGAAACTGACAAATAAGACTAATAACCAATTCTATGGTTTCTTCTTAGCTTTCTTGGATCCGGTCGTCTTTGTATATGTGATATTCACCTAGCGAAAATCGATTCCTTCCAGCATGAGTACCCAGAACAGCTACTTCCCGCTTGCAAATTTCCGCTATAATTTCTGGACTTTTTTTAACATCACCTTTATGCATAGGCTTTTTCTCACCAGCATCATCATATTTAGCTTTATCTTTTTTTTTAATCGATCACCATCATTCATTCTTTCTTTGGACAAAGCTTCTTTATTACAAGGACGTAAGCTTGGAAATTGTAGATCGTACTCTTGATTACTTTCAACAGACGGGTCTTTAACCTCATCAACGTCTTGCAGTGGAACTTGTTTATTACTTACGCCTTCTTCTTGCTTAATTTTGGAACTATGAGGCGTTGAATCAGGGGTTTCTACATCATCTTGTGATGGTTCATCTTCTTTTGTTTCTTCTTGAGATGGTTCTTCCCTATCATGATGTCGCATATCATGGCCTTGATCAACATTCGATTCAGGCCCTATGATTTCAGCATCATCTTGTGGTGGACCTTGTTTGTTACTTGCACCTTCTTGTAGCGTAATCCTTGAACTAGCACCTTCAATCTCAAGATCTTGATTATTGAAAACAAATGGTTTGGCAACTGTTGAAGAAGACAAAACAATGTTTTTGATATCTTCCTGCATCTGATTAATAACCATCATATTGGAACCTTCATTTTGATCAAGAACGTTAGCACATGAGTCTTGTTCATCAGTTCTTGCATCTACTTCTATCTTCTCAATGATCACTTTCAAACTACACTGAACCTCATCTTGGAACTTAGAAATACGATCACGAAGTGACTCATCAACTTTATATATGATCCCATCAAATTTGACCGCAAGCAACTGCATACTTGCACGCACATCATCCAACTTCTTCAATAACTTTGTCCTTGTGTCCCCTTCCCTAGTAGATGATTCATGACAGGTTTCGACAATATTTTGAGCAACATCTTCTTGTGGTGGAGTTTGTTGATGTAGTAAATAAAAACATTGTTGCAAACCTTGTTTAATCTCCGCAAGGTCATCAAGAAGTGGCGATCCTTGAGCAACTTCATCTTGTGGTGGAGCTTGTAGCAAATCATCAACTTGTTGCAACCGCTTATTATTCACAGCAACATTAAGAAGCGCAATAGAAGATGAATTCTGAGCAACTTCATCTTTATGGTTTTCAACAGACAACGTGTCTTGAACAACCGATTGTTGTGTGGTTTCGATGAAAGAAGAATCTTGAGAGTTATCGTCAGGTTTTGTGCACGTGGTTTTAACAATATTTTCCCATGTAATAGCAGAAGATGACGATGATGATTTAGCTTTTGACGTATTTTGAAACTGATTTGTTTTGTGTTCTTCCATCTCCATAATCTTTTATATAATAAAAGAATTACATCATTTCAGAGTGTTTTTGTAAATCCCTTCTCATTGAAAAAAAATTAGACTAATAGCAGAGCTCGATTTTGCCACGTAGACGAAATCGAGCAACGTGATTGGTTAATAAAAAGTCAAAATTAAATTGATTTTGGTCAAACTTAATAAATTTGGTGGATAAATTTGGTTTAGGAAAAAAATGCATAAAAATATAGGTGACAAATTTATGAAAACAAAAACTTAAAAAAAGAGGAAGTAATTAATAAAACTTTAGTGATTGAAATTTAAATAATTTATATAGAGTAAAGTGTAAAATTACAAGTTTCCATGTTTTTTAATAACTTTATAAAAAACACAAATAACCCCTTACACTTTATACCCCCTATACTTTATAATATTAACTTTGTTTAAAATTATATGAGTATTAGTATTAATTTTTAGACTTTCATCCATTAAAATTACAAAATTTGGTAAATATGCGAATTAGTTTAATATACGTTAAATATTTTTTTAAACTAATGTTAGTTTTAAACTTTCATTCATTAGAATATTTTTTAAATAAGGACTCATGTTACTATTTAAAAGTTTAATTTATGCGTACACGGGTTTGAAATACGGCTAAATTATTAGTAACGGCAATATAAATATCAATTGGTAAGCACGATACTATGATATGAAAATAAATATACGCGATTCTACTTATAACAACGACTCATGAAATTGTTATTTAAAATTTGTATTAAAATATGAGTGTCTTTTACCTTGATGATTTAGGCCAATTGTGAAGAAAGTTGCATTAAAGTGAAAGGTCGGTAAGGATTCAAACAATCTTAAAAAACTTGCGAATATACTCTTTGTCATTTTTTTCATGCGTTTATAATTTACTTATACAAGTAATAATAATTTCCTTATATAGTTCGGGTTAGAGAAAAATTATTCTTATACATTATACATAAATGTAAGATTAAATTTGAGTTCTACCCATTACATCTTTTTTCGTTTCTCTTTATGTAATAAAGAAGCTATAACGTCAGCATCTATGTTAATTTGGTAATTTTATGATCAAACATGAGAAGTAAATAACACAAACTTATGAAAATACAACTTTTCAAACAAAAAGGTACATTAGTAAAAATGATATGATGGTTATTCATAATTAAGAAAATGAATCAATCTTCAAAGCTATCTAAATATGCTACGTATTTTAATGAAAATATAAGTAAAAGAAATATCACAATTACAAAATACATCGTAAATTGATAGCACGAGTTTGCAAAACTAAAAGCATATATCACTAACATCTCATGCAAGTCAAGTATCATCATGTGATTTTGTTTGAATAATAAAAAATAATTTTTAATCCAAAAGCATTCTCCTAAAATAATAGGTAGGTTATAACATATATATATATAATTTTTATTTTTAGTCCACCAAGTAAAACCAATTGAAACAGGTTAAATGGTTCATTTCTTAATCGATAATAATACATAATTAAAACGAAATTTAAAAACCCTGTGCGTGCACAGGTATTATAACTAGTGCGACTGAAAACAACAACATATAAGAAAAATAGATATTGTAAGTTAAGCTTATACTGGTCCTATACGTCAATCGACACAAACTCAATCAATATATCCATAACCATTAAACATTAATGGGATAATGATTTCTAAATGTATCCAACTTGACACGTTTTACCAATTAGTGTATCGAACTTTTAATTTTGCTATCTTGTGTAATAAACTTACTAATCTTTGCAAACATGTGTACTCAATACACATGGCAAGGATTTTAGCTGAGTTGGCAAGGTGGCCCGGTGTTGACTCTGTTGACTCCGTTATATTATTCAAAAAAACCCGTTATGTTATCCCGTTTTCCGTTTTTTTCTTTTTTATAATACTTTTACTTCTTTTTTCTTCCCACTCCAACCCTAACCCTAAATAAACACTCTCCACCTCTCTCCCACATAAATCCGGCCGCTACTTTAGCGCCGCCGTCGCCACTGCCGTACTCCACAAACACCGCAACCACCATCATCCTCACCTTCATCTATCACCATCAAGCAACGAAGCTACCACACCAGCATCAACAACACAACCGCCGTCACAACCACTACGCCATCGTGAGCCGCCACCATCCCCATCATCATTTGGAGATTGGTTATATTTTGGAAAGAAAAATGTTTTTCAATGTGCACACAAACTGTTTGTTAAAAATCCTGAACCAAAGTACACCAAAGTACACTAAATCCTGAACCCGAGACATCAGATACGAGGGTGCCTAGGTTCTATGATGATGTATGGGGTCCGTAATATACGAGCGCTTAACCATGCTTTGTATGTCCGTGGCAAAACCCACCCACCTGAGCATTTGACAAATGATTAAATGGGATGCCGAAATGGGTTAGACAAATGGCTTCCTAGACCCGTTATTGTAGCTTGACATGAAGATGCTACACTGGTATTCCTTGCACAAGTGAGCCTGAAATTTGAGGTCTAGTGATACAGATGTGTTCTTGAGCAAAACCCGTGTTGCGAAATCGAGTTTTTTGGATGGGTTTGAAGAGTTGTGTCCACCTGATGGTGAGGAAAAAGTGGTGATTTATACGACTAGTTTGAGAGGTGTAAGGAGGACTTTTGAGGCGTGTAACGCGGTTAGAGCGGTTTTGGATGGGTTTGGGGTGTTTTATTATGAGAAAGATATATCGATGGATCGGGGAGTTGATGAGTGTTTGAGGATTGTAGAAGACGGGTGTTTGGGTGAATTGCTTGAAGGGTTGCTGAAGTCGAAAGCAGGGTATGTGTGTGAGGTATGCGTGTGAGGGTATACGTGTGAGGTGTGCGTGTGAGGGTATGTGTGTGAGGTTTGAGGTTTGTGGTGATCGGATTTTGAAGTTGTAGTGAAATCATCATCTTTGATTGAAGAAGCTGAGAAGTTAGATATCCCATTTCAATTCAATCCCATTGTGAGCACAATAGAGAATCTTGATGTTGAGAAACTGAATGTTAAAACAGGCAAGGCTTTAGCTATAAGGCAATAAACTGAATCTTGATGTTGAGAAACTGATTTTGAGAAACTGATGTTGAGAAACTGAATGTTGGCACCAGATGATGATGAACTCGTTAGTCAAGATACGGCCAATGGGTATAGCCTTAGTCAAGATACGGCCTCGTCTTCGCCTTTATCTAGTGCTATAACTTCTACAAAAATAGAAGGATTTCTAACGGCCTTGAGGGGTTTATCCCCGAAAGTTATGGTGGTAGTTGAACAAGATTCTGATCAGGTAGTGGTGGGAGGGGGTTTTAATTGTGTTTGTGGTTCTTTGAAGGAATCTCCAATGTAGCTGGAACTGGTTTGTTGTAGCTATCGATTAGGAACCTTATCATATTCATTGGCAACCTGTGATGAATGAAAATCAATTTGCATGATACACAACTCAGTAAAACATGTCAAGTGGGATACATTTAAAACTCATTATCCCAAAAGACAAAACTAATGACAGCGTGGCTGCAAACGTGGATGCCAACATGGCAAGAAAAAACGGAAAAAGCCTTAATCACCCCGTTAGTACACATGTTTGCAAAGATTAGTAAGTTTATTACACAAGATAGCAAAATTAAAAGTTCGATACACTAATTGGTAAAACGTGTCAAGTTGGATACATTTAGAAATCATTATCCCAACATTAATCGACTAAAAATCATTTTATGTAATGCGATTAATATATATATATATATATATATATATATATATATATATATATATATATATATATATATATATATATATATATATATATATATGATTGAAGAGTATACCTGTGCACAAGTCCAATAGAAAGTCGAGCTTTAAACTTTGATTTATAAATTTGGAATGGTAAACTATTATATTTATAGGCAACATATTCTACTTCTCCGTATTCTAGTATTGATAAAACTTGAGTTCGAGTAGTAATATAAATCGAATTCAAACATTTGGCAAAAGTGATCCCTCGATTTTTACAATCTTTTCTTTTGGCACACTTTTTCTACAAAAATTTTTCAACTAACCGCTAATCTATTTTTCAGTAGGAGTTAGATAAGTATAAGGTTATTAGATTTCATCACATATTTACGATGTTGGCTACAAGATTCTGGTAAGCAATAGCTTAAGCTTAATTATATATATATTAGTTTAGACTAATATATAGCTAGACACTACAAAAAAAATTGCCATCTACTAATACATAAAAAAGTGTCACGAAAAATAAAAAAATGTCAATAAAAGTTAAAACTTGTCGATAAAAGTATAAAATAGGTGTCGCTAAAATTTCATGTGCTTCCCTTAACATGTTATACAGACGATGATATAACTGCTGGAATTGCTATGACTGGCCTAGTTTTGTGGCATGATGTATGGAGAGTCTTTGGTTTGCTTACTTCAACATGTTATAATTGTATTTAAAAAGTGTTTATACCTTATGGTTGTATAAAACCGTAATAAGTTTACAAGTGAGTGTTTGGCAAATTCTAATTGTAGAGGTACAACGTACCAATATAATGTGAAACAACCAAAATAAGATGGTAAATATAAGTCGTTTATCTCAATCCGAACACCTGAAAAGGGTCATTAAATAAGCAGTCTCAAACACACCTTCAGCACACCAACTTTGGTGAATAAATATGATCTGAAGCGCTAAGAATATTTTCATTGGCGAGGGTTGGGATATTAATAACGTAAAACTGTCCATCACACAAAGTCTTTGTTTTCCAGCCTTAATCATATGCAAGGAATTGAAGTAACCAACTTCCATGTCTAGCTTTTGATTAAAACTATCTGGCATTATTGTACCAGATAGAAGGATCAGCTGCTTAATGCTTATAATAGCATAATGTATTTGAATTGTTATCCCATTTTAGTGATTCTTAATGATGTATATATATGAGCAATCTTTGCTGGATTCTTAAATAACATGTAGTATATTATATGTGATTACTCTAGTGGTAATTGCAATTTTTGTCAAGAAACTTTTAACAGCATGCACATCAAAACATGATCCATCCGTCATATTCGCATCAAAACTAGAAAAGATATGTAACCTAAGCCAACGCTCATTTATACGGAGTTTGAAAAATAACACTACAGTTTGAACTTTTGTGACAGTTATCACTATGGATGATATATTGAATTATAATGCAGCAAAATCTGATTACTAACAAATAACACTAATCAACTATCCTGTGGTTTCTTATTAGCTTTCTTGGATTCAGGCGTCTGTGTGAATGCTAAATATTCACCAAATAAAAATCGATTCCTTTCACGATGAGTACCCACAACTGCTACTTCCCGCTTGTAAATTTCCACCATAATTTCTGGCCTTTGTTTATATTTAACTTGTTTTGATCGACCATCATCATTCATTCTTTCTTTGGGCGGACCTTCTTTATACTGATGTAAGCTTGGGAATTGCAGATCATACTCTTGATCACATTTGTTACATTCAATATCAGCAGACGATTCAGGGTCTCTAATGGTATCAACGACTTGTGGTGGACCTTGTTCATCACTGACTCCTTCAGGGTGGTCCTCAACATCTTCTCGTGATGGATCATCTTCATTTGTTTCTTTTTGTGTCACTTCTTCTGTATCATGGAGATCCAGATTGACAGATGACTGAGGATCTATGATTTTCTCGTCATCTTGTGGTGGACCTTGTTGGTTACTTGCGCTTTGTTGTTGCATGATATTTGAAATATCACTTTCATTCTCAAGATTTCGATTACTAACACATGGTTCAGCAACTAACATAACAATCTTTTCATTATCATTTTCAATCTCAAGATTTCGATCACTAACACATGGTTCAGCAACTGACGTAACAATCTTTCCTATATTATCTTGTGTCTGATCACTAGTAATCATATTGGAACCTTCATTTTGATCAAGTAGAGTAGCACATAATTCATGTTTCTTGACCTCATCGTCTTGTTTATCAATTCTTGCACCTAGGTGTACCTTCTCACTGATCACTTCCAATCTAAACTGAATCTCATCTTTAAATTCAGAAACACGATCAAAAAGTGTAGACTCATCAACTTTATTTACAATACCATCAAACTCGACCGCAAGCAACTGAATACTTGCACTCACATCTTCTAGCTTCTTTAATAACTCGACTGTACTTGTCCTTGTTTCCCCTTCCCAAGTAGATGATTCTTGACGGTTTTCAACGAGTTTTGAGGGTGGGGTTTCGACAATATATTTAGCAACTTCTTCTTGTGGTGGAGCTTGCTGATGTAATAAATCATTACATTGTTGCAACCCTTGTTTAATCTCCGCAAGATCATCAAGAAGTGGTGACGATTCTTGAACAACTTCATCCTGTGGCGAATCAGCAACTGGTTGCAGCCCATTATTATTCACAGCAACATCAACACCAATGGATCTTGAATCGCCATCAAGAATTGCAACTGAAGATGATTTTTGATGTTCTTGTTGTACACTACAAGAAAACGTACCTCGGGCGACGAGCACCATGCCGACGACTCAATGTCGTCGGCACCATACGCTAAACGACAAAAAATTGGCTTGACCCAGACAAGGCTGCGTTGAATTTTTAATCTAGAATATTACCGACGTCATGTCGTCGGTATCATAACAACATGTTTGACTATTGATAAACCTGGTGAAAAAATAGGCGGGAATTTGACCGCCAAAACACGTGCCGACGTCATGTCGTCGGTGATATATAAATACACAAATAATTGTGGTTAGCGTGGGATTAACCAATGATTAATAATTAATATCCTATAGTTTAACGACGCCGACGACATGACGTCGGCACGTATTTTAACCGCGTGTACATTATAGCCAATAATTGAGCGGGAATTTTCCCGCGTTTTTTTCCCGTCGACATGTCGACAGGAATATCTCTCCAAAAATTCAGCCTATATACCTAATAATCCTTAACCAGGCAAAACACACATAAACTCACAAAAACCCGTTTGTCAATTCTCACAAAACACACATAACAATAGATGGTTTAACGCCTGAATAGGAGTGGTCGAAGGCTTTATCACACGAATCGTCCGTTTAACATCTCGTGTACAACCATAGCATATCGACTCATCCGTTTAACAGCTCGTGTATAACCATATCATCTCGGATCGTCCGTTTAACATCTCGTGTATAACTATATCATCTCGGCTCGTTCGTTTAACATCTCTTGTATAACCATAGCATATCGACTCATCCGTTTAACATCTTGTGTATAACCATATCATCTCGGCTCGTTCGTTTAACATCTCGTGTACAACCATAGCATATCGACTCATCCATTTAACATCTCGTGTATAACTATCATCTAGGATCATTCGTTTAACATCTCGTGTACAACCATAGCATATCGACTCATCCATTTAACATCTCGTGTATAACTATCATCTAGGATCGTTCGTTTAACATCTCGTGTACAACCATAGCATATCGACTCATCCATTTAACATCTCGTGTATAACTATATCATCTCGGCTCGTTCGTTTAACATCTCATGTACAACCATAGCATATCGACTCATCCATTTAACATCTCGTGTATAACTATCATCTAGGATCGTTTGTTTAACATCTCGTGTACAACCATAGCATATCGACTCATCCGTTTAACATCTCGTGTATAACCATATCATCTCGGCTCGTTCATTTAACATCTCGTGTACAACCATAGCATATCGACTCATCCGTTTAACAGCTCGTGTATAACCATATCATCTCGGATCGTCTGTTTAACATCTCGTGTATAACTATATCATCTCGGCTCGTTCGTTTAACATCTCTTGTATAACCATAGCATATCGACTCATCCGTTTAACATCTTGTGTATAACCATATCATCTCGGCTCGTTCGTTTAACATCTCGTGTACAACCATAGCATATCGACTCATCCATTTAACATCTCGTGTATAACTATCATCTAGGATCGTTCGTTTAACATCTCGTGTACAACCATAGCATATCGACTCATCCATTTAACATCTCGTGTATAACTATCATCTAGGATCGTTCGTTTAACATCTCGTGTACAACCATAGCATATCGACTCATCCGTTTAACATCTCGTGTATAACCATATCATCTCGGCTCGTTCGTTTAACATCTCGTGTACATAGAACAACACAATAATAACAATAAAAACCTAATAAAAACAGAAAACACCCTAGAAGAGAACTTATTATCCATCCTAAATGACATGTTCAAGAAGCATATGAAATAAAGAGTAGTTACTCGACATGATATAGTTAAATGTCGGTCTTAGATTCATTTTGACTTTAAATGTCGGTTCGGTTTATATTGGTCGGTTTTTAATGCTAAAACCAAACCGAACCAAAAACTTCGGTTTTTTCAAAATATAGAAACCGAACAGTCGGTTTTTGAATCGGTTTCGGTTTTTTTGGTTTCGGTTCTTCGGTCTTTTTCGGTTTAGGTTCGGTTTTTCGGTTTCTTGCACACCCCTAGAATCTCGGATCGTTCGTTTAACATCTCTTGTATAACCATAGAATCTCGGCTCGTTCGTTTAACATCTCTTGTATAACCATAGAATCTCGGCTCGTTCGTTTAACATCTCTTGTATAACCATAGAATCTTGGCTCGTTCATTTAACATCTCTTGTACAACCATAGAATCTCGGATGGTTCGTTTAACATCTCTTGTACAACCATAGAATCTCGGCTCGTTTGTTTAACATCTCTTGTACAACCATAGAATCTCGGATCGTTCGTTTAACATCTCTTGTACAACCATAGCATCTTGGCTCGTTCGTTTAACATCTCGTGTATAACCATAGAATCTCGGCTTGTTCGTTTAACATCTCTTGTACAACCATAGAATCTCGGCTCGTTCATTTAACATCTCGTGTATAACCATAGCATCTCGGCTCGTTCGTTTAACATCTCGTGTATAACCATAGAATCTCTGCTCGTTCGTTTAACATCTCTTGTACAACCATAGAATCTCGGCTCGTTCGTTTAACATCTCGTGTATAAATAAAAATATTAATTTTAATTATATATTAAATAAAGTACTTAATTTATATATTATATCAAATATTTAACTTTAATTATATATTAAATAAAAGTATTTTTATTTAATTAAATTAGTTAATTTATAAAAGTATTTAATTTTAATTATTTATTAAATAAAAATATTTATATTAAGTTAAATTAGTTAATTTTATAAAAGTATTTTATTTTAGTTTTAGTTATATATTAAATAAAGTATTTATACTAAATAAATTGATTTATTTTGATAAACCAGCCCCAAAATTTTCACTATCCCGCCCAAATTTTCACTACGACTATACCGACGACTTGTCGTCGCTATCCACTTCGTTCTAAAATTTTCACCAGTATCAAATAAGCCCGCCTAATTCACCAAAATTTTTTATCAAAATTTCACCAAAATTCAAACAAATCCCACCTCCTTTATCTCATTCACCACCTCCTCTTTTACTTCTATCTCATTCTCCAAAACTAAATCTACACTCCACACAACACTTTTATCTCATTCACCAACTCCTCTTTCACTACACCACTCTCTCCACCACACCTCCACACCACCACCGATGCCATCACTATCACCACCGCACCACCTCCTCTTTCACTTTTATTTGGTTTGTGTGTTTAATTTGTTTTCTTGGTATGGGTTTTATTTTTAATTTGTTTATGAATTTGATTTGGTTTATGATTTTATTTACTTTCCCACAGCCATCGGCCGCCGTTCACTGCTGCCGTCGTGGACCCACCACCACACCACACGAAACAAAAGGTAAATTTAATAATTTTTTGTTTATTGTTGTTTATATAGATTTATGTTTGAGTTTGTTAATTTGTGTTTATGTTTGTGGTTAAAATTTTGTTTGTGTGGATTTGTGTTATTTATAAATGTTTTTTTTATATAGATTTGAATTTTTGTTGATTTATTAATGACTTGTGTTTGTGGTTGTTTTTGTTTGTGTAAAAGAGACCACGCTAAACCACTGCTGCTGCCGGACCACCGCTGCCACCAACCGGGCACCACAGCCGACCACCAACAAGTATAAAGATATATTTGTTTTTTTTGTTTAATTTGTGTTTAGTTAGTTTGTAAAATATTTGTATAAAATTTGTGTTTGTGTTTGTATATTTGCAAATTATTTGTACTCGAAATCAGGAATGAGATGGTTATTCAAGATTTCGGAAAATTTTTTGCAGCAGTGCTGCTGGTGTTGTTTTTTTTTTCTTATATCTCTTTAATTACCTACGACATGTCGCCGGCATAATAACGCACATGGTGACTAATTTCAAACGGTACCGACTATATGTCGTCGGCACCATTTACAAAAAAATTTGACTTTCGTTGACTATATTAAGTTAATCTGATTAATGCGTTAAATAATTATTACATTACCGACGACCTGACGTCGGTAACAACATGTCGGACAAAAACCATTCGTTTGACCAAAAATCATGTGGGTCCCACACTGTCGTCGGCGTCATTCGTCGGTAGGGACGTTGCCGACGCGGCTCTGTCGACTAGTTGCTGCCGACGACATGACGTCGAGAAGGTGTGTTGCCGACGTCATGACGTCGGCACGATTAAAAAAAAGTCGACGCCGGAGGTTGTCTTTGTACTAGTGGTAGTTCATCAAGAGCAACAACAATAGAAGGAGATAATGATGAAGATTCAGCCTTTAATGTCTCTTGAGACTGTTTTGTTTTGCGCTGTTCCACCTCCCTAATGCGACTCATAAACTCTTCTTGACATTGAGTTATACGGTCAGGAATCGTAGATAAAGATTGGTCGCGAATATCATCAAGTTCGATTAATGTTAACTCCAAATCCGCCTTCGCATACACTAATCTTGCATATCTTTTATATAAAAAATCAAAACCATTTTCCATTTCAAAAAAATCAATTCTTACCTTATTTAGTAATAATTTTATTTTTTAAAAAAAATTATTTTCTTATTTGGTGGCATTTTATATTTATCAATAACACAAGTAGAAGATAAATACAAAAAATATAGATAAGATGCAATTAATAATAAGATTAAAATTTTTAAATAATTATCTTTAATAATAAAACACTATAATTAAACATCATAAATCAAACAAAACAAAGATTAAATTATTTGTTTTTTAATAAATGAAAATATATGGTTCAAAAAATTTTAAAAAACTCGCGCGTGCGCGAGTATTATAACTAGTAATCCAGGTAAACCAACATCACCTAATTCACTGTCACTTGAATAAGAAGACGAATCAGAAGATGACGACGATGCATTCAACATGATGATTGTTTTCAGGTTGAAAACACATGAAAAGAAAGAAAAAGATGAATTTCAACAGGTCTGAATGAATAACAGAATTTAGTTTTAACGAACTGAATGAAAGAATTAGAAGTTTGTTTGTGATATATAAATCCTTATTATACCATGCAAACTATATATAGCATAGCTTTTAATCTGTTGTCAAAATTCACCCTTCATCTTTTTTCTTCTTACAGTTATAATCCCTTCAGTTTTATTGTTGACAAAAACCCAGCTTTGACAATTTTTTAATTAATGGTAATCCTTTGTAGTCTCATATATAGTTACGTACTAAAGAAGAAAAAAAAAAAAAAAAAAAAAAAAAGGACAGGAAAGTTAATAAGAAGTCAATGGCGCTAACATAATGGTTGGAGGGGATTTTTACGTAAAGTTTTAAATAAGAAATTGATATAGAGTTGGAGTAGGATTCCAAGCATCAGAATTTATTCGATAAAAAGCTCATCACCGATTTGTTCGAAGTTAAAACCTAGAAGCTGCGACACCGAGAAGTTGCGATTGTGGTTAAGGTACACTTTTTTGTTTTTAAGTTGAATATATTAAGGTGTATCCTTGGCAGGGTTCTAAATAGCGGGCCATAGCGACGCTATAGCGGCGCTATAGCGCGAGGCGTGGCCTCCACGTTAAGAAATAGGCCAAGGCGTCTTCTTAAAGCGTAGCGTGTTATGAAGCGCGAAAAAGCGTGGTAAGGCGCGCTATAGCGTGAAGTGTGGCGCTTTATTTTGAAGCTTTTGTAGGATTTAGTGATTTACTATTATTGGGCTAGAAGGAACTTGGGCTTGGGCTAACTTTATAAATCAAATGCTAAAAGATAAAATAACAAGTGATGAGGATGAGGAAAAAGAAGAAGATGGCAGTGTCGGGGTTGGTGGAGATGCAGTTGGTGGTAGAGAACTCCACGATGATGATTTTGTGTCTGATGAAGTACAAGTGGAGGGTGGGGAATGTTTTGACGACTACTCCGATGGAGAAGGTTTTATTTAAAGAAATGAGTTAGCTTTCTGAGTTTATTTCTTACGTATAACGCGTTTTGTAAACTTGATGTACTATATATATATATATATATATATATATATATATATATATATATATATATATATATATATATATATATATATATATGTACAAAATATGATATAAATATATCAATCTATAAAAAATTATGCCGCCTTGAGTCACGCCTCAAAAAACGTTGTAGCTTCGCTATAGCTCGTATAGCTTGAGGTTTGGCTTCGCCGCCACGTCACGCCTCACGCTATTTATAACCTTGATTCTTGGTGACCAAACAAGCATCTATAGGGTTATATATATATATATATATATATATATATATATATATATATATATATATATATATATATATATATATATATATATATATATATATACACTTGAAGTCTTGAATCGCTGCAAGACATTCATTTGTTTAATTTTTTTTTTTTTTTTTTAATAATTATCAGGAATTTATATCAGTCAACAATACAATGGATAGTAGTTGGGATATTGGTGCGTTTAAGGCTGAACTAGATGCAATAAAGATGGAGATGGGTCGACTGAGTGAACTTGCTGAGAGGGTTTCCAAACATACAGCTTCTGTGGAACATATAAAGAAAAAGTTACAGAAAAAACTAGACGAAGTGGAGAATCCTGGTTATGGAGCTTTATTTAGGAGTATGGAAGAAGATGTCACTCGTGCTTCTTGTTTGGCTCAAACTGCTATGATATCGTGTTTGGAAAGATTGAGTAAGATGCAAAAAGAAGCAGCATGTGGCGGTCATGAACAACAATTGAAGAGAATGAGGAAGATGCAACAAGATGCTCGTCGAAAAAGTACTATCAAATGTTGTTTGGAAAGTTTGAGAAAGAGGCTAGACGAAACCATCTCTAGTAATTATGCTCAGCCTCCAAATCAACCGGAAATGTTAACGAAGATGCAATAAGATGTCTCTGCTGCTTTTAATTGTTGTTTGGAATGTTTGAGGAATACGGAAGTAGTCGAAGAACCAGACTAGTAACGTTTATATTTGCATCAATAAAGACTTAAAGAGTTATACCTTTTAGACTTAATACTAGTTTAATCTGTGTAATTTGTCTTCCAAAATGTGACCCGAACCAAATTTTTAATTAGATAATCACGTCGAATAAGGATCATGATGCTTTTTCAAGCCCAGGCAGCCAGGCTAACACATAAATTAGGATCTCTTGGTTGTGAACGCTCTTCTTCACTGTGAGAATTTACTGTAAAAACAGGTTTATATTGTCCTCTTTAATTTTTTACTTTGGCGCTAGTTCTTGCAACTCAGTTAAATTAGAAAATTGACTTAAACTCTAAGAGCGTTAAGTTAATTCAGTATTTAGTTTTAGGTATGTTTCCTAATTTGAGTCAGTTTAGAATTTGGCAATTAGGTCACTGTTTTCTTATGGTTATGGATCAATGACATTATTTTTCTTTGTAAATTTGAATTAGAATTTTGTGTTTGGTACCTTGAATTTTGTTTTGTATTTGGATTGCTAATTTTGAATAACGCTTCAGCTTCGTCTGTCGATATATATATAAATTAAAATAAGAAGTGGTGAGAAGTGACCAAAACCACGCATTTGAGATCCAACGACTTGCATTAGATGCATTTCTATTCATATAGATGCAACATCTTGAGTTTCGAAAGTTAATTTGATGTATAGATGGTGCAAATTGATTTTCATGATTTCAGCACGTGCAGAGGAACAAAAAACAAGAGAAATCATGAAATGCATCTAATATACGTATATGCATCTGATTAAAAGCTAGAAAACACACTATGGTGCGTTATAATACATCTAAGATTATAGGGATGCATCTAATTTAGGTCGGTGCATCTCGGATTTGTGGTTATAGTTCTTCTTATTCCTTCTTATTTTAAGTAATCTTCTTATTTGATTCTAACTATATATATATATATATATATATATATATATATATATATATATATATATATATATATATATATATATATATATATATATACTAGATGGCGAAGCCCGCCCGATGGGCGGGCATGACTTATAATTATAATTTTTATGGTGTCAGCTAACGGAAAATTATTCTTAAGGACGTCGATTTTATTTAATTTTGTTATAGTATTAGCTTACGTTTAAATTTTATTAAGAAAAGGTAATTATTATTTTGAAAAAATAAGTTAACGAAAAATAACACATAAATGTAACAAATGTTTTATAGAACGCATTAAGAACGAAAAAAATTAAACGGTTATCGAATATAAGAGAAAAAAGTTTCAAAGTTGTATTCAGGAATAAAGTATCAAAGCATAGCCTATTCGATGGCCGAGAAAGCCTTATAAATATCGTTAAAAAAGTTAAGTTAACAAAAAATAAGTTATATGTATAACCAACACTCGAATGAGTCTTTCCATATCCAGCTAAGCTATCTGAGTGGAACCATTCCTTCTGGTACTTGTTGTGTTTGCATCCCTTTGTTAAATTACAACTAAAAATTGTTAGCTTAATCACTGTTACTCGTATTATGTTGTTCTCTCATATTATGCTTAATTAGCAAACTTTTTGGTTTTGATATCCAATATTTAGAATTTGAGGATAATGATTATTTTTGAGACGAAGGAGTAACAAACTCACTCCAAGTACCAATATGATAGTATGTACTTATTCTTCGTAGCTTGGCCACCTATAATATATAAGAAAAATAGAATGTAAAACTCCATAACAATAAAATCAACACCTTTCTGAACTCAATATGACGGCAATCTCTGAATTCAAGTTACACGAATTAAATTAATATGGAATCGATGTATATATTGTTATAATTTTTATGTTACTAATGCACAAATAATGTTCTACATAGACTTTTGCAGCAAAAATAACATATTTGCAACATTTGAGAATTTAACGGCAAGTGTGTTCATTCTTTTTAAAATTGCTTTCTTTTCCTGCAAGTCAAGCAACATATCATGCAAGTCAAACAACGTATGAGGCGTACTAAAAAGGTTAAATTTTCCTGACGTATTTTTTTGTACACGCTAGAACTCTTACCTCCACCAACCGAGGCACGAAATCACGCTATGCTAATGCACCACCGACACACAAAATTACGCTATGCTAATGCACCAATCTCAAAAAGCCCTTAAGCATCTCTACTTGGTGGTAGTAATAATAGCCCAAGGTAAGTTAAAATACAGTGTGATGCTTTAGATGCTCAATATTACTCAAGAACAATATATACTTAAACAACGTTTATCATGAGAACATAGTCATAGCATTTGAATTCTGCTGCCAGCAAACTTTAACAATCTAGCCAAGAAAAGTTGTTCCAACCTTCGAATCAAGCATAAGACTAACACCAAAATACCCATGTCTTGCTACCTTTGGATCAAGCATAACTGAAAATGAAAACATGTTTGTAGAGTGTGTGAAGACAATAACAAATGTACAAAACACACATATAAGTGAAGTTACATCTCCTTGTCAATAAAAGGAATTGAGATACAACATAGTAATTAAGTGGAGAGAATATCTAATCATAATATTTAAGAAAAATAGAGAGATTTGTATGATTACCTCTCGCAAAAAGCAATCAACCCCAACATTTGAACCAATTTTCTTTGAGCAGTAGGCGCATGATTGACTCCTTCGGATAGCGAAGGTTAAAATTTGACTCACCCCTATTCCTCGATTTTCACTTTGCTAATATTCCCGTAATTTAATGTTTCTATATTAGTTTTGCCATGGTTGGAATATATACATGTCATCTATCTGTACTAAAGGTAATAACTTCTATAACTTTGCTTCAATAATATAAAAATCTTAAAATGGTTTCTATTTGCAAGGTCATGAGTGTTATCATGTGTGGCAACTGTAAAACGAAGGTTAATGTATTTCATTAACAAATATCTTGTAAAATTTATATAAAAAAATCCCTTTAACCTTTTTAGTGTGGTTATATGATAGTAACAGCCTGATCGTTTCTAGTTCTGGAACTTCTAGTAATCGTCGTTTTCCATTCAGAATTTTATAGACTTACTTCAATTTTACAGTTGTGTTAGTTTGGCTTATTTTGAGTTGTTTAGTAACTGCAATTAGTATCCGTAACATGATAAAACGACCGCCATGTGTAAGCCTAAATTCAACAAAGTTTCTTACGTCACATGGGTCAATCTGTAATTTTTTAATCCCGACCAACTAAAATGTATCAACCGCCTTTGAAAATTCCGCATGCCTAGTAAGTCGTTGGGTACCTTAGAAAGTATTTTAACTTAGACTCTAAAAAGTATACGAATCAATAATTATTTTCTACCTCCGACTCCAGGAATTACAATATGATATGAGCTTGATGGTAATCAGCCAAAGCTCCACCATTTCCAAATCAGCTGAGATATACTAAAACCCATATCAAAACAATTATTAGATTCTAGCCATAAAAACTGCAAGTTGTGACCATCCCATCATTTACCACTTGTAAACGCCTTCTCAACAGCATGTCAAGTTGTAAAATATATGGGATGAGTACTTGGCTGTTCCAGGATCATTATTACCATGAGCAGGCTTTTGGTCATCTAGTTCCACCTATCCGCTTATGAATTGCCACTGTACTTCAGGTCTATAATAGTCAAAACTAACCTTATCGTATGCGTCTTACCGCGGACTGTAACTCCATAAGCAAACTACTCATGCGTTAATTCAAACAACTTATCTTGTTACATTGAATTTGTCATTAACGAATAGCCACATATTTTAATCTAATGTTATTTTTGCCACATCGTTAACTCCTTCCATTCATCAGCAGTTCAAGGGATTGCTTATCCAGATAGTTTTAAGATTATTTATGTGTGTAATAAGCTATCTTGAAGAAGCAGCTTGTAGTTGTGACTGAAATAAGCTATTTTGAATAAGCAGATTGTAGTTGCGCAGCTATTTTGAATAAGCAGATTCGTGATGCTCATTGCAAGTGTTCCAGTGATGCTCCTCTTACCATCTTGTTTTTCGACAAACATGCTTTTTATGCCTTTCCGGTGAAGTGCAAGTATTGTGGCGAAGCGGAAAATCCCAACCCTCTTGCATTGCAGGAGTGTACTTGTTGAGGCTGCAAATGCATTTTGAGTTCAACAGTAATAGGATAAACATATATGCTTATTAAACTCAAGTTAATAAGCTAATAAGCCCAAAAAGTAACCCTATTAGAGAGAAGTACACTTTAAGTAATATTACCATAACCAAGATCACTTACATGTCTTTATCCATAAAAATGAGATCAAGGAACGGGATAATGTGCGAGGCGTCCAGAACTATTAGCCTTCATGTGGAGGGACTCTTTCAGTTTCAGGGTTAAATCTTCATGCTCAGGGAAACTTCAACCTACAACAATTTCTGTCAACTGTATTAATATTGCTATATATGTAGTCAATCCATAGTCACATGGAACGCTGACTCGGCCGCGTTCCACGTTCCGGATCGTTCGTACCCAAACGCGGTACGATCGCGATCCGGATCGCTCGGAATCGCGTTCCGGATCGTTATTTTCGGCGTTCCCAAACATCAGCAATCGCCGTACCGAAGTCTACTGGTTCGGCGTACCAAAACAAATCGGTACAGCGTACCAAAATGAATTGGTACAGCGTACCTAAACGAATTGGTACAAAAAACCAACTTTTAACCAATAATTACTCAACTAATTTAATTTTATTCACTTAGAATTAAAATCCCGAACAATCTTTTGATTATTAATATATCATATGGATATTTAGCTTATACTTATCGTAATGTAGAATTTTAATATTATTATTAATATGGTACATTGTACCGAATTGGGTACATCGTACCAAACTTTATGGTACAACGAACCAAAGCGTACCGTAGCGTTCCGAAATGAGCCTACCCCCCGTCGTACCATATTTTAGGGACCTAGCGTTTCCCGTTCCCGTTTCCCGTTCCCGTACCGAAGCGACTCGCGTTTCATGTGACTATGAGTCAATCAATCTTATTCTTGAAGCAAAGTTATTTTTTTGACAAAAAACATTTAAATGTAACTGAAAATGCTAACCTCATCATGCCTGGTCCAATAATCTTCCAAATGTTGTCTCAACTCAGATTCCATATCTGATATATAATTGTTAATAGCATAAGCTCTCAAAGAAGGCGGCAATAGCTGTCTAACACTCTAACCTTAGCAGATTTCGCTGTAACGACAGTTGCATGAAAGTAAATATCTAAAATACATCTAAATTACTACTGATTATTAGGTACATTAGTTACATATCAGAAGATCAAAGCAAGTATCTAAATTTTCTTATCATTTTTTTCCTGAAGAGAAAATCACAGCTGAATAACTTCAATCAACCAAATCCGTAGATGGTTTGGATTGAATCAAATCATAATCAAACAAAATAGAGATAAACATAAAACAATTTTAACTATTTTATAAAACCTACATCTAAACACCCCCTAAATCATCACTTTGTTGAGAACCAACATTAAGAATTAGCTGAAATCTGCAAGTGCAGTATTCGCACTCTTGTTTGGTCAACTGTAGCTAATGACATGATTAGATTAAAAGTAGCCTAAGACTATAGGTTGCATAATGAGTTCGGTCATAGGTTACTTTTCAGAAAGGTGAAAACAGCCTGGGTCAACCCAGCAGCGCTTGTTTGTTCACCTTTTCGATGTCATAAATAACAAATGCTTCATAGTAAATGTAGCCCAAATTAAATTGCTTTTCACATAAGTGGGTTGATATCGCCCTTTCTAGAATAATATACCATTTTCGTGCTTACATATACTACAATACAGTAATACATTGTTCTGCTGGCTTTTTTTCCCCACAGATAATAGGTTTAAATCGTAACATAACATAAACTATAATGAAATGAAGCTTAGATATTAAAGCAAAACAAATAAGCATCTATATTAGTTAGCTACAAAAAACATCCTCATCACTTTAGAAATGAGACTTCAAGTTTGGGAAGAAAGATGATAATGCTAGGCATAATTAACTCTTAGGAGCTACTTCTTTATCTCAAATGCACCCATTTCAACCCTGTTTCAGCACCCGAACCCACCCATAGTAACCTAAACTGAAGTATTGTGTTCAAATACTTATAATTGGATTTGCATTGAAGATCCAATTGATGGTCAAAGCATGTCCTGCTCGGAACATAAACCACTATTTTCATCTTAGAAATAGAGTTTAAGTATTTCAAATGAAGTGCGTTATAAAAAAAACGTTGGTATATCAGATACATAAACATACCCTTCATACAGAAGGTAGTTCCCTAAAGTTGTGAGTCCAATTCTCTTTGGAAGAAGCAGGCCTGTCTGCTTGGTCAAACTCTGCACCACTTGTATCCTTGTGATCAATATAATGAATCCACTGTACTCCTCTGGCCCTTATATGCTAGTCTCTTTCCTTTACCAGTAAATCCGCCTTCATCTTTAACAACAGATGTGACAGGTGCAACTACTACAGGTGGATCTTCAGGCATAAACCAGCCATCAGAAGGGTCCCATTCATGGGTTACATTGGTTTCAGTCACCATTCACCACAGGGTTCGTGACTTCATGTTGGCGATTACTGACCTCGCTGAAACAACATCGGTCGATACACTTGCTGATTCAGATGCCGGAAAAGGTTAGAAATTGAGGTACGATTATTAATGGTTTCTTCAATTTTCCAGATGAAATTTTTAAAAACTGACATTAATGTTCTCCAATTGCGAAAAATTGTACCCACCTGTTATTTATATTACAATATACTACATTTATCCTCCCATAAAAAATACTTTGTATAAAATCAATTAAACGTTGCTTCGTATAGATGAACATGTGTTATTTCCTTACATGTGCTTATCCATACCAGATGCAAAGGCTCAAAAAAAATTTACCATTCCAATAATCCACTTTTTCCCAACTGCAACATGACCTTTAGTTTAATGATTTTCAGCGTACTCGTTACATATTTGTGCCCAGTTGTCCTAAAACGGACAATCAATATGGTTTTCCTGTAACAGAAAGTTATCTATACCAGTTATCATAAGTCCTCATCTTTATTTACTATAACAGAAATATAATACTAACTTTGCATCCTGAATAACCACAGTCATTCTTATTTTACAATCACCAGCAGAGTTAACAGGAACAATGTATGCAATGGCCACAACCGTGACAATAACATCTGCAAAGAGAGTATTTATAATGATTGTTAATTCATCTATTACGCTATTAAAAAATATTATTTATTTAAGTGTATATAAAGGCTTCATAACAACAAAAACGGTTTAATTATAATAGTGATATGTGTCAAGCTAATAATTAAACGACTTGATTATGAAGCATTTAACCTTGTTATCAAAGGGTTCAAGGCGGAAGATAGTGGTCTGTTTGTACAATGATGACATATGTTTTCTAACTATTTCAGATGCAAAAGCCTCAATGATAAACAATAGCAACATACAGTGATTACTTGCTTGCAGAGGTAGCAGCATGGGTGGTTTGGGTTAAAACGGAAATGGGTTAAAAGGGTTCACCTTTAGTACAGGCTGAAACCAGCTCGTCGATTTAGATTGACCCACAAACCACCTTTTTGCCCAATAAAAAAAACTACAACAATGGGTCAACCAAGAATAAGAAAATATTTTTAGAATAAGAATTCCAAATGTTTAATTAAGCGATTAAGGAATCCTATGCATCAAAATAGACTTTGGACAAATTTTAACTCATTCACGTACCCTTGACATTACGGTAGCCATCTCCATATTGAGTGATTAAACTGTATATTCCTCTGCACATTGCAAAGGGAAAATGCTTACGGTTGACAATCTTAAAGCTTGATGTTCCTAGCGGAAAAGTTCACCTGTATATGCCTGTTTAACCTTCTCCTATTATAGTTCTGACTGACACAAATTACGTCTTTAATATTTTGGATTACTGAACTGAAACAAAACAACATAAACTGTTAAATCTTAACAAATCATTATCAACTTGAATGGATTTTAGGGTTACTTTATATATAGCCAACATGTTTCATATAGGGGATGTCATTAGTTCTTTACTGAAACTATTTTGATATATGAAGATAGAAACACTACAGGTTCAGTTGCTCAAATATCACGCAATATAATCTTCAAAGTTTGTTTGGTCATAATTATAAAAAAGTTATTAATAGTATTTAAAGAAACTTAACATCAGAACTGTTTACACGTATTTATGCTTGAACTACGAACCTTGGGTGCAGCAGCAGGTTTCTTAGCTGGCCACTGGCGATAGTGAAATGGTGGGCTCATTGGCAAAGTTGCATTCAGCAGGTCATGATCACAAAATGCAACTTTAATCTTGTCGTGTTGATCACAAGATGTTTGCTTCATATAACACTATGAAAAGACATACCTCAACAGTTCCAAAAACTACTCAAGTTTAACTGAAAATGGAAAAGGAAGCAGGTTTCTTAGCTGGCCACTGGCGACAGTGAAATGGTGGGCTCATTGGCAAAGTTGCATTCAGCAGGTCATGATCACAAAATGCAACTTTAATCTTGTCGTGTTGATCACAAGATGTTTGCTTCATATAATCTTCAAAGTTTGTTTGGTCATAATTATAAAAAAGTTATTAATAGTATTTAAAGAAACTTAACATCAGAACTGTTTACACGTATTTATGCTTGAACTACGAACCTTGGGTGCAGCAGCAGGTTTCTTAGCTGGCCACTGGCGACAGTGAAATGGTGGGCTCATTGGCAAAGTTGCATTCAGCAGGTCATGATCACAAAATGCAACTTTAATCTTGTCGTGTTGATCACAAGATGTTTGCTTCATATAACACTATGAAAAGACATACCTCAACAGTTCCAAAAACTACTCAAGTTTAACTGAAAATGGAAAAGGAAGCAGGTTTCTTAGCTGGCCACTGGCGACAGTGAAATGGTGGGCTCATTGGCAAAGTTGCATTCAGCAGGTCATGATCACAAAATGCAACTTTAATCTTGTCGTGTTGATCACAAGATGTTTGCTTCATATAACACTATGAAAAGACATACCTCAACAGTTCCAAAAACTACTCAAGTTTAACTGAAAATGGAAAAGGAGAGTAAATAGAACTTTGTACAATATAACATTATGCATATTATTCATGCTTTTTGAACGTAAGGTTGGACGGGTTTACTTTTGATTCTGTTTACGGTAAAATCCCTTGTACACGTACCTTATAAGTAGTGTGTACTGATGATAACAATCAAAAATTTAAAAACCTGGATGTGGTTCAATTGTATCATCAAAAATATAAAACCGTGTATTCAATACATGATAATTCAAAGAAGAAAATTTTCAAGCAAACCTGGTTGTAGTTCAATTGTATCATCAAAAATATAAAACCATGTATTCAATACATGATAATTCAAAGAAGAAATTTAGATTGAACAAACCTGAGTCGATTAGAAGCCTACACAATAATAGTTGTTGATTTTTCGATCGGCTTATTTTTCCTACAAAAAAGAGAGCACGCAAAATTGAATGGACTGTTAGACAAACTAAAAACACCATGCATCCATTATAATTTATCATGCACAACTATGTTACTTTGTTACCTTTGGTAGATAAGTGATGACGGCAAAATTGAAATCTCATAGAATGGATTTGTTTTAGGGTTGAAGAAGGGTACGTACTACGTAGTACGTGACGAGTTGGGCCGGATTAAAGTAATAATTAGTTAGGAGTAACAATTAATTGCAGAACTTGATAGACTTGGACTTGCAACATATATTCCAAAAAACATGTTGGTTCAGTGGTTAAGATACATGTTGGTCTTTCAATCAACCATGGTTCGAGCCATGTACGTGACATTTTTTATAATTTTATTTAGATTTCCGAAATTAATTATAAAAATACAAAATAAATTTAAAAAATTGCTTACAAGGCGACAATGTGATGACATGGCTCATAATGAATTACTGGGCAATGAGGTGGCGTTTTCTTGAATTATCTACGTGTAACGCCTCCTGTTATATATAATATAAAGATATATAGGAGAGTTAATGTGAAATCAAACTTAAAGTTGTAAAAATAAGATCTAGTCTAAACAACCACAAAAATCATTTTATAAATAACCATATTAGCAATAATACACACAAAATCTTTTATATAATACAACAAAACCTCTAGTGGGGACTTTCGTATTTCAAAAAAAAAAGATTATTTCTTTATTAAGTAATATTTTAATTAATACTTATTTTTTAATTTATAAATTTCTAAATTCGTTTTGTTGATATATACTACACAAGTTGAAGATAAATACAAAAAATATAGATAACAATTTCATGAGTCGTTGTTATAAGTAGAATCGCGTATATTTATTTTTATATCACAGTATCGTGCTTACCATTTTATATTTATATTCCCGTTACTGATAATTTAGCCGTATTTCAAACCCGTGTACGCATAAATTAAACTTTAAATAATAACATGAGACTTTATTTAAAAAAATATTCTAATGGATGAAAGTTTAAAACTAACATTAGTTTAAAAAAATATTTAACGTATATTAAAACTAATTCGCATATTTACCAAATTTTGTAATTTTAATGGATCAAAGTCTAAAAACTAATACTAATACTCGTGTAATTTAAAAAAAAAAAATTAATATTATAAAGTATAGGGGGTATAAAGTGTAAGGGGTTATTTGTGTTTTTTATAAAGTTATTAAAAAACATGAAAACTTGTAATTTTACACTTTACTCTATATAAATTATTTAAAATTCAATCACTAAAGTTTTATTAATTACTTCCCATTTTTTTTAAGTTTTTGTTTTCATAAATTTGACACCTATATTTTTATGCATTTTTTTTCTTAACCAAATTTCTTCACCAAATTTATTAAGTTTGACCAAAATCAATTTAATTTTGACTTTTTATTATCCAATCACATTGCTCGATTTTGCCTACGTGGCAAAATTGAGCTCTGCTATTGGTCCAATTTTTTTTTTTCAATGAGAAGGGATTTGCAAAAACACTCCGAAATGATGTAATTCTTTTATTATATAAAAGATTATTATTATTAAAATGGAGTAGGAAAAATTAGCAATGATAAATCGGTACATGGGCCCAACAATTTTCCCCAACAATTTCAACATTCAAAAATAATATGTTCGTTAAACATTTATAAATACCAACAATTTTCCCCAACAAATTCAACATTCAAAACCCTTTTCTTGATTGCTATCAATTTCATTCATTCAAAGAAAAAACCCTTTTCTTGATTCTTTTAGTTTGCATTTTTTAATAATGTCGTCAAGTATCGTGTTAACACCATTGTCACCATTCTCGACATCATCATCATCTTCTAGTGATGGTGAGATTATTGATAAGAGCAAGTGTGTTCTTGACAATATCATCAGGCAGCGACATATGTTCATCTTTAAAGAGTTCAATCAAATAGTATCTGAATTTGAGTCGCACTCCATTACTTTTCTTGATCGTGCAGAAAATTTTCTAAATAATGTTCGTTTTGCATTTTGATGGGTTGCGGAAGTATGTAATAATGAATAGTGTTTCAAAGCAGTGTCTTGAACGGGTTTCGGAATATGTAACTAGGGTTCAAGAGATGATCATTATAAGGAGGCTTCATGACCTGAGAACCAACACGGAATTGACTGACTTAGATTTTAATGTGAAACAACTTGATGCGGTTACTATTGATAGTCGGCGTTCTGGAATTGAAGAAGCGAGTGTAAGTCGTTGGGAAGTGATTGTGGAGCAGCAAAGACTCGTAAGATGTCGCTTACAAGATCCACCGATAGATGATACATCATCATCATCTTCTTCTTCTTCTTTAGGTGATGAGGATGATTTGGGGTTTGCTGATGAGTTTGATCAAGAATCGACACTTCTTGATGGTGCTTCAAGTTCAGTTCTTGATGATATTGCGGTGATTAATCAAGAATTGCAACAACTTAATGGTTTGCTAATTCAACATGCACCGCCTGAAGAAGAAGAAGTTGCTCAAGAATCGCCGCCGTCACTTCTTGATGGTGTTTCAAGATCTGCTCCAGATGATCTTGCGTTGATTAAGCGAGAGCTGCAACAACTTAATAATATGCTACATCTACAAGCTCTGCAACAAGTAGCTGCTCAAGAATCATCAAACAGTGAATATGTTGCTGGAGGTTATGATGGTGTTGTTAATAATTCAGCGTTGCAACAAATTAATGATCAAGAAGATGTGCAACTAGATGATCATGTAGTTGAAAGCCCTCAAATAACACTTCTTGATGGTGTTTCTCGATCCCATAATCATGAATTGCAAAACATTGAATCTGTCATCGCTAATGAGAATGTTGCTGTGAATAATGTGGGGCTGGAACAAGGTGCTGATCATACTGATATTTTGTTAACTGAACAAAGCCCGCCACAAGATCAACTTGTTCAAGAATTATCTTCTTCATTTACACTTACTAATGGGTCCCAGAACAATGCCACTAATGAGTATGATGCTGTGGCGAACAATCGGGGGTTGCAACAAGGTGATCGTCAATATGGAGTTGCTCAGGAACTGTCTTCTGTTGGACTTGTTGATGATCAAAATGAAGTTGCTCAAGAATCGTCGTCTGTTGCACGTGTTGATGATCACAATGAAGTTGCTGAGGAATCGTCTGCTGTTGCACTTGTTGATGATATTTTGGTGAATAATCCAGTCTTGCAACCAGTTGATGCTCAAGAAGATGAACCCCAAGAAGAAGACAAAGTAGAGATATGGAGACGGGAAGTGGGAATTGTGGGTACTCATGGTGATGGGAGGAGATTTTCATTAGGTGAAAGTTTTATGTTTATTAAGCCATTAAAAGGAAATCGCAAAAGGGGTTACTAGCTTATAGGTCACATGAATCTAGGGTTGCTTTGATCAGTGAGATGATATTGCATTAGATTTTGTACAACGGCATCTATCAAGTGATTTCTAATGATGAGTTACGTTTCTCTGTTTTGATTTGTATCTTTTTATTTAGTTGGATAGTTTTCTTGAAGCTAAGGTACCTGCATTAGACAACACATGCGAGATAAGTATAATTTCATCATGTTTCAAACACACATGAATAACATGATACAACTAAACCTGGTGATCAAATGTCAAAAGTATCAGGTTTGACTTTTTATTGCAAACAGGGTCACTAAACTTTGCATTACTTTTTCGTATATTAATTTCTACAATGTATCTAAGATTGTTAGTTTAGCTAGAACAATAGTTTGATTGGAATAAGAACTAAGCAAACTATTGAATTTTGTGTCATTTTATTTCTGGCAAGATAGGCAAGGGTTAAAAGGTCCTTTTTTTACTAAGAATGGGTCAGGTTGTGTTGACCCGCAATCTAAGCTTTGTTCATTTTACAAGAACCAGAAAATAACTATTGTTAAAATTATGCTTATAATAATAATAATATAATTACAATGTTACACTAAACTCTGAATATAACGATTTAGGAAGTTGTAAGCATCAAAATTATAGACCTTGGATGACATTCGACCCATTTCACTTTATTAGCTCAACAATGTATTTGACCCATTTGAAGTAAAGCACTACCCAAAGGGACAAAACTATGTTTTACTTTAGAGTTTAGCAATCATTTCTAAGTTTACAAGCTACAGATTTTTTTCTCTTTTATTAGCCTATCAAAAACACCAAAATAATCCGTCTACATATCCACCACAGTGTCCATGTTTTTATCAAGATTTACATATATGTATAGAAAGAAATATACATACCTTCACTCAGTGGCGAAGCTTGGAAATTTCGAGTGGGGGGTCGGGATCTAAATTTTTTTTTCTTAACACTATGGGGGGTCGAAACCGAATTAAATTGGGGGGGCGAAACCGAAAATACCGAAATTTTTCTACACGAAAACCATATACCCCTACATCGCAAAAAAAATTTCGGGGGGGTCGGCCGCCCCCCCCCCCCCCCCCCCCCCCCGGCCCCTTAGAAGCTGCGCCTCTGCCTTCACTGAGCTTCCACAAGCTTGGCCATGTTGCCATCATAAGATGGAACAAATATATTACTAGCAACTGAACCCATGAAATAAAGAGTCTCCATTTGGGATGAATGACATTCGAACCGTCTTGACTCATCCTGGTCTGATAAAGTTTTTTCTTGACCTAAATAAAATACAATATAAAATATCTTAAAAATCAAACGGACTGTTTTTGGAAAGATAAAAACTTTCCAATAATTCAAAACGTGTAGGGTAATAACAAACACTTATGATTTGAGAGTATGTAGCACTTCAAATCTGCAAGTCACTTTTCACTGACACAAACTAGAAGCAACATATTGCATGTTTTGGAGTGCTTGTATAATTATTGTCACGACTTCTGTTGTAAGAAGACAAAGACCTTGTGATCTCTTCTCTTAGGCAACTAGTTATATCTTTCCCTCATCAGCACGGAAACACAAACGTAATCATAAATCAGATATGACCAAACGGGTCAAAATGGGTGATGTTTTTGGTATGGGCTAGGTGAACCATTTTTTTTCATATATCATAACAAATATGTTACTAGTAATTCTACTTGACCTTTTTAAGATGATAATATAATCCAATTCTTCGAGAAAATGGGTTCAAACTTCAAACATTCATTTGTTTGTTGAAAAGAAAGAAGATAATGTCAATACATTGACCATTTTAGTTCATCACCTTCTTCAACGGTTCAAGTGTTCAACCATGTGTGCGAACCGAGTCAAACATGCCCATTTTGTACCTTAGGCGCAAGGTTGCCATACATGATCCCTTTTCTTGTAGAACATCCACCAAATCATTCCCAGAGCTTCGATTGAAGGTGTTAAAATTGACACGACTAAGTTTTGGAAGATATGACGGGATTCCATTATTTGCTAGTCGTGTATCCATACAATTGAAGTGATAGAATCTGCAATCTGTCACAGAAACATAGCCATGAGATCATATAATACATTAAAATAAAGAATGATAGATTTTTTCAGAAATTCAAACACTTAAACCGATATAATTTGCAATTAGTTTGACTTGGCAGTTGACACGTTGTTGCCGGAAGGTTTAGCTAGGTATAAAATGCCTGTAGTATCCTCAGTAATGACGACTAATTAAGGGAACCCTGTGAAACCCAGCTATCCAAATCAATAGGCAAATATATATTTATGCAAATATGGTTTTTGGGTTATTTTGGACCCAAAACTAATTTATGCAAATATGTTCATACGATAGATTCAAAGCCTTGGGTCTTCCAAATTCACAAGGTGAAGATAACTGTCGTTTCACAATGTACTTGTTTCTCGCAGATCTCCCATCTTTATTCCAGAAATTGGGTTCTGAATCCAACTTTTTAGATAAGTTAAAGTAGGACAGTTTTTTCATCCCAAAGTTTCAGATCTCATTCAGGTTTAAAAGGTATGGTATTGCCTTTCGTTGTTGGAGAAGGTGGTCTAACTGAAATGATGGTGAATGATGATGAACAAAGATACGGAAGTTGCAGCTATATAGAAAATGACACTTTTTGTGCAAAATGGATAACGAAGGGAATCAAACTACTACGGGAGTTCCTGATACAAGATGTAGCTAATTATACAGTTGTTTTAAAGGCTCGAGCTTTAGCATTTCTAATATACTAAAAAGGATAGTGGTATCATTTGCGTATATTGGTAAAGATGGTCTAGCTCAATGGTCACTATCCTAAACACTGCTCCTTAAATGTTTCAATTAAATTATTACTCCGTATTATCATAAGTACATGCATAAACAAAAATCCTCAACTGCTAAAAAAACACATAATAATTAACATATGCGAACTGCATACAGTAAGTTACATCGTTCCGGCAGCCGGCAGCTGTGGCGGGTGAGCTTCCCATTTTTCAGATCGGAGATTTTGAATTTTTACACTGGCGTAAGTTTGCTACATTTTCTCTTCTTATTTAATGGGCTCAAAAGTTAACTTAGTAGGCATTCCACGACTCGTGGTGGAGGGCACCGTTACGCCTGGTCTTAAGACTCAAGCAACCATTACTTATTTTACAATACTCCCCGTCTCATAAAAATTGTCCACTTTAACTTTTTTAAGTATTTCTTTTTCAACTTTGACCTTAAAAATTTCTGTCTGCGTTATATAATATTTGATGAAAATTATACCAATGAAAATACATTTAAATCCTAATCCATTCATATATTTTTTTTTTGATCAAGTGTTATATAACATAAGCATAAATATTTAAGGTCAAAGTTGAAAAAGAAAGACTTAAAAAGTTCAAAGTGGACAGTTTTTATGGGACAAAGGTAGTACACAACAATAACAACAACATACCCAATCCTGCCGAGGTGGGGTATGAGAGAGGTATCCTATACAATATCTTCTGCCAATATCATGCACAAGGGATGATGTTGTATCCCGCGTGATAGCTCATCAAGAATCAAGGTGAATAGGTATGGGCTAATCGTTGATCCCGATAAAGTCCTACTTCTACAGGGATAAACTATGTGTTCCCTACTGTAGTCCGTACGCGGGTCTTCACCCCTCGTACATATCCCTAATGACTCTTAAGTATCTCTTTGGGGTTCCTTTATCTATTAGAGTTCTCTAAATTAACTCACGTAAGACACTATCATAGGCCTTTTATAGGTTTAGGAAAACCATATGCAAGTCTCTCTGTCTTTTACTCTACTTCTCAATGAGTCTTCTGAGAAGGTGAATTGCCTCGGTCGAGGACCTTCCTGACAACCAAATTTCATCTTAGCACTTGAAAAGATCTTGTTAAAGAGGCAATTCAACCACATGTTTTTTATAAATACTTATTTTAGCAGATGGAATTTCAATGAATTTGACCAAATTGATGCTAATTCTGATTTAAAATTTGGCTATAGGAATGTTCAATTTTACCACATATGCAGAATGGTGCACTCTTATTGGTCCAATTGAATTTCTCAACATATCGTTTTTACTTTTTAAAAATCTCTAACTTATACATGGGAAAGCGTTTATTTTAAAGTCACTAAAAGAGGCAAAAGAAATATGAAAGTGTTTATTTTAAAGGAGATTCTTTCTATTTATTGTAGGAGAGATCATTTATATACCAATAGTTTCTACTATATCAAGAAATCAATCCTAGTCATTCATCTTTTATATTATATAACGAACCTACATTCACCCCTTTTTTCAAAAATCAATATCTCATAAACCGTTAAACGTTATGCGAAAAAAAATTACACCATCGTGACGAACATTTAATTATCTCCTTATAGACGAACACTTTGAAATATTTTCAATAAACTTTTTTTGTTACTATTTTCACATTTATACGTCATTTTTCTTTTTCTTTTCGTTGTTGAATCTTGCATAAGAAATCTCATGTGATTCAACACTAATTTAAATATTCGGATATTTAAACATGTAGTAAAATGAACAAAACTTTTTTTTTTTTTATAAAATTCTAACAGCTGGACCGAATTTCAACCATATATCACATTACATTTCGAGTTGTAGATTAGTGCTGTTAATTCGTCAAACTTAGATAAAACACACAAACTCACATGTGATATTTACCACATCACATGTGATTATAGAAGTTCATGAATAAACTGCAATAATCAAAAATTAAAATAGTATGTGATGTATGGTTAGAAAGCTATTAATGTGTGTTTTCCTTTGCAAAAGATGATGAAAGTATTTTATTCATACACAACTAGTTATGTCAATTTTAGTACAGTTGTTTAGTATTCGAACTATTGTATTAGTGTTAAATCATATGTGACATGTCATGCGAATTTGAATACTAAAAAAACATGAAAAAAAAACAAAAATAATAATAAAAAAGATAATTCGTCGAAAGTATATGGAAGACCGTCTATTGAAAGATAGTAAAATGTCCATCGTGGTGGTATACTTTGTTTTGTTTAACGATTAATGGTTCATGAGATTTTTAAAATTATAAGAAAATATGTGTAATTTCATTTTTAATTAAAAAGTAATTAATTAATCCCCCCCCCCCCCCCCCCCCCTTTTTCTCTCAATTGAAAAATGAGTAGCTAATATGTGTTCCTTAGTATGCAAGAATCTTTTTGTATATAAATGATCTTTCCTTATATGTATTGGTGCTAGAAAATAATGATAACTCCAACGATATTTTTATTCTCAACGCGTCTAAACTTCAAGGAATTATTCACTTAACTAACCTTTTATGATTAGATGGTAGGGTTAAGAAAAAGATGAATATTTGTGAGAAGCTTAAAAAGATTTAAAAAAGAAAAAGATCTTAAAAAAATATCAAAAAAGGTTCACAAGATAGGGAAAGTCGGTGAGTAAAAAAGTTGTGAAAGAATTATTTTTAAAAAATGTGTAGTTTTGCTGCAAAGGAATCGTGAAAAAAAATGTTTTCGCTTTAAAATTTTATAAACCGACATTTTGGGCATTAAAAATTCGTGTTTGCGTCAAACTTCTTTTTTTTATATGTATCGAAATTTTATTGTGCATCGATATAACATGTTGAAAATTTTCTTATTATTATTATTATTATTATTATTATTATTATTATTATTGTTGTTGTTGTTGTTATTATTATTATTATTATTATTATTATTATTATTATTAATTATTTGCATTTACTTTTTGCTTTTTGTACATTAATAAAAACGTATAAAAACACATATTTAGAAAAAATTTCTTTACAACTTTTTTATGCACATACATCCTCTATCTTGGGGAACTTTTTCATAATCTCAAGAAGTTGTTATTATTTTAGTCCAAAGGTAGTTTAGTACCCTGAACTTTGTTAAGTAAAACTTTTAGTACCCTGGACTTTTCTCACCCTGAACTTGGCTAAGTAAAAATTCTATTTACCATAAACCCACTTAATAGTTAATCCTGTTAGAAATTTAACAGATGTTATCTTTAAAATTAAAATACTCATGGTATAACTATATAAAAAGTCTAAAAACATGCCAGTTGATCTTGGTTTGTTAATTACGTTAGAATTGAGATCAGTTCGTTTTTATGATAGGCACAAATGAAATAAAACACGAATTGTTCTTGGTTTGTTAAGTACATTAGGCTCTTCTCCATGTATCTTTCAGATATAATTTTTTAGCTTCTTCATGTATCTTTCAAATGGATACATCCACCTGTAGTAAACAGGGCCACCTAGAATAGCCTCTTCGGGTAAATGTATAACCAAATGAATCATTACGTCAAAAAAAGCAGGAGGAAATATTTACTCTAAATTAATCATAACATCGATCATTTGTTTTTTAGCTTTCTCCATGTCCTGCTGCATCAAATTTCAAGCACAAATCTGCTTAAAGAATAAACAGAGCTCGATTAATGGGGTGAAATGTCTTTGGGTACGTATTTCAGAACTCCACAAGGAAGTAAACGCTGCATCATTATATGACAGTCATGAGATTTTAGCCCCGTTATGTTGTTATCGCTAACGGTCACTTTTTTCTTGAAGTTGGATCCAAACCCATAAGGTAGTCAAACATGTTCTTTTCGATGTGCATGACACCAAGATTGTGTTTTAGAAGAAGAACGGGCCAATACTCCAGTTCGTAAAAGATAGAACACTTACTCAAATTCAATTCGATTTTTAGGGTTATTTTTAACAATAGATGGATGTTTCCCCGAGACACGTTTAAAGACTTTACTAATTTGAATCATGATTTCTTCATTGGTAAAATCTTTAGGAGGAAGCTTCCTTTCAGGTTTACCATGGAATTCCTTATGTTTATTCCTCTTTGGATGCCATACGTGTAAGAATCTTCTATAACCAAAATAAGCGATTTTATGCTTCACAGGAGGTGATGAGTGTCCTGATTACATGTGGGGGCATGCATAGTAGCCTTGTCCACTCCACCCAGACAAATTACTTCGAGCTGGAAAGTCATTGATGGTCCATAAAACCACCGCTTTCATGTTGAAATGAGTACCCGTAACAGTGTCAAAAGTCGACTCTCCTTTCCATAAATCTTGGAGTTCTTTGATCACAGGCTGCAAGAAAACATCAATGTCCTTTGCAAGTGATTTAGGGCTGGGAATTAACAACGTCAACATTAAAGAAGTCTTTTTCATACACATCCATGGAGGTGTGTTGTATGCTGTCAATATGACCGGCCACATGCTGTAATTTTGACTCATTATGCTAAACGGATTGAAACCATCAGCAGCCAACCCTAATCGGACGTTTCTAGGGTCACAAGAAAACTTGGGTTTCATTATGTCAAAATTTTTCCATGCTCTACCATCACACGGGTGATTCATCTTACCGTTTTCCTTAGACTGTCCAGTAGCATGCCAAGTCATCCACTTTGCGATGTGTTTTGTGTTGAACATATGTTGTAGTCTAGGTGTTAACGGAAAGTAACGCAACACCTTGTTGGCAACTTTCTTCCCCTTTGTCTTTAGGTTTTTCCATCTACTCGCGTTGCAGATTGGCCAATTATTCAGACTTTTGTTGTGATCTGACCCCTAAAATAAAAAAATAAAAAAAACCAATCATTTATACAAGCATGGATTGATTCGTATCATAACCCGATATCTTTGTATGTCTTCTTGATTTTATAGTATGATGTTGGGAAATTGAATCCTTTACTAGAGGGACATGCCTTTTGCAAAAGAGCTAGAATCTTGTTAAACCCGACATCAGTTATTTTACATAAGACCTTGATGTGCGAAAGCTCTAACGTAAAGTTCAATGTGGTCATATCACAACATGGGTACAACTTTTGGGTGGACCTAGCAAGTAACTCTTCGTACTTGTTAGGATTCGTGGTTTGAGCTGGTTGAGGACCCGTTGTTTGAGCTGGTTGAGAACCTGTTGTTTGAGATGGTGGAGTTGGGACATTATTTGCAGAAATATCTTGGAAGAATGCATCCATGTCAATGTGTTCAGGTGAAGGTGGTTGTGGTATAACTACGGGTGGAGGAAGCAGTTCACCGTGATATTTGTGATATTTCCAAGTGGTATAACTTTTGTCAAACCTGTATTTAGATATGTGTAACTCAAGAGTTGTGAGTGTAACCAATTTATTTTGAGCATTACCACAACAAACACATGGGCAATGAATCTTTTTTGAGATGGGGTGTAACAATAGCTCACAATGCGCGATGAATGCAAAAAGACAATCTAAAAATTCTTCGGAATTACAGTTGGATATAGATGTAGCTAATTATACAGTTGTTTTAAAGGCTCGAACTATAGCATTTCTAACATACTTAAAAGGTTAGTGGTATTATTTGCGTATATTGGTAAAGATGACACTAGCAGTCAGTCTAGCACAATTAATATATATATTATTTACAATCAGTTACGACAACGTTTCGGTGCCTCTTTTGCTTCTGTTTTTCTGGCCCAACTATGTGGGCTATTTCTTGGGCTGCGGGATGTGGCCTTCTGGCCCAGGCCAAAATGTTGTCGCCTTTATTTTGCTACACAAATCCAGAACGTTCATCATAGTCGGTCTTCACACATAGGTATCACACCGCCTCTCTCTCTGGAACATACCAGATAATCAAAACGTGAAAGCAAGATAGGGTCTGCCGATTTCTTATTGAAGCTGTCATTCGTATATTTGTATATTTGATGTGAAAATATGGGTGTTATACTCAAGGTAATTTTTTTTATTGTTTTGGTTTTACTTTATGGTTATAAAGAAACCCCATAATTGGTTTTGTGTAAGGTTTGAATCTTGATAGTTATCGTGATGGATTATGATGAGAAATAAGTTCAGGTTAGGGTATATGATAGTTTAAGGTTAGGGTTTGATGTTGCAACTGATGGTGAGAGATAAATTGTTAAAGTATTTTCATGTGTATTGGTGGTTTATGTTGCTTTTAATTTAGGGTTCTTTTCAATTGGGGATCTTTGAATTAGGACAAGCTTTTTTGAGTAAAATTTATGATGGCTTATTTTATAAAAAATATTTGAGGATTTTCGAAATTGTAGTGTGAAGTCAAATTCTTATGTGGGTTGGGTGTTTTTGTTGTTAGTTTTGATAATCTTATAAGACCGTAGATACCAGCTTATGAACTTTTCAAACTTTACGCAACTTCGTAAGCCCACTGAAAGTAAGTACTTTAGGAAATACCGTTTCGATTTGCTTATTTTGTAAATATAAATGCAGTTGAAACCATTTTAATGAGTTCAGTTTGATATTTTTTTAGGAGGCTGTTTGTTTAAGCTTTTTTTTTTTCTTCGGCCTTATGAGCTGACTGAATTGTTTGGAAACATAATAAGCTTAAAGTTTGACTAACAAACTGAAGAAAATTACAATAGGTGTCTCTTTTTAAGTTATATGTCTCTTCTTAAGTTATATGCTCTTATAGTGGTAAAGTTTGGTTGATGTTATTTACATGAATTGTAGGTAGCCTATTTTAATGCTGGTCCGACACAAGAAATATTCATCTTTTCATTTGTTGGAACTGATAACTCTTTCTTGCTGCAGGTTGTAATTCTCAGGTAATGTTAGTTTCATACTTTCATAGCTTTTATTTTCCTTTGTGAATTCAACTCTGTCTACACTCTACATGTAAATGCACATGAGAATTAGGAGAAGTAAATGGATAAGGTTGCTTTGGTATGGATGGATGTTCTTCTCAGACTTTCATGGATGTACACCGAGCTGTGGATGTGCCCTTGATTTCTTCCAATGATATCGCCGGTACTTTCTTACATGGTTCTCTCGCTTTTCGGGTCTCACTATTTCTACAATCGGAGATGCTAATTCGTTTTTTATCGTTGTTTCAGGTGAAGTTGGATTCTGGAACAACAGCGGCATGGCTGATACTGTTAACCACGGTCAGTTGCCGTATGTCTATTACTTTGTGTTGGGTCGGCTGATTAAACTTGCAGCTACTTTTTCTACAGATGTAACACGTGCTTCTGAAAGTGACCATCAGTCTATGGTTCTGTGCTCGCACCCGCCAACCGCTTCCATTAATCGTGCTACGATGGGTACATCTGCAGGCGCATCTAGAAGCACTCACCGACGTATTAATATTTTTTATCCTGATATTTTGTGTTCACCGTACACTGAAGTTGTTGACAGATTTGTGTTGCCATTTTCTTTGGTTTTAGCTCGGCGGAATGCGTCACAGGCTAGACAAACACGGCCAAATACTACCACTGGTGTGTATTTTAATCAATGTTATGGCTGGTACGTTTGATATTTTTCTAATCAATGTCCGATAACCACAAAAGCTGCATAAGATAACCACAAAAGCTGGTACGTTTGATATTTTTCTTTGGTTGCAAGTGTCTTATTACAATTGAAGATGTTCTATAAGAACTTTCACAGGTTAGATATAACAACTACTATTGCATTTAAATGTTTATTCAATCTGCACGTAGCACTAAAAAGAACCATTGGCATGTTTATTTATGATATTTATTTATATACGTTCAATCTATATTGTTCATTTTTATAGGCACATAAAACAATATAGATGGTTTATGACGTCTTTAATCTTGAACCATCTTGCTGTCAAATTATACGGCCTACTTGACGGTGGGATATATGGCATAAGATTTAATTTATGTTAGTCAAATGGTTTATGACATCTTATACATTCTTTTGTTAGCTCAGCCAACACTTCTTCACTTCCTTTTTTCCCTTGCAGACTCCCTCTCATCCAACACTTCTTCACTTCCTTTTTTCCCTCCAGACGCTGACACAGGTTTCATTCTTAGTTTATATAAAATATAGTGTGATATACTCATATTTTGGTTTATTGTTAGTTTAGAATGTTTTTTTATGGTGTGTTTGGTCGTCTTTCATGTTGTAGATATGAGATAAAAAAAAATACGGAGCAGACACAGACATGAAGATGATGATGTGATCATTATTCGATTTTTACGGTAAAGTTTTTCCTTAAATCTTTTGTCAATGAATATCTTTCATATAGATTTTAAGTTTACCACAGTAAGATATGTTTTGTAATTTCAATACTGATAACTTGCATAGGAAAATGGTTTGTTCATAACATGTAGTTAATCCAGCACACCGGCGGCTTCAGATTCATTTCGTTTGGTTGTTGTGTGTTAGTGCACTTTTTTTGCGTTTGTTTGTGGTTGGTTATATTAGTTCAGCTCTTATTGTGTTTTGGTTACTTAAGAGTATTTGATTTATAGTTTCTATTGTGGTTGCAGAGGTTAATAAAATGCCAGAACGAGCAGATAGATGAAGACTTGAAGCTATAGTTTGAAGATTTGAAGATAAATCAAAAAAAATTGAACAACTACTTGGTGACAAAAACATATTTAAGCTATTTCTTTGTATGCGCCTAATTTAGTACATATAATTAGGGCTGAGCAAACGGACCGGATGGACCGGACCGACCGACAAAACCGACCGGACCGGACCAACCACATTCGGTCCAGTCCTCGGTCTAAGCTTTTTGGCTAATTCGGTCCTCGGTCCGGTCGGTCCGGTCCGGACCGACAAAAACCCGAAAAAACTTGCCAAATCTTGCCTAATTGGACCGGACCGACCAAAGACCGACCGGACCGGACCGGACCGAGACCGGACCGACCACATTCGATCCGGTCTCGGTCTATGGTTTTTCCGGTTCTCGGTCTTCGGTCCGGTCCGGTCTTGGTCGGTCCAGTCCGGTTTTTGAACCGTGATCACCCTTACATATAATGAGAATTGCTATAGTTATTCCACCAAATGTTTAATTTTGTACTTAATTCAATATACTTTGAATTGCTTTTATAGCTTCATTCAATGTATTTGTAACTTTATTTAAAATACACATGTTATGGTTATAAGTTCCGGATAAAAAGATAACCATAAAATGATGTTTTCTAATCAATGTTATGGTTGGTACGTTTGACATTTTTCTACTTAAAAAAAAATGTCGTCCAATTATCAACGATGTGAAACGACGCCCCACCGCAACGCGGCGATCTGGAACCCATCTCGTGGTTACTAATTTACTATCATAAACACTGCTCCTTAAATGTTTCAATTAAAGTATTATTATCAAAACTACATGCATAAAAAAACACATAGTAATAATTAACATATTCCAACTGCATACACTAAGTAAGCTTCCCATTTGTCAGATCGGAGATTTTATTTATTTTTTGAATTCAGTAATTGTGCTACTTTGGGCTGACCAAATTTTCTCTTCTTATTATTGGGCTCAAAAGTTGACTTAGGCTTTATGTAACGCTATTTTTTGCTTATGAGACCCACTACCAACAACAAACCAGCTTTTACTTTCGTCGTCAAACCCAATCACTAAATTACGGTAGTCTTGACCACCAAACCAACCTACTCGGGGAGGCAATAACAACAAAGAGGCCCTACACATGTAAACTACAGAGAAACTGCATATAAACTTGAATTATATGACTCATATATGATTAAATATTATACGTATTTATATTATTTATATGCAAAACTAATAAAAATGTTGCCCCTTTAAATGGAGGCCTTGTGTGACGACACCTATTGCACACCTTTCCGAGATTCTTTTGAACTTACCTAACTAAAACGCAAAAACAAATTCCTAAAATAAATCACTTACATACCCATTTTACCAATATAAATCTTTTTTCCATCGTTTTATAAAAATGAACTACACGGGCGCCCATGTAAGTATGTGCATAGATATGTGCACTTGACTTTAATTTTGCATGAATATTTGTGTTAACTTTTCGAGAACGTGTAGGAATCGTCATCAATACCAATACTTATTGAAAACTTTTAATTTTGGAGTAGGGGTATTGTCTTCAATGTTAAAGGGAATGGTATGGTGGCGCTGACCTTTCGCCATTCATACGTGGCACCTCAAATAGCGGCGCCATTTGCTCGTTACCACACCGGTGGAGGCCAACGCCCTTTTCCAAGTGACTTAACTCACTCTCGCCAAAAGCACACTTAACTACATAATGCAGATATTGAAGACAACTTCAGTACAAAAAAGCTGAAGACAACTTCAGTCACACAATGAAGACGCTAAAGACAACTTCAGCTCTCACAACAACATACTGAAGACAACTTCAGTACACAGAATTCAGCTCACAACAACAACAATGTTGAAGACAACTTCAACATACATAGCACAAAAGTTGAACTGAAGAATGAGTTCAGCTGTTACTTCTTCTGAGTCCTTGAAAGACCAAAAGATGTCTTCACTTCAAGCGTATTGATGTGAATCAGTACTCATGACCAAATCCAAAGAAGAAGTTCAGTTCAGCAAGGGTGGCAATACATTGCTGAACGATAGTGATCTTCTCTGCACAAAGATGCTGAGCATAAGAACTCATAGCATCTAGAAGGTTTCAAAGGCGAGAAAATATACTTTATACAAAATATAAAGTAAAAGTAGTGATGATAAACTATCACAGTTGGTATAAAAGTACAAACAGTGTACTCAACTATTCCTAAAAGTAGAACCTAACCTAGTACTTGTTAGTAACATCCTTTCCTCCATAGGATTCTAGACACGTTTATATTAGGAACCCTTTTGAACCTTAATTTCCCTCTATAAAAAGGAATGCATGTAAAAGAGTAAAGTATCTCTTGTAACAGATAACAATATCTTCAAGAGATCATTTTATTCCTCAGACTTAAGTAAGCCGTTGAACATTTAATGAGTAAGTATAGTTGGTACTTAAACTTCAAAACACGTTGTAGGTTTAAGTTTGAGAGGAGATCACAACTTATTTTCATTCAACTAGGTTTGCTATTACGCAAGCAAACCTTGTCAAATTATTTTATTCATTCAAATAAGAATTTTAAACGTTTGAAAATTAACTTTGTGTCACTTATATTAAGCTGCTTTGCTTATTGTCCATCTTAACTGTTTATATGAGTTCAATTGTTTGCATGGAACATTGTTTAACTTAGTTCTTATGTTATATCACGACACAAATGGTCCAACAAGCATAAAATAGAAAACAAAAATTATATAGATTACATTTTTACTATTTTGTTAAATATGATCATCATCTTCACTTTCATCACTCACATAACCTTCGCTCTTTATTCTTCACATTCACCACTCACATAACCATCATTCTTACTCTTTGTATCCTAATCATGAACAAATTATTACTACAAAGACTTCTATTTTCAGAATCACATACATGTAATATATAGTATGTGTTATTCAAACTCGTGAGCAACGAGAATACTTATAAATTCTGAACCGGATTGTGTGAAGTAATCCAACAACTTGATTTTCTAAAATAAAGTAACAAAACCATATAAGAATCATGTAATCGTGCATATAAAAGGGCGAATATAATAATGAGATGATGCACTTACCACCGGCGTAGGTTATGAGACGAATGAATAGATGAAAAAGTTTATTAAACTTTTAATTTGCTTATATATAGTTGAAGGTAAACGCGGTTATGAGAAGTTACACAAAGTGGTAGTTACATGTGCTAAGATCTTACTATTTTGAATACAAATTAGAAGTTTTTTATAAGCAATTAAGATCTTTGCTTTGTATATAGTACTCATTAAAACTTAAGTTACAACTAACTATTTAAACATGAAATAAAATACAAGGATGATGCTATCTTCAGTGAAGGAAGTGACATGTTTGTGAGATTTTTTGCTTTGATTTGTATGAAGGCAAAAGATTTAGATGAACATAAATAGCATTGATAGTAAGAATTTGTAGATGATGAACAGTGTTTAGTTTTACGACTTTATTAGAAACAAAGACAATAACTGTAAAGGATCAACGCAACGTGGACGTCGAACGTTTGAGTCAATTGGTCTATCAAATTCAAGACAAAATCAGTTGCTAAAAGAAGAAGCAACATCTAAAAATTGCATTAGAATGAGCTTTCCCCATCTTATATCTATGAATACTTTATATTCAACAAAAGTGCGACAATTTGTACTACAAACTACAAACAATAAACACATAAAGAAAATCAAAAGAACAAATCTTTATGCCCAGAAAGATGTCTTACGTGGTGCTTTGCACTCTCATCGAATATAAACAACTCTCGCGTTTTCTATTTGCATCCATTTCAAAACCATTTCGCTTAACGGGTTTTACTATGTGCTTCTATGAAGTTGGCTTTAATTTCATGTTTTATAAATTGGCTCCCCATCTTACTGGTGAGTTGCTACAATTTGCCATATCACAGAAGCATTCTACAGGGTTGGCATAAAAGTAGTCTTCTTCTTTAGGTTTTTCTGCAATTATTGTACGATGTTTTGGTTGGCCCATTCTTGTCTCGTGTGACGATTTCACAGCATCTGAAAAATCATTCCATGATATTGTCCCGTTTTGATGTAAATCTATCAATTCTACAAGTTTTCTTCTGTTTAGTTGGATAGTTTTCTTGAAGCCAAGGTACCTGCATTACATCAAATATGTGAAATGAGTTTATTATTATTATTTTATTTTATTTTTTTCCAGCTATGTTTCAAGTACACATAGGATAGCATAAAACAAGACCTAACCAAAATTTGAAACTATCATTTTTTTATTGCACTTTACGAACAGGGCACTAAATTTCCAACATTTTGTATGTAACTTCTAAGAATTATTCATTTAGCAAGGGGAATAATTAGTCTGGAGTAAAATCAAGCTCAATAATATATGTGTTTCTGTGTAATTTCACTTCTACTTAGAGGTGGCAAGATGATTGCGTTGGGATGGGTTTACACGCAAACTACCTTTTTGTTCTTTAAAAAATATTTTGCATTAATTATGATTCCAAAAACATTAGTATTCGACCCATTTGAGATAAAGTCATCAAACACCCCAAATGGACTAAAAATAAGTTCTACTTCAGATTTTTACCAGTGAAATGTAAATTTAAAAATTATTGATTTGTATTCTCCCAACATACCCACATGTCACAAGTACATCAAAACAACCACGGTGTATATCAAGAAATGGATACCTTCGGTGACCTTCAACAAGCTTCGCCATGTTCCCATCATAAGATGGAACAAATATGTTACTAGCAACTGAAACCATGAAATCAAGAGCCGCCATTTGGGATGAATGATTCTGAAACTGTCTCAACTCTTCTGGATCTAATAATGTTTCTTTCTTGACCTAAAAAAGTATTATCAAATATTAACTTCCAAAAAACCAAATATTACCAGCAATTCTTGAATTAAGGGCAATCACTTACAATTCGAGGATATGTAGCCCTTAAAGCTGCAAGTCTCTTTTCACTTCCATATATTTCACCAGAAGCAATATATATTTGCGTGTTTTGGTCAAACCCGAGTGCTTGTAATATTAATGTTGCCTCTTCGGGTGTGAGAGGACAAAGACCTTGCAATCTCCTCTCGTCCGACACTATTTCTTTCTCTCTCCACCATGGGAACGCATACCTGGAAGCAACTATCATAATAAGAACCAGATGTGACAAAATGGGTGTGTCAAAATAGGTTTGGTCAAAACAGGTAACCTTTTTATATAGGCTGATTCAACCATTTTTATCACACATGAACAAATATTATTATTTCATTAGTAAAGGAATAATGTATGTGGATTGTGGACTAGTGCATTAGGAATACACGACCTTTGACCCATTTGACTCATTTGACCAATTTCTTTTAAGCCAAGTAATTCTGTCTGAATTCTTTAGGGGAAAAAAAAAAAAAAAAAAAAAAAAAAAAAAAAAAAAAAAGAAAAAAGAAGACCCAAAATGAAAGTTGGTCGATTTTTTTTTTTTTTTTGGTTTAAAAAGATGAAAATAAAGTCAGTACCTCAAACGTTTGAGTTCATCGGCTTCTTCAACGGTGCAACCATGTGTGCAACCCGAAAAGGCTAACATGTCCATCTCATATCTTAAGTGCAATGCCAAAAATGGTCCATTTTGTTGGAGAATACGTACCAACTTATTCCCAAGAGCCTCGATTGAAGGTGTGAACTTTAGTGCTTGGAAATTTACACGACACCTAAGTTTTTGAAGATACGGGGGGATTCCATTATTTGCTAGTCGTGTATCCGTTCGATTAAAGTGTATCACCTTATGCTTATTGAATAGTGGTAGAATCTGCAATTTTTTTTTACAGAAATATAGCAATGAGAATGTGTGTTGCTGCACAACTACAGATTGAAAATAACAAAAGTATATCTCTACTACTAAAAAGATAGACCACATCCCACATAAGTTGCAGTATTTTGACTTGGTATCAAATGTCGATAATTCAGAGAAACTTGTGGACCCAATCCGTAAGCCAAATATATGTTTTGGGTTCTTTCAATCCAGTAACTAAACAATCACAAAAAGTATTTAAGCTACAAATTTAATCTTTTAACTCTTTACCAATTTGATACTTTAATAACTTCCAAGAAACCATAAAAGAAATTGTTGCACTTTAGTTAGGACTTCAAGAAAATTAACAATTCGAAATTAGAACCAGTGTGAGAGTGATGTCGAGTCTAGGGAGTATGATAAAAAGGTAAAAAGCAATCCATCTTATCATTATTAATTGGCATGCTAATTTTAAGAATGCTAACCTGCTCAAGGTAGTACTTTTCACTCGACCAGCTGATAGGAGGCATTTCTAATGGCTGGAATCCATATTTTCTGCTAAATCTCTTTGGCAACCTTTTGACAATCCGGACTTCGTCTCTTAGAGAATCAATGAAGTGGCCAACATCGAAAATGTCCTCAAAATCACTGAACCAAACAACATAGTTCAATTTTTTGCCTCAACATGATGCCCAAAATATAACAAATACTATAAAACAAAAACAAAAAACAACAACAAAGTTACCTAGGATCAGCCCAGAAAGATGTCTTATCAAGCTCTGGAACAACCAAAGTGAGATTTAAAAGACGAGCAACTGTCACCATATCACATATCTGAAATGACAAACTTTAGGTATAAAAATTGTAAATAATTGATGTAAGCATAAAGTAGAAACAAAAGCAAAAGAAGAACACAAACCGCAGCTCTCATTTGATTTAATCCCCCGTTACAAGAAACTTTAAGAAACCCGTTACTTATGTAATTCCCTGCACCACAATAAAAAAAATTATACTTGCACAAAATCCCCGTAAACATTGGATTGAAGTGCCAACCAAAGAGAGTTTTTCCATGAAGAAGCTGCACCTAACTATGATTAAGCTTGTTACTAATTACGCAAAAATAGGTCAGATGATTAATATTTTGGGTGCAAATTTTTAAATTTCATTCTATAGAGTCTACATTCTAATCTAGGTCTAAATCATACACTATACCCAAAAGAGCATACATTACACAGTGTTTGGGATTGCTTTACTTTTTTTGCTTAACTGCTGATTTGCTTATTTTACATGCTTGGATCATCCAAACTGCTTCTGCTTATTTGGGGCAAAATATGCAGTTTTTAATAACCTGGCCCATGCTTATTTTAAAGTGCTTATTTAATATTAATCTAAAACCACATGTAGTGCTATTGTCCTGAGGTGCTTATTTTATAGCAGCATACAAGTGCTTATTTTTCAGCAGCATACTAATTCCTATTATTGATAGCAAAATAAATAAGCAATCCTAATCACCCCACAATCAATGTAGCATACAATACCAAAGATAATCTAAAGCACAAAACTCATTCAAAATATATACAAACAAACATAAAGCCAATACTACTCACTTGGAGGTAGCAGAGGAGGTGGTGGTGGCACTGCAGGTATCGAAATAACATTACTCGACACTCTATTAGACCCATTTATCGGATTCGAAAAACCACTAAACAATTTCGGATGCCAAAGCTCACCAACAGCCACAAGTTGAACCAAACAAGTCCAAATCAAAATACTAGAACAAACTCTAATAAACCAAATTTGTAACCTAGTTCTTTGAATGACTTGACCAGGTAACTTAGCCCACCTAACTACATGTACACCGTTGCCACTATTACTACTACTAATACTATTTTCAGATCTAACATCCATTTTTTTTCTTCACACCACATCTCTTCTTCATTGTAAACACATTATTTTCTAACTACAAAAAATGCCCAAATCAAATCTTTATCTGGGTACTCCAAATTTTATAAAAAGATTCAATTTTTTTACAAACTAAACCAATATGAACCCTAAAAACACTAAATTTTTAAATGGGTACTCAAAATTTTGCATAAAGATTCAATCTTTTTTAAAAACTAAAACTGGCCCATTTAAATTTAGCTAATTTTATGAAAAGGGTATTCAAAAAAATGCAAAAAAAATAAAAAAGAAAAAAAATCAAGATTTCAAGATTTGGATATTACGATGAAAAAGATTTAAACTTTTTAGCCGAATGGATCAAATAAAACGAACCTAGAGAGATGTTTGTTGTAGTCATAAACAATGATTTTAAATTTTTATTTGATAGTGTGAAGAAAATACAAAAAAATATTAGTAATAAAAATGCGTGAAGAGGTGATGTGTAAATCACGAGAGTGATGAATAAAAAATTAATTATTTTATTTTAATAATGAAAATGAGAATTTCAACTACCAAAAGATCCACAAGTGTCAATTATTTTTCAAAAGTTGAAAATCTGTTTTTATTCTGTTTTGTATTAAAAAATATATATAAAGTGAAATAATTTCAGTTTAGGAGAGTGACTAATGAAATAATTTTTGAAAATTTGTGTTTTGTTTTTGCGTGAGTTTTGGGGAAAAGGTGAGTGGAAAGGAGATCTAGTGTGATGAAAAGGACATGGGAGAGGTGATGTTGTATGGTACAAAGTTTTGTAATTGCTTTGCTTGATAAATTTAAAAGTGGTGCTACAAGATTTCTTGGTTAGACATTGCTAATAAATTGGTGTCGACGTATTAGTAGGGTCGTGATTGAGTGCAGAGTCGAAATATAGTTGAGATAGAGATTGATGTGATTATAGAATTTGAGGTTCGAAATTTAACTTAAGCACAATAGAGCATTATTCAGTTACTAGTTCAAACTCGAGCTCGAGTTTTATGCATGTGTCTTTAATGTGTACCTTGGTTTCGTTATCTATACTACTTTATAAAAGGTTTAGGACTTGCTAAAAAAAGTAGTCTTAAAATTTGTAAGACCAAAAACATTTCCCTATTAGGAAATAACTAGCCATTTACTCAATAACAATACGTGAGAAATAACAATCCCTGTGGTCAATACATTAAAAGCCTGTAATAAAAAGGCTTTATGACCAAAAAATTGACTTTATGGAAACATTTAAGTTAATTTTGCTATAAACTTAATGCATACGCATGGTCAAAGTAACAGCTCATTTCAACATTATGGAAATTAAATGTAAAGTTAGTAACAATCGTAGTAACAGCCCATGTCATCATAGCGGGCATTACATCCTGAAAATTAGCTTGTAACAGCCCATAATTATTACACACCCATACCTGTAACAGCCCATAATTATTACACACCAATACCTGTAAAAGCCCATAAGTATGCAACTGTTACTCTTCTATATATCCCTTTATATAGGTTCATCAGAAGCTTGTAATTCGATGTCAAATTTACCCACCCACTCTTTTATAGCGTCTCCATATAAACACGCAATCTCAACATCACCATTTCTGTTTTCTTTTGTTAGCCTTCTTATACTCCATAATAAATGAAACAAAAATTATATGCACACGTACGGTGTTATGAATTTTCTGGTCAACATAATACATTTGCATTGTCTTCAAAAAAGTTCTATACCATCAAGTTGTAGTTTTTACTCTTGATGCTCACCGGTTTGATGGGTTTCGCAACACGCCTATCTTTACGTCAAATCGACCAATGTTCGTTTGACGGGTTCGAACGCCGATGTTAAAAGCAATCTTTTTTTCATTCTGCTATGACATGAACAGATCCATCATATGCCGCCCATGTGTGTTTCGCATTTGGTTAGTGTGTATCATTTTTGGTTATTAGTCCTGTATTAGTTTTCTCCGATGACTCACGTGAAATCTTCCAGCAAGCGTTTTTTTATGTGGTACCCGATTTATCATTGGTTGTGTATGAGTTATGAAGTCATATGCTATGTTTGAAATCTTGTTGTGTGTCTACGGAGAACCATCGTAAGCCTTTCAAGTGATACATGTTCTTATCTTCTGGCCACGCTTAACGTTGATCATGGTTTTCGAATCTTTTTGGTGTTTGTATCAAAGATAGAGTCTTTGTATCAACCGTTATTAAAGCCTTTCAAGTGATACATGTTCTTATCTTCTGGATACATGTGTAGCAAAGTTAGTCATTAAAGTACATGATCTTTAGTTGTTGTGTAATAGAGATTGTTGTTTACTTGTTTGTTTATAATCAATAGTTTTTTACGATTATGCGTTTCAAAGAGATTGTAGTTGTGTACTTTATCATGTGTATCAATTTTTTTAACTGTGTGTATAAAAGAGCAAGAGCTAAACTTTCTTGTATTGTAGTTGGCATTTTTTTGTGTATGTAAATTACATTTAATTTTGTATTGATGTATATTTTTAATTTATGTCTAAAAACTGCTACTTATGCTACTTTCTTTAATTCGAACCTTATGTTTATTTTGCATTGTTATGGTTTATAGCTATTTTAATAAAAAGTTGTCATAATTTTGTAAAGTTATTGTTAGAAAAACATATAAATGCATGAACAACATTTGCTCGCCACAACATTTAGTTACCGGGTACTCGCCGCCGCATTGCGCGGGTACCCTGCTAGTTTTATAAATTAACGAAAGCAATATGAATGACAATGTTATAAATTATTCGTGTATGTACTTTTAAGTGTGTGGATAAGTAAACATTCTAATATCAAACGTCTTTATGTTTTAATTATATAACTTGTTATATGAGAAGCTCTTAAAATATTTATAGGTTCAAGTTATGTTTGAGACATATAAAATATATTTGCGATATTATATATTGGAAGATAATTATTTGTCGTAATTGAAAAAAGTTATTTTTGTCACATTTAAGTTTTAGTTTTTAAGGTTTGTTCTTCACATTTATTTGATATACATTAACTCTCACACTTAAAAGAGAATAAATGCATTAACGTGTAAACCGTATTTTTAAGTTGTGATTTGCTAAACAATATCCAATGGCAATGCTTAAAACAATAATTAATATGTATATAAAAAAAAATTGAACTTTGTTAAATTAAAAATAAGGATAATTCCGTATATACCCAAAAGAAGGTTCATAATTTCATATTTACCCAAATGACAAGTTTTCAATGCATGAGTGCAATGCTTTTGAAACATGTGTTGGGGAAATATGAAATTATGATGTTTGTTTTGGGTATATATGAAATTGCCCCTTAAAAATAACATATATTAAGTTAATTTTTATGTTTATTTATTGTGCATTAAATACATAACTATTTTAAAAATAATAAAAATATGTATATATTATTTAATGTGACTTATGCATTGTTCAGGACATTGTTTAGCAAAATCCTTTAAGTTTTATGAAGAATTTGCATTCGTTAAATAGAGTTTAACAATGTCATTAAAAAAATAAGTTAGGCAATCTCATGATGTAAAATGAAAGTGACATTATAAGGAATGGGACACACTATTCTTTCCCACGAGCCAGGTCATGAACATTGACCTCTCCATGCCTTGTCCTAATTTAATAAAATAAAAACAAATATATTTATGGTTTGAAAAGGCAAAACTTATGTGTTGTTTGTTGCTTAAAAATCATGAAGTTACATTAGAAAGGTTATATCAACTCCATACAAGTTTATAACATGATTTTTATTTGTTACTAGAATCTTTATATCATGTTTTGATCGCCTTAAACAAATACTCCGTAAGTTTCTTTATCCATTTTTATTTAAATTAAGATATGTTAAGCATTAAAAAGATTCCCTCTAATGGCGTTGCTTTAAATGCAAAATATGCAAAATATGTCAAAAAAAAATGCAAAATATGTCAAAAAAGAAGGGAGCCTGCAAACGGGAATAAACTATTTGTGGCGACGTTTGTCCAAAATCAAACTTTGACTTTGCTTGTTTCAAATGAAAACTAATCTCCATGCAATTAATGACACTCTAATCATATTTTGTCAGGCTTGATTTGAATATCAACGTATATATTTTGCAAATGCCAAAAATTTATTGCTCCGTATAAAAGAACTCAATGATGTACGGAGTATTATGTTTGTTAACATCAAATCCGTTAACTTTTCTTTAACTTTTCTTTTGGGTAGTGTTGACCAGACGGGGGGTCTATGCCACTAGCCTGCAAACCCTCTCTAATGGGGCCCACCTAGTACAGGTTTTGTCTTTCTTTTTTCTTTCCAAGTCCTATTTTTTAGTACAGGTTTTGTTTTTTTTCTGTCCAAGTCCTATTTTTTTTTGTCTAAGCACAAAAGTGCAGTCCCATTCCTTTTTTTTTTTTTTTTTGTCTAAGCACAAAAGTGCACAACCACAACAAAGTCCAAACTGCAAACACAAACTAACACAACTGCAGGCTCAGAATGGTTAAATTCGTCATCGCCAAAGTCCTATTTTTTTTGTCAAAGCACAAGTGCAGTAACCACAACAAAGTCCAAACTGCAAACACAAACAAACATCACACAAAGACAACACAAAACACAACTGCAGGCTCGGATGAAAATGTTAAATTCGTCATCGCCTTATAGGCTCAGATTTTTAGAAGGCTCGGATGTGAAGGTTGCGAAAGTGATAAAAATATCACTCCGCCATACCATTCGGTTTTAAAAACCATTCGTCATCGCCTCGGCTCAGATTCGTTTTTGTAAACCAATCATCATTGCCTAAACCCTACAAAATTTACAAGTTACACAGCCAAACTGCAGGATTCTCAAGTTTTCAAAAGTTCTCACATGCCAAACTGCAGGATTCTCAACCTCAAGGTACATCGCAAGCCAAATAGTAAGGATTCCCACAAACTGCAGGATTCTCAAGGTACATCACAAGCCAAATAGTAAGGATTCCCAGGATTTAATCATGGACTATAAACATAGGCACCATCACAAGTTACTAACCACAAGTGTGAATCACAAACAACAACTAAGCAACCACAAAGCAAGTCTGAAAAACAAACAACAAAGCAACTCTAACTAACCAAGTCTGAATCACAAACAACAACGAAGCAACCACAAAGCAAGTCTGAATCACAAACAACAAAGCAACTCTCAAGTTGCTAACCACAAAGCAAGGCACCATCACAAGTTACTAACCACAAGTCTGAATCACAAACAACAACGAAGCAACCACAAAGCAAGTCTGAAAGAAGTAGTATCACAACAAGTGAAACACAAGAAGCAGTATCACAACAAGTGAAACACAAAGCAAGTCTCAAAGAAGCAACTACAAGTCTGAATCACAAACAACAACGAAGCAACCACAAAGCAACTCTCAAAGAAGCAGTATCACAACAAGTGAAACACAAGAAAGCCACAAGTGAAAATGTCGAATTCACCATTTAACACACAAGAGGTAAGGCTCATATTACATTTTATCATATTGGATGCAACATCAAAGGTTGCAAATTAAATTTGTTATTGCCTATCCATTTGAAAATGCCACGCCAAAATGAAGCTTTTATTTTTTTTAAATCATCATCGCCGTATCTTGGTTTTTTCTAATATGCTGAAAACAACAATCTGCTTAACAAGTATCATCAGAAACTGCTTAAACAAGTAGTTTCATCACAAACTGCTTAAAATATAGAGGAGGGTGTGGTCACAAACAAGTTTCATAACAACCCTGTAATCACATAAAACTTTTTATAGATCTAAATCATCACAGAAACATCACCATAAACACATAAAAAAAGGGGCATGTTGACCACACCCTTACCAAACATCACCAACACTTACCCACCTTCAAAAACATCACCATAAACCATCACAGAAACATCACATAATCACAAACTTTTTATAGATCTAAACTTATTATCACATAATCACAAACTTTTTATAGATCTAAAATTTTTATCATCACGTATAATCACTTACTGATTGAGGCAAAAGCAGTCAACTAAAGTCAACCACGGATGTGGTCAATATAGTCAAACTCCTTAGAGTCAATCTCCGTGGAAGTATAGGTGTTTCCCCGGGTCGTTATGTCCCGATGAGGTGTGATGGTAATCAAAATGGGTTTGTGATCGGGTGAATTTGGACAGAAAAGGGGTTTAAGTGATTTGTATGATTACACTAAGATATGAGGAATGAAAATAACTTAGAAACACTATATAAACAATTACTGATAATCAGATAACCTAAAAACGTGAGCTAAGTCTAAAAACGCGTACGTTTTATTTAAAGTTACGTGAACGTACGAAATAAAACGCGAGTTTTAAAGAAATAAAATACTTACGGATACGAAAATTACATTTTTACAATCCTGATGATAAAAGAAAATTTTTAGATAAAGAAAATTAATTTTTACACTATTTAATTATTTATTATTAATTGATAACTATTTATTAACTAATTAATAATATTTAAAATACACCAATTATGAATTTAAGCTAGAAAAATAAAAATTTAATTCTAAAAATTCTAAAATAATATAAAAGTAATTTGAAAACTAAAAATATATTTTTCCTACTTTTTAATTAATTATTATTAATTAAAATATAATTATTAATTAATTTAAACTAAATTAAATTATAAAAAATATCAAATGAAGTGAGAAAAATCTGAAAAAATTACTAAAAATACTACATGCTATCAGGAACTTAAGAAAAATTTAAAATCAGAAATTGCTTATAAATAAGCTGAAAAATAAGCCAATTAGCTTAAATAGAAGCTATCACTTTATAGATCTAAAAAGTTTATCATCACGTATAATCACTTACCCACCATAAACTACAAAAAAAACATCACCGTAAACCATCACAGAAACATCACTGAAACACCATCGAGATGCTTTAGATCTAAAAAAAAAATAGATCTAAAACCATCACAAAAACATCACCGTAAACCATCTCAAACATCACCAACACTTTCCCACCTTCAAACTATCACTAAAGGGTTGAGTTATCCACAGATATAACACAACCCTCACTAGAACCATCAAAGATTTAGATCTGTTTAGTGAGAGAAAGAGGTGAGAGAGAAAGAGTGTGAGAGAGAAAGAGTTATGGCAGAGATGGGATGGGGTAAACAGATAAGCACGAGGTGGGTGGGAAAGTGGGAATACTATGGGCGGTTTGGGTGGTTTTTTTTTTTTTTTTTTTTTTTTTTTTTTTTTTTTTTTTTTTTTTATACGAAAGTGGTTATAAAAAAAAAGTTTGTATATAAAAAAAAAAGTTATTTGTAATAAAAGTTTTTTTTTTAATTTGTATATAAAAAAAAGTTTTGTTATAGAAAGTTTTATTTTATTTATTTATTTTTTTTAACTTGTATATATAAAAAAAAGTTTTGTAATAAAAAGTTTTTATTTAACTTGTATATATAAAAAAAAAGTATTGTAAAAAAAAGTATTGTTTATAAAAGTATTGTAAAAAAAAGTATTGTAAAAAAAAAGTATTGTAAAAAAAAGTTATTTGTAAAAAAAAAAAGTTATTTGTAAAAAAAGTTATTTGTAAAAAAAAAGTTATTTGTAATAATAGTAGTTTTGTAAAAAAAATTGTTAGTATTAAAAAAAAGGTAAATGCGTAATGTTTTTTCAGGGATTCGGATCTCACGAGCAATTAACGAATTGGGTGCAAAGCATAGCTCGGGAACTCGGTTTTGTGATTGTTAAAAGAAGAACTAAATCAGAATACGGTATTATGAACAAAATCAATTATGGGTGTACAAAGGGTGGGACTTATTCACCCGAAGGTACTGGAAAACGGAATACCAGTACCTGTAAAACCGATTGCCCATTCAAATTGGTGGCGAAATATCTTAAAAGAAGATCATATTGGATTTTGAAAGTGAAGGATGATAGTCATAATCATCCTATGTTAGAGTCGCTGCATGGTGTGCCATATGCAATGAGCTTAAATGATGATGAGTTCGAGTTGGTTAAAGAATTGACAGAGTATACCGTACAACCACGAAAATACTCTCGACAATACAGGGTCGTAATCCGGATAATGTGTCTAACGTTAGAACTATATATAACGCACAAGTTAAGATCCAGAAAGCCAAAATGGGTAATCTAACTCCAATTCAAGTCATTTACTCACACCTGCAGCAATCAGGGTACACATATTACGATAGGGTAAGTCCTAATAATGAGCTTGAGGAACTATTTTTTGTTCACCCTACGTCGTACGCTTTATGGTGTACGTTCCCTGAAATCATGCTAATAGACGCCACGTACAATACCACGCTGTTTAAATTGCCATTTTTGGAAATTGTCGGAGTAACATCAACAAATAAAACATTTTCGATGGCGTTTAGTTTTTTAAACAGTGAAAAAGGGCTTAATTTTGAATGGGTATTACCATAGGCAAACTTACATAGATATGTGGGGGCAACAAGACTTTGGCTTTCTTTGGCATACAATAGACTGGTTCAACGGAGGTGCACCTGACGGTCACTGGATGGTGATGCCTATGATGGGTCTGGTTATCGCTTCAATGATAAACCGACCGATTGTATTTATATCCGAGCGTGGTTGGACACATGTTTTCCGCTTTTTCCCGGGCCAAACAACACACAAGGAATCGACCCCCTTGTCATTGCCCGTGTGGGGGAGAGCTCATGTGCTCACTACATTTTACCGGCGCTAGACCCAACTTTTCCACTTCCGCGTAACCACCCACAATGGAGGTTTTTCCGAGAGCCAATTGCAGAAGAATGGATAACTTTATATCAACATCGACTATTGCAGTAAATATTATACAGACAAAACATTGTAAATGATTATTGATTTATGTTGTAAATAATTATACCGACAAAACATTGTAAATAATTATTGATTTATGTTGTAAATAATTATACCGACAAAACATTGTAAATAATTATTGATTTATGTTGTGAATAATTTTACCGACAAAACATTGTAAATAATTATTGATTTATGTTGTAAATAACTGTTTGTATTATATAGTAAATGATTAAATATTTATTTAAATTAGTAAATAACATTATTGATTGATTATGCAAATTCTTTTGTCAGGTGGGCCAAAGAAATCCTTTCTGGTGTCGATGTAATAGAGGATTTATTGTAGAACGAAAATCCTGGCAAGATGGTAGTCGTGGGCGACTGTTTTCGCCTAGAAAAATCACATGTGATTCGTAAATCACATATGATTTGATTTTTACAAATCACATATGATTCTTACGAATCACATGTGATTTGTAAAGATCACATGTGATTCGTAAAAATCACATATGATTTAATTTAACGAATCACATGTGATTTTAACAAATCATATGTGATTTTTCTGGGCGGAAATTTTGAAAAAAAAAAAAAAAATCGTTGAAAAAAAGTTCGTCGAAAATATATAACAATGCATATCTGTAAAAAGATAATTTAAATCTCGTCGTGATAGTATGATTTTTTTCGTGTAACGATTAACGGTTTGCGAGATATTTAATTTTTGAAAAAAAAGTGAAAGTTTATTATTTTTATTTTAATAAAAAATGAATAGTTAAGATTTGTGGTTCTGTTGCAAATATAAGTTCTACATTGATCTTTTTTAGTAATTACATTCATAATCATTATTATTGACGGGGCATACGTAAGTCAGATGGTACATATCTTTCGAGCAACATATGTAATTTAAAGAATATATTTTCTTAATTTCTTTTAAAATTTATCGATAAATGCTCATCCTTTAGCAAATTTCTAAATCTACTACTACACTCAATTTACCATAATATTGAAATTTGTGGAATAATAAGCCCGCATCCACTTGATAGCTAACCAACTGAACGTTCAGTGAACAGTTCATGAACCGTTAGGTAAAAAGTTCGTTTATGTTCGTTTATTTATTAAATGAACGAATATGAACAATATTTTATGATCGTTTAGTTAAATGAACGAACATGAACAAAGGTTACGTCCGTTTATTTATGTTCGTGAACATCCGATTATGCGTTCGCTAACGTTCGTTTATGTTCATTTATTTATTTATGTTCGTATATCATATCTTTTAATTGTATAATTTTAAAATTAGTTTGTTTAAACAAAATAAGACTTATCAAACAGTTTTAGATGCATAATTTAATAAAGTTTATGTTTGTTTGTCTATGTTCATTTATGTTCGATCGTTTATGTCTGTTTAGTGTATTAATGAACAAACATAACCGAACATGAACAAGTTATTTTCTTCAATGTTGCAAAAAAAAAAGGTCTACAAGGCCGATTAATCACCGCCTAGGCGCTAAGAGGCCACCAACTTTGCTGATTTATGTAACTGGCTCAAACAAATAGGTCAACCATGGTCAACGGCGATTAACAGCGGTCAATGGTGGTCAAAATTGCCAGAAACCTGCAAATCTTGTCGGAAGTACCCAAAACTTACCGTAAAATTATTTTGATCACTTAGAGTAACTGCTTAAATCTATTACATGTTTTTTTAGAAAAAATCTTGCCGAAAATACCTAAAACTCCACAGAAATACACAAAACTTGCCGGAAAGACATAAAATTTACCGGAAATACCCAAAATTTGCCGGAAATGCCAATCCGATTAATCACCGATTAATCCCGCCTAGATTGATTACAAGCTACAAGGTGGTCGGCCGCCTCACTACCGATTCACGATTTTTGCAACCCTGATTTTCTTAATAAACGAACATGAACAAGAAAATTCATCCATTTAAGTGTTCGTGTTCGTTTATTTGTCCGGTTAAAATTAAATGAACGGACATGAAAAATGCTCCATTCGTGTTCGTCCGGTTCGTTTACAGCCCTAATTCTCAATGTTACAAAATGAATTCAACTTATATTGCTAAGTATTATGCTTAATAAAGTTCTTATAATATATGTCAAAATCAAAGGCGAATATGAGGAGAATATATATATATATATATATATATATATATATATATATATATATAGGCAAAGGATCACGTGCGGATTGTACTTTTTAGTGCGGACGTACGGATGCATATGGGCCGTTGATCTTTTCCCATCAGCGGCTGTGATTAGATATGATTATATAACACGGAGTGGCATTCTCGTAATTATTATATTTAGAAAATACGGGTCAAATCTTCGCCCGTTAATATCTCCTTATCTTTTTTATTATTATTTGAATATTTTCTTTCCTTATTTTTTGCAACTATATTTATTTAATTTTTATTATCGAATGGATTTACCTGATCAGTATTCTGGTATTGGTCCTGATCTATCGGATCATTTTTTATCAAAAAACCGTGTTGAAGGTATTTTTTATAAGCTATCTTCTTGATATTCTGCATTTTCAGATTCTTATTCTGCATTTTCAAATTAATTTCTTTATGTGGTAGATATTGTGATATTAATATATAAGAATGGCATTTTGATATTAATATATAATTTGTATTACGATATTAAAATATAAGTATGGTATTGTGATATTAATCTATTGTGAATATTATTTTTGTTATATGATATGTATTACGATATTAAAATATAAGTATTGTATTGTGATATTGTTTTGTTATATGATATGTATTACGGTATTAAAATATAAGTATGATATGTATTATGATATTAAAATATAAGTATTATATTGTGATATTGTTTTGTTATATGATATGTATTACGATATTAATATATAAGAATGGTATTTTGATATTGTTTTTCTTATATGATATGTATTACGATATTAAAATATAAGTTTGGTATTGTGATATTGTTTTTCTTATATGATATGTATTACGATATTTAAATATAAGTATCGTATATGATATGTATTACGATATTAAAATATATGTATGGTATTGTGATATTAATTGTTTTTATTGTAGAGAAATTATTTTTTGACACGTGGCCTTTATCTGTTTGACATAACAAATTTATATATTAATGTCGTTTTGTTATTCTGCATTTTTGAATTTTATTCTTATATTATTATTTCTTTTATGGTAGGTATTACGATATTAATTTTTAAATGCTATTGTGATATTTATTGTTTATTATGAGTTTTTGTATACTTTACTGGTGGGTGTTATTTGTTTTACATAACAAATATATATATTAATATTAATATCTCTTTTATTGTTGGTATTTTATGATATTTGAGATGTATGGTTTGTATTCTGATAGGTAT